>CM035406.1:6330074-6930074 GCA_020310875.1 Ceratopteris richardii
GAAACAATTGAGGGTCGGGAACCATACTCGTTCCATACTTCCATACCGTGGAACAACTATATATATATATATATATATATATATATATATATATATATATATATATATATATATATATATATATATATATATATATATATATATATATATAGAGAGAGAGAGAGAGAGAGAGGTGTGTGTGTCATAATATATGTGTGTGTGTGAGTGTATGTACATGTGTGTATATGTGCATGTATATGTCATAGTACAAAAAATGGTAATTATTCCACATTTAAAAAATCGTAAATACCTTTGAATGTTTAAAATAATTAAATCATGATTTTTTTTCAATGATTGTTTTCGAGGTGTTTTCAAGTTGTTTTCCCATTATTTACATATCCATATATCTATAATATACATAATATTATATCACATATATACATATTATGACACATTTATAGATATGCATACTATACATAATACTATTAAAAAAACAAAAAATAAAATAAAAATCACAAATTTTATTTGCTCATCTAACAATCAAATTGTTTAAAACACTTTTTTAAAATGGGGTTTAAATCTCTGGCTTTGAACTATGGTATATGGTATATCATATATGTACATGTATATGTATATGTATGTGTATGTGTATGTGTGTGTGTGTGTGTGTGTGTGTGTGTGTGTGTGTGTGTGTGTGTGTGTGTGCATGTGTATGTGTATGTGTATGTGTATGTGTATGTGTATGTGTATGTGTATATGTATATGTATATGTATATGTATACATATACGTATAAGTATACGTTACGTATATGTATATAGATATGTAGATGTATATGGATATGTATATGTATATGTATATGTAGATGTATATGGATATGTAGATGTTGATGTGCATGTATATGTATATGTATATGTATATGTGTATGTGTATGTGTATGTGTATGTGTATGTGTATGTGTATGTGTATGTGTATGTGTATGTGTATGTGTATGTGTATGTGTATGTGTATGTGTATGTGTATGTGTATGTGTATGTGTATGTGTATGTGTATGTGTATGTGTATGTGTATGTGTATGTGTATGTGTATGTGTATGTGTATGTGTATGTGTATGTGTATGTGTATGTGTATGTGTATGTGTATGTGTATGTGTATGTGTATGTGTATGTGTATGTGTATATGTGTATGTGTATGTATATGTATATGTATATGTATATGTATATGTATATGTATATGTATATCTCTATGTCTATGTCTATGTCTATGTCTATGTCTATGTCTATGTCTATGTCTATGTCTATGTCTATGTCTATGTCTATGTCTATGTGTATATGTGTATGTGTGTGCGTATATATATGTATGTGTGTATATATGTGCATATGCATGTGGATCTGCATGTGCATTGTATTTGTGTGTGCATTATGAATATGTATATGTATATAAATGTGTATGTATTATGCATGCACTTACACTACAAGAAACAACCCCGCCCCCCCCCCCCCCCCCCAATATCATCTGCCCTATTTCCCTGTTACTAGGTAGTAACGATCATATCAAAAGGCAAGACCAGGTTTAAAATTCTCCTTTTCAGAATATGATGATCCATACAGTCAAAAAATCAATAGAAGAAACAAGGAAAGGGCTAACGATAAAACTGCTGGAAAATGGTATGAAATGGAATGGCATCAGGATCACGACCACAAATGAGCTTGAAATCAGGAATATAAATGCACATCTTCTTCCCAACTTTGCAACCAGAGCAGAAAAACATATCCATGGGCCTTTTAAGGAGACAACGATCTATACAAGATTTTCATGCCAAGAAAATCAGGCCACAACAGAGACAAAAGTATAGAGAGATCCTGTATCATAAGAAAATGCTTGCTTTCTATTATCTTATATCTTTACCATAGCACAGACTGAGGGCTTGACTTGCACCCTATCAATTCTGAACCATGACAGTTTGGCTTGACATGCTTTGAGAAGCAACTGCTTCGAGACGCTGCCATGTGAGCTCACGTCTCTCCTGGGCAAGCTTTGCCTTCTCTTCCTCTTCTTCGAACCTGCGCTTGCATTCTTGAAAGAGTTCCTGATCCATTTCCAAGAACATTTTCCTAGCATTCAAAGTTAAGCTGTGTACAGCCTGGTTCCAATGACCTCTTGTGTTCTTCTCAAGTGCATGGTAGATGATAGGCAATACTACTGATCTGTTTTGTGTAGCAAGGCTTACAATATGATCATTGTTCCAAAAGAATAAAGCTCTCTCTGCAACCTGCAGCATCGTCACAGAAAATTAGAATATGAACTCACACACTATATCAACAGTATAGAAGGGAAACAGATATGAGAAGTTTCTAGCAAGGGATTGCCAAGGAGGTTAAGCAAGCAAGCTGCAGGTATTTCAACAAAACGAAGCTTCTGAAAATTCAAACATGATGGCCTCTGCAGCTTTAGAACTCTTTGTGAGTGAAAAGTATGAGAGAAGGACAAGCAAGCATGATACAATTACCATAAAGAATGAAATTGTCGACTCCTAGTAACCATAGATGAAATTCCTAATTCTTGCAATTTTGTTCCCCTTTTAAGTATTCTGTGCCTAAAGATAAATTCTCTCTCAACTTTTGGAAGGACTTCACTGTAGCCAAAACAAGATGCAGTGAGCTATGAGGGAATGTCAAGATATTCATGCCTAAAAACCACCCACCCCATAAACATAATGCATGGTCACTTTGAGATGTCAGCTTACCACCATCATAACCAAAATAACAAACAAATATTGCTTCCTTGTCCCATCCCTCTATCTTGGAAACAAGTACAAATCTTTCTTGCAGGCTCCTAAATTTCTATGCAGAATAAATATAAGCAATATCGCATCCATTACCCTTTCCACAAAATCCTATATTGATTCTTTTCTTTCGGACAAGGGTCAAGGCCCCAGAATCATTTTACATTTCCTGAAGCAAGTGGAAAAAAGAACCAGAACCAAAAAATCACCAGAGAAAGACAACTAGTATCAGTGCTCATCTTTTGAGGTTAATGATTTAATCAAATTGCAGTGTACTTAAATGAAATTACTAAGACCAACAACTATAGCCACATATCTGTGTGGTCAGAGAAATGAATGATGGTGGATTGAAGCAAGTACAAAAAAAACGAAGTTCTTGAAGAATATATGATATGCCTAAGCTGTGATTCTGTCGCCACTAGATCCTGCTCAAGAGAAGTTTTTTTATGAAATCTGACACAAAGGAACACCAAAAGATTGAGCTTGTGAAAGGCTGTGATACTCTATCATTTGAAGATCTTTGCCTGCTTGTCTTTAAACAACATACATAACATCTACTCTGCTCAAATAACAAGAAAATTCGCTAGTACTTTTTAGGACAGCCTGTGAGCTTCTAGGAAAAACTATTCAAGCCCATTTTCATGCATAAGTTGTACCAAACATCAAGGTCTTGAGAAATTGTCATGGAAGTTCGTGCAAAAGAAACCACACCTGTATTCAACTCCTCATAATTATTGCACTAATCCCAAAGAGTTCACGCAATGGTAAAGTTCGATCCCAGTAACATCCAAAGATATGTGTATGTTCACTTTGCCCAAAAAACCATAAACAGAGAAAGCATGGAGTATCAAACTGTAGGCCTAGCTCGAGAACCACTTCAATGTTGAAAAGGAGCCTCAGGATGCATGACCTGTAAATCATGAGCTTGTGGAAATTGTTAGCAGGCCCAAAATAATAATGCAGTTGTTCCCCATGATGTACCCACCACCAAATAATGTGGAACATTCAGTGAGAAGGTCTACAAAGGTAAGAGTTCTAATCCATCCATGCAGTATATTTTGCTGACATAGGAAGGAGAACCTCTTAAAATTAAAAGGGGCTAGAGCATGTGAGCTAAAAAGAAAATGGGAATAGGCTATCAAAGATGAGGCACTGCATACAAAGAATATGGGGACCTAAACAACTTTCTCAAAGGTAGGAGGCCATTGATGGGTGCACAACATCAATACAAATGATGGAAAAACCAAGCATGAAGAAAGCCAGGCTGATTGCAAAAGGATATTTGCAAACAGAGGGCCCTGATTTTTTGGAGAGGTGTGGTCAAAAACAACCATCTACATAAAAATGATACAGGATGAAGTGCTTCACATCTCTGATGAAGTGAAATCTCACATCAATATGCTTGTGCGAGCATGGAATGTGGCATTGTTTGCTAGACATATGGCACTCTAGCTATCACAACCAAGAATAGGTGCCCTGTCAAGCAAACCAAACTCACTGCATATGTGTGCTAACCATATCGCTTCCTTGGAAGACTCCTGGCTGAAATATATTCAACCTCTCTATCAGATAATGCAACTAACCTCTGGAGTCTAGAGCACCATGAAACAGCACCACCTTCACGCGTATATATATAACCACTTGTGGACTTGCATGTGCCCATATCACCTCCTACATCTGAGTCATAGAATCTTTCCAACTCTAATGAATCCTTCCCATAACAAAGGCATTTACACTAGGTCCCTTTCAAGAAACTCAAGACGGACCCTCCCAAAGAGTTTTGCCAAGATTAGCCATAAAACTACTAAC
The DNA here is from genome assembly GCA_020310875.1 of Ceratopteris richardii. Classification (NCBI taxonomy): domain Eukaryota; kingdom Viridiplantae; phylum Streptophyta; class Polypodiopsida; order Polypodiales; family Pteridaceae; genus Ceratopteris; species Ceratopteris richardii. The sequence continues at coordinate 6,334,646 of CM035406.1, forward strand.
AACTCCCACTGCATCAATGTTTGGCCGAGTGCCAGCTATAGCATACATAAATGGACCACAAGTTGATGTGTATGGAATACTTTTCATGTAGTTGGTTGCATTATCATCTTTGGGATGGTCATCGTTGGAAAGCTTAACTCATGACAGCAATGGCACTCCAAGAGGCTTAGCATCAGCCATGTTAAATTTGTCCCGCACTTTTTCAATGTACTTTTCTCAGGATAAATGTAAAGTATGCAGCTGCTTATCCCTTTTTACTCGCATACCAAGAATGTGCCCTCCTTCCCAAAGATCCTTCACTGAGAAACTACTATTCGGCTATTGTTTTAGAGAATTTAAAGTGCTCTTTTTCAACCCAGACAGTAGCATATCATCAACATGCAACACAAGGATGATTAAGTTGCCATCTACATACTTTTTGGTGTACAAACAGTGATTCTGCATCGCTTCTTTTGAGCCCATGTGTTGTGCCATTGCCTAACCGCTTGTCTTGGCTCATAGCAAACTCATTTTCGATTTGCATACAAGATTCCCTTTTACAAAAATCACATATCCCTCTAGCTCTTTCATGTACAGCTCTTCACCTAAACCACCATGCAAAAATGCTGTTTTGACATCCATTTGGAATAATTCCAAGTCAAGGGAAGCTATGAAAACAAACAACACATGTAATATGGTCATTTTTACCACGAGAGAGAAACTCTCTCGGAAATAAATGCCCTCCTTTTGGGCATATCCCTTGGAAACCAGCCTTGCCATGTACTTGGGTTTGAAGACTTTTGATTTTATATACAGTATACCTATTTGTTAGGAATGGCCTTCCTACCTTTGGAAAACTCCTTCTATGTGGGATACGGGTAGTCTAACCCTTGCTATGCGGGATACAGGCATAGTACGAACTAGAGAATTAATTCAAGAATTATTCATTTAGTACGTTTAGACCAAAAATAAAATTTTCTCCATCTTGAGAGAATTTTATTTTTTTTACATGTAAAATATATATATATATATCTCAATCCCATATCAGATTCATGAATTTTAGTGACCTATAGCATGTAACTTAACAAAATACTTTCATAACAAGTTACAACATCGAACATTCTTAATCCTAAATTGACAATAATAAAAACATCGGATATTCACCAAGGTGTATAAAATTTGTGCCAAACAAATTAATTCGCGATCAATATTCAGTCTCATGTGTTTTAGGCTTCGGCTGAACTTCCCCTTTATAAAAATTATTATTAAGAAAAAAAGGGGGATAGCATAAAATATGTAATTGAAGGTAGTCCAATAACTCCAAAACCTCCAAGGCTGATGTATGATCTCCTCCAAATAGATAAGCTACAAGGTGTTGGACAGCTTGAAGATGATGAAGAAAGCACAAATCCAACTCCTCCAAGTTGAAGGGATCTCTTCCTCCAAGCTAGCTCTTGAAGAGCTCCACAACAAAGTTACGATTTGTGTATGTGCTAGCCACTCTATATATAGCCAGTAGTTGCTTTGCACAATAATCCACGAAAAGCCCTCCAAAAGTTGATTTCACAATCGCTTTTTCATGAAAGCTACCAAGGGATATAAATTTTTTAGGTGAAGTATTATTATGGCTGCCACATTGCTTTTTCTTTTTCTATTGCCAATTGACATAGTTTTACACCATTGGATTTATTACATGAGATTTTGACATGTATCAAATCAGCTTTTCACATTGAAAGTGCCTTTCAATGTGAAAAGCAAAGGATTTTTCATGTGCAAAGTGCCTTTCACAATCGCTTTTTCATGAAAGTTACCAAGGGATATAAATTTTTTAGGTGAAGTATTATTATGGCTGCCACGTTGCTTTTTCTTTTTCTATTGCCAATCGACATAGTTTTACACCATTGGATTTATTACATGAGATTTTGACATGTATCAAATCAGCTTTTCACATTGAAAGTGCCTTTCACACATAATTCGGAAATTATGGTTTGACTTTTTATCCACATACTTTTGCCGAATATCCAAATGTTATATAAGGTTGGATAGGCTCAAGGAATACTATCATATTCTATAATGAAAATTTTTTACCATTTCCTATAAATGGGACCATTTGTAATGGTTTCCAAGAGTTAATCTTATTCATCTTTTACCTATAGGTGGAGTCCCCAGTGAGAGCTTGCCCCATTGACATATTTTCTAACAATCCCCTCCTAACTTGACACTACGAGAATATGTCAAGCAAGTATATTTGTTGTTTCTTGTAGTTATTTGTTTAGCTCACAAAGTTGAACAAGTGCATAAGTACATATATATGTGCACCTATGCATAGGTGCATAAGTACATATGTATGTCCATAGGTGGTTATGTTATAGCTAAGTATGTATATACACAAGTACAAATGTACATATGTAGATAAATATGAACATACATGTGTATGTGCATGTATGCATAATACATATACGCATGTATATATGTATGTATGTATGTACATAGTAGATTTAAGTCACGATTGTTTTGCTCCAAATAAAAACCTTTTAAACCATTCTCGATTTAAATCTCGCCATACAATTTTTATCACCTCCTGAATGATTTTTATTTTTTTCCTTCGACTTTGAAGTAGTGTTTGACTCATAATTTGCTTTGGTTTCGATCTTCTAGCTTGTTATAGTGAAGAGTAACGTATCTGAGTATTAGAACAACTTGGCTTATGCTCTAGATATTGGTACTAGATCTTTGATTACCCAAGTTGGTTTCGTTTTTGTCTCGGCATTTATCCAATTATTATCCCCTCAAAAATATCTTGGTCATTGCATACTAGGAAGGTGATTAGGATACTGGCATTGCCTATTTCAGATGTCTACATTTTTTCTGCATATGTAGTTTATGCTCCTCACATGCCTACAATAGAAACCTTTATTGGCACTACATGACCTTTCAAGTAATTGATAATGGAAAGTTGTCCCTCTATATATGAGGACATTAAATATCCAATCTTTAACACTAACAAAGATAAGAAAAAAGGCATTGAATTTTAAAAAAGAAATGTAAATCCAGGATTGAGTGAAAGGTATATTCCAAGTGAGAAAATGTGACAAAGTTCAAACTTCATCCTTACGTTGATTGTTTCTTTGGACACATAAGATAAATTCTTGCACTGAGACATTTAATCTTCCTATTCTCATTACTGATTCCAAATGGAAGAGTGCGTCTTAAGTACCTTTATCTTTTTTACCATAAAGAGCTTGTGGCCACTTTATATAAAGGACAACGAAAAAACCATCGAAATCTCTCCCTTCAGAAAGAAATCAGTTCCCTTCCATCAACCCCTCAAAATCCTCGAAATTTTTAAACTTTCTCAGGATATTTAGACCTCAGCATATATCAGAGCACATTACGACTTCTTGACCTTGGAAATGTAGAGACACTTTCAAAAGGAACAAAATGAATGTATAATATAAACCACTTTCACCTGAAAATGTGGACTATTAAGACAACGCCCTATTTGTCGGAATAAGGGAACCATGCATCTCTGAAATTCTGCAGGCTGTGTTGCCTCCAATATTTCTTCTAACTCGTTCAAAAAAAGGAGCTCCTTGTGACTATTTGTAACTGGCCAGTACTTCAGCAACCCTCTTATCACAGTATCTGCCAGCTTTAGATCCTTTTCTACAAACATGGTTATGCAATATGAAAGCTGCCGATGATAAACAGATAGGCACTTGGGTTTATGAAGAGGTATCAGTGCTCGTACAAGAAACAGCTTGTGTTCCTCCTTCAATGGCAATGCAAATCCATTCACGATGCTACCCAAGATCTCCAGCAATTCTAGAATACCATTATGTCTCTCTGTCTCGAATATAAATCGGTAAAAGATATTGTTGATTGCTTTACGGATGAAGGGCCGATGCACCATGAATTTCCCATAAATCCTGTGCAAAATAGACTTCAAATATTCTCTCTCCCTTGAATCCTCTGAATCAAAAAGATCTAAGAGCTTTAACACAAAGAAATGGTCAATATGACGCTTCCCTATCTTTGGATCCATTTCCGTTGACATTATAAACCTAAGAAAAAACTCATACACGATTTGCAAATGAGACCATGCAGGTTCCATTGCAGGTTCATCTTCATCCAGATCCAAGGTCTCCATAACCGGGTTTTCATGCAAGGACGGTGGCAAGCTCCGGAATATATTTGCAGCTACCATCTTAGTAATCTCTTCCACCATAACATCTGAGAAGGAAACATTAGAAGAGCTAATAAAGTCAGCAAGCTCGTGTAATGTCTGTCTCTTGATATCTTTCTCCTTCACAAATTTAGTGGAATCAGTGAAATCGAAGACAACCGTGCATAGGTGAAGCTTCCGAATGAAGAGATTTGATCGGGCTGAACTGGGAACATCTCTAAACAAAGGGAGAGGTTCGTAGTAAAAGCTAAGATAATTTTCAGCCACAGTACATGGTACTAAGGGCACATGATTAGCAAGCAGAGAGGGTGCTAAAACCGAACTCAGCATGTCAGAATATCCATTATCAAGAGGTCCCTTAAAAAGGCCTAAATTGCCTTGAGTTGGAACCATTTTGGCAGGATTCACGGTAGCACCTGAAGAGGTAAGCGGGTCACCGCCTGGCCCTGCCGTGGCTTCTGTCTTTGAAGGCTTAACACGAGGAAGCCTACCAAGTATTTGCTTAATCATCATATTTACCTGCATCACCCTTTATGTTTCAAAGCACTACCACCTTTGTGGCCATCTACAAGACCATCATGGCTGCATAGATCCGTCCTCAAACATATGCAAGAGATGCACGACTGTAGGCTAGTTAGGTCCTCAATTTTCAAGTTTCTGAACTCGTGGCCCCAAATTTACGCACATGCCGTCAAGACAGTCACCAGAACAGAACTGCGGAGCAGATAAGCCTGGACAGGAATTCGGGAAAAAGTTACAGAAGGGATCAGCGCACTCGTAAGAGTGGCGGGTCACTTGATGCGCAGAAGGAGCTGAATCGATGATGCAAGAAGATGAAATTACTTAGAAGTAGCGCAGGGAACGAATCCGGATGAGGGCACAGAGAGAGTACAGCAGACTGCCAGCAACACGGCCCTCTCCAGTTGCTCTCTCGCTGTCAAGATGGCAAAAAGAGATCCACAATGAGGTCTAATTCCGTACAAGTTCGAGCTCGTTCGTTTATTTGTCACATGGGGAGCTACTAAACAACAACTCTGATAAAACTTTTCCCGCATGATGCAATTTATCAAATACTCTTGAGGCAGAGCTGGTCTCTGCTTTGAACGTTTTGCCGATCTGGAGGTTAGATGCTGCTGATTAGAGAGGGCCCCGGCTCCATCTGACCTCCACATGCAGCTTAGCTACTGGATAAGGCCATCACAAGTCTTTGCAGGTCCACCACTCTCACCTTCTTGGGCAAAGAAAGCACTCCCCTTGCAAAGAAACCCTTGTAGAGCAAAGGAACATACAAGTGCTCAAAAATCACTTGTGTTGCATTAGATACTCTCCTACCGTGGGTAAGTGCACAAGCAAAGGAAGCTCCTTTTTATGCTTTGTGAAACCTTTTATTGTTGGGCGCATCTGAACCCACCGATGGAGAGGATCTCTCTTTCTTATTCAAGCCACCAAATTCTATTTTCGCTACATTGAAGATAAGTTTTATGATGATGTGTATGTACATTGTATTGAAGGGGGGAAAGAAAGAAAGAAAGAACGAAAGAGACAAAGGTTGAGGTAGTGTGTGCTCCTCTTAAGCACTTTTCATGTGTGTTTACACATGTTACCATCACTCAGGTAGATCAACATGTGTTGGGCATGAGAGTGATGAGCTACAAAGAGGAAGCCCATGGTAAACATTTCATCTTGGATTGGATTTCGCACCTAATTACTTGAGATGGAGGATAGCGCCTCAAATGCCAATGATGAGGAAGGGGGACCGAATCTTGGTAGCTACCAACCACAACAAGTTAGTTGTTTAGCCTCATGTTGCTTACAAGGGAGGAAAAGGAGTCTTATGATGTGAAACAATGCCGCTAAGAAAAGGGGCAAGTGAAAGTCTCTTTTGCTGCATTGGTAATTGTGAAAGGAAGTCGATGGTATGTCCCCACATTCCTAGACTTCATGCTTTGAAAACAAAAATAAATAAAATAAAATAAAATAAAAGTGATGGGGGAAGCTCAAAAAAAAATAAGGTTTCCTTTTTGCACATGCGAGGGGCCCACACTAGGTGCATGTATGAATGTATGTCTATATGGGAAAGAACATGAAAACAATCCAAAGGGCCAAAGTCTTATGAAGGACGGCAAAGAAAGTGAGCCGCATGATATGGAGAATGAAGTATAGTATAGTATAGATAATGAGCACGCCCAAAGTTTTCCAATGTGCCCTACAAAGAGAGGAGACGTATATTATTAGTAATGTGTGTAACTCGCCCTCAAAAGCACATTGTAATCATGTTACACCGGATTGCAACTTGATGGGTTTTTTTTTTTTGTTTTTTTTTTTTGTCTTTCTAAAATATTTTTGTTTTTTATGTAATATATAAATCAGATGTGACAGAATATTCAAGTTGGATTCTTCATGCAAACATTGAAAACATTGGTGTCGTGTCGATAATTTTGTAGCTTTTTGCGTTGTCCCCTCTTTGATGGACAAGCGGTGCTTCATCACCTTCTTCTCGCTTTGGTGAATAGAATATGTTGAGAACATGGTGATTGATCCATTCCTCCTTCACTTGCAAGAGAAGCACGTACACATTCTATGAGGACAGCTATTTCTTCTTCCATCAATTTGGGATATTCCTTCTTTTTTTTTAGCTTTGAATATTTGTGTTAGTGGCTTTTGTAATGGATTGAAGCATCTTTGTGATCTGTTCCTTTTGGCATAGCTATATCCCACCTATGGGGACATCTTATGGTCGCCCATATAAAATGTTGGAGTTACCTGCTAATTTAGATATTAAGCTCTTTTTTATGAATTACAACCAATTAGCAGATCATCTGCATAGAAGGACAAACATGTAAAGCTAACATCTACACATCTCTTGGTGTAGAGACCGTGGTCTTGTACCTTTTTGTAAATCATTGGGATTGAATTAATGTATTACAAAATTGATATCGTTACTCAACGACTACTTCACAGAGGCTCTTCTTTAGCTTCTTACCCATTTTTTTTTTTTGTCATTCCATGTAGATCTCATTAATGATATCCTTGTGTGAAGTGATCTTGATCTCCTCAACAAGAGTTTAAGATCTATCCTAGATCCATGTGGATTGTGGTTTCATACCTATCAGCATCAAATGGTTGATTTGACACTTATAAAATTGCCGTATCAAATTATCTACTTGGTTCGTGGAAGGATACCAATGACGTATAAAACTAAGAGAAGAACTTTGTCTAGAGATATCTCTCAACTTGTGAAGAATGCCCCCTCTTCTCACATATTATCACATCCAACTTAGAATATATCTTTCTCTATGTGTTTGATGTAAAGTAGACGCCTTAATTTCCTTGCATGAGGAGTCTAATAACCATGTTTCTAAGCTGACAAGACATCTTAGGTAGTAAATCCTTTGAAAAACATATTCAAAGTTTAATATGGCAAAGAAGAAGAAAAAAGATGATTTCACTACAACCTATTAGGGGCATATCGATGTTGTCCATACTGACGGTCCACCCCTGACATCGATATGATTGATGGAAATAGTTGGAAGGTTCATGTTAGGCATACCGACAGTCACCAAAAAGTCGGTATGACCATTTGAAATTGATCATCGGCATATGTTGCCACTATCGGTATACATTACCACCATCGGTATAAGCGTCGATATGGGCATCAGTACGAGCATCGATAACTTCTTGGAGATTACGGTGCTCATACGGACGCCCATACTGGCACAGTGTTTTAAACATAATGAGACTCGAGAGCAAAAACTTGACATTTTGCACATGTTTTGAACTGATTAGTGCTTCTGTTGAACTTGCACGCCTGAATTGAATTGTGACTTGCATTGTCTTGTGCACACACACACAGATCTCTTTCTCTACACACTCTCTCTCTCTCTAGATCTCACATCTTAGTAAGTGATGCACGTACTCTTTCACCCTTTCTCTTTCTCTATGTGTTTGATGTAAAGTACACACCTTAATTTCCTTGCATGAGGAGTCTAATAGCCATGTTTCTAATTAAGCTGAGAAGACATCTTCTTAAGGTAGTAAATGCTTTTGAAAACCTATTCGAAGTTTTATATGGCCAAGAAGAAGAAAAATGAGCAATCTAAGGACAAGAAAATGAAGAATTATGATTTTTTTTAGCTCCCTTTATACACTAGAAAGAAGTCTTTACAAGAGTGGATGATATATACAAGAAATTGTGACGCATTTTAGACTTATATCAGAAAATTCTAGTTAAATATGATCATGGAGAACTCATTAATCTCTCCTAACTACGTTCCACTCGTTAAATGGATTGGGAAAATCACCCCGGATACAAAATTGCTCCTCTTTCTTCTTGAGGATTAGAAAATTTGATATACTTGTTGGGAAAATGTCTGGATAGTATTTACTTTGCCCGTTTTCTTTACTCCTCTTGGCCTTGGCTCTACTCTTCCCTTTTCTTGCATGTAACACCTTCCCTTCATTATCATCTCTAATATGAAATGATCATTAATGGATTGCATGTAACACCTAGCGTCCTTTGTAAGAATCACATATAGCATAGTCATCTTGAACATTGAATGAAATATTTCTTCAAAATATACTCCTTGCTGATATGAATTATTCATAGTTTGAGAGCGCTAGAGTCTATTGATGCCAAACATGTAGCCCATAATCCAAGATTTTCTTGGGAGGAAAAACTTTGGTAAGCCCTCCTCCTCTATGTTTCACCTAATCAAGAAAAATAAGTCTGAAGATTTCATTCCATATAAAATTATGGAACAATACTATTGCGAGCAAGGGGGAAGGTAAGGTAACTCTTTTGGAAGATTACTACTGGTAAATCTTCTCTACAACCTTTGTCTATGGCCTTGTGATGAGATCGCTAGGGCTAGGAAAAGAACCATAAACCAACAAACAATTCAAATCTATTCAATCTATCCATTCTCTGATTGCTAACTCTTCAAGCGAGCTCATTGTCAATGGTGCTCTCACAAGACCCATCCCCTTGAAAAGATCGATTAGGCAGGGCTGTCCTCTTGTGCCCTTGCTCTTTTTCATAGTCGTTGATGTGAGAAGCCTACTGCAAAGGCAACCTCAAAGGAACTAAAATCTAAGGGGGCCAGGATGACCTTCTTCTTCAATTATATGCTAAGGACATTAATGATATAGTGCATAATGACCCCACTAGCATAGACCTATTTTGGAATTCTCTTTCTAATCTTTGTGAGGTCAATGGCTCTAAAATTAACCTCATCATAATGCTTGGGGCTCCAACCCTATATTTTTTTTCTTATCCAAGCTGGTTCTCAAACTCTTACAGACGAGGAGATTTTTAGATTGTTAGGTATGCCCTTTGGATTTTGTGTTTCTTAAAGAGTTGGATGGTACTTGATTCTATCTAAACTCCAAGTCAAAGCTCACAAGTAACCCAATGCATAATCTGTCGTTCAAGATTTTTCTCCACAATCATTACATAGCCCCAATGATTATTTTTCACTTTTTTGGCTTCAATATTCCCTCAAAGAGTCAAATGCAAGAAGCTAAATCAGTTCTTCTTAACTTCCTTTGGGGGTCCTCTGGCCAATACAAAAATAATCCTAGATGAAAGTACTCCACCTACTGCTTACCCATATGTTGAATAGTTTTCCCACTAGATATCCTTCCTCGGAAGGCTTTGACCTCCACAATATATGCATTAGTAATCAAGAGTCTCATTTCAAGGGGCCCCTGTTCTGCAAGAGAGCTTTCTCTACTTGGAAATTACTTAAATGGAAATCCAACTACCCCCAATGCAATTGGATTCCCACTCAAGGAAATAACATCTAGCTCAATTTGACACACCCGCCCCTTCAGAGAATGTTTTTAGAAACTGGGCATAAACTTTGAGTAAGAGGTGTCAATTTCTTTGCTAACATTTTCTCTTACAACCAACAGCTCCGGGACTATGCTTCCTTAAGGAATGAGTTCACATATCTTCTAGAGCTTATGATATTTTGTGGTTGTGGTTCACTATGCATGAAAACGATTGATAATGCTATGGAGTATGAAGATCTTACTGATTATTGGAAAAAAATAATTAAAAATTATGTTCATTCCTCTACTATGAATGTACTCACAGCGACTCGATAGGAAATGGGGTATTAATTGCAATCCGGAATAGTGGAACTATAGGTTATGTGTCATATGTTACTTACCTCTCAAATAGTTTCAAGGAGGCTATCTTTTCCCACCTCTTGGTTGAATGTCCCCATGTGTAGAAGTATTGGTAGAGGCTCCAATCTCTCTAGATTTGTTGGTGCTACAAGCCCCTTCATTGGGATTGAAAGGAAACGAAAGCTGTTTGACAGGTCTCAAAAAAATAAATTATGCAAAAATAAATTATGCTCCTATGATCTATGACTTAGTTGCCCACTGTATTGTGCAAGTAAAAGGTGCCACTTTGATGAAAGTTTCCCATAGAGAGTACAACAAGATCATCGAGTTAGTTTCTTGGAGGAAATGAAGAAAAGGGGTTGCAAAGAACTCCTTGATGGACAAAGAGGCCATGCTTTGGCCTTTAAATTGAAGATGAATTATAGGAATACTGCTGCTAGTATGGGAACCTTTTTTGTGAGGTTCTTCAAAGTTTTGGAGAAAAAGAAGACCTTTACTATTATGATGTACTTTTGAGTAAAGAGGATTGAAGAATATATCTATGAGGAATATCTTATCTTCATCCACTTCTATCCTAGTAGCTTGGGAGTTGCCACTAAGCATGAGTCACCAAAATTCGACTAGTGTGAATATATATACAAAGAAGGAAGATACAACAATATGGACTTTACTCAAAATTAAACACTTTCCCCTATGTCTACATTTTTTGGTACATGTTAACACCTTTCTCCCTCTAAACTTTTTTTCATCTCTAATATAAAAGGATCATCAATGGATTGAATGTAACACCTAGTTTCCATTGTGGAAAACATGCATAGCATAGTCATGTTGGACATTTGGACGAAATAATTTCTTCAAAATATACTCCTTTGTCTTTCTTGTATCCTTTCGTAGCCAAAAAAAATCCTTGTACTTCAATTAAATACAATCTATAATGAATTTAAGTTTGTGAACCTACTTACAAAGGATGTTTGAAATTATGATATCATCCAATCCATAATTTGTGTGCCACCTTCGGTACTCAACCATACTTAGTGATACTTGTACCACATGCACCATGATGATGATTGCTTTGGCTCATTAAGTGTATCCATCTACCTAAAGGGTGTAGAAAGATAAGTCATTAAATAGGGAGATCTTCAAGGAATTATCATACCCCTATGAGTCTCTTATTATCAAAGCTTAAGCATACATGCACCTAAAAAAATATGTATTTAGTGTGTGAATCTTTTGATTGAATGAGTGACCTTGGGGAAATAGTGATGGAAAATCAAGGCTAGAGCCACGAACGCATCATCAAGGAGCTCGGAATAGAAAGAGTGTCTACGCCTTTTCATGATTGGGGAAGGGTTCAATATACATTCAACACTTGAGAATGATTAATTTAGAGATGTATCTCAATGGTAAAAGAGTTATATGAGTTATCATCATCATAGTGAGAATACTAGTGATCTTTCCCAAATGCACAAGGATGCACTGAACGATTACACATAGAGAAGAAGAATACATGCCATGGAAACAAATAGAAATTGTTCCTATTCGATTGAAATATATGTACATATATATATATATATATATATATATATATATATATATATATATATATACATGTGGGTGTTAAATCACAATGTAGGGTTGGTGTTGATGATATGGCTTCCTGAAAAGCTGGCCTGAAAAAAGTGTGCTGGCAAGTCGTCATCTGACAAAAAAAGAAGTTGATATAGGATGTTGCAATTGTGTCCTTTTTCCTAGCATAGGAAAACAAGTTTGAATGCCACATTGGGCATTTGCAATAGGAGTTACCATATTAGGTACTGTTGAGCCCATAAAAGTCATGTTGGTCAAAGTCAACTGTAGTCAAAGTCAAAAGGTCAAAGTCAACTTGTCAAAGTCAACAAGGTCAAGGTCAAAGTCAACTGGTCAAAGTCAAAGTGCTAAAATGCAGGTGTCAAAGTGCACAGGTAGTGCACAATTAATTGTCCACAAAGGGTAAATTGGAGAAAGTGAGTTGCAGGTTGCAGAGGTATTTTCTCTAATTTCCCTAAGGTTCAAAGTGTGTTTTAAAGTGTTTTGGAAGGTTCAGGTGAACCCCCCCTTAGGTGCAAAAGTGAAGACTTAAAAGGAAATGTGAAGGTATGTGAAATGGCAACGTACGCACAGGTGAAAGTATGGTCCCCCATTAAAATTTTGGGTTTTAGTCTAAAGTCACTACAGGACAAAACAGTGAGTCGTTGGCTGCCACTTGTGAAGACAATCTTGGGACATCAAAGTGAGCACCAAGATACCATTGCAGTTAGGAGCGTACGTGATCGACACACTCAAATCAAGGCAAGGTATATTCTTGGACCAATCTTAGAGTTAGCAAGAGAAGCATAGTCTAAGGGAAGCAAGAGAGAGAAGTGCAAGAGTCACCGGAGTGCGATGCAGAGAAGTGGAAGTGCAAGGTGCATGGAGAGTGACTAAGGATTTGTGCAGAGAGTGCTAAGCTATACTCCCCCAAGGATCTCAAGGTCTCATTGCAGTGTGCGCGTGCCGACAGAAGGTATTCACTCCTCCCCCTTTGTGGAAGCTTGGTGCAAGGTGTGCACAAGGATAAGCTTGAAGCAGGTGGAGGTCTGGTGCAGAGGAGGCCGGTGGCAAGACGACTTTGGCATATTGGGTATTTTGTAATTGAGCACTCTGTGTGATTGTGCACAGAAGTATTGGCTTGTATTTTGCTTCAAACATTGTAATCGTCTTACTGTAATCAATCGGCAGAAGCTTCCAAGGTGTATTTCCTCTTCTAGTCCTTTCACTTTCTCCTACAAACCCTCAAACTCCTTCTTGTCTAAGAATCCCCCAACAAAATTTGGCACGCCCGGTGGGACCTCCGAGGAGATTTGAGCTTAGGAGAAACCAAGTGCAAAGCATAGAAGAGATCAAGTGTCGACAGAACCACAGTGCTACTTCATCAAACAAAAGGTAAATATTCTTATCAAGTGTCTCATATTCAGTGGGCTATGAGCTGCTCATGACCACAACCCGGTCCCAAACATTGAGGGTCACCTGCAAGCAAACAAGAAGGAAGGTTGTTAGAAGGTCCTCCAGTCCACTATCTTCAACATCATCAGTCAAGAGCATGGCGGGTCAGGTAGACTTGGAAACTTTACTCTCTAGATTAAATATAAAGTTTCCTTCTTTCAAAGGCCTAGCTTAGGAGGATCCAGATGAACACATTAGAAGGTTTTTGGCACTATGTAAAACTAGAGGCCTAATGGGTAGGGAGGATGCCTTTTTTATTCTCTTCCCTGCCACATTAGAGGGATTAGCTGATAAGTGGTTCAGCCAGTTTGCTGAAAACCATTTTACCACTTGGGATGTGATGAAAGATGCATTTAAAAATCAGTTCCAGCATGGCAACACTACGGAGAATTATCATAGAAGAACTAGAAAATTTGAGATTGGGTCCAGGAGAAAAGTTCCCAGAGTTTGTGACTAGGGCCAAAGCACTAATGGCTAAATTGCCAGATCCACCACACGATTTTTTTGTTAAGAAATGGTTGGCTAAGCCCCTACCAGTGGCCACCCAATGCAAAATAAAGGAATTAGTGTTACCTACAGCCTCCATAGAGGAGTTCATCAGCACAGCTACACGCTTGGAGCAGATAAGGTACCAGTATGGAGCAACTTCTTCCCAACCAACATATGGTACAGAAATGGAGGATCCAGTGATGTAGCTAAGGAAAGAGCTGGAGGGCTTAAAAAGAAATAAGCCGTACAAAGAGGAGGAGAATGTTGTTGCTCAGTTGAGAAGGGAGATTGAAGCACTAAAGCTCCAAAAGGAGGAGGAGGCCCAGGCAGAGGAATTGGCTCAGCTGCGATAGGAGTTGCAGGAGCTCAAAGGAGGTGACATCAAGAGTGGAATTTGGTGTTCCATGTGCAGCAAGGTCACATAGTAAGTGAATGTCCTCTGTTAAGTGTGACTTGTCAATTATGCAGGAAAGTCGGCCATGAGGCCCATGAATGCCAATCAAGAGGAATGCCTGCAACGACATACTGGACACAAGCAGGACCCCCAACACCAGCAAATGTGATGGCTGCTGCACCAAATCAAGGTAACAACTATAATCCTAGACAGAGGAATAACTTTGGAAATGGGCCTAGGAGGCCAATCATCTGTTTCATATGTGGAGAATGCGGGCACTATCAAAGTAGGTGCACCCTACCAGAAAATGCCCCTCCTTGCAGGAACTGCCCTGATGCAAGAGACCATTATACAAATTGTTGTCCTAAGAATCAAGCCTCTTCATCCGGGCCTCATATTCAAATGATTTTGGTGCACAAAGAAGAAGTGTGTGATCTGGTCAATGAGCCATCACCATCTACCAGGGTGGTGCAATTAGAAGAAATAGAATCTTTGACTGTGCAGACAAGAAGCAAGGGGAAGGCTCAAGTAGACATAGGACAAGAGTCTAAGATTAAGGAATGGAATCAAAACAGAGAACCATCTGAAGATAAAGTCACCACAGGTGCAGATACAAGTCAACAAGGAGATCTCATATGCACCAGTGATGCCATTGGGCATGCCTTCAACAGGGCTCATGAGGAGTTTGATAAGTCAACTGGAGCCCATGCTCTCAAGGAATCAGAGGCTTCAAAACTACTCAAGTCCATGAAAAAGGAGGTTAGTATTTTTGATTTAATAAAGATGGATGGGAAATTCAGGTCAAAGTTATTGCAGATAATTGATGAAGCTTCCACTACAAGTTTGGTGGCAAAGACTGCTATTTTACATAAAGGAAAAATTGTAGGGGAAGCACCCCTTACAGATTATAAAAGTCCTCAGCTGACAATATCTATCCAAGGTCATGAATTTCAAGGAGTTATTGTGGATGGTGGTTCTGGCATTAACTTGATGCCTGAACATACAATGGAAAAGATTGGACTCCACCCTTCAAGGCCTGCAAATTTCACTGTTACTTTGGCAGATCAGAGCAAAGTAAGGCCCTTGGGAGTGATCCCAAAAGTTCCACTTGAAGTACAAGGTAATCTATTCATTTTGGATTTTGTGGTTTTAAGATTGCCCCAGGTTGAAGGAGGATTTCCCCTCTTAATTGGACGACCATGGCTGAGGCATGCAAGTGTCATTCATGATTGGGGCAAGGACACTATGTGGGTACAAAAGAAAGGGCAAGAGCTGACACAGATTCATTTAGAAGAGGGCCCAGATAATCAAGGAAACACTAGCATGATGCAAACAGTTGGTATATGCATGGAAACAGAATCGGAGGATCAAACCCAAATAGATTTCGAGGAAGAAGAGGATATTCTAAATTGGCTCCAAGCAGGCAACTCTTCCTCTTGTTTTTGGAATTTTTCTTAATAATTCTTGCACAAATGAAGGTTATGGTGAAGATAAGGAGAAAGTCCAAGTTGATGGATTGGGAGAGCCCATCACAGACCACAGAAGGGGAAGGAAGACACCCCTCAAATACAACTTGGAGGAGGATATGACAACCACAGATAAGGAGGTTACTGAAGCTAAAGGCAAGGTAAAAAATTCTAATGAAGAATGTTCTTTCCTAATTCAAGAAATTCTTGCAGGATGGATGCAGGACAAGGAGGAACACATTGAAGTCCAAAATACACCTGCTTATGAAGCAATGCACGAAAAGCTAGTAGAAGAAGACAAGGTAGAAGATGAGCACGAAGATAATATGGTAGAGAGAAATCCTGTCCAAGAAATACAATTAGGCACTCAAGACAATAATCGGCCAGTTTTGGTGGCCACTTGGTTGTGGAGCCACCCAGGGCTCCTTGAAAAGGTAAAGTCATTCTTGACCCCTTATACAGATGTTTTTGCCTGGCATTATAAAGACTTAGAAGGAGTTCCTGTAACTTATGGAGAGCACAGAATCCCTCTGGTTGATGGAGCCAAACCCATAAGAGGGAAGAGTTATAGACTTAATCCAAAATATGCTGAAGCTGTCTATGTGGAAATACAGAAGATGGAGGATGCAGGAATCATCATTCCTGTAGAACACTCAGAGTGGCTCTCACCTATGATTATAGTACCAAAGAAGAATACTAATAAAATCAGAATTTGTGTTGACTTTAGAGCACTCAACAAGGTGACCATTCCAGATGGGTTCCCAATGCCTTTTGCACAGCAGGTCATTGAAGAAGTGGCTGGGCATGCATTATATAGCTTTATGGATGGATTTAGTGGCTATAATCAAATATCAATACACCCAGAGGATCGTGAAAAGACTGCTTTTATCACACCTTGGGGAACATATGTGTATGTAAAAATGCCATTTGGGCTCAAAAATGCTCCAGCCACCTTTAACAGAATGGTCAATCTCATTTTTGGCCCCCTATTGCTGGAATCACTTAGAATCTTCATGGATGACTTCTCTTCGTTTTCAGGTTCTCACAAAGAAACTCCTCTAGATTGTTTGGACCATCACTTGAGGCAGCTGCAGAATGTTTTCAAAAGATGCAGGGAGACTAAGCTAAAGCTCAATCCAAACAAATGTCATTTCCTTGTGACAGAAGGAACTCTCTTAGGACATGTGGTGTCGGCTAAAGGTATGGCCCCAGATCCTGACAAAATCATTTCTATATTAAAGTTGCCTAAACCTAAACCTCCTAAAGAGATTCAGAGTTTCTTGGGGCATACTGGATACCATAGAAGGTTTATAAAAATGTATGCAGAGATAGTCAGACCACTGGCTAGACTTACAGGTAAGGAAGTACCTTTTAAATGGGAAGAAGAGGAGGAAAAAGCATACCAAACATTACGGGCAAGGTTAGTGTCTGCTCCTATTTTGATCACACCTGAGTGGTCAAAAATATTTCATATACATATAGATGCCAGTGCCTATGCAGTGGGGGCAGTTTTGACCCAACCCGGTGAAGAATTTAAAGTGGACAGACCAATTCAATATGCCAGTAGAATCTTGACCAAGGCTGAAAGGAATTACAGTACTACAGAAAGGGAAGCCCTAGCAATGGTTTTTGTTGTCCAAAAATTCCGTCATTACTTACTGGGAGTAAAATTTATTATTATAACAGATCACCAACCACTAAAATACTTGCTCAACAAACCACAAGCCACTAGTAGAATATGGAGGTGGTTATTATTGTTCCAAGAGTTTGATTTTTCTATAGTCCACAGACCAGGTAAAGAAAATGTTATGGCGGATCACCTATCCAGAATCAATATGATGAATCACGCTAGTGGAATCAATGATGATTTTCCAGATGCCCATCTGTTCGCTGTACAAGCTCAAGGTTGGTATTATGATATCAAAAATTTCATTAAAACTGGTTTGTATCCAGAAAAAGCTAATGTTGTGCAAAGGAAGAGACTGCTAATCAAGAGTAGACCATATACCTTCATTGAAGATAAATTATATAGACAGGGCAAGGATGACAGGTTTAGGAAGTGTTTGGAAGAAGAAGAAGTGAGGGAAGTCCTTCACTCTGCACATGAAGGAACAGGTGGTGGGCACCTTCCAGGGCATATTATGAGTCAGAGGATACTGGATGCTGGTTTATGGTGGCCTACACTATTTAAGGATGCAGATGAATGGGGAAAGGCATGTGACGTTTGCCAGAGGTGTGGACCTAAGCCAACAAAGCAGAGGCATAGCCCCTTGATTGTTTCCACTTCCTGGCAACCATTTGAGAAGTGGGGGCTCGATTTTGTAGGGCCCATCTACCCTCCCACGATTCCAAAAAGAGAGAAATATCTCTTGATAGCTACATATTATGCAACAAAGTGGGCTGAAGCTATTGCCTCCCCCGACTGCACTGCCCAAACTGTTGCTGATTTCATTTACAGTAGCATCATTTGCAGATTTGGATGCCCACTTGAAATTTGTACAGATCAAGGTACCCATTTTGTCAATGAGGTCCTACAGGAAATTTTCAACAGGTATAGAATTCTACATAGGACCTCTTGTGCTTACTATCCAAGAGCCAATTGACAGGCTGAATCGACAAATAAGGTTTTAATCTCAATGTTAAGAAAGGAGTGTATGTTACAACCCACTTCCTGGGGCATTGCTTATCAAGGTACCCTATGGGCATACAGGTTAGCCTACAAAGAGGCCACGGGATATTCTCCATTCCAACTAGTTTATGGCATATTGCCCATTGAGCCCTTTGAATTTTTACATGGATCACCTAAGATAGCATTCATGCAGGGCAAGAAGGATTGTGATGTCTCTCAGAGGCTCGGAGCACTACATAAAGTGGAGGAGATTCGTCTACTAGCAACAAAACAATTGATAAAGACTTAGATGAAGAGGAAGGAGGCACATGATCAACATCTGTGGAACAACAACATTGAAGCAGGCATGTTAGTTCTTCTCCATAGACCTCATCTTCATACACAACTGAGAGGAAAATGGCTTCCACATTGGGAAGGACCTTACAGAGTCAAAACAATGCTAAATTGGGGTGCTATGGAGTTAGAGACGCTGAAAGGAGAGGCCTTGCCACTGGTCAACATATCCAAGCTCAAGGCCTATCATCAACACACTTGAAGAAGTATGGATCACCTGGAACTGCAAAATCTGTCCAGGTTGTACATAGCTTTCTCATCTCATTTTGCTCAGTGCAAAAGTAACACTTTTGGGTATTTTTGGAAATTTTTCTAGCAATTTTAGCATTTTTCTAGCATTTTTTTATCCCTTTCGTATGTCATTTTCTTGCCGAATAGGAGGAATAAAAGGAGGCTCTCTGTGATTTGATGAAAGAAATTGGGCTTAGCCCTGTGGAAAATTCAATGATAAATTTTTCAGAATTTTTTGGCCATTTTTTGGCATTTTTTTTGGATTTTTCCTTCATTTTTCTCTATTCTTGGGTTATTTAAAAAAAAAAGGGCCCCCTAGGGTGTTCTTTTGTTTTTTGCCAAAAAAAAGAAAAATCCCCCCCCCCCGGTTCTGACAGCCCCCCCCCCGGTTCTGATAGCCCCCCCCCCCCCCCCCCCGCCCCCCCGCCCTGTGAAGAGATGGATAGGTATGTGCTTGAAGATGAAGAGGTGTTGCAAAATCCTTGATCTACACCAGCCAAATGAACTCTAGGAGTATATGGTGGGCCCTTTTAGCTTGCCAATGGATGTATTAGACACCCTATGTACTTTGGAAGATCACTCTCAAAAAGATAGATCAAAACAGATAAGTTGGAGTTAGCTCAGAGGTGAAAACTTGCTATTCTTGGTTCATACACCTGTCCAGTGTTTTACATAATTCTCTGAGCACAGCAGTAATTAGCTTAATTCCTCTTGGGGAAGTCTAGGTAGCTTAAAAAGCTAACTTTCAAGAGTAATCGCATAAAAAATAATAAACCACACACTGAGAATGAGTTTTAACAAGTGATGACATCATCCCGATTTTCACGGGCTGCTATAGTTTGAGACTAGTGAGCAACAAAATCAACATAACTCAAAATGTAGGAATCCAATGATTATGAAAATCTGTATGGTTATACTAGACAGTAAGCTAAATCTAACAAGCTTTAAATCACTGAGTTTGGATAAGTAACCACTGAGAAACACCTCTGACAAGATGAGTGAAAAAGTCGGGTACCTGACAGAGAAGTGAAAATGCACAGACACTATTGACTTCAAATGAACATAACTGAAGATTGCAACATCCAAATGACATGAAAATTTGTGAGCATATAGTAGACTTATAGAGCTAACTTTACCGAGTTAAATCACTGAAAATGATGAACCAAGCTCAGAGAAAACATCTCTGCAAGTCGACTGAAAAAAACTGAGAGTAATGGCAGTGAGTAGTACACTTCACAAGAACATGGAAAGATGAACTCAAATAATCATGAAAATGAAAGTATATTGCTTGTACAATACAATGACTTACTGATACATATGTGTGCCTTGTAATCACACCTTGATATGGCATAAAGCTCAGCTCTTGGAGGTCTTCACATAGGTCTCTCTAACCACGACTAAAACTGCCATCTATTTATAGTTGAGTTTGGGAGGCTAACTTCCCTCAATCACTCTCCAATCAATCAATGATTGATTTGATTCTCTACCTACCACAAATCACAAATTCATGGCTCCTCTTTCCATTCTTGATCAAGTGGACTCAATCACTTAAGATTCTTTCACTTTTACATTAAGTAAACTCTTCAAAAGTTACAAGAGGTAGTTCACAAGTGAACTTTACATAGTCTTCATTTTAAGGCTTTTTCTATGACTTTGTGGGACTCAAGCCAATACTTAGGCTTGTCATAGACTTGCTCCAACAGCTCCCCCTCAAGCCAAGTATGCTTGAGGTCTTCAATCTTCCAATATTACCTGCAAACCAATCATAGCCTTGAATTTGCAAAGCTTTGTACCATCCAATGCTTTGGTTAGAATAACTGCACATTGTTGATGAGTGGACACATATGATATTTGAATCTCTTTGCTTAGAACCTTTTCTCGTACATAGTGATAATGAGCTTCAATATGTTTAGTCCTTGCAAGAAAAAAAGGATTAGCAGCCAAATGAATAGAACTCATATTGTCACCAAAAATAGTTGGAGTTCCAAACTCCAATCCAAGATCTTTGAATAATGTCTTCATCCACATAGCTTCTTGTGTAGCTATGGCAAGACCTCTATATTCAGCTTCAGTAGAAGAGAGAGCAACTGTGGGTTGCTTCTTGGATGACCATGAAATAAGTTTTGAACCTGCAAAGGTAAGATAACCTGAAGTGCTCCTTCTATCTTCCTTGGAGCCAGCCCAATCTGCATCAGAAAATAGCTTCAAACCTAAATTAGATACATAAGGATAATAAAGTCCTTCATTTATGGTTCCTTTGAGATACTTGAGAATCCTTTTGGCAGCATCCATATGTGGTTTCCTTAGTGTGTGCATAAATTGACTTAGCACACTCACACTATAACATATATCTACTCTTGTCAATGTGGCATAGTTGAGACTACCCACTAGACTTTGATATGATGTGATGTCCTCTATGAGTTCACCTTCATGTGAGCTCAATTTGTGATTGACCTCCATTGGAGTACCTGCAATCTTACAATCTTGCATCTTGAATTTCGCCAACATGTCGTTAATGTACTTTCTTTGAGTGAGAAACAAACCATGATCTTTGTAGACAACTTCCAAACCTAGGAAGTAGGTAAGTGAACCCGAATCACTTATCTTGAACTCTTCTCTCATCTGATCTTTGATCTTCTTTCATACCATCTGCATCATTTCCTGTCAATATAATATCATCTACATATACACATAGGTAGATGACCTCGGAATTACTCTTTTTAATAAAGAGTGAAGGATCTGCCTTGCTTGGTTGAAAGCCTTTGTCTTGCAAGAATGAAACAAGCCTGAAATTCCAAGCTCTTGGAGCTTGCTTGAGACCATACAATGCTTTGTTAAGTTTACACACATAATCAGGATAAACTTGGTTCTCAAAACCAGGTGGTTGTGCCATATATACCTCTTCTGTTATCCAACCATTCAAGAATGCATTCTTTACATCTAGTTGAAGTATCTTCCAATTCTTGGAAGAGGTAATACTAAGAAAAACCCTAATAGTAGGCATCTTTGCCACAGGAGAGAAGGTCTCCTCATAATCAATTCCTTGAGTTTGTGCAAAGCCTTTTGCTACAAGCCTTGCCTTATACCTGTTAATTGAACCATCAGAATTCTTCTTGAGTTTATAGACCCATCTTGAGCCTATTACCTTCATGGATGAAGTCTTGGGCACCAAATCCCAAGTGTTGTTTTCCTCAAGTGCTTCAATCTCTTCCTTCATTGCATGCTTCCATTCTGATTTTGTTTGGCCTCTTCAAAGGATGATGGATCCTCTTGGTTTATGTCCTGTGCTATGTAGATAGAATGTTTAGTTACTAATGAGGTGTCAAACCCATACCTTTCTGGTTTTTTCTTTTCCCTCATAGATCTTCTTAGGCCATGATGTGATGATTCTGCCTCATGTCCAAGTTCCTGCAATTTTGCTTTACCTTTAGACTTCCATGCTTTGATCTTTTCCATCTGAGATTCTTCATCATCCTCTAAGGTGTCTTGTTCTTCAATCTTCGATTGTTCTCTACCAAGCTTTGGAAAATCTTCTTCAAGATTATATGGTAAATTGACCTTCCTGCATGAATCTTCATACCATGAATTGTTCTCATCAAAAACTACATCTTTGCTTACCAAGAATCCTTTGTTGGTAGGGTTGTATAACCTATAGCCCTTTTGATTGTTATCATATCCAATAAATACACACCTTTTTGCCTTTGGATCCATCTTGCCTCGAACCTGTGAAGGAACATGAGCAAAAGCAATACATCCAAAAATTTTACAATGATCTAAGCTTGGTCTTCTTCCATTCCAAGCCTCATATGGAGTCATCCCATCAAGGGATTTTGAAGGCAACCTGTTAATCAAGTAAGTGGCTGTAGATACAGCCTCATCCCATAAGTAATTAGGTAAATTCTTTTCATTTAACATAGACTTTGCAGCTTCAACAATTGTCCTATTCCTCCTTTCTGCCACTCCATTTTGCTCAGGAGTGTACCTTGTAGTTACCTCTCTTTTGATTCCTCTTTCTTGAAGAAAAGAATCAAACTCATTGGAGAAGTATTCTCCCCCTCCATCTGACCTTAGCCTTTTTAGTGATTTACCTGTTTGATTCTCCACAAGATCCAAATATCTTTTGAAACATGAAAAAACTTCATCTTTGTGTTTCATAAAGAATAGGATAGTCCATCTGCTGCAATCATCAATAAAGGAAACATAATACCTTGATCCATATATTGAAGCTTCCTTGCTAGGTCCCCATACATCTGTATGAACCAACTCCAAGAGATCTCCATGCATATAACGTTTCTTCATGAATGGTAACCTGTGAGACTTTCCAAATTGACATGCACTACACTTATAAATCATATGTTGTTTTGACAAATTAGGGAGTCCAAGTACACTTTGGTCCCTGCAAATCTGCTTTAATGACCTTTCACCAATATGTGCTAACCTTTTGTGCCATACTTCCAATTCTGTAAGTGTGTGACTACCATAATTAAAGAGAGCAATGTTTCTAGTGTCCTGTAATTCAAATGTGAACAATCTACCTCTCTTTTCACCTTTTGCAATTCTTCTGAATCCTTGACTTAGATCTTCAACAAACGCTCCTGCTTTTGTGAACCTGACTTGCAACCCTTTCTCTACTATCTGCCCAACACTTATCAAATTCTTTGTAATGGTAGGGACATAGAGTACCTTACTGAGTAGGTTGATGTTTCCATCAGGTGCTTTGACATTGCCTATTTTCTCCACAGGATGTTTTGTATCATCTCCTGTTTGTACCTCATGCTTATTCCTTGGATCTTCTAAATCTGATAGGAGTGCCACATTTCCTGCCACATGATTTGAACAACCTGAATCTATGTAGAAAACATGCTCATCAGATTTACCTTGTGGCATAGCCATGTTCATGATCAATAATGAATCCTCTTTGTTTGAGTCTTCTGTGTAGTTATTGTAGTCTCTCCTTCCTTTGTAGCCTCCTTGATAGTTTGAATGATTGTAGTTGTTGTAGTTGCCATGGTAGTTGTTGAACCTTCCTCTTGAGTAGCCATAACTTCCTCTATTGTATCCTCTGCCTCTTTGATTCCTAGAATTCCTAAAGCAATTTTCAGTTGTATGATTAGTTAGTCCACAAATAGAACATGGGTTGGAGTCTTGGGATCTCCCCCTGCCTTGTCTACCTCCTCTTCCTCTACCTCTGCCATGTCTTCGTCTACCTGCATAGTTAGCTTGATATGTACCTGCTTCATCATCCACTTTCTTTGCCTTTCCTTTGTTATCTTTAGACTTGCTTTTATCCGTGTATAAAGCTGAAGATTGATTACCTTTAGAGCTTTCTCCATTTTTGATAAGCTTTTCCTCTTGAGTAAGTAGTTGTCCAATGAGTGTGTTGAAATCAGGTACATGCATGTCCATGTACAAATCCATAGCTGTGGTGAATGCTTCCCACTTGTCATCTGCCTTCAAGCCATTGATGACCTGCCTTACAATTTTCTCTTCATCTATTACCTCTCCAATACTTCCCATCTGATATGCTATGTCCTTGAGCTTTGTGACAAAATCAGTCACATTTTGTTTGGGAGCCTTCTTGAGAGTTGTGAAATCCAGCCATAGTTGATGCTTCCTAGCTTTAGTACTTGAAGAAAAGAAAGCTTCAAGTGCATCCCACACTTCCTGAGATGTCTTACAACTTCTAATGTGAGGCAACAAAAAATCTGAGATAGAGTTGAGGAGATAAGACCTTGCAAGTGCATCCTTGGAGCACCATGTGCTCAATCTTTCTTGCTCTTCTTGTGTTGGTTGACTTTTGTTCCTGAAACTTGGCATAACTTCATCTCCAGCCACATAACCATATAAACTTCTACCTTGGAGATAAGCTTACATTCTTAATGACCAAGCTGAGTAGTTACCTCTGTCTAATTTGTCAATTGATGAAGGAAATCCATCTGCCATGTTGTCCAACCTTGCTCTGATACCACTGTGAAGAGATGGATAGGTATGTGCTTGAAGATGAAGAGGTGTTGCAAAATCCTTGATCTACACCAGCCAAATGAACTCCAGGAGTATATGGTGGGCCCTTTTAGCTTGCCAATGGATGTATTAGACACCCTATGTACCTTGGAATATCACTCTCAAAAAGATAGATCAAAACAGATAAGTTGGAGTTAGCTCAGAGGTGAAAACTTGCTATTCTTGGTTCATACACCTGTCCAGTGTTTTACATAATTCTCTGAGCACAACAGTAATAAGCTTAATACCTCTTGGGGAAGTCTAGGTAGCTTAAAGAGCTAACTTTCAAGAGTAATCTCATAAAAAATAATAAACCACACACTGAGAATGAGTTTTAACAAGTGATGACATCATCCCGATTTTCACGGGCTGCTACAGTTTGAGACCAGTGAGCAGTAAAATCAACATAACTCAAAATGTAGGAATCCAATGATTATGAAAATTTGTATGGTTATACTAGACAGTAAGCTAAATCTAACAAGCTTTAAATCACTGAATTTGGGTACGTAACCACTGCGAAACACCTCTGACAAGATGAGTGAAAAAGTCAGGTACCTGACAGAGAAGTGAAAATGCACAAACACTATTGACTTCAACTGAACATAACTGAAGATTGCAACATCCAAATGACATGAAAATTTGTGATCATATAGTATATTTATAGAGCTAACTTTACCAAGTTAAATCACGGAAATTGATGCACCAAGCTCAGAGAAAACATCTCTGCAAGTTGACTGAAAAAAACTGAGAGTAATGGCAGTGAGTAGTACACTTCACAAGAACATGGAAAGATGAACTCAAATAATCATGAAAATGAAAGTATATTGCTTGTACAATACAATGACGTACTGATACATATGTGTGCCTTGTAATCACACCTTGATATGGCATAAAGCTCAGCTCTTGGAGGTCTTCACATAGGTCTCTCTAACCACGACTAAAACTGCCATCTATTTATAGTTGAGTTTGGGAGGCTAACTTCCCTCAATCACTCTCCAATCAATCAATGATTGATTTGATTGTCTACCTACCACAAATCACGAATTCATGGCTCCTCTTTCCATTCTTGATCAAGTGGACTCAACCACTTAAGATTCTTTCACTTTTACATTAAGTAAACTCTTCAAAGGTTACAAGAGGTAGTTCACAAGTGAACTTTACATAGTCTTCATTTTAAGGCTTTTTCTATGACTTTGTGGGACTCAAGCCAATACTTAGGCTTGTCATAGACTTACTCCAACAAGCCCCCCCCCCCCCCCCCCCCCGGTTCTGACAACCCCCCCTCTTTATTTATTATTTTATATATATATATATTTTTCTAAAATTATTTTTTATTATTTATTATTTTTTTATTTTTATTATTTTAAGTTTTCTTTTATTTTCTTTTTCTGTTATTTATTTTTCTTTTTATTTTTTCTGCATAGGCGTTTGCATTTCAATATATATATATATATATATATATATATATATATATATATATATATATATATATATATATATATATATATATATATATATATATATATATATATATATATATATATTTTTTTTTTTTTTTTAACTTTTTCTAGCTCAAAGCTTTTGGCTCGGGATTGTGCCTCGGTTGGCCGGTTTTGATAAAACTAGAGTCATTTTCATGTTTTTTGGCACCTCTGGACTCAGTTTTTGACGTTATTTTTCCAAATTCCCACTTTTTCTCTGACTTTTGGTCCAAACCATCATGTTTTGCGCACAATTACCACATGTTTTTATCTCATTCCATTGGCCACATTGTCGATTATCACCTCCTCTCACCATATGTTTCAATATTTCCCATATGCTCCCTCTGTAGCTCTCATGTTTGATCATTTTTCCCCTCTCTAGCCCCATCATCCTTCTCCCTATCCCTCCCTTTACACACCTGCCCAACCACATCCTTAACCCTCCCGAACCTATCCCTATCAGCCCCATCAGCCCTTCCTTCCCCATCCTTTCTACCCTCCCATTGCAACCCTTTTCTTTTCCATGGCAAAATCCTTTTTTTGGTTTTTCTCTGGTGCTTGTTCTATTTTGCTTTTGGTGGACTTGGTTGCTGCTCCGATGTACTATTCAAGTTTTTGCAGCTCTATTTTCATGGTGTCTGTTACGCTCAAAGTTTTGGCTATAGCTCTCCGGGACGGAGAGCACATTAGGTGGTGGGCAATTGTTGAGCCCATAAAAGTCATGTTGGTCAAAGTCAACTACAATCAAAGTCAAAAGGTCAAAGTCAATTGGTCAAAGTCAACAAGGTCAAGGTCAAAGTCAATAGGTGCAAAGTCAAAGTGCTAAAATGCAGGTGTCAAAGTGCACAGGTAGTGCACAATTAATTGTCCACAAAGGGTAAATTTGGAGAAAGTGAGTTGCAGGTTGCAGAGGTATTTTCTCTAATTTCCCTAAGGTTCAAAGTGTGTTTTAAAGTGTTTTGGAAGGTTCAGGTGAACCCCCCCTTAGGTGCAAAAGTGAAGACTTGAAAGGAAATGTGAAGGTATGTGAAGCGGCAACGTACGCACAGGTGAAAGTATGGTCCCCCATTAAAATTTTGGGTTTTAGTCTAAAGTCACTACAGGACAAAACAGTGAGTCATTGGCTGCCACTTGTGAAGACAATCTTGGGACATCAAAGTGAGCACCAAGATACCATTGCAGTTAGGAGCGTACGTGATCGACACACTCAAATCAAGGCAAGGTCTATTCTTGGACCAATCTTAGAGTAAGCAAGAGAAGCATAGTCTAAGGGAAGCAAGAGAGAGAAGTGCAAGAGTCACCGGAGTGCGACGCAGAGAAGTGGAAGTGCAAGGTGCATGGAGAGTGACTAAGGATTTGTGCAGAGAGTGCTAAGCTATACTCCCCCAAGGATCTCAAGGTCTCATTGCAGTGTGAGCGTGCCGACAGAAGGTATTCACTCCTCCCCCTTTGTGGAAGCTTGGTGCAAGGTGTGCACAAGGATAAGCTTGAAGCAGGTGGAGGTCTAGTGCAGAGGAGGCCGGTGGCAAGAAGACTTTGGGATATTGGGTATTTTGTAATTGAGCACTCTGTGTGATTGTGCACAGAAGTATTGGCTTGTATTTTGCTTCAAACATTGTAATTGTCTTACTGTAATCAATCCGCAGAAGCTTCCAAGGTGTATTTCCTCTTCTGGTCCTTTCATTTTCTCCTACAAACCCTCAAACTCCTTCTTGTCTAAGAATCCCCCAACAGGTACTTAGAACATTGTTCTAGTTTTTGTTGATGAAATTAAACTCTTTTCTAGATGGTTGATCCCCTTGTTGAACTCCTTTGGTCTCCTAAAGCAATTGCTTGGTAAGTGTAATGTCTTTCCAAAAAAGGTGCATTTCCTTTTGCTTAAGCAATATTTGGCAACATGGTTAGTCCATCCACAAATGCTACACATTTTGGTTGTAGCTTTTAGTGTTTCCCTAAGACAATTTGGTTTTTTTATCTATTCCTCTTCTTGTTGTAAAGAGTTTATTACATCCTCTAGGGTTGGAATAAGTTCCATTTCGTTCAACATAGTAAATATATTTACATAGGAGTTGGGGAAAGCCTTCAAGAATATTTCTATTTTTTCTTCTTCGGGCACTAAAAATTGAAGGGAATACCATTGGGTCACTATGCTTTTCATCTTATTTACAAGAACTCCATACAATTGCACTTTTAGAGTTATTGTATTGTGCTTTGTGTGGGCAGTGAAGATGTTCTCCAATGTTTGCCAAGCTTCATATTCATTGTTTGCCTCATCCACATAGTGTATATATGTCTCATCAAGTGCATTGATAATGATACCATATGCTTGCTCTTTGTAAAGTTGACATTGTGTCTTGGTTGCTTGAGAAAGCTCTTCTAATTCTCGTTCAATAGGTGCAGCATTATCTGTGAAGCTCCATACTCCTTTCTGCATTAAGAAGCCTTTAATTTTTATTTGCCATGTATGGAAGTTTTTACTTGCAAACTTTTCTATACCTTCAAAAGCCATTTATACATCGAGAAGATTTTATTGATGATCAATCAATAGTGTCTATTCAAAGCAAAATGAAAGAAATTGTTTACAAGTCGAAGTAGCTCAAAACTAGTTATCTAAAAGTGATTACAAAGCTATAAAATCTTTGGAATTCTCTCAAACTCTTTGAAGGTTACATGTAGGGAGACCTACAACATGGTGCTTTACAATAGAGAGAGAGAGAGAGAGAGAATGGAGAGAAGGGATCTCTCATATGCATAAGAATATAACATGCACAATTCATTAACTTCTATGTCTCTCTCTTTGATAGAAGTAAAATTCAATAAAATAATCCTAGTTGTTCATATAGTACCTGCATGCTCCAACAAAGAGAACCATTTATAAAAGATTAACATTGCATTCTAAAACTAAACAAGTAACTAAAGTGTAGAAAATGTAGAATTACAAGGTAATGTTGTAGATTCTGATAATTCATGTGGAGTTCATAATTATCGTAGAATGAAGCCCAAAATACTTAGGCAATGAATCCAGATTTCAAATCAAGAGTGAGTTGAAGGGTTACATTCAAAATTTTATGCAAAAATGGCAGAAGGTGGGGAAAACATGGATATAGAGAGGGTTAGAAATCGCCACAATAGTGTTCCAGGTTTGTAGGGTCATGAGAGTGTTCCCCCTCAAATCAATGTTCGATGATGCACATGAGAGTGTTTCTTGGATTCATTGCAATGAAGGACTTAGAGCTAGTCCAAATGGATGTGAAACTACTTTCTTGCATGGAGATCTTACAGATGAGATCTATATAGAACAACTAGAGGGTTATGTAGTTCTTGGTAAAAAAAGTCTAGTTTGTAAGCTCAATAAGAGCTTATATGGAACTAAACAGTCCCTTAGACAATGCTACCAAAAGTTTGATGTTTTTATGAAGTCTCAAGGCTATTCTCGAAGCAATGAGGATCATTGTCTCTACGCAAAGAGATGCTCAGATGGCAGCTTGAAATGCTTGATACTTTATGTCAATGATAAGCTGATTGCTCGGAAGTCCTCTTATGACTTATCAATTCTCAAGAAGAATTTGGGTCCGACATTTGATATGAAGGATTTAGGGGATGCCAAACATATTCTTGGGATGTGCATTACTCTTGATAGGAGTAAAGGATGTAAGACAATAGTTACGCAATATAACACAGGAGCAATAGCAGAGAAGATAACAGATATAGGAGAATCTCAACAATTTTCTACTAGCAGCAAGTACAAAGATGATGGCGTTGTCCACCCGTGCGCTCTCAAGGTAGAGCTTAAATGGTGATCTAGACAACTCTAGATAGGGAGATACAAGGTAGAGGTATGCTGGCTCAACTCGGGTTTTTTAGGTAGTGCAGAAGTCATGTATATATAGGATCATGGGTGTCCTGCCATGGACGGCAATACATGGGCGGTAGAGCGTGGGCGGCCACCGCCCGCGTAATTGCCATACACGGCTTAGACTGGTTGAACCGACCTAACAAATATAAATGGTTTCTGACTCCGACAGGGAATATTCCATGGAATATTCCCTTTACCGTCGCGCCGGGGGCGCTGCCCCCGGACCCCCACCAGGGGGCCCGCTGGCCCCCTGGGACCCCCCAGCCAGGGGGCCCGCTGGCCCCCTTGGACCCCCCAGCCGGGGCTGCTCACCGCTGCCCCGGACCCCACAATTGGGGACCCTGGTAACTCCCTTTCCTTATAATATCTTACATGGTCCAATATGACCTTCATCCAACATTCAAGTTGGGATTCCCATCAATTGGGTAATGCACGCTTGGCTTCTCCTCATAAAGGGGGCCTTACAAAATGTGCATACAATCATGAGGGGTAGACATTGATCATATACTAACACCCCCCCTCAATGTTTACCGATGATAAATCAAGTAGGTCTCGGTCCTATGCCCATATGTTGAAGATGCTTGTTGAGCTGCTCTCTTCCAAGTGCTTTAGTGAATATGTCAGCACAATTTGCCTCTGTTGGGCAATATTCTAGCTCCACAATTTCATCTTCAATTAGCTCACGAATGTAATGGTACTGTACTTCTATGTGCTTGGTGCGAGCATGAAATACTGGGTTCTTTGCAATAGCCATACAGCTTTGATTATCACACTTGAGTACAGTTGGCATATTTGATGGAAAGCCTAGATCTGCAAGAATTCTCCTTAACCAGACTGCCTCACAAGAAGCAAAACAAGCTGCTTTGTACTCTGCTTCGGTGGAGGAGAGTGCGAGAGTTGGTTGCTTCCTACTTACCCAAGAAAATATTCCTGAACCAAGTGAGAAACAATATCCAGAAACTGATTTTCTAGAATCACAATCTCCAGCCCAATCTGAATCACAATATCCTTGGAGTGTATCACCTGTGGTATACAAAATACCAAAATCCAAGGTTCCTGCAATGTACCTTAGAATTCGCATTCCAGCATTCCAGTGACTCTCCTTAGGTTTGTTGGAAAACCTGCTTAACACTCCAACAGCATAGCAAATGTCTGGTCTAGTGTTGCACAGAAAAATAAGACTTCCAACGAGCTTCCTATACTTCTTAGCATCTACATCAGGCATGTTATCATCCATAGATAGCTTATGATTTACCTCCATAGGTGTGCTAGTTGGTTTGCAGTCCATCATTCCAAATGCCTTGAGAATTTCTTTGGAATATTTTTGTTGTGAGATGAAAATGCCATCCTTCCTTTGCCATACTTCAATTCCCAGACAAAAATGGAGTAGACCTAAGTCTGTCATTTCAAACTCAGTTCCCAAGCTGATCCGAGTTTGATTGATGAGTTCCTGATGATCTCCTGTAATGATCAAATCATCTACATATACAATGACAACAACTAGCTTGCTATCCCTTTTCGTTACATACAAGTTAGCATCAGAAGTACTTCTTTCAAAACCCATATTTTTGAAAAAATGATCTATTCGTTGGTACCAAGCCCGTGGAGCTTGCTTAAGTCCATACAAAGCTTTCTTCAACCTGCAAACTTTATTTTCTGAATTGGGCACCTCAAAACCTGGTGGTTGAGATACATATACCTCCTCCTTGAGGTGACCATTCAAAAATGCAGATTTGACATCCATCTGGAAAATAGGCCAAGACTTTTGTGCAGCTACTGCAAGTACCGTCCGAATAGTTGTCATGCGTGCTGTTGGTGCAAAAGTTTCTTGAACATCAAATCCTTCAATCTGTGAAAAACCCTGTGCAACTAATCGTGCCTTATACTTTTCTAATGTTCCATCAGCTTTATACTTAGCTTTCCAAATCCATTTAGTACCTATTACCTTCTTCTTTGGCGGCAAGTCGACTAGATCCCATGTATCATTTTTGAGTATACTATCATACTCAGACTGCATTGCCGCTCTCCAATCTGGATCATCAATGGCTTCTTCAATGGTGGTAGGTTCCTTTATCGAACCCATGATATCTGCCATTAGAGCCATGTTAACAATGTGTTCTGAGGCTCTTCTTTGCTCCTCTATTCTCTTTGATCTTCGTAATCCATCTGATGATGATTCTGGTACATCTACATGTGGATTGTGATCATCAAAGAGCTGTTGTGCCCACTTCGGTAGTGGCTTACGCAGTGCAGCTACAACTGGTTGGCTTTTTATTGAGGAAATTTCTCCATCAGATGTTTCCTCCTCCTCAACTTTAACCTGTCTTTTGATAGGCACAAGGTGAGATATTTCTCCGCTTGATGAGATAGTAGATTTACCTTTATCTTCTACTAAGTGTGGTCGTTCATCAAACACCACATCTCGGCTGACAAAAATCTTCCTTGCCTCAGGATCCCATAACCTGTATGCTTTAGACTCTTCACTATATCCTAGGAAGACACACTTTTTGCTTTTTGAATCCAACTTTGATCTTGTTGAATCAGGAATATGTGCATAACAGAAACAACCAAAAATTCTGAAATGCAAAACTGAAGGCTTTTTACCAGAATATGCTTCTTGAGGAGTCATCCCCTTCAGTGCTTTAGTGTAGCTTCGATTGAGAATATAGACTGCTGTATTGACTGCTTCTGCCCAGAATGAATCAGGCATGTCTTGAGCCTTCAACATACAACGAGCCATTTCAACTACTGTCCTGTTCCTGCGCTCAACAACGCCATTTTGTTGGGGTGTATGAGCTGTGGTAAGTTGCCTTTTCACACCATGCTCCTTACAGTAATTGTTGAATTCTGTTGACAAGAATTCACCTCCTCTATCTGTTCTAAATTTCTTTAGTTTCCTTCCTGATTCATTTTCTACATACTTATGCCACGTTTTAAATTTTTCAAAAGCATCAGCCTTCTCTCGAATGAAATAAACCCACATCTTTCTACTATAATCGTCGACTAACAGCAAGAAGTAGAAAGATCCTCCTAAAGCAGGTGTAGACATTTTACCGCAGAGATCAGCATGTACCAACTCTAGAGGAGCTTGAGATCGATTGCTGGTCTCTCTTGGAAATGCCTTTCGTTGTTGCTTGCCCATCATACAAGCTTCACAAGGTTCCTGCAACTCTGAAAATGCAGGCATATGAGCAACCATCCCTGTTCGTTGCATCTCCTTCAAAACTGCAAATCCGAGATGCCCAAATCGTCGGTGCCATAACCTGCTTACATCTTTATCTTCTGTAGCAGTTAAAGCACTTAACTCATACAAGTTATCCCGTCGTATGCCTTTACCTACAACATTACCTGATGAATCCATGATTTCCGCACCACTCTTATTGAAGTGAACTTTGAGTCCACGATCTGTTATTGCAGAAACTGACAACAAATTTCTTTTGAGTGTAGGTACATAGAGAACATCGGATAACTTTTTCTCAACACCTGGAGAAGTGATAAAAGAGATGGTTCCAGTTCCTTCAGCTGGACACTTGGAGTCATTTCCCACCACTACATTGATGGATTCCCGCAGAGGCACTAGGGAACTATACCAATCCTTTTTACTAGTCATATGGCGAGATGCTCCACTATCTAAAATCCATGGCTCATCAACACGAGCTTGAGCAGATGAACATACCTCTTCAATAGCTACCCAAAGTTCCAGCTCTGTGTTGTTTGCAGACTCTTTGTTCTTCCATGATGATTTTACAGTCCCATTCCGTTCATCAGCTTGCTTCTTTCTGCAATCCTTGATGGCATGGCCTTTCTTTTCACAATAGAAGCAACTTCCTGTGAACTTTTTCTTCTTTGGCTTCTTCTTTGATCCCTCTGAAGAGCCTTTACCTTTTGCATTTGCTGAGAATGCAGCATCAGTTGTACTTTGCCGATTCTTCAGCCGCATCTCTTCTTCTAAAAGCATGGCACAAAACTCTTCAAATGTAAGAGGAGTTGGCCTTACCTGAGTGTTAAGGGCTGTTACTAATCCATCATACTTTGCTGGAAGAACACGTACAGATCTTCGAGCCAGCTCTTCTGGTGTTATAACAACACCAACTGCAGCCAATTGATCTTGAAGATGCTTTATCCGTTTGATAAAATCTTCAGCCTTTTCAGAATCAGAATGCTTTTCATTTGCCAACTGATTTTCTAAATTCTGTATCCTAGTGTGGTTCTTGGTCTCATATTGTCGAGCCAATATGCCCCAAGCCTCATGTGCTTTAGTAGTATGTTGAACTAAAGTAAGCACAGAATCACTTACACTAGTGACAATCGCACATAATGCATCAGCATTCCGCCTCTTCCAAGCTCGTAGAAGATCAGGATCTGGCTGAATCATCAATCTTGAATTTGCTGGATCTTCAACTGGTATAGGCTCTGGATCCAATCCCATCGGTCCCATGACAGTGTCAAGTAATTCATAGGAGTCCAAAATTGCAGAAATTTTGAACTTCCAGAGTGTATAGTTGGTTCCATCCAGCTTCCCTTCAGTGAATGCAGGTGGACGAATTCGAATAGGTGCAGCATTAACATTAGCTGAAGCACCAAGACTATTGTTCGACGATGAAGCCATCATGTAATCACTCAAATAATCTACTGATATTCTAGTCTGCTAGTAGGCTAAAATAATGATACTTCTCAAGCTATTCGAACCTTACAGCTCTGATACCATGTAAGACAATAGTTACGCAATATAACACAGGAGCAATAGCAGAGAAGATAACAGATATAGGAGAATCTCAACAATTTTCTACTAGCAGCAAGTACAAAGATGATGGCGTTGTCCACCCGTGCGCTCTCAAGGTAGAGCTTAAATGGTGATCTAGACAACTCTAGATAGGGAGATACAAGGTAGAGGTATGCTGGCTCAACTCGGGTTTTTTAGGTAGTGCAGAAGTCATGTATATATAGGATCATGGGTGTCCTGCCATGGACGGCAATACATGGGCGGTAGAGCGTGGGCGGTCACCGCCCGCGTAATTGCCATACACGGCTTAGACTGGTTGAACCGACCTAACAAATATAAATGGTTTCTGACTCCGACAGGGAATATTCCATGGAATATTCCCTTTACCGTCGCGCCGGGGGCGCTGCCCCCGGACCCCCACCAGGGGGCCCGCTGGCCCCCTGGGACCCCCCAGCCAGGGGGCCCGCTGGCCCCCTTGGACCCCCCAGCCGGGGCTGCTCACCGCTGCCCCGGACCCCACAATTGGGGACCCTGGTAACTCCCTTTCCTTATAATATCTTACATGGTCCAATATGACCTTCATCCAACATTCAAGTTGGGATTCCCATCAATT
Organism: Ceratopteris richardii; assembly: GCA_020310875.1. Classification (NCBI taxonomy): domain Eukaryota; kingdom Viridiplantae; phylum Streptophyta; class Polypodiopsida; order Polypodiales; family Pteridaceae; genus Ceratopteris; species Ceratopteris richardii. The sequence continues at coordinate 6,370,179 of CM035406.1, forward strand.
GGGTAATGCACGCTTGGCTTCTCCTCATAAAGGGGGCCTTACAAAATGTGCATACAATCATGAGGGGTAGACATTGATCATATACTAACAAAGGATGCATATACTTGTCTTAAATTGAGTACATATCCAAAGTACTTCATAGGTTCAATATGTAGGGTGGAAAGGCATTGAGTACACCTTTACTCACATATGTGAAATTGAGCAAGGATGATTGCCCCAAATCAAAAGAGGAAAAGGAATTCATGACCAAAATTCCTTATCAATCTGCTATTGGTAGTCTCATGCATGCTATGCTACGAGATAAGACATTGGACTTACAATGGGAGTTGTGAGTAGATATATTTCTAATCCTGGCAAGAAAAATTGGGAAGTGGTCAATATGATTTTGAGATATTTGAGTGGCACTAAAGACAAGTGTTTATGCTTAGGTAGAGGGAAAGCATCCATTGTTGGTTACACAAATTTTGACTATGTTGGTTGTGTAGACAATTGTAAGTCTACACCAGGGTACATTTTTCATTTTGCTGGAGGTGCTATCTCTTGGAGATATCATCTTCAAGAATGTACAACTGTTTCCACCATAGAAGCAGAGTATGTTGCAGCAAGTGAGGCATGTAATGAAGCATTGTGGCTTCTCTTCTTGCTTGTGATATGGGTCTACCTCAGCATGTACCTCATTTGCTCAGTGATAGTTAGAGTGCCATTGCTTTGGCTAAGAATCCGGTCTATCATGCAAAGACCAAGCACATTGAGGTGAGGTATCACTCTTCATTAGAGATTGCTTAGCCACTGAGCGCATTATTTTTGAGAAGGTTCGTACTCGAGATAATGCTATAGATGCTTTGACTAAAGCTCTACCATAGGATAGCTTTTGACACTGTTGTCACTTGATTCATGATCTTACATAGTCACTTGTATACTTTGCAACATGCCCATCAAGTGAGAGGTATAGTTTGTATACTTAGAATCAGGTATTCTTTATCATTCTTCATTTTTCCTCCCATAATTACTTTGGCCATATTGGCCTTTAGTGGGAGACTGTTATCATTAGTGTCCATGTGAAAGGCCAAATGGCCACCGAACACTTTTGTATATGTTCTTTGATAAAACATATAGTGACTTGGTCACCACATACTGTAAGTTGCATCACATTTGTAACACCTTAGAAGTCTGTGTTTGTGCTCCCTATGTACTGTGTTTTTATATGTATTTTGCAGCCCCCCTGTACAGAGTACTGTGTGCAGTGCTTGGAGCTCGGCTTTCTACTCCGAGGATATCGTCGTGGAGCTCTCGAGAAGGAGAGCGCACTATGGTGCATTACCATCGAAATACTTCATGTAACTCAAGGCCAGACATACAATATGTAGGTTCTGAGTTGACCCGATTTATGCATATCTCTGCCACTAAGCATCAAAAACTGGTAAAATGTATGTTTAGATATCTCAAAGGCACTTTGACTTTGGGTCTCTTTATGGCAGAGATGTTCAACCATGCTTGCATGCATTTATAGATAATAATTGGGTTGGTTGTCATGATACACATGTCCACTAGTAGTAATTGCTTTCTCCTTGGAGGATCATGCATATCGTGGTTGAGTAAGAAGCAACCATCTATGGCCACATCAAGTTGTGAAGCTGAGTATAGGGCAATATTCATAGTTAAAATTGAGTGTATATGCCTGAGATGGTTATTGATGGATCTATCCATGGAGATTGATTCACCTATGCATATTCCCATAGATAGTCAGTGTGCATTGATGGTTGCAAGAGATGTAGTGTTTCATGTGTGCAGAAATCAGATTGAGGTTCATTATCATTATGTTAGAGAGCACCTTCATGCTGGAGACATTGATTTGGTATATATGCTAACACAAGATAATATGGCAGACATATTCATCAAATCTCTTCCATGAAAAAAATTTGAAGCTTTTTGCAAAGCTTTACGCTTATTACCTTGTGGGGGATGATCCATCTCTCCCTATATGTGTTCACATCATTTGCTCCAGGGGGATTTGTTACACTTATGTGTCCCTCGAGTAGCTTTGATGTGAATTGTTTTCCTATACATGGGCACTTTTTACTCTAGTGTTGGCTAGAGGTCTTTTCCCCATGTAACCACACATACATGATGTAACTCATATGTGGTGGTATTGTGTACTCAAGTATTCACTTATAGCTCTCACTTCACTCATTCTCATATTTCTTATCATATATCGAAAGAGAGCTCTTTCAACCATCGTGTGTACTTGTGCTTTGATCTCCTTGTTCACTTTTGTGTGTAGTTTTATTCATGCTTCCTCACTCATTCACACACCCAACACCTTTGGCATAGTTAAAGTCTTGACACAACTTAATGCTAGTTGAAGGATAAACTAGGTGCTAAAAATAGTGCAAAGATGTCATTTCAGGTCATCATATCCTTCATGAATGCATATAGATGCATCAACCACTAGGTTATGCTCTAATCCCGCATAGCATAGTGGTTGATGCTTTGAATCTCAAGGAGGAAGTCCTGAGTTCAAATCCTGGCTGGACATATCCATGAGTTCCCAAAGATGGGTGTCCATGAGTTCCCCAAGATGGGTGCCTCTACCTTACGAGGTCAGGTGTGTGTCTTCCCAATTCATTGTACTCTCAAAAAAAAAAGTGAGGTTCACGAGAACAAATTTGTACTTTCCTTTTGTGGCCATCTTGAAATCGACATCCACCTTTTTGCATATTGCCTCCATGCCAAGAACATCTAGGCTCACCGACATTGTATCTCTTGATGCTTCCGCCCCCTCCCTTTCTCTTAGAAGGAAAGTATTTTTGGAAATGCATTAGCGAGCCTTTTTTCCCTTGGTTCTTAATAGAGCTAGAGTCTTATTTGTAATTGCGAGGCTTATAGCCAGGTCTTATTTTCGAAGGCCGTTTTCATCCCTTGTGTTGATCAACAACCTTTTCTTGGAGACCTTATGCAAAGGGCCCATTCATAGAAATGAAAAGCATTTTTAGTATTGTCATTCTTGAGGGGTACGACTGAGGTGTCGTTAATCTCGCATTCCCCATTGCCACCCTTGGGCGTTTTGTGTAGCAGACTACTATTTTGACTTTTGGCTTCTCTTGTATGCCCCCCTCTTGATTATCGAAACGTGTTGGTTGTATGGGCTTGTTCTATTTTTGTAATTAAAATTTTTATTTATTCGCAAAAAAGGAAAAAAAAAATCGTTTTTCTTCACATGCTATGAATTATCGTGAATGAGGAGACACATGGAACGAATAACCAAAATTGCATGACGTTCCGAATCCACTACGTTTGTTTTGTAGTAGTATGTAGGATTTGGCTCCACGAAGTTATGTAGATCCTTTAAATATACTTGGTTTTATGATGAACCAAAAAAACCCTCCATGTGGTGGCTCTCCTTTTGAGATGCGAAAACAAGGGAATGAAAACAAGAAGACATGTGATGGTGTGTGATCATCGTGTAGATAAGAATGTGAGTGTCATGTGTGTGTGTGTGTAAAGGGAACACATGACATATGATTGGAAAGGGGTCCGGAAATACGAAAAAAGTTTCCCTTTTATGGGCTACGAAGGTCATTCCATACCATTCGTATATGAATATGAGGCATCTCCTTGTCTCCCTTCTTTTGTGGACATGCTCAATGACAAACCCTCCTCATCCATGTTCACGAAAAGCGCTTTGTGTGCACTATGCCTTCTAAAGAGGTAGAAATTCTGCAATTTGTATGCTTTCTAGCTCATGAGATTGTGCATAAGGTTTCAACACGAGACTTCGTTTGACCCCATAAGGTACATATATTATAGGCATGTATTATTGGGCGAGTCTATGGTGATAAGATATAGCAAAGGTCAGATTATGTGTGTGCCACCACTCAATCAAGATTTGAGTATAAAGAAGTGCACTTGTTGGCTTCAAGTCCTTATCTTATTATAGGGTTGTATGCGAGTACACTGTTGGTGTCGTTATCAAGTTAGCTCAAAGGAGGTTGACCTTTTTCCATCTACGAGTATTGTTCCTTTGGATCTTCTGTTCAACCAACCGCCAAAGACTCTTAATTTTCTATGCTATCAAAGATAATACATGTGTACGCTGATCCTTTTTTAATTAATAAATTTTCTTTTAATTAATTTTTAGTTAATTGCACATATATCTTTGGAAGCTTCTCTACGCATCATTCCTTAATTACTTCTCTAAGAGATAGGATCCTTGTTTCTTCTTCATAACCAAGCTACTCTTTTCTTCTAAGGGTTCATTTGTGGACCTATTTCTTCTATTAATCCTTCATATCCACAAATAGTTTCCCTCTCTCCTCCTTATTATACTCCTCTCGATCTTATAATTTTCTACCTAGAATTTCCCATCGCTAGAGGATATTCTATTGATCACTAGACGGCCATAGCTTTGCATCTACAACTTCTTAGCTTGTTGTTTGAGCGTGTAGGGTAGTACTAGATTTTCCTCTTTAATGTGGGTGTCATAGTACGTTTTGCTGCCTACATTTTGCTACTTATATCCCTAGAACAGCTCTAAGTCGTGTCTCTTGGAGTTTCTCCAAGTGGTCAATCTATCGAGTCAACTCATGCTCAGTCCAATCATAATCTTTTTCCATTCGTCGCGTTGGTATTAAAAAATATATTGGGAGCATTGTGCTTTGGCCACATACCAAGTCGAGTAATGAAGCACAAAGATTAGTTTTATAGTCTACTTTCTATGCCCACACATCATGGAGAATCTGTGTCCCAATCCCATCTTCCATTGTTCATCAAGAGTGATGTTGATAACTACACTCATAGTATTTTAGTCATTTTTTATCTTTCCAACTCCATTTTTGTAAAAGACAAGGACCTCGAGCTTGAGCAGTATTAGTAGAACCTATGTTTCAAATTTCATAATTTTTGGAGCTTGTTTGAGCCCTCAAATATAGCTTAGGGATCTATTTTTTAACTAGGATGGGCAGTAGGTTTAAACTAGGCCACTATCTAGTCAAAAACTATAAAAAGAGCTAGAGAGCTCATTTTTTGGGGTTACACAGTTAGAGATTGAGCTTTCCCTTGAGCATTGTACACTTCTCTTGAGCTACTAAATAGAAGATTCCATTGTTCTACTCTTTGTTTTGCCTTGTGTGCATGTGTGTGTGGATCTTCTAATGCTTCTATCACTCTAGCACAATGGCAAGTACCAATGTGAAGAGATCCACCTCATTATTGCCAATCCGTGGAGACATGAGGAATGACGACTATGAGCAAGTGAAGACACAAGTGTGTGAGTGAGAAGCACATAAGCATGCGCACACACACACACACACGCACACAAGGCAAGAACAAAGAGAGGAACAATGGAGTTCTTTGTATTACTCAAAATGTCTCTTACAATAGCTCAAAACTCTAAGAAGCTAACCTCAAAAATGAGCTCTCTAGATCCATTTATAGTTTTTGACTAGCTTTTGGCCCTATCCAGACCTAGTGTTCGACCTAGTTAAAAATTAGGTTCTGGGGCTTATTTGAGGGTTCAAATTAAGTCTAAAAGTTATGAAAATTGGTATGTACCTACTTCTCGTACTCCTCAAGCTTGAGGACTCCTCGACTTGAACAAAATGGAGTTTAATCTACCAAAAATGGTATTTACAATGTTCATGTAGTGATGAAAATCACTATTAAAAAGGATTTATTTTTGGAAAATTTGTATGGCATAATTGTCAGATCTTCTTTGATTGCTTTGCCGACTTAGTCCTTCTCTCTGCTTTGACTCTTTACGTTGGCTCCTCTGTCTTGTAATGCCCTGACTACTACCAACACCCCCCCTCTCTCGCATCTGTCGTCCTTGACAAACCCTTCTTGGTGGGAGTGTTTGATTGAATACTCAACGATGTATGTGGCTAGGTGTAGCTCAGTGATGAGTAGCACCTCCTTTAATGTCAATTTGGGAAGACATGAGGATGGTATGAAGACCTCGAGCAAGTGAAGGCACAAATGTGTGAGTGAGAAGCACACAAACATGCACACACGTACACACACACGCGCACACACGGCAAGACCAAAGAGAGTAAGACAATGGAATTACTTCTTTTACAAAAAAGTTCTCATACAAGCTCAAAACTACAAGAAGCTAGCTCAAAAATGAGCTCTCTAGCTCTATTTATAGTTTTCGACTAGCTTTGGCCTTGTCCAGACCTAGTGTCCAACCTAGTTAAAAATTAGGTTCCTGGGCTTATTTGAGGGTTCAAACGAGATAAAAAAAATATGAAAACTGGTAGGCAACTACTTCTAAGGCTCCTCAAGGTCGAGGACTCCTCGGCTTGTACAAAATGGAGCTACAAAAAAGGGAAATGGTATTTACAATGGTTTTTAGTGATGAGAATCACTTTTAAAATGTGTAAGGATTGGAAAAAATTGATGGGTTGCCTCAGTGCTAGATCTGCATACATGCTCGTACTTGGCGTCTTCCCATATGATGCCAACACTCTCCCCCCCTAGCGTCTGTCGCCTCTGACAGACCTTTGCTCCCCAGTTTGATCAATGTATTGTTGTAGTATGTTTGTTGCCAATTCTTGTTCTTTAATCCGTAGTCCCTTGACCAGGTCTCTCTGCAGGGCCTCCCACTTAACTGCACCAGGCATGTCAGGTTGGGGTGTGGTGTAGAGCTCTGAGTGCATTGTTTGTTCGCACGCGAACAGTTGGAGCAGATGAGTTGGGCGTGGTGCGAATACTTCTGAGTGTGCTTCCCAAAACCCGGTGGTGGACATGTCATCAAACGTTTGCTTGTAACAAGCAGGGAGATATCTTATTCGTGCATGCCATGCATAAGCCACTCTAATACTCGGGGTCGTGCTCATATCATAAAGTAAATCATAGTTACCGCTGATGAAACCCGGAATTGGCGGCTGAATATTACGCACATTTCAGAAGGTCTTTAACACCACTTGCATCATGTCCAGTATCTTGAGCATCATCTGTGCAGCGACGTCAGGCATGGGGTGGAGGTGTGGCATCCAATGTCTGATGGTAGCCATCATGTAAGCTACAGTAGGTGTGCCAGTTGGGGGTGCAATGGCGGGGTAATTGAGCCATTCTTTGCAATTGGCATTGTTCTTAACTTTTATGGCAAATGCCTTCCATGATCTTCTCCGTTGCACTGGCCCGTAGCAATTGTTATACTTCAAGTGCATGGGCGCATGATCCCATGTTCGTAGCATCTCCGGATAGGTTTCCAATAACTTTTGCCTCCAGGTTGGTTGGAATATGTTCCCTTTGTGGGCGTCCTCTGGAATGTCCTCAGGTTCAAACTGGGTAGCAAAAGTAGGGTACTTGTTGGTTTTGCGTTTGATCTCGGCGTTGTAGTCTACCAACAGTACAAAATATGGTTTATATTGTAATTCGGAGCTGGTTATCAGTCGCCTGGTAGCCAAGTGCTTGAAATATTCCGATTGAAGTATGGTCTCTTCAATAGTCCTCATGGCCAACATCTGGGTGGAGATACGTTCCTCATGAGTTGGCCCCATTTCTTCTACCTGTTTCATCCATGCCGACGGTGGCTCCTCATATGTGTCTTGTCCTTCCTCTGTGATGCTGCCTCCTGGAATGGGTTGAGGCTCGTAGTTGTCTTCAAATGTTTCCTCCACTGGAATGATTACTGCTTCTTCTTCTATTGGTTGATCAGGTGGAGAGGGGGGTCTTTCATATTGTAACAGCTTGATCTTTAATTCTGCCACTTGTTGTCGTAGCTTAAGTACCTCATTGGTCGTTGTTGATTCAGGCTTTGGTGAAGTGGTAGCATTGACCATCTTTTTAGCTTCTGGTGGTTGTGGTGTAGGCACTTGGGATCTTTGTAGCTCTTTTACTTGGTCAACCAGCCGATCATGTGCTTCTAAGAGGTTGGCATAGGTTTCCAAAATTTGTTGTATGCTTTCTGAAGGGACGGCCCGGAAGGTAGCAAGGTCGATGGGTGCCCCTAGAGTATTTTCTATGGCGGCTTCGAGGTTGTCTTGATTTTGTTGCTGTAATCTCCTGTTTTCTTCTTGTGCAGCCGCTAGGTGGCGTCAGAGTAGAGCCATGTTTCGTTGTAGTCTAGCATTACAGGCTAGCTGATCTCTGAGTTGTTCTTCTGTTGCCCTAGTCGTCTCTGTATGTTTGGCTTCGAGCTCCACCTGGGATTGTTGGAGGGTGGTCACTTCATGTTGTAGTGCTGTATTACTTAGCTCCAAGGCATTGACACGTGCCTGGAGTTGAGCCGAGAGATTGCACAGCTCTGTGTTATTTTCTTCCAGTAATCTATACTCTTGCTTAAGTTGAGTGGCCGCTTCGAACATGGTGTCTAGTGCATGACTAAATGATGTGGATGCAGGGGTAGAGGTGGAAAATGCAAGGGTTCGGGAAATGGGGAGGGAAAAAGTGGGTGTTGTGCCTACTGTGGTTGAAAATGGTGATGTGAGTGAATTGATATGTGATGATGTTGGAACAAAAGTGGGGGTGGGTGGTGCTGTGGATGGTGAAATGTCCATGGGATCGGACGTGATTGTGTGTGTTGTGTGAATCGTGAATACGGGAATGGTGGGCGGTGTGTTAGTGGTGGGTGTGAATGTGGGTGAGGTGTGCTGGGAAAAGGAATTTCTCTTATAATCATCAATTTGTCGCATCATATTTACAAGGTTTTCCAACAATGGAGGTAGGGTGGCTTGTGTTGGTTCTGAGGAGGTGAAGAGGGGCTCAATGGTCTGAGGTTGGGAAAGAGGAAATGTAGTGTTGAGGGGAAATGTGGGTGTTAAGGTCTGGGTAGGGGGATGTGTCTGCCCAAGAGCTGGTTGGAAAGAAGGGTGACCTATGATGGTTTGAGGGGTGGCAGGATGACCTATATGATGTTGGGAAGATGGACCCGCAATGATAGAGGTAGGGATAGGTAAGGATGACAAAATGATGGTGTGTGATATAGGTTCACTAAGGGTGGATACTGGTTGCTCAAGAAAGCTAGCAGTGAGGGGTTCGGTGGGCTGAATGGGAGGTGACGGTGGAGATGTAATCTGTATATTTACATGTGGTTCATCAAGGTTAGTTGGGCTGGCCATGTGAACATCTTCTTTAGTGGTGGTAGGGAAGGCGGTAGAGGCTTCCATTTGAATCATCTTCCCCCTTCGTGGTCGTGTATCGATCCTTCGTTGATCGTATTGAGGAGGGTTGCGATGCAACATGATCCGCATAGCTTCTATAATCCCATATGTCTCCGCCAAAAGGTTCAATGATTCCACAAAATGGGGATCCGCGTTCTCTGCTTGAAGCATTTGATTCACCATCGCTCTATTTGCCTCCTCTGATAGCTTATGTCTCTTTTGTACCTGCTTGATCGTTTTGTAGAGCCGTTTGAGTTGGGCCGTGTAGGCAGGGGCCTCTTCCTCACTTTCTTCTGATTCATTCCTCTGCATCTCTTCCTGCCCATGTGTCCCTCCCTCTTGTGTTTGTTGTGCTTCATCTTCCCAATGCACCCTTCTAGCCGCACTATGTGCCCGTCCTCTCTGGGATGATGATTCGGGGCCGTCCGTGTCTGAGAAGAACTCACTCTCAGATAAGTGAGCTGTCTGCAAGAAGCTTTCAAAGTCAAAAGATGGATCTTCTGGCAGTGGAGCCATGGATGCAAACTCCGCATCTGTGGGTAGTGGGGGGGCTGACGGAGTGGGTTGTACCATGCTTCTTGATTGGGGTCCTTGAAGATGGATTGTGAAAGGGGCTACTTGTTCTTCTTCTCTACTAGAGGCTTCTGTGGTGACTTCACGAGGAATTAGAACCTGTGAAAGTGATCCATGCATTCTTTTAGCGGGTTGAACCCCTGATTTCCGCCCCTGAAAGAATTCCAATTGTGAGTACTTGAGGGCTCGTGCAATTGGCACATCATAAGCAAGGCATCTATAGATGATTCTTGTAATGGCGCAGCAGCCATTCAAAGTATGCTTCCTCACTCCTCGCTTTCCTGCTTCATATAACTGATCAAGGATCCATACTGGCATTTTCATAGGTAAGCTCCCGGTCTCTGCTAGGTATAACCCATACCAGATCTTCTTATGAGGCTGGGTGAACCGGTCTTGCGCCGGAAATGCGAAGTGTTGAACGCACATCCGTAATGGTATGGCGATGTTGGGGGTGAGAGCACACATTTCTTTCAACTTCTTGATTTTATTGTTCTTCATAGACTCCGGTATCAAAGGGTCTCGATCGGAAGGTACATGGGTGCCATACATCTGAAGGGCTTCCTTGATTAAAGTAATATTCAACTCAAACTTCTTCATTTCCTCATGGTTTGATATAGAGGGCACTAGGAATGTGCCTGAATGATATTTATCTCCTGTCGCCTTCAATGTGGCAATCAAGTAGTAGCACCTCAGAAAATCAGGTCTAGGCAAAGCTGCACTAAAATAATCTTGCAACCCCGCTTTCAGCCAAATATCTTGAAGAGGAGCTGCATTCTGTAAGGTTTCAAATTCTCGTGAGAAGAATTGAAATGTCCACCAGACTCCTCCGAATTCCAACTTGGACTCCCAGATGTAGTCCGCATCTCCCAAATCTCCTGGCATCTCATTGAACCAGTGAGAATGCCCCTTTACTCTTTCTGTTAGGCCACTTGGTGGATCTGAGATAGGAATTCTTCTCACATTTCAAAAGCTCTTCAGGTCTTGTTGTCAGTGGAGCTTCCACAGGCATGGTATCCCAATTGCTTTGAGTACTAGTGCCCGCCTGGGAGCTTGTTCCTGCTACAACTGCCATGACACTTCTGATGCCTATCTGCTAGAAGAAGAAAGACACATTGGTGTTGCATAGGAAACAGGATGTAATGGTGTTCCCTCCACAATACTAACATGACAATCTAGATGGTTAGTGGTTAGAGGTGAAGTGTTTGTGATCGATGTGAGTGATGATTAGAGGTTAGTGTCATCCTAGATGCATACTTTGGTTATGCAATGGACTCAGAATGCACCTATATCAGAGTGGATGGATTTACAGAATTGGGTCAGGGGGTTTGATACAGGGTTTAGGTCGCCAAACTTTAATCGAGGATTCGTAGTTCTTAGAGCTAAGGACATGTAAAGATTTATGAGCAAGATTGTGCTGGATTTGGGACCTTTTGGGTACCCATTTCCAGACAGTCCTAGGTTTGACTGAGTGTGTGTTAGTGTGGGATTTAGGTAGAGTTCCTGAGATGTTTGTCAAGAGGACTTGTGAGTGTTGAATTATGCCCGTGACTAGAGTTGGAGCTATTTGGGCTCGAAAACAGGCCTTGGGCACCCATATCTGTCTAGCATTGGGGCTAGCCTTCATTGACTGCTTAGGGACCCAAATAGACATGGTATGCCTAGGAGGTTGCCTAGGGTACTCCTTCACTTGTGTCCTTGATGGTGTGGCTTGTTTTGTGCCTCCTCGAGAACCTGTTACTAGAGCTGTGGGTTTTCCATCCTTGCGTATCCAGATCTGCTTCATGCCACGAGGTACTCCGTGTTGCACTGGTTGGAACTCTTGCTTCTTGATCAGCGGTCTCCTTCGTGTCGTGTGATGTTTGGTCTGCATGTTTAGAATCTTCTTTGGAACAACTGGGAACTCCTCATTGAGTCTTGTACCTTCGGTAAGATTGACAATCCTCTGCACCATAGAACTCTGGACAAGAACAACATCGTTATCTTCATGTGGATTCCTGGAGAGACCAGGAGTTGGTGCCTTTCCTAATGGTTTGAGTGCTTGATTTTCTAATTCAATCGTAAGATAGTTTTGGCTTGCCCATGCCTGAAGAAGTCCACTTCTCAGGTTGAGGTTGACTGCGTGATCATAGATCCAGTCTTGGCCCAAGACAAGAGGTTCGGTAAGATCCTCGTCTTCACATACTAGCACTTTTGCTGGCATTAGGACCTCTTGAATGTAGAGGGGAAGCTCCACTTCTCCCATGCAAGGGGTTTCAACTGCTCCTAGCCCTATGAGATATGCCTCTAGGGGTTTTACCTCCAATTGCAATTGTTGGCAATAAGACAGCCGAACTGCACTAGTGGCGGCTCCTGAATCAATTAAAGCTCTCACAGTCCTTGCACTCTCTCCTTGTCCTACTTCTAGGGTCATAAAAGGTCGTCGATCAACTATCTTATGGGACTCTTCACCTGAAGCCTCACACATGGCTATGTGATAACCTAGAGCTTCATGATTGTTAGTCATGGCTTGATCTCTACCTTGTCTTCTCAGTTTCATTCGTCGGATGCGTTCTAAAGCTTCTGCCTGTGCTTCTTCTCGAATTCTTTTTTCCTCTTCCTTACGTTTCTTTGCAGTATTGAGCCGATTGAGCATTTCTTCAGTTAAGGGTTCTTGATATAACTTGACTCTGCATCCACTTATGTAACTTGGTAGTACGTCACCTTCTAGAGTGGCTAGTTGTACTGCTCCACTTGTGGATATCCTATTGATAATCATTGGTCCATAGCCTCTTTTCTCTAGTTTCCGTGCGTGTTGCTTCAATGTGTAGACTAGGACTAGATCTCCTGCTTTCAAGCTTTTATTCTTCACGTGTGTATCAAAATATGCCTTTTGCCTCTTCTTGGCTACATAGATCCCTGCTGCAGCTCTCAATCATGTCTCACCTAAACGTTCGAGATCAAAGATTCTAGAGGAGAGTTCATGGCCGATCCAATCATGCTCTTGTGCTACTTTCAATGTAGGTATCAAAAAATCCAATGGTAGCACCGCGTTCTGGCCAAACACCATATGAAAGGGTGTGGCTTGGAGTACCGTTTTATAGGCAACTCGGTATGCCCAAACAGCGTGGTGTAGCTGTTTGTCCCAATCAGAGCGTTTGTTATTCACCAATTTAGTCAGCACATTGTATAAGATCTTATTGTGCTCTCAGCCTGACCATTAGCTTGTGGATGATAGGGAGCAGACTTCTTATGTATCACCAAGAATTCTTGGAGAAGGTTTTCTATGACTTCATTCAAGAAGTGTGTGCCTCTATCACTCACCAACTCTATTGGCAATCCATACCTCGTGAACACATTTTCAAATAAGAACTTTGTTGTTGTTTGAGCATCATTTTTTGTAGTGGCTTTCACTTCTACCCACTTGGTTAGATAGTCTGTGGCCATGATGATATACTCAGCATGTGAACCCTTAGATGGGGGATTAATAGGACCCACAAAGTCTATTCCCCACTTAGAGAATGCACGTCCACCCATCATAGGCTTCAATGGCATCTCATCCTTGCATATGGGATACTGGGTTCACTGACAAACCTCACACCTCTTCACAAATGTATGTGCATCCATGTGAAGGGTGGGCCACCAAAATCCTGCAAATAGTATTGCCTTGATCACCCTATCTGGACCAAAGTGTCCTCCTGCTACACCTTGGTGAGCAGTCTCTAATATCTTGAGGTATTCGCTCTCATGAACACACAGTCTTAGGTAACCATCTTTACCATGTTTGTATAAATTATCACCAATGATTGTGTAATCCAAGGCTTTTTGTTCCAAACTTCTTTGTCTGGCCACAGTCATATCTTGAGGGAATGTTTTCGTCCTCAAGAAGGCTACTAATGGTTCACTCCAATCTGGCACTAAAGACACTCGATAAAGAGTGGCATGTTCCACTGGTGGTTTAGTGCAGTAGATTGGGCATTCTTTGCACATTCTATGGACATCAACTTCCATGGTTGGCCAATGCACTCCTAGTCTCCTCAGGGTCTGTAGGGTTCGTTGTTTTGAGTAGTGTTGCTCTAATGCACCTACATGTGCTAATTGCAACCACTTAGCGTACTCGTCCTCTTCCACACAACAGGCCAATACTCCTTGCTCCGTATGTTTGTACATACTTCATGCCAAGATATGATACTTTTGAGCTCTTACTATCTCTCTATCTTCTGTGTGCATTACCGGGTGATTAGGACCGTATGTCAATACTGGCACTAATGGCTTAGCCCACTGCGGTACAACTTCCAAATTAAACAAGTAAGCATCAGGTAGGTCATCTGACACTCCTTGTGGGGCCTCTCCTGATGTGAGCCTTGAGAGATGATCTGCTCTCAAATGAGTCTTGCCTTTTCTCACCACTACCTCAAAGTCATATTCCATTAGTAAGAGGAACCATCTTATTCCTGTATTGCATGGCTTGTTTACCAAGTACAACAGAGCTTGATGGTCAATAAAAAATTTAAACTTATTTGCAAGCAAATAGTGTCTAAACTTTTTAACTGCGTATACCATGCCTAACCCCTCCCGTTCAGTGGTGGTATAATTTCGTTCAGCTGCATTCAGTTGTCTACTGGCATAGGCAATTGGAAGATCCATATTACCTTCACCCGTAGGTTGTGCTAGCACGCATCCAATTGCATAATTGGATGCATCTACATGGACATGGAATGGCTTATTCCAATCTGGTGTGGTCAAGATTGGTGCTGAACACAATCTTTGTTTGAGCTCTGTGAAAGAGTTCTCACACTCATCAGTCCACTCAAAGTTAGTTAGAAGGGCATACAGAGGCTTTGCAATGATGGCATACATGTGAATGAACCGGTGGTAGTAACCACAATGCCCCATGAAGGCCTATACCTCCTTGACATTCCTTGGCCTAGGTATTTTTGCAATGGCTCTCACTTTCTCTTCGTCAGTGGATATGCCGTTCTTTGACACTATATGTCCTAGGATCTTGCCTTGCCTGACCATGAAAACACACTTTTCTGGGTTCAAGCAGACTTGATATTCTCTACATTTGTCAAAGATTTGCCTGAGTTCGGGTATATGAGTCTGTCTAATGTTGGAATGAGCGCATAGATCATCAACATAGACTTCCAAGTTCTTCCTCAAGAACTCTTTAAACACGTGACACATCAATCTTTGAAAGGTAGCAGGTGCATTGGTAAGCCCGAATGGCATTACCCGAAAGGCAAATATGCCCCACTCTGTGGCAAAAGCCGTCTTATGCTGATCTTCTGGTGCAATGGCTACTTGAGTGTAGCCAGAGAACCCATCTAGGAAGCTGTACACTTCCTTGCCTGCTACCCTTTCTAATAGATGCTCGGTGATAGGAAGCGGATAACTATCCCTGATAGTGGCTGCGTTAACCTTCTTCAAGTTAATGCATACACGTAATTTGCCATTCTTTTTGGGCACCACTACAATGGGGGATACCCATTCAGTATGCTCAATTTCATAGATAAATCCAGCTTCAACCAAGCGATCTATCTCTTCCTTGATCTTGGCCGCATAGTTGTCATTGTATGTGTATGGCTTTTGCTTAGAGGGCCTAGCCTCTGAAGTCATGGGGATCGTATGTGAGCATATGTCAGGGTCTACACCTTTCAGGTCCTTGTAGCTCCAAGTGAATACATCTCGATACTCCCTTAGCAAAGCTATCAACTCTTGCTCTTCTTCTTCCGTCAGGTCATGTCCTATGTAGGTGCATCTTTCTTCTCCTTCTTCTACGGCTACAACTATTTTCTTAGTAGTTTCCTTGCTATCATAGGCCTCTCCTGATTGTGCCTCACGTTTAGGCATTCTTACCATGACTCTTCTATCTTCTATCTCATACTTCTTGAAATTTTCCGGCACCTCAAACAAGGACTCCTCTTCCTCTGGTGTGGCTTCTTTCTTCTTTCTTTTCTTTCCTTCACTCTTGGTGGTCACTTGTGTGGTTAATCTCACCTCATTCATGAGCTCTTCATGTCTCTGAGGGTGAACTTCTACCTCATAGAAGTATTCTCCCTCTGATGCAAACAGTGGGTCCATGATGATTGACTCTAGGTCGGAGTCACTTGCATCCTTAAATGCATCAGGGCTAGGTTCGCATTCTTCTAACACTGCATCTCCCATGATCGGTTCTATTGAAAAGACTGAAATGTCATAGCCATCCTCATCACAGTGGGGTGTCCATTGTTCTTCATTGATGGCTACATCCATTGTTGCTAAAATTTCAGCCCAGCCGTGAGGCTCAAATTCTTCGTCAGGGAAAATTACGGGTGCATAGGCCGGGTCTCGGATTGATCTATGGGTTTCCTTTGCACCTATCTCTCTGGCTTTCTCTCTTTTCTCCTCTTCTACTGCCACTTTGCACATCCATAAGTGGGTGTCTTCATGCATCCATGAGGATCCTGATCCTATGGAATGCAATGACTCCGTGTCATCCTTGGCTCTATGGATGGGATTCCATTGAATGGGCGGTACGTCTCTATGAGAGTAATCCTTGAGATTGACTTTGGTTGTAACACCTAAGTGTTGCAAGTATAAGGAATTGGTTCCCCAATCCTGTACCACTTGCAATTGCCGCATAAATGGCCTTCCCAAAATCATCTCGTAGGCTTGGTTTTTGCTAAAGTCGCATATAGCAAAAGTATGCTCAAACTCAACACCACATGTAGTGAGAGTTATTCCTTCTAGCAATCCTAAGGGCCTTTCAATGTGACCATCGGCCATCTGCAATTTCATTCTCGTTGGCCTGAGTGCTGGCTTGCCCCAACGCTTCCATAAGGAAGTGGTAGCAATTGCAACTCCTGCACCTGAGTCCAAAATTGCCTTGGTTGTGTATCCCTGATGGGCAACTGGTAGATAGGTATTTCCTTCCTCTCCTTCACTCATGTCTCCTATCTTACCCAAGGGTATTTCTGGTACTGTTTTGTGGGATCCTACGTGGGAACGAGATTTGGTTAAGTTTGGCACTTCTTTGGCTACGTGTTTCCACACTTCTGGCTTAACTTTGAGTAGCTCTTCTAAAGTGAGATTGCACTGCACTTTAGTGTTTTTTACTACCTCAATATTCCTAGGTATGATCGAATCTTCATTTCTTATCATGACCGTGGGCGCTCTCATGCATGTTGACTTAGTTTCCCATGGGCCTGTGAAATGTGGTAACTCTTGCAAAGAATTAGACTCAAATTCTAACCTCTCATGAGGGTGGGCACTTTCCTGTTCTTCATAGATAGAAGGGATGTCCTGTGGGAATTGATCATGTGCGTCATCCACAAGTTCAATGGGAGGAGGGACTTCACTTTCCTTTGCCCACTTCTCTTCTTGAATCTCTCTCAGGAACTCTGGTGAATACCTATTCATAGAAGAAGAAGTGTCTGGTTCAGTGGAGTTAGGCACATAAGCTTCCTAGGGAGGAAATCTTATTCTATCTCTTTGTGTACTTGAGCCACAATGACTCAAGGACTTGTACCAATGAGACTATACCTCAATTGCCATACAAGTGCATATAGTGGAGTTCTTTTCACACATTTAAATGTCAATCCTAAGGAGGGACTTACCAAGTATGAAGACATGTGCACACGTGATAGAAAATGAAGTGAGTTAGCTATCCAAGCATGAGAAAAGACTAATACTACCCACACCTACTGAAATACTGGAAGTGTTGCCGCAAGCCTCTTTTCAGCAGTTTTGGTTTTTTGAGGTTTTCTCCCAGCC
This sequence comes from Ceratopteris richardii, assembly GCA_020310875.1. Lineage (NCBI taxonomy): Eukaryota > Viridiplantae > Streptophyta > Polypodiopsida > Polypodiales > Pteridaceae > Ceratopteris > Ceratopteris richardii. Next base: position 6,387,587 of record CM035406.1, read on the forward strand.
CAGAACTCCGAATATAGGCAATAGGGTACTCGTTTCGAAGCTCTCGACGAAACGAATCCAACGGTGGTGGTTTCACTCAATTCTGACCACTCTGCTGCAAGTTATGGCAGAAACAGTGAATTACGGGAGTCACAAACACCTGCGTTTTTGCTTCTCCTAGCTTACGCACGCACTACAACAGCTCAAATCAAGGGGGAAGGGGTAGACAACAGTCCTACACTTGCATTTCAAGCATCACACACACATACATGAGCAAAATGAAGATCAAAATCAGCAAGAAAGAGGCAAACTCGAAAATTCAGAAGTGCTCCTTCTTCACAATGACAAGAAGTTTTTTTTTACAATGAGTCACTTTTGACTTATATACTAGTGCCCTAAGTTTGGTCCTTTCACACAAGAGACCGGCACTTTATTCCCTAACAGGCTAACTTCCTACTATTGTACATGGTTAAATCACTAATCTTCTGCGGGAATGCATCTAGAGGACTCCTCTAGTGCATTTACAACGGAAATTATATACAAAAGTGGTTATAATACAAAAGTCGTGTGTCCAAATCGGAAAAATTTTGGGGCCCGTCTTTTTTTCTCTTCTTTGTGCGCTCTTTAGCTCTGCAACACTCTCCCCCTCTTCGTCTCTGTCGTCCCTTGACAGACTTTGCTTCGTGAACGCGTCCCGTGGGCAGTGTTGCCTGATTCTTGATCTTGCATTACGTTTTAGAGGCGCTTCAGCTTTTCTCCGCACGCTCTCCTTGGTCAGTATTGTCTGCAGTTAAACAGACATGCAGATTCGATGGCCTTCTTGATTCAAGCTCTACAACTCGAGAGCCTGATGTAGTTGTCTTGCCTGTTGACTTGGGTTGCCACGCACGCCACCAGTGACTAGGAATGTGCTGTTCTTAGTCACCCTCTTCAACTTTTCAGCCTCTACCCCTTTCTAACTTTTGGTCCTACTCTGATGTTTGAAAAGTCCACTACTCGGGACCCCGGGGTTTAGCTTTGTAGCCTGGTGCGTGCCCCTGCGGGGCTCTGTGCAGAGATGGGTGTTGCGCCCCTGCGGGGCTTCCTGCAGAGATATATTCTTTTTCTGTTCTTAATGAATTGTTTTGGACTTTGATTTTCTTCTTCTTTTCTTCTTGCTTGATTGTCCCTCTACACGTCCCTCCTCCTGAACTCTGTCGTCCTCGACAGGCTTTCTGAGGCGACGCGTGTATGTTTGAATGACGGTTTGCTCTCGTTGGTTCAGCAGATTGGCATGACATATCATGAATTCCTTCCATTGTTGTGACTTCACTCCGTCTTCTGGCGCCTGTCTATGATCAGCAAAGAAACTTGTTTCATAGGCCACCAGTCTTGCATTTAAATTGGAAGTCATCTTTACAAAAATCTCCGAATCGATTTCAAAGAAGCCGGTAAAGAATGCTTCTTCGAAAGTCTGCATATATGTTGATGGCAAAAACATAAGGCGGGAATAGTATGCCATAATGGTGAGTCGGCTCGGAATGGTTGATAAATCAAAAATGAGAGCTTCCGACCCTTGCGTAATGCCAATGAAATTCAAAAATGTATACTTCGCGTGCTGGAACACCTTCAAGACTGTAATGAGCATGCTAAATATTTTATTTGTCATTTTGACTGCTAAGTCCGGCACTGTAGCATATTTTGCAATCCAGAATTCCATTGTCTTTACCATATATTCTTCGGTAGGTAGGTAATTATGTGGCGGACTAGGTAGTAACGGATAATTTAGCCATTGATTATTGATAGTGCCTTGACGCTGGGCTTCCCAAAATTATGTCCAAGAGCGTCTGCGGGGTACAGGACAAAATGATGGATTTACCTGAAGCGCATATGGTGATGCCTCCCACTGTACCCGCAATGTCGGATTCTTCTCCAAAATTTTTCTTCGCCATATGGGATCCGCCTTCTCAAATTCCTCTTGAGTATACTTGAAAGTGTCATGCTGGAATTGGAGGTTGTGGTCCGGATCTTTATTCGTGGTAGTCTTTATATACATCCGCGTCTGTTCTTTAAGTAGACCATATGGTACATTGAAGGGCTTCAAAATTTGATCTAGCTGTTTGTTGTCTATGCGAGCTTCTTTCATTATTTTGATTATTTGGTCTTCAAAATCAGCAGTGAGCTGGGACACCAGTAGTGCCCTTTCTGGTCTGCTCAGTTCTGCAATGTCTCGTGTGTTAGGTTCTAATGGAACCTCCTTTTCCGCCCTTATTGGTGAATGATACAAGGGGGGAGAGAGAGGACATACCTCTTCCTCCACAGTAGCCGTGGTTTCCGGAGGAACTACTGGTGTCCCCTGTTTCTCTGTTAGCTCAATCTGCTCCTGCAGCCGTTTAATGATATCATCTTTATTCTTGAGCTCTTCTTCAGCCTTTGTAAGTTTTTCTTGATGTTTGATTAATTCCTGTGCCACTATATGCATGTGATCTGTGTCCTCTTTGCACTGTCGGAAATAATCTTTCTCGGCTTTTTTCCATTTCTTTCGTAGAGCTGCAGTGTCATTCATATATTTTTGTTCCCATTCTGTAATTGTCGCTTGCTCCTGTTTGAGCTGATCTGCCATCTTAATCAATTTGTCTTCCATGTCTTTGATGTCCTCAATTGATTTGTCAGTATCTTGCGGTGGTTGATCACTGAGGAGAGCTGTCATTAGCTCCTTGTTCCTGTCCCTTAGGTTTTCTGCTTCTTCCATGCTCACCTTGAGCTGTGACTCGAGTACCTTGCTACGAGTCTGGATTCTTGTTTTCTCTTTTTCAGTCACCTCTAGTTTCTTCGTGAGCTCCAAAACTTGCTCTTTTAGTTGGGCATTCTCCTTTTCTAATGTTTTGCATTGTGTTTTGGTTGTTTTTATTTCTTCCTGTTTCTTCAACACTTGAGCTTCTGCTTTAGATAATTTCTTAGCCAGATTCATACCTTCCTTCTGAAGCTCCTGCTTATCGAGCATGGCTTGGTCGTAATCTTCATCAGCGTCAAGCATCAGCTGTTGAGTGTCTAGTGCCGTGCGGATCATATCCTGCACCACAGGCTTGAGCTGAGCTATGTCCACGTTCAACCATGTCTTTGGTATGTCTGGTGTTTCTCCTGTTTGTACATCTTGTCCCTGTGCTACGTGGATCAGCTCTTTATGTGGCTGTCTAACCTGTAGTTGTACTTTCATTGCTGCTTCATCTTTGACCACTTTACGAACCTTTGTGGCACTCCCTTGAAATGTTACATCCAGCGGGGACGGTTCTGCCACCACCCTTAGTGGGGTGAAGGGTTCTTCGTCTTCTTTATCTTCTTCCTGAGGCTTGTCCTCGGATATCATTGCATGCACCTCAGCCTCAGACTTGTCCTCCTTTGTGTGGGTGATGGAGGCATCTTTTTGTTGAATGGGTTGTTGCCCTTCTTCTTCTGCCTTCTCTGTGGCTGTATTCTGGTCTACCAGTGGTGATTGACCTTTTTCTTTGTTGTCAGCTGGGGCTTCTTCATAGTTTACTTCATTTAATTCGGCCCACTGGCCATCATCTTTCGATTCACTTTTAATATCTACATCCAATAATGATGTAGTTTGCTTTTCTTGGTCGTCGGATCCTGAACTTGAATTGTCTAGCCCAATCTCCCGATATCTGTGTACCTTAGTGAGTTTTCGTTTTGGTTTTTGAGCTTTTGCCGACTGTTGATAATGATGACCCTGCACTGGTAGATTGATTTGTCCTTCTGTATATTTGTGAGTCTCCTCCAGAGCTTGGGTTAATTCTTCTTCCGTGATCTTTCTGGGTCCTTGAGTGGTGGTGGTAGGCAGCACATGTACTCTCTTTGTTTGTGGTGCTTCTTCATCTTTTGGTAGAACTTCTCGAGGTCGTTTTGTACCTCGCATCGTGCCTCTCATCCGGGGTTGCGAACTTGTTTCTGTTTCTTCTACCTGCTTGCTCCCTTTCTTTTGTTTTGGTATAGTAGCATTCTTGACAAACTGAGCCAACTCCATTGAAGATGGCATTTCCTTCAAGTACTCGCGCATGCCCAATGCATGGTAAATCATGATCGTGAGGGCAGTGGTTCCATTGAGGAATTTCTTATTTTCCCATTTCTTCTTTGCCTCGAACAATCTTTCTTGCACATAAGGGGTAAGATTTACCTGATTTCCAATTTGTTTTATGGCATGAGACAATAATTGTACAATAATCTTTTGAGGGGCCGTGTATCTGTTCATACTCGGGAAACAGAAATGTTGATGAATCAACCTGACTTCTTCTTCGATATCCACTCTATTAATGTCGACAAAAGTTCTCGTATTTGCTCCACGACTTTCTTCTTTGACCGTGTTGACACCATCTTTTTCCCATTCAAATGCTTCTTTGATTAGGTCGTGGGAAAACTGAATGACTACCCATTCTCCATTCTTATCCATCACATTGGCTTCTGGCACCAATGGATCATGTAGTGCTGGTCTTAGAGTGTTCATGACCTGTGTACATCGTTGGAAATCCGGCTTGTAGATAGGTAGCTCAAAATACTTGTGAATACCTGGTTTCTTCACGATATCGATAGTAGATGGCATTCCATGTAAAACTTTGAAATCCTGGGACATGATCAGAAAGTGGTGATCCGTGTCCATGATCTTTATGTTGGCCAAGAAAAGATACTCTTCCACTGGCTGCTCATCTCTGAACCAGTGGCCTTTTGCTTTCGTAAGACTTTGGGGAGGAAATTCTTGGACCTCTTCTTGAATTGTCGCTTCAGAATCTTCAGAAGCCATCTGCACTTACAAGGAAAAGTGCATTAGCTTGAAAAAGCTTTCATGAGACCATACATTGTGTTGTTTTGCTTATGGTATCGCGTCACTCCGTTCCCCATTATTGCAAAAGTGGGATTTCTTACCGCCTCTTTTTATATATATATATTTTTTCTGAAATAAGACAATCGTTAGTATAGCCGAAGCGTAGTTTATGTACATAGCATGTCCATTCCTATCAGTTTAAAGCTAAGATCTAGTCTCACTTGGAGATCGTGCATCACTAGTTTGATAATGTACATCCTGTGCCGAATGCGTGGCCTTGTATTGCGGCCCTATCAGGCTTACTTGAGGTGCATCAGACACAACATGAGTGCAATCGGGTGCTTTATCTCCTCGATCATTTGCTCCTTGTGGTAGCTTTGGTTTCCAGACCCATTTTGAGAACACTGAGAGAGGTCGCTGGGTTTTCTCGATTCGTGCAACTGCTCGTGTTCCATTTGCCTTATCTATTGTCCGTGTGAATTTGGCATTGCTTTGCGATCTTTTCTGATGATTCTGATGTGTTGACTCTTGCCTTGTCTGCTGTGGTATTTCTTCTTTTGTCCTTACATTCTGTTTAGCTGCTTGTATGACCCTTTTGGGAATCCATATCTGATTTCGAGATTTTTGAGCTTCAAGCAAGGGCTTGGCAATCCATACTTGTACTGGTTCTTTTCGTTTGTAATTCTTCGTAGCATGTTTGGTGATGCTCGTTTCCTTCTTCAAAGCGCTTGTGGACGTTTCTTGATTCCGTATTTGATCCTTTCGTACCCACATATATTTGGTTGGTTGTCTGTTCGAGTATCTGCTTGTGGGTTTCCAATAGTGCGATCTGTGGATGCTTTGAGCCTGTTTAGGAGAGATCGTCTCCACGTTGGTTGGCTGGACCTCCATTACATTGGATAACTTCGACACTACAGGGGATGTCGCAAAGATTAAAGTTTCAGCTTCGATGCATTTACCTTTTGAGTGTTGAGCACAGTTGTTGCTATTTTCCGTTGCTTTTTGAACTTCCTCTGATCTTGGTATTGACATGATTTGATTACATGGTTTTTCTTCAAGCAAGCTGAAGATCTCCTTATGCCCTATCGTGGCTGAAATATACCCTTGAGCCAGATGGATACATGCTTCTGTTTCAATGATCCAGTCTTGTCCTAGAATGAAGTCTTCTATTAAATCGTCATCCTCACATACTAGGACTCTTTGTTCCATGGAGGAATTTCCTAGGTGGAGGGACACATTCGTTGTACCAATGCAGTCTATGGCGTGACCTCCTATTCCTATTAGTTTGGCTTTTGTGGGATTCAATTCCACTTGTAATTCGTTCGCTATCCTCCTTCGCATGCAACTAAGGCCTGCTCCTGAGTCTATCAATGCGTCCATCAATGTATACTCTGTCTTGCCAACCCCTAGGTTTAGGTAAGGTTGTGTTTCACACATACCCGTTGATTCTTGATTTTTAACTTGATAGTTTGCCATAGGGATGGGCTCTTCTCCTTGCAGATAGCGTTCATCTCTTTGCCTGATCCACTCCTTGCGTTTTCTAATGCGTTCTAGTGCTTCATGTCGGGCTTCCTCTCGAACTCGTTCTTCTTCTTTTTTCCTATTTTGAGCTCCCAACAGCCGCACTAGCATTTGATCAGTCAAAGGCTCCATGAATCGTTTCACTCGGCATCCACTGATGTAATTGGGAAGAATGTCTCCGTCTAGTGTGGCGAGATTGACTGCACCACTAGTGGAGATTCGATTTATAATCAGGGGTCCATATCCGCGTTTTTGTAATTTCTTTGTATGCTGTTTTAGAGTGTATACTAGTACTAAGTCACCTTCTTTTAGTCCCTTATCTTTTATATGTGAGTCATAGTATGCCTTTTGTCTCCGCTTAGCGGCATAAATGCCCGCTACAGCTTGCAATCTAGTCTCGTGCAACTTTTCAATTTGATCTAATTGCTGAGACAATTCATGACCGTTCCACTCATATTGCTGGGCCACTTTCAATGTGGGTACTAAGAAGTCAATCGGCAAAATTGCATTCTGCCCATACACTAGATTGAAAGGTGTAGTTCCAATGGCCGTTTTATATGCCACTCGGAAGGCCCAAATTGCGTGATGCAATTGTTTGTCCCAATCTGACCTTCCATTATTGACAATCTTTGTCAATACCGTACATAGTACTTTGTTGGAACTTTCAGCCTGTCCGTTAGCTTGAGGATGGTATGGGGCTGATTTTTTATGAATTACTAGAAAGTCATTCATTAGCGATTCAATGACTTCGTTTAGGAAATGAGTTCCTCGATCACTCACTATTTCAATCGGTAGTCCAAAGCGCGTGAAAATGTGCTCAAAAAGAAATTTGGCTGTGGTTTGAGCATCATTTTTTCGAGTGGCTTTTGCTTCTACCCACTTTGTTAAGTAGTCGGTGGCTACTATGATGTACTCCGCATGTGATCCTTTCGCAGGTGGATTGATAGGTCCTATGAAATCAATACCCCACTTGGTAAATGCTCTCACACAAACCATGGGTCTTAAAGGCATGTCGTCTCTTCTAATGGGATATTTAGCTCTCTGGCATGTTTCACAGCTTCTCACATATGTTTCCGCATCCATGTGCAGAGTTGGCCACCACAGGCCTGCAAAGAGAATCATCTTGACCGTTCTGTCTGCTGAAAAATGTCCTCCCGCAGCTCCTGCGTGTGCCATTTCTAATATGGGAAGATATTCCCCTTCATGCACGCACAATCTGAGTTGATTGTCTTTTCCTCTTCTGAACAATTGTTTCCCCATTTTCACATAATCCTTGCTCATTTCTTCTAGGGATCGCTTTTTTGCTAGACTAGCTCCTATTTCGTGCTCTTTCGTTTTGAGGAATTGTACCAGCGTTTTACTCCAATTAGGCGCTATGGTAGAAAAAGGTAAGGACACGTGATCCTCTGGGCTAGTTTCCTGGCATTCCACACAATTACGTACATAATCGTGAACGTCTTTGGACATATCAGGCCAATATACGCCTAATCTTTTTAATTCTCGTATTGTTCCGTGCATCCCGTGATGGGTTTTCCACTTGTTCACATGTGCTTGGTTGATCAGTTGTTTTTGTTCGTCCTCCTCTACACATCTGAGTAACACTCCATTTGGTTCCTTGTAATACACACTTCCTGCAACGATGTGTAAGTTCCTTGATTGAAGAATTTCTTTTTTGCTATTTCTGTTGATTGGGTGTTGAGGGCCATGCGTAAGGATAGGGGTCAATTTTTGTGCCCACTTCGGACATACTTCTAGATTAAACAGATAAGCATCTGGTAAATCATTCGGCACTCCGTTAGGTGGCTCTCCGTGTGTTAGCCTGGAAAGGTGGTCCGCTCTCACATGTGTGTTTCCTTTTTTGACTATTACCTCAAAGTCGAACTCCATTAATAACAAGAACCATCGTACCAACCTTCCCGTGTTACAAGGTTTATTGACTAGATACAACAAAGCTTGATGGTCTATGAAGAATTTGAATTTGTTGGCTAAGAGGTAATGTCTAAACTTCTTCACTGCATAGACCATTCCTAAGCCCTCTCTTTCAGTAGTCGTGTAATTTCTTTCCGCTTGGTTCAATTGTCTACTCGCATAAGCGATTGGATGGTCAAGTTTTCCTTCATCAGCCGGTTGAGCTAGGATACATCCAATGGCATAGTTCGAAGCATCGACATGAATATGAAAAGGCTTGCTCTAGTTGGGTGATTTCAGAATTAGGGCTGTACTCAGCCTCTTTTTAAGCTCGTTGAAAGCCTTCTCACACTCGTCTGTCCAAGTGAACTGAGTCAATAGACCGTATAAGGGCTTAGCTATTATGGCATACATGTGAATAAACCTACGGTAATATCCACAGTGTCCCATAAAGGCTTGTACTTCCTTTGCATTCTTGGGTCTTGGTAAGTCCAATATGACTTTAATCTTATCCTCATCCGTAGAAATCCCATTTCTTGAGACTATGTGTCCTAGGATTTTCCCCTGTCTTACCATGAAGACACATTTTTCTGGGTTTAAGCAGACTCTATATTGCCTACATTTGTTGAATATCTTCCTTAATTCAGGTATGTGATCGGGTCTTTGATTGGAATACGTGCAAAGGTCATCTACATATACTTCCATGCTTTTTTTCAAAAATTCCTTGAAAACATGACACATTAATCGTTGGAAGGTAGCCGGCGCATTAGTGAGTCCAAAGGGCATCACTCTGAATGCATACACTCCCCATTCAGTGGCAAATGCAGTCTTGTGTTGATCCTCAGTCGCAATAGCCACCTGATTGTATCCAGAGAAACCATCTAGGAAGCTATAGACCTCTTTACCTGCTACCCTCTCCAATAGATGGTCCATAATCGGTAATGGGTAGCTATCACGTATAGTGGCTGCATTCACCTTCTTCAGATTTATGCACACTCTCAATTTTCCATTTTTCTTAGGCACTACTACTAATGGCGATACCCATTCTGTGTGTTCTATCTCGTATATGAATCCTGCCGCTAGTAGTTTGTCTATTTCCTCCTTAATCTTCGCTGCATAGACTTCATTGTATGTATAAGGACGTTGTTTGGAGGGTTTTGCCTCTGCTGTCATGGGTATCCGATGGGAACAAATGGAGGGTTCTACCCCTTTGAGATCCTTATAGGTCCATGCGAATACATCTCGGTACTCCCGGATAAGGTGTATGAGTTCCTCTTCTTCCTCTTCCGAGACGTCTTTACCAATATAAGTGCACCTTTCTTCTCCTTCTTCAACTGTCACAATGATTTTTTTTGTTTGTTCCTTGTTGTCATACGCCTCTCCGTCTCGTGCTTCTCGTTTGGGCATTTGAATAGCTACTTTTCTTTCCTCTACTTCGTATTTTTTAAAGTGTTCAGGAACTTCAAAAAGATCTGGGTTCGGCTCTACCTTACTCATGTTTTCCTCCTGCCTGTGTACTGTCCCCGCAGTTTCAATCGCTAAGATCTTTGTTGGTTCCTGTTCTTTCTGATTCCAAACAGTATTTAAGTAGTCTTCTTCATAATCAAATTTCGGATCCATCTCTATGCTTTCATATTCCTCTTTCCATTCTTTTTCTAGGATTTCCCCTTGCTCTACTTCTTGAAGGACTACCATATAAAGGTTTACATCATAACCTTCCTCATCTATGCATTCGTTCATTGTCAAAACTTCCTCGTTTACGCATACGTCTAAAGTGGCCAAGATCTCCATCCATCCATGTGGTTCAAACATCTCATCGGGAAAAATTTGCGGCATATAAGTGGGATCCTCCACTGAGCGATAGTTATGATGTCCTATCGGCCAAGGTTGCCTTTTGCTCTCTTCTCTCTTGGCTTCCTTACACATCCATAACTGGGCATCCTCATGCATCCAAGATTGATCAGTCGATCCGGCACTATGAATGGATAGGTCATCTTCTTCTATGTGGACTGGATTCCATTGTAATGGAGGAACATCTCGGTAAGCAAACGTGTGCAAGTTTATCTTGGTGGTATTTCCTTGATGTTGTAGATATAACGAATCCTTGCCCCAATCCTGTACTACTCGCATTTGCCTCATAAAGGGTCGTCCTAATATCATTTCGTAATTGTTTGCTTTCTCGAATTTACAGATGGCTAATGTGTGTTCGAATTCTACTCCACAAGTGGTTAACTTGATCCTTTCCAATATTCCTAAGGGTTTTTCTACATGACCATCTGCTAGTTGGAGTTTCATTCGTGTGGGTCGTAAGGCAGGTTTTCCCCACTTTTCCCATATTTCCTTGGTGGCAATCCCTACCCCCGCTCCCGTGTCTAGGATGGCCTTGGTCATGTACCCATTGTAGGTGACAGGTAAGCATGTATTACCTTCATCTCCTTCACTAAACTCCCCCACTTTATCAACTGGAACTTGTATTGTGGAGTGGTTTTCTTTTCCCTTTCCTTTCATTTCCCTTTTTTCTGCCGGTGGCTCTAATTGGTCTGCTAACTGTCTCCATAGATGTGGTTTGAGTTGAAGCAACTCTTCCACCGTCAATTTGCATTGCACCTTTGTTTTCTTAAGTTCTGTTAGATTGTGTGAACCCTCTTCTGAGTTTCCTTTTTCTTTCCCACGCACTGTGGGTGCTCGTATTATTATAGACTCTCTTTCATATTCTCCCATGTAGTTAGGCAATGTTGAAATGCTCATGGTTTCGTCTCTTCCTTTATCAAGTCTTGATACTTCCTCATATGCTTCCTCCAGGTTAAGATCAGGGTGACTATCTTCCCCATCTATTACATCAAAAGGAGGTGGACTGATTCCGTCCTTTTTCCATTGCTCCTCTCTAATTCTATTCCACAAGTCTTTGGACCAATCTTCATCTAGATCGGGTATCATGGATACCTGTTCTCCTTGAAATTTTATTCGTTCATTTCGATCATCTTCTCGTCTAGGTTCCTTATCCTTAGGTTGGATGCACTCTTCATATAGTTCCTGTGCGATCCTTGTTTCAGGCAAAATTGGGGTGGTCTTTTCTAGAGTCGCCTGTGCTACTTCGATGAGCTTTTGGCATATTGCCAATCTTTCTTTCTCTAATTCCCCTTGAGGGTAGAGTTTTTCATGTTGCTCTAGGTTTGGGCCCATTTTAATCCTAGCTTGGTACGCTTTCAACCACATGTCCAAATCCTCTGGTTTTGGGTCAGCTAGAATTGATCCTGGCTTCTTTTCCTCTGAGCGAATTGGTGGTGTTTCAGGGATCTCCTTATGCGTTTTTTGTTCAGTATATTCTTTAGAGCCCTTCGCTTGCCTTTTGCTGTCTTGGCTCTTATTTCTTGCCCATTTTTCTTTGAGCTTTTCTCGTCTTTCTTTCCATTTTTGTACTTTTGTGTTTTGGGAATTCTCACATGGGTTCTCTGAATCCTCGACTACCTGAATGTTAGTGTAGCTCAAGCGTAAGCACCACCTCCTTTACTTGTCAATCCGCAGAGACGTGAGGACCGGTATGAAGACCACGAGCAAGTGAAGGCACAAGTGCGTGAGTGAAAGCACACAAACATGCACACACATACACACACACGCGCACAAAGTAAGATCAAAGAGAGGAACAATGGAAAGCTTAGATTGCAAAAGAGTTCTCTTACAAAAGTTCTATTCTCTAACAAGCTAACCTCAAAAATGAGCTCTCTAGCTCTTTTTATAGTTTTTTGACTAGTTTTGGCCCTGTCCAGACCTAGTGTCCGGCCTAGTTAAAAATTAGGTTCCAGGGCTTATTTGAGGGCTCAAACGAAGTCTAAAAATTATGAAAATTGGTACGATGGTACTTCTAATACTCCTCAAGCTCGAGGACTCCTCGGCTTGAACAAAATGGAGTTACTAAAAATAGATAATGGTATTTACAATGGTTTCTAGTGATGAAAATCACTATTTTTGTAGGGGATTCTTCTGAAAATTTGACATACACTTCTTGGAGCTCCCTACTTGCTCCCTTTCCTCGTGTGTCCACCTTTTGATGTGCTTCCATGCTTTGTCCTTGACTTTGAGCTTCAACACTCCCCCCCCTCTCGAGTCTGTCGTCCCTGACAGACCCTTGTTGGAAGGGCTGTTCTGTGTAGTGCTTTGAGAGGTGGTGTCCATCCGTTGTATGAGCTGGTTCCTTGGATTCCAGCAAGAATGTGTCGTTGTGAGCTTTCAAAACTGCAAGTTGCTCAGAAGAGGTTGTCAAGAGTGATTTGGAGCAACTACTGGCTTCAATTGGCTTCCGAGATATGGATGTTGTTCCCATGATGTCTGCTAGCTCTTTTAAAGATGATGTTGAGAGCATTCATGCCAACTACTCATAACCCATAATGAATGATGGGTAAGTGTGTTCGTGCCTGGGTTGAAAAAAGTATGTGCCTTGTGCACGGCCTTGTAATGTAGCCCTACGCATGCTTACTTGGAAAATGCATTGGAAGAAGTATGGTGCAAAAATTGCGGGTCTTGAGCTAAGTGCTCAAGGGTATGCTGACGAAGAGGTTTCCTAAACTATCATGGTTATGGTGTTTCCAGAGTAAAGATACTTACCATGGCGAAGGTTGATGGATGTTTGCCTCTTCGTGTTGTACACTCGGCCTTTGGGATGGAACCTTGTTGATGAATGTCCATGTTGATTGTCCACTGATGAGATCTTTTGAGTGGTGGATCCCCTCTCCTCTTTTCAAAGCAACATTTGTCACTAACAATGTGCATTTCTGAGCTTGGGCTCATGCACGTTCACTTCCCTATATTGACACTCAGAGGAATATTGGACACGTGCCGGTTTCTAAGAGATTACCATGCTGATTGACATAGACCATTCACCAGTGCTACTGTTCCATACTGGTTCAGGAAATACTGAGAATTGAATTGCTTTATATTCCTTGGCAAGCAACATCGGGTAACTACACCAAGCTGAGTTTCACATATGCTCTTTAGCTCACCATATGCAGGAGTCTTCTCCTCCAGAACTACCTTTTGCAGATATCTCCTTGGATGCTCTGGTACATGAAGTAGTTAAGCATCACTCAAGTTGCGGACCTTCAAGCTCTTCATTCCTACCATGGTAAGAGAAAATCATAGTTGTAGATGCCATGTTCATGCCAAATGCTTGTCCTCTACCAGATAAGGCAGCAATAATCTCACTGCTGGCCGAGACACACTGCGATCCAAATTGATAAATGCCTAGTAATCAACAGTTCCACCTTCAACTAAGCATGACTCATTCATGTTTCATAAGCCAAACCTGGGAACAAGCTCTCTCCCACTTCTTTCTTTTTTTTTTTTTTTTTTTTTTTTTTGAGAAAAAGGATATCACAAAACAAGAACACAAAAGTTAGTATCAATAGAAATGTTCGACATATGTCACTGTGCTCTTGTGCATGGGATTCTCAAGTGTGTCTATGCACAGCCGTGTAATGTGGCCCTATATTAATGCATACTTTGGAAATGCATGACCTAAATGGTGCAAAAGACAGGGTTGTGCAAGGAGCACATGGTTGTTGCTCGTTCGAGGCTTTCGATGTTATTTGTGGAGGTTGATGCCGACCTTGGTGGAGGTAACCATTGAGTCTCAAACTGATGTAATCCTCCTTATTGGAGTCCATTTTAGAACATCATTTGGCACTGTAGAGGTCACTTCAGGCGTCTTTCTCTTTGGATGCGTTCTGAACTGTGGTATCCAGTGTGGTTGACGCTTTGGTTCGGTGGAGGCTACTTGCACTTTTGGCTTCCAAACCCATATCCTTTTTGCATGTCTTCCTACTAATGTTGAAGAGCTGATTTGATCTTCCTTTGGTCTCTGTACGTGGTTCTTACCCTTTTCTCTTTTTGGCTTCTTTGGTGAGACCTTTCGCATGTGGGAGAACATAGGTTGTTGTGGATGTAAGAGCTTCTTAGGTACCCACATCTGTAATTGCCCTTGTTGAGCTGCAGCTAACTTCTTAGGCACCCAAACTTGTTGGATACCTTGTGATTGAGCTTGTCTGAGCTGCTTCCTTCGTCTTCTGGCCTGGTTGGTGTGCATGGATGGTATTTGTGGGGGCAAGGCTGGTGGTTGCTCTCCTTTGCGTACCCATATCTGCTTCATGCTCGGAACTGCTTTTTTATCGAATGGTGTCTTTCTATTTGATGTAGCAGTTGTCGTGAACGGTTGTGTTTGCTTGTGTGGTGGACTCACTACTGTGGCTACTTGATTCTTTGGAGAAGAAGAAAGATCCACCCGCCTTCGAACCTGGTCTTCCACGATTGACTCCTTCTGCATCATAGAGCTTTTGACACATACAACATCTTCTTTCATATGATTAGTCTTGGAAGAACTAAGAGAGTGTGTGGTGCCATGATCTAGGAGCATGCAGTTCTCTAATTCTAATGTAATGCATTGTTCATGTACCCAAACTTGAAGAATTTGACTTCTTAGGTTTAAGTTAACTGCATGGTCATAGATCCAATCTTGACCCAAGACAAGTGGTTCTGTAAGGTTCTCATCTTGACATACTAGCGCTTTGACTTTCATTGGAACATCTTGAAGGTAGATGGGAAGTTCCACCTCGCCCAAACAAGGGGTTTCCACGCCTCCCAATCCTATGAGATAAGCTTCTATGGGATTGATGTTCAACCCCAAGTCTTGGCAGTAGGAAAGTCTAACTGCACCACCTCCTTTATCCAGCCTCAATCAACCTATCAATTTCTTCTTTGATTTTGGCTGCATAGGTATCATTATATGTGTAGGGCTTCTGTTTGGTGGGCTTAGCATCAGCAGTCATGGGGATAGTATGAGAGCAAATTCTTGGATCTACCCCTTTCAAGTCTCTATAGTGCCATGCAAACACATCCCTATATTCCCTTAATAGAGCTATAAGCTCCATTTCTTCTCTTGCACTTAGGTCATCTCCTATATATGTGCATCTCTCTTCGTTCTCTTCAATGGTCACTACAATCTTCTTGGTCTTTTCTTTATTATCATATGATTCTCCTATGATGGCCTCTCTCTTAGGCATTCGTACCAAAATTTTGCGGTCGTCAACTTCATATTTCTTGAAGTTTTCTGGTACTTCAAACAATGATTCCTCCTTTTCTTGTTTCACTGCTTTTCTTTTCTTTTTCTTTTGACTACTCTCACTTCCATCCTTTGAGTTTACTGTTTTAATACTTGTGAGAGGTTCTTCTTCTTTCTGGGTGAACACTCCTATATCTTCTAGATAGTGCTGCTCTGAGTTAAAGCAACTATCCATCACAATAGACTCCAGATCATCGTCATTCTCTTCTTCTTCTATGACATCACTAGGGTCACATTCTTCTAGCAAGGGTTGACACATGAACACTGAGATATCATAACCCTCCTCATCACAATGAGGTGTCCACTGTTTCTCATTGACAGCAATGTCCATGGTGGCTAAGATTTCTGGCCAGCCATGAGGCTCAAACTCCTCATCTGGAGAGATCATCGGTGTGTAGGCTGGGTCTCTAACTGGTCTATCTCCTAGTGAAGTTCCTTCTTCCCTTGCCTTTAAACGTTTTTCCTCTTCCTTTGCGACTTTGCACATCCACAAATGAGTATCTTCATGCAGCCATGATGGATCAGGTGAACTTTCAGAATGCAGAGAGATGGAATCTTCTTTCACTTTGTGGATAGAATTCCACTGTAGGGGTGGCACATCTCTGAAGGTGTAATCCTTCAAATTGACCTTGGTGGTAACCCCTAAGTGCTGTAAGTACAAGGAGTTAGTTCCCCAATCTTGTACTATTTGCAATTGTCGTAGGAAGGGTCTTCCTAGGATCATCTCATAGACATTATTTTTCTCAAAGTCACATATAGCAAATGTGTGCTCAAACTCTACACCACAAGTGGTTAGAGTGATCCCTTCTAGCAATCCTAGAGGTCTTTCAAAATGACCATCAGCCATTTGAAGCTTCATTCTAGTTGGTCTTAATGTGGGCTTGCCCCATTGCTTCCACAAGGAGGTGGTCGCAATAGCAACACCAGCACCTGAATCTATGATTGCTTTGGTTGTGTAACCTTGGTAGGTGATTGGAAGATAAGTATTACCTTCTTCACCCTCACACATGTCCCCTATTTTGTCTAGAGGTATCTCTGGTACCCTTTGCTTAGAGCCTGCTTTTGGCATATTGGACTCAAGTTCTGGGACCTGATCCTTCACATGATTCCATAACTCAGGTTTTGCTTTGAGCAACTCTTCTACAGTGAGATGACACTGAACCTTAGTGTTCTTCACGACATCCGTGTTCCTTGGAACCACTGAGTCTTCATTTCTTACTAGTATTGTGGGAGCTCTAATCTGGAGTGATTCAGATTCCCATGAGCCTGGAAATTGAGGCAGTTCTTCTAAGGTATTAGATTCAAAATCTAATCTTTCGTCTTCTTGTTCTGCTTCATCTTCGTAAATAGATGGAATGTCTTGGGGAAATTGATCATGAAGATCATCAATCTCAGGAATAGGAGGGGAATTACCCTTCTCCTTGGCCCATTTCTCCTCTTGTATTTCCCGCAAGAACTCTTGAGAGTACTGTTGAATAGAAGGAGGTATTCCAGCATCCGTGGAATTAGGAACATAAGCTCCCCTTGGTGGTGAGCTTCCTCTTTCAATAACTGGTCGAGCCTGTGGAGGTAGAGAAACTTGTGGTTTGTTTACCAACTGCTCTAATCGTTCTAGTAAGCCCTGGAAATGCAAATCCGATTTGATAGAGTTTGTCTGATTGAACTTTTGACTAGTCTCAAGTATGGCTTGAGCTTGTTCTACCATTTTCATGCACATTTTCATCCGTTCAATCTCTAAATCTGCTCTAGGGTAACTCTTGTTTAGGTTTGCCACTGTAGGCCCTTCTTGAAGTCGAGCCTGGTAGGCCTTGAACATCATGTCCAAGCCTTCTGGGGTTGGATCTGCAAGAACAGACCCTGGTTGCGGTCTATTTACAATGGGTGGTGGGGTGGGATGAGGTGGAGTGGATGGAGTTTCGGCATGCGAGGGGCTTTGAGATGCAATGTCTTCTATTTTTGTTTTCGCTTCTTTTAAGCTTTCTTCTAGTTTCGATAACTTTTTATTCCACTTGCAATTGGCCTTCTCTCTGGTATCCTTCCATGTTCTTGTTTTCCTCTTACTAGGCTCTCCCGATTCACTCGACTCTGATTGTTCTACTGGTTTATCCTGTTTTAAGGCTTGTGCTCTAGTGACAGCTTGTATAGGAGCCACATTGCTACTACTTGAACTTGGATCTGCCACTAAGCCTACCACATTAATGGGTGTAATCTTGGGTGCACTAGAGGGGTTTCTTGGACAATCTCTGGGGAGATGGTCTTTGCCACAATCAGGACAAAAAGCCTGTATTGTGATAGCCTGTCCTTGACTCGGAGATGGTGGGTGGGGACAGTCACGAATGAAATGGTCACCATGACATCTGAAACAAGATCCTCTAGGGGCTTGTGGTCTCATTTGTCTCAACTGGGGCCTAGGGTTAGGATTTGTGTACATGACATTGGAGTATTCTGGCTCCCAATTTTGCTCCATAGGCGGTACCTCATATTGATACGAGTAAATCTCACTATGTTCAAGTGACTCTGTGTAATAAGCATGTGGACTACCTTCATGGGAGTAGTCTGAACTATGAGCATGAGAGTCATTATCTGGTATCAATGGGGTTAGTGGCACCAAAGCTCTATTTGGATTTTCCTCTCCTACAGCATACTTGACTGGAATCACATTGGCTGGAGCTGGTGGTTGGTTTCCCAAGACAGGTTGTGGCCTATATGGTACCTGATATTGCTGTTGTGGTCTATAATATGGATGTTGGTATTGGTTCTGATACCTACCTTGTGGATAAGGTTGCTGATAATTCTGTGTAACAGCCTGCCTATTGTAGGGACATTCTTGAGCCGTATGGTTTGTGTACTTCCTTTCAATAGTACAATAGGGAGCATTCCTTTCTCTAATATTTTGGTTTTGCGTTGGGCATACGTTAGCCATGTGGTCACCTCCGCAAGTATAGCACCGATTCAATGGAGTGACTCTCTGTGTTTGTTTATTTTGGACTCCCAGCTTCTTGGCAACTTGCTCAGCTATCTCTTCTATTTCTGTGGAGATCTTTGAAGTATGACTAGTAGAACTATCCGAATCTTTGTAGAGTTTGGACAATCCTAACTCCTCACCCAAGTTATCTTCTATGTCTATGCACGTCCGCACACACTCTTCTATGGATCTAGGATCTTTCAAGTACACATATGATCTTAACTTGGTGCTCAGTAAGCCATCTAAGAACAAAGCCACTTGTTTGGCCGGAGTGGGTAACTCTAGAGCAGGGCATCTTTCTAGATACTGTCTGAATCTTCTACCTGCTAGTCGCACTGTTTCTTGGGGAGTCTGCTTGAAGCTGTGGATCAAGGATGATGTGTTATGCCTGATACCACTCTTGGAAAATTCTACAATGAATTCGTCTAGCAGTTGACCTATATTGCGATAGTTGCGACTACTCAATGGTTGAAACCAAGCTAAGGCAGTGCCCTTAAGAGTCAGACCAAATGCCTCGTACTGGGTGAACAAATCCTCAACCTGTTCAGCTCTTAACACTTGTTTAAACTCAGCCACATGATCATAAGGATCTCCTGACCCGTCAAAATAATTCTTCATTGCCTTGATCACTTGAGTGGGTCTGAGGGTTCTTGGGTGCTCTCGGGTTCTAGGCAATGGAAATTCATGTTCATTTCTTTGTTGCCTATGTGCTTGATATCTCTCTCTTTCAGGTCTTTCATTTTCAAATCCTGACCTATTCCTGCCCACTGTGTGTGCAAAACTTACCTCCGGTCTCTCTCTAGTTCTTTCTCTCTGTGCTTCCTGAGTTTGGGATGACCCTACTTCTTGGAGGCCGTGGGAAACATTGGATCTTGGTGGAGGGAAAATCAATTCATTCTTCCAAGTATATGCATGTCTATCATGTTCTGTTACCAAGAAAATTTTCTCTGACGTGTTATCTAGGTAGACAACTTTGCCTGGTATCTCTGGATCCTTGAACTCGTAGATGATGACTATGCCCAATTGGCTAGGTTGTTCTGGCTTGAATCTCCAAAAGGCTTCCTCTGTTTCTCTATTAAAAAATAGTTCTATGCTTTTGTTGTCTTGAGGGATCCAGTCTGGAGTGATCACTCGGGTCAAAACTGACTTGCCTCTAGGAGTCTGGGGTCCTTGTCCTATATTTCCTTGTTCTAGGTCTCCTATCTCATTCTCATGAATGATATTTCCAAACTCATCGGTCCTATCTGGTTGGTTGGTAACCACATACATGGTTCCTTCCTTATCAATGTATGAACCCTATTCGAACTTGACCACCGGGTGTTCAAGTCCAAAGGATTGATGTGGATTTTTGAGTTGGACCACTGATCGCCTCAGACCATCCAACTGTGTCTTATAGGGACCTTCCGGTGTTTGTAGATGGGCAGTCCCTGAGCCACCTGCAGGTTTTCCCATGCTAAAAGACATTTCTGAATCACTTGTGTCTGAACTTAGTAAAAGATCACCACTTAGTTGTTGTGTCCAAGACTTGGATGTATGGTTGACACTAGCCTCAGAGGATCTAATGCTTTGTTTATCCTTGCCTAAGTGTCTACCAGATCTCAGGTTCATAAGCTTTAGTCAAGAGCCCAAATTTTCCTTTTGGTATGGTTCAAAATTCTTTAGAGCCCCCTTGGTTCCCTAGTCCCAACTAAGGGTCAACTTCAAATTATCCTATCTCAAAATCAACGCGTTATTCTTGAAAAAAACAGTTGAGGTCGTGTAGGATTTGAAACGAGCTTTCCAACAAGCTGTAGAGCCCAAAAAATGGACTTTGGATGAAAAAGTTATGCCAATTCAGGCTCTTGGGGGTCAAAACAGGCAAACAGGGCCTTTGGAGAAAATCGCGATTTTGTGAACTTTCAGAGAATCGCGATTTTGTGAACTCAAAAAATCGCGATGTTGAGCACAAAATCGTGTTTTTGAAAATCGCGATTTTGAGCAGAAAATCGTGATTTGAAAATCGCGATGTTGATCACAAAATCGTGTTTTGAAAATCGCGATTTTGAGCAGAAAATCGTGATTTGAAAATCGCGATGTTGACCACAAAATCGTGTTTCTGAAAATCGCGATTTTGATCAGAAAATCGTGATTTGAAAATCGCGATGTTGACCACAAAATCGTGTTTCTGAAAATCGCGATTTTGATCACAAAATCGTGTTTTTGAAAATCGGGATTTTGATCACAAAATCGTGTTTCTGAAAATCGTGTTTTTTGACATGAAAATCGCGATTTTGAGCACAGAATCGTGTTTTTGAAAATCACGATTTTGACTCAGAGAATCGTGATTCACAAAATTGTGTTTTCTCAGAATCGTGTTTTTGACATGAAAATCGCGATGTTGAGCACAAAATCGTGTTTTTGAAAATCGCGATTTTGAGCAAAAATTCGTGTTTTCACAGAATCGCCTTTTTCACAAAATCGTGTTTTTGGCATGAAAATCGCGATTTTGTCATAGAGAATCGTGTTTTTCTCAAAATCGTATTTTTCACATGAAAATCGCGATGTTGAGCACAAAATCGTGTTTTTGAAAATCGCGATTTTGAGCAAAAAATCGTGTTTTCACAGAATCGCCTTTTTCACAAAATCGTGTTTTTGCTGAAAATCGTGATTGGTGAGAATCGCGACTTTGAGCAGAGAATCGTGTTTTTTTTGAGAATCGCGATTTTGAGCAGAGAATCGTGTTTGTTTTTTTTTTTTTTTTTTTGAGAAAAACACAGAATCGCGATTTTTTTTCAACCACTTTTAGGCGGGAAAACTGAAAATTGTGATTTTTCAAAAAATTTTGAATTTTCACAGAATCGCGATTTTCATCACAGAATCGCGTTTTTTGGCGGGAAATTCAAATTTCTGAGCGCCGGCTATGGCGAGCTCCGTATGAGCAGAAAATCATAAAAAAATGCAGCGCTTGCTCTCCCTTGCACCTCCTAACTCCTTCCCACACAATAATGCATGAAAAATGGTATGAAAATGGTGAAAATGCACTAAAAACAAGAAATTTCTGTGAAGAAGAAGATGGAAGAAGGTGGAGATGATGATGATGATGAAGATGAAGAGGAAAAAACAGAAAATGAACTGAAATGACAGTTTTTTTTTTACCTTCCAACGTCGCAAATCTACGATCTTACCATCACAACGCTCGTCCTCGAAGCTCTCTCCCCGGCAACGGCGCCAAAATTTGGTGTAGCTCAAGCGTAAGCACCACCTCCTTTACTTGTCAATCCGCGGAGACGTGAGGACCGGTATGAAGACCACGAGCAAGTGAAGGCACAAGTGCGTGAGTGAAAGCACACAAACATGCACACACATACACACACACGCGCACAAAGTAAGATCAAAGAGAGGAACAATGGAAAGCTTAGATTGCAAAAGAGTTCTCTTACAAAAGTTCTATTCTCTAACAAGCTAACCTCAAAAATGAGCTCTCTAGCTCTTTTTATAGTTTTTTGACTAGTTTTGGCCCTGTCCAGACCTAGTGTCCGGCCTAGTTAAAAATTAGGTTCCAGGGCTTATTTGAGGGCTCAAACGAAGTCTAAAAATTATGAAAATTGGTACGATGGTACTTCTAATACTCCTCAAGCTCGAGGACTCCTCGGCTTGAACAAAATGGAGTTACTAAAAATAGATAATGGTATTTACAATGGTTTCTAGTGATGAAAATCACTATTTTTGTAGGGGATTCTTCTGAAAATTTGACATACACTTCTTGGAGCTCCCTACTTGCTCCCTTTCCTCGTGTGTCCACCTTTTGATGTGCTTCCATGCTTTGTCCTTGACTTTGAGCTTCAACAGTTAGCATCCACTGTTTTATTGTTCTCTGGTTTCTCTTTTGGTTGTTTTTCCTTTTGTTGTTTTGCTTGAGCTCTAGTAATAGCTTTCAGTGGTACAGTGTACTCCTTCTCACTTCCAGATCCTTCTAAGACCTCAATTACATTAATTGGTGCAGTGCCTTGAGTTTTTGTGGGGTTCTTAGGGCAGTCTCTAAAAAGGTGTTCTTTCCCACAATCACTACAATATCCTTCCCAGATCCTGGGTGGTGGATGGTTGTAAGGTCGAGGACACTCCCGAATGAAGTGATCCCCTCCGCATCTATAACACGGTCCTCTCTGCACTGGTGGTCTAATGGGAGGTCTCAAGGGTTGTTGTGCTTTGGGCGCTGTATACATTAAAGTTGCAGTTTCTGCCCCATAAGTTTGATCAAATCCTTCATATCCATAATAGGCCGCGTCATATGTTGGTTCATATTCCATCATGTTGGCTTCATATGGATAATACTCTCCTGGTGGAGGTTCATACCCTTGGTTGGTTGATTCTACATTGGTCGCTATTGAAGCTGGTATTATGGCTCTTTCCAAGTTTTCTTCCGGTTGAGTATACTTCACAGGTACAACTTGTTGAGGTTGTGACAATTGGGGTCCCAATACTGGTTGTGGTGGTGGATACGATGCTTGCTCATATTGTCTTGGTGCTCCTACCGGATAAGGGTTGTATCTAGGCATCTCCCTACCAAGCTCTCTAGGTGGGTATCCATAAGGTCGGTATTGGGGTGGATGGACAGGTCGTGTTTGCCTATTAAAGGGACAGTTCTCAGTTGTGTGATTGGTATATTTTTGCTCGATGTGGCAATATGAAGAAATCCCTTGTTGTTGTTGTCTGTTGTATGGATACGTAGGTTGTACACCGGCTCCTCCTCTGGCACACAAGTGTGTGGGATGTTCTCCTCCACATAAGTTACAACTCCTTAACATAGGCACTCTTTGAGCTGGAGGTTGGTAAGCTCTCTGCCCCTGGACTCCTAGTTTCTTTGCTAATAGTTCCGCTAGTTCTTCCATATTACTAGAATTGGATGTAACAGTGCTTCTTGAGTCTTCTGATTTAGTGAGGTCGGTAGTACCTTTGAGGTCCTCAGCAAGGTTATCTTCCAAGTCGATGCACTCTTGAAGACACTCACTCAATGTCTGTAGCCTTTTCACATACACTAGGGTTCTTAGGGTCCCGTTAGAGAGTCCATCTAAAAATAATGAAATCATCTTTTGTTGAGTCGGTCTCTCAGCCGCTGGGCATCTATCCACATATTGATTGAATCTTCGGGCAGCAGTCTTCACAGTTTCACTAGGGTTTTGCTTAAAGCTGTGGATTAAAGATGCAAAATTGTGTTTAATCCCTCTCTTTGTAAATTCTCCAATGAATTCTTGAAAGAATTGTTCCATGTTTCCAAATTGATTGGGATCTAAAGGTTGGAACCAAGTTAGAGCTGTTCCTGTGAGGGTGAGTCCAAAAGACTCATACTGCATAAAGAAGTCCTCTACTTGCTCCGCTCTTAGAACTTGTTTAAATTCGGCAATATGATCATATGGCTCCCCTAATCCATCATAATGGTTTCTCACGCACTTAGCTACTTGGATTGGTCTCAATCTTCTCATTGGTTCAGGCGGTCTGGGCATTACACGGAAGACTGGGGCAACTGGTCGCAATGGAGGCATTCCTGGCTGTCCTCCCACAGGTGGTCGTGGTCTGACCGGTGGTCGAAAATGGTTCCCCATCCCTGTGTGGGTCTGATTGTGTATGTGCACTCCTGGAGTTGCAAACTGTACATGAGTACGGTTGGGCACACTTCTTTGACTGGTCTGTCCTGAGGTGGTATGTTCCGTCTCTTGTTGATTTCCAAAAGGATTTTGCGAGGTAGTTGCCTGCTCTCTCTGAGGAAATACAGGTGCACCCATATATCTCAGCCGTGCCCTGTCTAGGACACCTACAGGCCAATATCTTCTTTGATTCTTATCCAAGTAAGTGAGTCTAGTTTCGTCATCTGGGTCTTTCAACTCATAGAATGTCATGGGGCTCTCTCCTATTCCTGGAGCAGGTACGTCAGTTTGAAGCAATAAGTCTGCTCCGTGAATCATGTAGACTTCCAATAGGTAGTCATCTTGAGGTATCAAATCTCCTCTCAAGACCCGTGACACTTGTGACCTGCCTCTAGGGGTTGTCACTAACTCTGCAGGGCGTGTTCCTTCAGAGTTGTCGGGATCCATAAACTCTCCTCTTTCATTGATCCTCTCAGGAAATTCAGTTACTATGTAGATGTGACCCATTTTGTCAATGTATGCGCCCCCTTCGTATTTGACAGCTGGTCGGGGTATGATTGTGACGTTTTGGGAAGTTACCATCCTGGCGACGGATCTGTTTAAGCCATCCAAGTAGATTGGAATCTCCTGGGCATTAGTGGACACATACTGCAGGGAAGTACGATAGTCCCCCTCCACAGTAGTCATGAAACTTCTTGTTGGTGCAGGTCCTTGCATGTCTTCTGAAGCCATAAGTAATTCCTCTTCTGAGTCGCTGGAAGTTTCTAAGTAGACTGAGTGATGACTAGCCTGTGCTGTACTTCCTACTGAGGATATGACGCTCCTTCTACTACCTAGAACTCTTCCTGACCTCAAGTTCATTCACTCTCTGAAGCCTCTCTTTATGCTTCTTAGATTCCCTTTTGACAGATCTACCAGTGCTTCAGTTTGTTTGCCTAAAGAAGGGTTTACTTCTGGGCGATACCACCCTCTGCGATACTGCTCTCGGCGATATCACACTGACCGCGATACGACACCAGAGCTCCAAACGATACGATACCAGACACCCAGACGATACGATATCAATCTGGTGTCGCGATACCAGGTTTAGTGCCAGACGATACGATACCAGATGTAGTGTCGCGATACTCCACGGGGAAACACCACGATAAGATACCGGCAAAGTAAACGTTACGATACCAGAGCTCCAACGATACGATCTCAATGTGGTATCGCGATACGATCCTTGGTAGGAGACGATACGATACCACCGCAGTAAGTGCGATCGCGATACCTATCTTGGCGACACGATACCACTATGGTGTCGCGATACCAAGATGAGCAACCGACGATACGACACTTGGGGAAGGCACGATCGCGATACTGAAGTAGTGTCGCGATACCAACGAAGTGTCGCGATACCACTGTATCAACGATACGATACCACCCGGTAAAGTGAGGTCGCGATACTAGAAACTCAGGCGATACGACACCACAATGGTGTCGCGATACCAAGTATTAGTACCGGACGATACGATACCGGAAATCGAGTGCGATCGCGATACCGACTCAGTGTCGCGATACCGCAATGGTGTCGCGATACCAAAGTAGGTATCCAGCGATACGATACTGAAGGCGAGTGTCACGATACAAGGGAATTTTGGTATCGCGATACCAAAACTCAACCGATCGCGATACTCAAGCCTAAATGCAAGATTTTTTCAAACTTTTTTCACCCCCTTTCTCTCCTCACTCTTCTCTTCCCTCCTATACCCCTGTATCACACAACAAGATGACAAGGATATCAGTTTTTCCCCCCCGCGATACTGCGCAGACTTTTAATCACTTGTTTGATCATTTTTAAAATGTTTTTGTCAGGTAGATTGTGAGAATGTTTACCTTGGTACTCTCTTGCTTGCACTGTGAGCTCAAAACCTAGCTGTAAAAGCCTGAAAGCCACGATACCAAACCCACGATACTGGTCGCTGCTCTCAAACGATACCAGAATACAGTGAAGTGTCAAATGAGCCAAATTTTTTGGTTTTTATAGTTTTTTTGACTGAACTTAAAATTTTGGGATTTTTGGTGATTTTCTGAGAATTTTGACCTACTCCTACTCCTCTTCTCCTCACTTCTCCTCTCTTTCTAACCTAACCCTAACTTCTTCTTCTCTTCCCTCCTCCTACACTTAAACCTAAAACTTATCACACACACCTCAAAGATGAGAAGTGACAAGTGCTGAATTAGTATACTACTCGTCAATGGACAAATTTGCGTCTACAAGAACAATTCGATCACACTTGCTCTATAACTATCACGAAGGCACTTTGGTGGAGTGACTCCCCGGCAACGGCGCCAAAAACGTGTGTACTTGAGCCACAATGACTCAAGGACTTGTACCAATGAGACTATACCTCAATTGCCATACAAGTGCATATAGTGGAGTTCTTTTCACACATTTAAATGTCAATCCTAAGGAGGGACTTACCAAGTGTATGAAGACATGTGCACACGTGATAGAAAATGAAGTGAGTTAGCTATCCAAGCATGAGAAAAGACTAATACTACCCACACCTACTGAAATACTGGAAGTGTTGCCGCAAGCCTCTTTTCAGCAGTTTTGGTTTTTTGAGGTTTTCTCCCAGCCCAGAACTCCGAATATAGGCAATAGGGTACTCGTTTCGAAGCTCTCGACGAGACGAATCCAACGGTGGTGGTTTCACTCAATTCTGACCACTCTGCTGCAAGTTATGGCAGAAACAGTGAATTACGGGAGTCACAAACACCCGCGTTTTTGCTTCTCCTAGCTTACGCACGCACTACAACAGCTCAAATCAAGGGGGAAGGGGTAGACAACAGTCCTACACTTGCATTTCAAGCATCACACACACATACATGAGCAAAATGAAGATCAAAATCAGCAAGAAAGAGGCAAACTCGAAAATTCAGAAGTGCTCCTTCTTCACAATGACAAGAAGTTTTTTTTTACAATGAGTCACTTTTGACTTATATACTAGTGCCCTAAGTTTGGTCCTTTCACACAAGAGACCGGCACTTTATTCCCTAACAGGCTAACTTCCTACTATTGTACATGGTTAAATCACTAATCTTCTGCGGGAATGCATCTAGAGGACTCCTCTAGTGCATTTACAACGGAAATTATATACAAAAGTGGTTATAATACAAAAGTCGTGTGTCCAAATCGGAAAAATTTTGGGGCCCGTTTTTTTTTCTCTGCTTTGTGCGCTCTTTAGCTCTGCAACACTCTTGCACTCCTCTCAAGCTGGGAGGAGGGTCCTTTCCCAGACTTTGCAAGTAGCCTTTCCAATCTATCTAATAGACCGTCAAAATGCAATGGTGTTCTAGTGGAGCTAGAGCCATTGAACAAGTGACTGGCTTCAAACATGGCTTGCGCCAATTCGACCATCTTAGCACAAAGCTTTGTTCTCTCTATTTCTAGATCGGATCTAGGGTAACATTTGTCATGATCTGTCACGTTTGGCCCTTCCTGGATTCTGGCCTGATATGCTTTAAGCATCATGTCTAGATCCTCAGGAGTGGGGTCCGCTAGGACTGATCCTACTCTGGGTGGTGGGTGGGTTACGTGTGGTGGATTAGAATGTTAGGGAATGGAAGGTGGTGGGTTGGGGGAAGATGGAAAGGGTGGTGGTGGGGTGGTGTGAGAGTGGTTTTGAGATGTGAGTTCACTTATCTTTGCTTTGGTTTCTCTCAAGCTTTCTTCAAGCTCGCTCATTTTCTATGACCATTGTCTTTTCATTCTCTCCCGGATATCTCTCCATGCTCGTGTCCTTTTCTTGGTTATACTCTCTGTCTCACTAACCTCATAACTCTTCTCCTGCCCTACTCCTTGAGTCTACTGCAAGGCTTGAGCTCTAGTGACCACATGCATGGGGGCGGCGGAAGTTATACTTCCCTTAGAGTCTACCACTAACCCAATGACGTTGATAGGAGTGATTTTAGGCATGCTATTAGGGTTCTTTGGGCAATCTCGTAAGAGATGCTCTTTTTCGCAGTCTTGACAGAAACCCTGAATTGTCACTGGTTGGGGTTGTGTAGGGGCAGGCAGTGGGCAATCAAGTATAAGGTGATCTCGCTGGCATCTGAAGCATGGTCCTCTAGGAAATGGGGGCCGTACCTGCCTAGGTTGAGGTCTAGAGTTGGGGTTTGTGTACATGACATTAGCATACTCAGGCTCCCCACTATTTTCACTTGGGTCTTCATAATAGTATGACTCGTTATGCTCGGGTGAGTGCATGTAGTAAGCCTGTGGGCTATCAATATGTGTGGAGTCAAAACTATGGTCACCTGGATCACTGTCTGATAGCAACGGTGTGATTGGGACTATGGCTCTATTCAGATTTTCTTTAGCAGATGCATATTTCACTGGGATCACATTGGTTGGAGCAGGGGGTTGCTGCGCTAGGAATGATTGAGGTCTCTGTTGCCCTTGATAAGGTGGCTGATAAGATTTTTGTGGTCTGCCATATTGTTGTGGTGGGTACTGATTCTGGTATCTACCATGTTGTGGATATGGCTGAGGGTAATTTTGCCTGACAGTTTGTTTGTTATAAGGGCAGTCTTGTGCGGTGTGGTTGGTGTACCTTCGCTCTATGGTGCAGTACTGGCTACTAGGATTCACTTGGGGTTGGGCCATAATAGGACAAACACTTGCCATATGGTCACCTCCACAAGTATAGCACCTCTTGACTGGGGCAAATCTTGGAATTTGTTTGCTAGAGACACCTAATTTTTGAGCTATGTTCTCTGCAAGTTCCTCAATGGATGTGGATTGACCAGATGTGAGGCTACTAGAGCTATCCGAATCCTTATAGATTTTTGATAGTTCTAACTCCTCGCCTAGATTATCCTCAATGTCTATGCACATGTGCACACACTCTTCTATAGTTCTGGGGTCCTTCAGATACACATACGACCTGAGCTTGGTGCTCAACAATCCATCTAAGAACAAAGCCACTTGCTTGGTTGGTGTGGGTAACTCAGGCATTGGGCACCTATCTAGGTATTGCCTAAACCGTCTTCCTGCTAGTCTGACCGTCTCTTGAGGTCTTTGCTTGAAGCTATGAATTAGTGAGGAAGTGTTGTGCCTTATGCCACTCTTAGAAAATTCAATGATAAATGCCTCTAAGAGCTGGTCTATGTTTCTGAAATGCCTCTCGTTTAGTGGTTGAAACCATATAAGGGTAGTGTTCCTAAGGGTTAGACCAAAAGCATTATATTGTGTGAATAGGTCCTCTACCTGTTCAGCTTTCAAGACTTGCCTAAATTCTGCCACATGGTCATAAGGGTCTCCAGTGCCATCGAAGTAATTCTTCATGGACTTCACCAATTGTGTTGGTCTCAGAGCCCTAGTGTGTTCTCTAGGCCTTGGCACAGGGAATTCATCAGCATTTCTCTGGTTCCTTGGGGCTCTAGGTCTCTCGGTTTCTTCCCTATCTGTCCTTGTTCTCATCCTTTCTCTTCCTAGGGAGTTGCCAAAGCTTACCTCAGGTCTATCTCTACTTCTATCCCTTTGAGCTCCATGAGCTTGGGAGGTCCCAGCTCCTTGGTGACTGTAGGACTGTAGCTCAAGCGTAAGCACCACCTCCTTTACTTGTCAATCCGCGGAGACGTGAGGACCGGTATGAAGACCACGAGCAAGTGAAGGCACAAGTGCGTGAGTGAAAGCACACAAACATGCACACACATACACACACACGCGCACAAAGTAAGACCAAAGAGAGGAACAATGGAAAGCTTAGATTGCACAAGAGTGCTCTTACAAAAGTTCTATTCTCTAACCAGCTAACCCCAAAAATGAGCTCTCTAGCTCTTTTTATAGTTTTTTGACTAGTTTTGGCCCTGTCCAGACCTAGTGTCCGGCCTAGTTAAAAATTAGGTTCCAGGGCTTATTTGAGGGCTCAAACGAAGTCTAAAAATTATGAAAATTGGTACGATGGTACTTCTAATACTCCTCAAGCTCGAGGACTCCTCGGCTTGAACAAAATGGAGTTACTAAAAATAGATAATGGTATTTACAATGGTTTCTAGTGATGAACATCACTATTTTTGTAGGGGATTCTTCTGAAAATTTGACATACACTTCTTGGAGCTCCCTACTTGCTCCCTTTCCTCGTGTGTCCACCTTTTGATGTGCTTCCATGCTTTGTCCTTGACTTTGAGCTTCAACACTCCCCCCCCTCTCGAGTCTGTCGTCCCTGACAGACCCTTGTTGGAAGGGCTGTTCTGTGTAGTGCTTTGAGAGGTGGTGTCCATCCGTTGTATGAGCTGGTTCCTTGGATTCCAGCAAGAATGTGTCGTTGTGAGCTTTCAAAACTGCAAGTTGCTCAGAAGAGGTTGTCAAGAGTGATTTGGAGCAACTACTGGCTTCAATTGGCTTCCGAGATATGGATGTTGTTCCCATGATGTCTGCTAGCTCTTTTAAAGATGATGTTGAGAGCATTCATGCCAACTACTCATAACCCATAATGAATGATGGGTAAGTGTGTTCGTGCCTGGGTTGAAAAAAGTATGTGCCTTGTGCACGGCCTTGTAATGTAGCCCTACGCATGCTTACTTGGAAAATGCATTGGAAGAAGTATGGTGCAAAAATTGCGGGTCTTGAGCTAAGTGCTCAAGGGTATGCTGACGAAGAGGTTTCCTAAACTATCATGGTTATGGTGTTTCCAGAGTAAAGATACTTACCATGGCGAAGGTTGATGGATGTTTGCCTCTTCGTGTTGTACACTCGGCCTTTGGGATGGAACCTTGTTGATGAATGTCCATGTTGATTGTCCACTGATGAGATCTTTTGAGTGGTGGATCCCCTCTCCTCTTTTCAAAGCAACATTTGTCACTAACAATGTGCATTTCTGAGCTTGGGCTCATGCACGTTCACTTCCCTATATTGACACTCAGAGGAATATTGGACACGTGCCGGTTTCTAAGAGATTACCATGCTGATTGACATAGACCATTCACCAGTGCTACTGTTCCATACTGGTTCAGGAAATACTGAGAATTGAATTGCTTTATATTCCTTGGCAAGCAACATCGGGTAACTACACCAAGCTGAGTTTCACATATGCTCTTTAGCTCACCATATGCAGGAGTCTTCTCCTCCAGAACTACCTTTTGCAGATATCTCCTTGGATGCTCTGGTACATGAAGTAGTTAAGCATCACTCAAGTTGCGGACCTTCAAGCTCTTCATTCCTACCATGGTAAGAGAAAATCATAGTTGTAGATGCCATGTTCATGCCAAATGCTTGTCCTCTACCAGATAAGGCAGCAATAATCTCACTGCTGGCCGAGACACACTGCGATCCAAATTGATAAATGCCTAGTAATCAACAGTTCCACCTTCAACTAAGCATGACTCATTCATGTTTCATAAGCCAAACCTGGGAACAAGCTCTCTCCCACTTCTTTCTTTTTTTTTTTTTTTTTTTTTTTTGAGAAAAAGGATATCACAAAACAAGAACACAAAAGTTAGTATCAATAGAAATGTTCGACATA
This sequence comes from Ceratopteris richardii, assembly GCA_020310875.1. Lineage (NCBI taxonomy): Eukaryota > Viridiplantae > Streptophyta > Polypodiopsida > Polypodiales > Pteridaceae > Ceratopteris > Ceratopteris richardii. The sequence goes on from CM035406.1 coordinate 6,419,004, forward strand.
TGTCACTGTGCTCTTGTGCATGGGATTCTCAAGTGTGTCTATGCACAGCCGTGTAATGTGGCCCTATATTAATGCATACTTTGGAAATGCATGACCTAAATGGTGCAAAAGACAGGGTTGTGCAAGGAGCACATGGTTGTTGCTCGTTCGAGGCTTTCGATGTTATTTGTGGAGGTTGATGCCGACCTTGGTGGAGGTAACCATTGAGTCTCAAACTGATGTAATCCTCCTTATTGGAGTCCATTTTAGAACATCATTTGGCACTGTAGAGGTCACTTCAGGCGTCTTTCTCTTTGGATGCGTTCTGAACTGTGGTATCCAGTGTGGTTGACGCTTTGGTTCGGTGGAGGCTACTTGCACTTTTGGCTTCCAAACCCATATCCTTTTTGCATGTCTTCCTACTAATGTTGAAGAGCTGATTTGATCTTCCTTTGGTCTCTGTACGTGGTTCTTACCCTTTTCTCTTTTTGGCTTCTTTGGTGAGACCTTTCGCATGTGGGAGAACATAGGTTGTTGTGGATGTAAGAGCTTCTTAGGTACCCACATCTGTAATTGCCCTTGTTGAGCTGCAGCTAACTTCTTAGGCACCCAAACTTGTTGGATACCTTGTGATTGAGCTTGTCTGAGCTGCTTCCTTCGTCTTCTGGCCTGGTTGGTGTGCATGGATGGTATTTGTGGGGGCAAGGCTGGTGGTTGCTCTCCTTTGCGTACCCATATCTGCTTCATGCTCGGAACTGCTTTTTTATCGAATGGTGTCTTTCTATTTGATGTAGCAGTTGTCGTGAACGGTTGTGTTTGCTTGTGTGGTGGACTCACTACTGTGGCTACTTGATTCTTTGGAGAAGAAGAAAGATCCACCCGCCTTCGAACCTGGTCTTCCACGATTGACTCCTTCTGCATCATAGAGCTTTTGACACATACAACATCTTCTTTCATATGATTAGTCTTGGAAGAACTAAGAGAGTGTGTGGTGCCATGATCTAGGAGCATGCAGTTCTCTAATTCTAATGTAATGCATTGTTCATGTACCCAAACTTGAAGAATTTGACTTCTTAGGTTTAAGTTAACTGCATGGTCATAGATCCAATCTTGACCCAAGACAAGTGGTTCTGTAAGGTTCTCATCTTGACATACTAGCGCTTTGACTTTCATTGGAACATCTTGAAGGTAGATGGGAAGTTCCACCTCGCCCAAACAAGGGGTTTCCACACCTCCCAATCCTATGAGATAAGCTTCTATGGGATTGATGTTCAACCCCAAGTCTTGGCAGTAGGAAAGTCTAACTGCACCACCTCCTTTATCCAGCCTCAATCAACCTATCAATTTCTTCTTTGATTTTGGCTGCATAGGTATCATTATATGTGTAGGGCTTCTGTTTGGTGGGCTTAGCATCAGCAGTCATGGGGATAGTATGAGAGCAAATTCTTGGATCTACCCCTTTCAAGTCTCTATAGTGCCATGCAAACACATCCCTATATTCCCTTAATAGAGCTATAAGCTCCATTTCTTCTCTTGCACTTAGGTCATCTCCTATATATGTGCATCTCTCTTCGTTCTCTTCAATGGTCACTACAATCTTCTTGGTCTTTTCTTTATTATCATATGATTCTCCTATGATGGCCTCTCTCTTAGGCATTCGTACCAAAATTTTGCGGTCGTCAACTTCATATTTCTTGAAGTTTTCTGGTACTTCAAACAATGATTCCTCCTTTTCTTGTTTCACTGCTTTTCTTTTCTTTTTCTTTTGACTACTCTCACTTCCATCCTTTGAGTTTACTGTTTTAATACTTGTGAGAGGTTCTTCTTCTTTCTGGGTGAACACTCCTATATCTTCTAGATAGTGCTGCTCTGAGTTAAAGCAACTATCCATCACAATAGACTCTAGATCATCGTCATTCTCTTCTTCTTCTATGACATCACTAGGGTCACATTCTTCTAGCAAGGGTTGACACATGAACACTGAGATATCATAACCCTCCTCATCACAATGAGGTGTCCACTGTTTCTCATTGACAGCAATGTCCATGGTGGCTAAGATTTCTGGCCAGCCATGAGGCTCAAACTCCTCATCTGGAGAGATCATCGGTGTGTAGGCTGGGTCTCTAACTGGTCTATCTCCTAGTGAAGTTCCTTCTTCCCTTGCCTTTAAACGTTTTTCCTCTTCCTTTGCGACTTTGCACATCCACAAATGAGTATCTTCATGCAGCCATGATGGATCAGGTGAACTTTCAGAATGCAGAGAGATGGAATCTTCTTTCACTTTGTGGATAGAATTCCACTGTAGGGGTGGTACATCTCTGAAGGTGTAATCCTTCAAATTGACCTTGGTGGTAACCCCTAAGTGCTGTAAGTACAAGGAGTTAGTTCCCCAATCTTGTACTATTTGCAATTGTCATAGGAAGGGTCTTCCTAGGATCATCTCATAGACATTATTTTTCTCAAAGTCACATATAGCAAATGTGTGCTCAAACTCTACACCACAAGTGGTTAGAGTGATCCCTTCTAGCAATCCTAGAGGTCTTTCAAAATGACCATCAGCCATTTGAAGCTTCATTCTAGTTGGTCTTAATGTGGGCTTGCCCCATTGCTTCCACAAGGAGGTGGTCGCAATAGCAACACCAGCACCTGAATCTATGATTGCTTTGGTTGTGTAACCTTGGTAGGTGATTGGAAGATAAGTATTACCTTCTTCACCCTCACACATGTCCCCTATTTTGTCTAGAGGTATCTCTGGTACCCTTTGCTTAGAGCCTGCTTTTGGCATATTGGACTCAAGTTCTGGGACCTGATCCTTCACATGATTCCATAACTCAGGTTTTGCTTTGAGCAACTCTTCTACAGTGAGATGACACTGAACCTTAGTGTTCTTCACGACATCCGTGTTCCTTGGAACCACTGAGTCTTCATTTCTTACTAGTATTGTGGGAGCTCTAATCTGGAGTGATTCAGATTCCCATGAGCCTGGAAATTGAGGCAGTTCTTCTAAGGTATTAGATTCAAAATCTAATCTTTCGTCTTCTTGTTCTGCTTCATCTTCGTAAATAGATGGAATGTCTTGGGGAAATTGATCATGAAGATCATCAATCTCAGGAATAGGAGGGGAATTACCCTTCTCCTTGGCCCATTTCTCCTCTTGTATTTCCCGCAAGAACTCTTGAGAGTACTGTTGAATAGAAGGAGGTATTCCAGCATCCGTGGAATTAGGAACATAAGCTCCCCTTGGTGGTGAGCTTCCTCTTTCAATAACTGGTCGAGCCTGTGGAGGTAGAGAAACTTGTGGTTTGTTTACCAACTGCTCTAATCGTTCTAGTAAGCCCTGGAAATGCAAATCCGATTTGATAGAGTTTGTCTGATTGAACTTTTGACTAGTCTCAAGTATGGCTTGAGCTTGTTCTACCATTTTCATGCACATTTTCATCCGTTCAATCTCTAAATCTGCTCTAGGGTAACTCTTGTTTAGGTTTGCCACTGTAGGCCCTTCTTGAAGTCGAGCCTGGTAGGCCTTGAACATCATGTCCAAGCCTTCTGGGGTTGGATCTGCAAGAACAGACCCTGGTTGCGGTCTATTTACAATGGGTGGTGGGGTGGGATGAGGTGGAGTGGATGGAGTTTCGGCATGCGAGGGGCTTTGAGATGCAATGTCTTCTATTTTTGTTTTCGCTTCTTTTAAGCTTTCTTCTAGTTTCGATAACTTTTTATTCCACTTGCAATTGGCCTTCTCTCTGGTATCCTTCCATGTTCTTGTTTTCCTCTTACTAGGCTCTCCCGATTCACTCGACTCTGATTGTTCTACTGGTTTATCCTGTTTTAAGGCTTGTGCTCTAGTGACAGCTTGTATAGGAGCCACATTGCTACTACTTGAACTTGGATCTGCCACTAAGCCTACCACATTAATGGGTGTAATCTTGGGTGCACTAGAGGGGTTTCTTGGACAATCTCTGGGGAGATGGTCTTTGCCACAATCAGGACAAAAAGCCTGTATTGTGATAGCCTGTCCTTGACTCGGAGATGGTGGGTGGGGACAGTCACGAATGAAATGGTCACCATGACATCTGAAACAAGATCCTCTAGGGGCTTGTGGTCTCATTTGTCTCAACTGGGGCCTAGGGTTAGGATTTGTGTACATGACATTGGAGTATTCTGGCTCCCAATTTTGCTCCATAGGCGGTACCTCATATTGATACGAGTAAATCTCACTATGTTCAAGTGACTCTGTGTAATAAGCATGTGGACTACCTTCATGGGAGTAGTCTGAACTATGAGCATGAGAGTCATTATCTGGTATCAATGGGGTTAGTGGCACCAAAGCTCTATTTGGATTTTCCTCTCCTACAGCATACTTGACTGGAATCACATTGGCTGGAGCTGGTGGTTGGTTTCCCAAGACAGGTTGTGGCCTATATGGTACCTGATATTGCTGTTGTGGTCTATAATATGGATGTTGGTATTGGTTCTGATACCTACCTTGTGGATAAGGTTGCTGATAATTCTGTGTAACAGCCTGCCTATTGTAGGGACATTCTTGAGCCGTATGGTTTGTGTACTTCCTTTCAATAGTACAATAGGGAGCATTCCTTTCTCTAATATTTTGGTTTTGCGTTGGGCATACGTTAGCCATGTGGTCACCTCCGCAAGTATAGCACCGATTCAATGGAGTGACTCTCTGTGTTTGTTTATTTTGGACTCCCAGCTTCTTGGCAACTTGCTCAGCTATCTCTTCTATTTCTGTGGAGATCTTTGAAGTATGACTAGTAGAACTATCCGAATCTTTGTAGAGTTTGGACAATCCTAACTCCTCACCCAAGTTATCTTCTATGTCTATGCACGTCCGCACACACTCTTCTATGGATCTAGGATCTTTCAAGTACACATATGATCTTAACTTGGTGCTCAGTAAGCCATCTAAGAACAAAGCCACTTGTTTGGCCGGAGTGGGTAACTCTAGAGCAGGGCATCTTTCTAGATACTGTCTGAATCTTCTACCTGCTAGTCGCACTGTTTCTTGGGGAGTCTGCTTGAAGCTGTGGATCAAGGATGATGTGTTATGCCTGATACCACTCTTGGAAAATTCTACAATGAATTCGTCTAGCAGTTGACCTATATTGCGATAGTTGCGACTACTCAATGGTTGAAACCAAGCTAAGGCAGTGCCCTTAAGAGTCAGACCAAATGCCTCGTACTGGGTGAACAAATCCTCAACCTGTTCAGCTCTTAACACTTGTTTAAACTCAGCCACATGATCATAAGGATCTCCTGACCCGTCAAAATAATTCTTCATTGCCTTGATCACTTGAGTGGGTCTGAGGGTTCTTGGGTGCTCTCGGGTTCTAGGCAATGGAAATTCATGTTCATTTCTTTGTTGCCTATGTGCTTGATATCTCTCTCTTTCAGGTCTTTCATTTTCAAATCCTGACCTATTCCTGCCCACTGTGTGTGCAAAACTTACCTCCGGTCTCTCTCTAGTTCTTTCTCTCTGTGCTTCCTGAGTTTGGGATGACCCTACTCCTTGGAGGCCGTGGGAAACATTGGATCTTGGTGGAGGGAAAATCAATTCATTCTTCCAAGTATATGCATGTCTATCATGTTCTGTTACCAAGAAAATTTTCTCTGACGTGTTATCTAGGTAGACAACTTTGCCTGGTATCTCTGGATCCTTGAACTCGTAGATGATGACTATGCCCAATTGGCTAGGTTGTTCTGGCTTGAATCTCCAAAAGGCTTCCTCTGTTTCTCTATTAAAAAATAGTTCTATGCTTTTGTTGTCTTGAGGGATCCAGTCTGGAGTGATCACTCGAGTCAAAACTGACTTGCCTCTAGGAGTCTGGGGTCCTTGTCCTATATTTCCTTGTTCTAGGTCTCCTATCTCAATCTCATGAATGATATTTCCAAACTCATCGGTCCTATCTGGTTGGTTGGTAACCACATACATGGTTCCTTCCTTATCAATGTATGAACCCTATTCGAACTTGACCACCGGGTGTTCAAGTCCAAAGGATTGATGTGGATTTTTGAGTTGGACCACTGATCGCCTCAGACCATCCAACTGTGTCTTATAGGGACCTTCCGGTGTTTGTAGATGGGCAGTCCCTGAGCCACCTGCAGGTTTTCCCATGCTAAAAGACATTTCTGAATCACTTGTGTCTGAACTTAGTAAAAGATCACCACTTAGTTGTTGTGTCCAAGACTTGGATGTATGGTTGACACTAGCCTCAGAGGATCTAATGCTTTGTTTATCCTTGCCTAAGTGTCTACCAGATCTCAGGTTCATAAGCTTTAGTCAAGAGCCCAAATTTTCCTTTTGGTATGGTTCAAAATTCTTTAGAGCCCCCTTGGTTCCCTAGTCCCAACTAAGGGTCAACTTCAAATTATCCTATCTCAAAATCAACGCGTTATTCTTGAAAAAAACAGTTGAGGTCGTGTAGGATTTGAAACGAGCTTTCCAACAAGCTGTAGAGCCCAAAAAATGGACTTTGGATGAAAAAGTTATGCCAATTCAGGCTCTTGGGGGTCAAAACAGGCAAACAGGGCCTTTGGAGAAAATCGCGATTTTGTGAACTTTCAGAGAATCGCGATTTTGTGAACTCAAAAAATCGCGATGTTGAGCACAAAATCGTGTTTTTGAAAATCGCGATTTTGAGCAGAAAATCGTGATTTGAAAATCGCGATGTTGATCACAAAATCGTGTTTTGAAAATCGCGATTTTGAGCAGAAAATCGTGATTTGAAAATCGCGATGTTGACCACAAAATCGTGTTTCTGAAAATCGCGATTTTGATCAGAAAATCGTGATTTGAAAATCGCGATGTTGACCACAAAATCGTGTTTCTGAAAATCGCGATTTTGATCACAAAATCGTGTTTTTGAAAATCGGGATTTTGATCACAAAATCGTGTTTCTGAAAATCGTGTTTTTTGACATGAAAATCGCGATTTTGAGCACAGAATCGTGTTTTTGAAAATCACGATTTTGACTCAGAGAATCGTGATTCACAAAATTGTATTTTCTCAGAATCGTGTTTTTGACATGAAAATCGCGATGTTGAGCACAAAATCGTGTTTTTGAAAATCGCGATTTTGAGCAAAAATTCGTGTTTTCACAGAATCGCCTTTTTCACAAAATCGTGTTTTTGGCATGAAAATCGCGATTTTGTCATAGAGAATCGTGTTTTTCTCAAAATCGTATTTTTCACATGAAAATCGCGATGTTGAGCACAAAATCGTGTTTTTGAAAATCGCGATTTTGAGCAAAAAATCGTGTTTTCACAAAATCGCCTTTTTCACAAAATCGTGTTTTTGCTGAAAATCGTGATTGGTGAGAATCGCGACTTTGAGCAGAGAATCGTGTTTTTTTTTGAGAATCGCGATTTTGAGCAGAGAATCGTGTTTGTTTTTTTTTTTTTTTTTTTTTTTTGAGAAAAACACAGAATCGCGATTTTTTTTCAACCACTTTTAGGCGGGAAAACTGAAAATTGTGATTTTTCAAAAAATTTTGAATTTTCACAGAATCGCGATTTTCATCACAGAATCGCGTTTTTTGGCGGGAAATTCAAATTTCTGAGCGCCGGCTATGGCGAGCTCCGTATGAGCAGAAAATCATAAAAAAATGCAGCGCTTGCTCTCCCTTGCACCTCCTAACTCCTTCCCACACAATAATGCATGAAAAATGGTATGAAAATGGTGAAAATGCACTAAAAACAAGAAATTTCTGTGAAGAAGAAGATGGAAGAAGGTGGAGATGATGATGATGATGAAGATGAAGAGGAAAAAACAGAAAATGAACTGAAATGACAGTTTTTTTTTTACCTTCCAACGTCGCAAATCTACGATCTTACCATCACAACGCTCGTCCTCGAAGCTCTCTCCCCGGCAACGGCGCCAAAATTTGGTGTAGCTCAAGCGTAAGCACCACCTCCTTTACTTGTCAATCCGCGGAGACGTGAGGACCGGTATGAAGACCACGAGCAAGTGAAGGCACAAGTGCGTGAGTGAAAGCACACAAACATGCACACACATACACACACACGCGCACAAAGTAAGATCAAAGAGAGGAACAATGGAAAGCTTAGATTGCAAAAGAGTTCTCTTACAAAAGTTCTATTCTCTAACAAGCTAACCTCAAAAATGAGCTCTCTAGCTCTTTTTATAGTTTTTTGACTAGTTTTGGCCCTGTCCAGACCTAGTGTCCGGCCTAGTTAAAAATTAGGTTCCAGGGCTTATTTGAGGGCTCAAACGAAGTCTAAAAATTATGAAAATTGGTACGATGGTACTTCTAATACTCCTCAAGCTCGAGGACTCCTCGGCTTGAACAAAATGGAGTTACTAAAAATAGATAATGGTATTTACAATGGTTTCTAGTGATGAAAATCACTATTTTTGTAGGGGATTCTTCTGAAAATTTGACATACACTTCTTGGAGCTCCCTACTTGCTCCCTTTCCTCGTGTGTCCACCTTTTGATGTGCTTCCATGCTTTGTCCTTGACTTTGAGCTTCAACAGTTAGCATCCACTGTTTTATTGTTCTCTGGTTTCTCTTTTGGTTGTTTTTCCTTTTGTTGTTTTGCTTGAGCTCTAGTAATAGCTTTCAGTGGTACAGTGTACTCCTTCTCACTTCCAGATCCTTCTAAGATCTCAATTACATTAATTGGTGCAGTGCCTTGAGTTTTTGTGGGGTTCTTAGGGCAGTCTCTAAAAAGGTGTTCTTTCCCACAATCACTACAATATCCTTCCCAGATCCTGGGTGGTGGATGGTTGTAAGGTCGAGGACACTCCCGAATGAAGTGATCCCCTCCGCATCTATAACACGGTCCTCTCTGCACTGGTGGTCTAATGGGAGGTCTCAAGGGTTGTTGTGCTTTGGGCGCTGTATACATTAAAGTTGCAGTTTCTGCCCCATAAGTTTGATCAAATCCTTCATATCCATAATAGGCCGCGTCATATGTTGGTTCATATTCCATCATGTTGGCTTCATATGGATAATACTCTCCTGGTGGAGGTTCATACCCTTGGTTGGTTGATTCTACATTGGTCGCTATTGAAGCTGGTATTATGGCTCTTTCCAAGTTTTCTTCCGGTTGAGTATACTTCACAGGTACAACTTGTTGAGGTTGTGACAATTGGGGTCCCAATACTGGTTGTGGTGGTGGATACGATGCTTGCTCATATTGTCTTGGTGCTCCTACCGGATAAGGGTTGTATCTAGGCATCTCCCTACCAAGCTCTCTAGGTGGGTATCCATAAGGTCGGTATTGGGGTGGATGGACAGGTCGTGTTTGCCTATTAAAGGGACAGTTCTCAGTTGTGTGATTGGTATATTTTTGCTCGATGTGGCAATATGAAGAAATCCCTTGTTGTTGTTGTCTGTTGTATGGATACGTAGGTTGTACACCGGCTCCTCCTCTGGCACACAAGTGTGTGGGATGTTCTCCTCCACATAAGTTACAACTCCTTAACATAGGCACTCTTTGAGCTGGAGGTTGGTAAGCTCTCTGCCCCTGGACTCCTAGTTTCTTTGCTAATAGTTCCGCTAGTTCTTCCATATTACTAGAATTGGATGTAACAGTGCTTCTTGAGTCTTCTGATTTAGTGAGGTCGGTAGTACCTTTGAGGTCCTCAGCAAGGTTATCTTCCAAGTCGATGCACTCTTGAAGACACTCACTCAATGTCTGTAGCCTTTTCACATACACTAGGGTTCTTAGGGTCCCGTTAGAGAGTCCATCTAAAAATAATGAAATCATCTTTTGTTGAGTCGGTCTCTCAGCCGCTGGGCATCTATCCACATATTGATTGAATCTTCGGGCAGCAGTCTTCACAGTTTCACTAGGGTTTTGCTTAAAGCTGTGGATTAAAGATGCAAAATTGTGTTTAATCCCTCTCTTTGTAAATTCTCCAATGAATTCTTGAAAGAATTGTTCCATGTTTCCAAATTGATTGGGATCTAAAGGTTGGAACCAAGTTAGAGCTGTTCCTGTGAGGGTGAGTCCAAAAGACTCATACTGCATAAAGAAGTCCTCTACTTGCTCCGCTCTTAGAACTTGTTTAAATTCGGCAATATGATCATATGGCTCCCCTAATCCATCATAATGGTTTCTCACGCACTTAGCTACTTGGATTGGTCTCAATCTTCTCATTGGTTCAGGCGGTCTGGGCATTACACGGAAGACTGGGGCAACTGGTCGCAATGGAGGCATTCCTGGCTGTCCTCCCACAGGTGGTCGTGGTCTGACCGGTGGTCGAAAATGGTTCCCCATCCCTGTGTGGGTCTGATTGTGTATGTGCACTCCTGGAGTTGCAAACTGTACATGAGTACGGTTGGGCACACTTCTTTGACTGGTCTGTCCTGAGGTGGTATGTTCCGTCTCTTGTTGATTTCCAAAAGGATTTTGCGAGGTAGTTGCCTGCTCTCTCTGAGGAAATACAGGTGCACCCATATATCTCAGCCGTGCCCTGTCTAGGACACCTACAGGCCAATATCTTCTTTGATTCTTATCCAAGTAAGTGAGTCTAGTTTCGTCATCTGGGTCTTTCAACTCATAGAATGTCATGGGGCTCTCTCCTATTCCTGGAGCAGGTACGTCAGTTTGAAGCAATAAGTCTGCTCCGTGAATCATGTAGACTTCCAATAGGTAGTCATCTTGAGGTATCAAATCTCCTCTCAAGACCCGTGACACTTGTGACCTGCCTCTAGGGGTTGTCACTAACTCTGCAGGGCGTGTTCCTTCAGAGTTGTCGGGATCCATAAACTCTCCTCTTTCATTGATCCTCTCAGGAAATTCAGTTACTATGTAGATGTGACCCATTTTGTCAATGTATGCGCCCCCTTCGTATTTGACAGCTGGTCGGGGTATGATTGTGACGTTTTGGGAAGTTACCATCCTGGCGACGGATCTGTTTAAGCCATCCAAGTAGATTGGAATCTCCTGGGCATTAGTGGACACATACTGCAGGGAAGTACGATAGTCCCCCTCCACAGTAGTCATGAAACTTCTTGTTGGTGCAGGTCCTTGCATGTCTTCTGAAGCCATAAGTAATTCCTCTTCTGAGTCGCTGGAAGTTTCTAAGTAGACTGAGTGATGACTAGCCTGTGCTGTACTTCCTACTGAGGATATGACGCTCCTTCTACTACCTAGAACTCTTCCTGACCTCAAGTTCATTCACTCTCTGAAGCCTCTCTTTATGCTTCTTAGATTCCCTTTTGACAGATCTACCAGTGCTTCAGTTTGTTTGCCTAAAGAAGGGTTTACTTCTGGGCGATACCACCCTCTGCGATACTGCTCTCGGCGATATCACACTGACCGCGATACGACACCAGAGCTCCAAACGATACGATACCAGACACCCAGACGATACGATATCAATCTGGTGTCGCGATACCAGGTTTAGTGCCAGACGATACGATACCAGATGTAGTGTCGCGATACTCCACGGGGAAACACCACGATAAGATACCGGCAAAGTAAACGTTACGATACCAGAGCTCCAACGATACGATCTCAATGTGGTATCGCGATACGATCCTTGGTAGGAGACGATACGATACCACCGCAGTAAGTGCAATCGCGATACCTATCTTGGCGACACGATACCACTATGGTGTCGCGATACCAAGATGAGCAACCGACGATACGACACTTGGGGAAGGCACGATCGCGATACTGAAGTAGTGTCGCGATACCAACGAAGTGTCGCGATACCACTGTATCAACGATACGATACCACCCGGTAAAGTGAGGTCGCGATACTAGAAACTCAGGCGATACGACACCACAATGGTGTCGCGATACCAAGTATTAGTACCGGACGATACGATACCGGAAATCGAGTGCGATCGCGATACCGACTCAGTGTCGCGATACCGCAATGGTGTCGCGATACCAAAGTAGGTATCCAGCGATACGATACTGAAGGCGAGTGTCACGATACAAGGGAATTTTGGTATCGCGATACCAAAACTCAACCGATCGCGATACTCAAGCCTAAATGCAAGATTTTTTCAAACTTTTTTCACCCCCTTTCTCTCCTCACTCTTCTCTTCCCTCCTATACCCCTGTATCACACAACAAGATGACAAGGATATCAGTTTTTCCCCCCCGCGATACTGCGCAGACTTTTAATCACTTGTTTGATCATTTTTAAAATGTTTTTGTCAGGTAGATTGTGAGAATGTTTACCTTGGTACTCTCTTGCTTGCACTGTGAGCTCAAAACCTAGCTGTAAAAGCCTGAAAGCCACGATACCAAACCCACGATACTGGTCGCTGCTCTCAAACGATACCAGAATACAGTGAAGTGTCAAATGAGCCAAATTTTTTGGTTTTTATAGTTTTTTTGACTGAACTTAAAATTTTGGGATTTTTGGTGATTTTCTGAGAATTTTGACCTACTCCTACTCCTCTTCTCCTCACTTCTCCTCTCTTTCTAACCTAACCCTAACTTCTTCTTCTCTTCCCTCCTCCTACACTTAAACCTAAAACTTATCACACACACCTCAAAGATGAGAAGTGACAAGTGCTGAATTAGTATACTACTCGTCAATGGACAAATTTGCGTCTACAAGAACAATTCGATCACACTTGCTCTATAACTATCACGAAGGCACTTTGGTGGAGTGACTCCCCGGCAACGGCGCCAAAAACGTGTGTACTTGAGCCACAATGACTCAAGGACTTGTACCAATGAGACTATACCTCAATTGCCATACAAGTGCATATAGTGGAGTTCTTTTCACACATTTAAATGTCAATCCTAAGGAGGGACTTACCAAGTGTATGAAGACATGTGCACACGTGATAGAAAATGAAGTGAGTTAGCTATCCAAGCATGAGAAAAGACTAATACTACCCACACCTACTGAAATACTGGAAGTGTTGCCGCAAGCCTCTTTTCAGCAGTTTTGGTTTTTTGAGGTTTTCTCCCAGCCCAGAACTCCGAATATAGGCAATAGGGTACTCGTTTCGAAGCTCTCGACGAGACGAATCCAACGGTGGTGGTTTCACTCAATTCTGACCACTCTGCTGCAAGTTATGGCAGAAACAGTGAATTACGGGAGTCACAAACACCCGCGTTTTTGCTTCTCCTAGCTTACGCACGCACTACAACAGCTCAAATCAAGGGGGAAGGGGTAGACAACAGTCCTACACTTGCATTTCAAGCATCACACACACATACATGAGCAAAATGAAGATCAAAATCAGCAAGAAAGAGGCAAACTCGAAAATTCAGAAGTGCTCCTTCTTCACAATGACAAGAAGTTTTTTTTTACAATGAGTCACTTTTGACTTATATACTAGTGCCCTAAGTTTGGTCCTTTCACACAAGAGACCGGCACTTTATTCCCTAACAGGCTAACTTCCTACTATTGTACATGGTTAAATCACTAATCTTCTGCGGGAATGCATCTAGAGGACTCCTCTAGTGCATTTACAACGGAAATTATATACAAAAGTGGTTATAATACAAAAGTCGTGTGTCCAAATCGGAAAAATTTTGGGGCCCGTTTTTTTTTCTCTGCTTTGTGCGCTCTTTAGCTCTGCAACACTCTTGCACTCCTCTCAAGCTGGGAGGAGGGTCCTTTCCCAGACTTTGCAAGTAGCCTTTCCAATCTATCTAATAGACCGTCAAAATGCAATGGTGTTCTAGTGGAGCTAGAGCCATTGAACAAGTGACTGGCTTCAAACATGGCTTGCGCCAATTCGACCATCTTAGCACAAAGCTTTGTTCTCTCTATTTCTAGATCGGATCTAGGGTAACATTTGTCATGATCTGTCACGTTTGGCCCTTCCTGGATTCTGGCCTGATATGCTTTAAGCATCATGTCTAGATCCTCAGGAGTGGGGTCCGCTAGGACTGATCCTACTCTGGGTGGTGGGTGGGTTACGTGTGGTGGATTAGAATGTTAGGGAATGGAAGGTGGTGGGTTGGGGGAAGATGGAAAGGGTGGTGGTGGGGTGGTGTGAGAGTGGTTTTGAGATGTGAGTTCACTTATCTTTGCTTTGGTTTCTCTCAAGCTTTCTTCAAGCTCGCTCATTTTCTATGACCATTGTCTTTTCATTCTCTCCCGGATATCTCTCCATGCTCGTGTCCTTTTCTTGGTTATACTCTCTGTCTCACTAACCTCATAACTCTTCTCCTGCCCTACTCCTTGAGTCTACTGCAAGGCTTGAGCTCTAGTGACCACATGCATGGGGGCGGCGGAAGTTATACTTCCCTTAGAGTCTACCACTAACCCAATGACGTTGATAGGAGTGATTTTAGGCATGCTATTAGGGTTCTTTGGGCAATCTCGTAAGAGATGCTCTTTTTCGCAGTCTTGACAGAAACCCTGAATTGTCACTGGTTGGGGTTGTGTAGGGGCAGGCAGTGGGCAATCAAGTATAAGGTGATCTCGCTGGCATCTGAAGCATGGTCCTCTAAGAAATGGGGGCCGTACCTGCCTAGGTTGAGGTCTAGAGTTGGGGTTTGTGTACATGACATTAGCATACTCAGGCTCCCCACTATTTTCACTTGGGTCTTCATAATAGTATGACTCGTTATGCTCGGGTGAGTGCATGTAGTAAGCCTGTGGGCTATCAATATGTGTGGAGTCAAAACTATGGTCACCTGGATCACTGTCTGATAGCAACGGTGTGATTGGGACTATGGCTCTATTCAGATTTTCTTTAGCAGATGCATATTTCACTGGGATCACATTGGTTGGAGCAGGGGGTTGCTACGCTAGGAATGATTGAGGTCTCTGTTGCCCTTGATAAGGTGGCTGATAAGATTTTTGTGGTCTGCCATATTGTTGTGGTGGGTACTGATTCTGGTATCTACCATGTTGTGGATATGGCTGAGGGTAATTTTGCCTGACAGTTTGTTTGTTATAAGGGCAGTCTTGTGCGGTGTGGTTGGTGTACCTTCGCTCTATGGTGCAGTACTGGCTACTAGGATTCACTTGGGGTTGGGCCATAATAGGACAAACACTTGCCATATGGTCACCTCCACAAGTATAGCACCTCTTGACTGGGGCAAATCTTGGAATTTGTTTGCTAGAGACACCTAATTTTTGAGCTATGTTCTCTGCAAGTTCCTCAATGGATGTGGATTGACCAGATGTGAGGCTACTAGAGCTATCCGAATCCTTATAGATTTTTGATAGTTCTAACTCCTCGCCTAGATTATCCTCAATGTCTATGCACATGTGCACACACTCTTCTATAGTTCTGGGGTCCTTCAGATACACATACGACCTGAGCTTGGTGCTCAACAATCCATCTAAGAACAAAGCCACTTGCTTGGTTGGTGTGGGTAACTCAGGCATTGGGCACCTATCTAGGTATTGCCTAAACCGTCTTCCTGCTAGTCTGACCGTCTCTTGAGGTCTTTGCTTGAAGCTATGAATTAGTGAGGAAGTGTTGTGCCTTATGCCACTCTTAGAAAATTCAATGATAAATGCCTCTAAGAGCTGGTCTATGTTTCTGAAATGCCTCTCGTTTAGTGGTTGAAACCATATAAGGGTAGTGTTACTAAGGGTTAGACCAAAAGCATTATATTGTGTGAATAGGTCCTCTACCTGTTCAGCTTTCAAGACTTGCCTAAATTCTGCCACATGGTCATAAGGGTCTCCAGTGCCATCGAAGTAATTCTTCATGGACTTCACCAATTGTGTTGGTCTCAGAGCCCTAGTGTGTTCTCTAGGCCTTGGCACAGGGAATTCATCAGCATTTCTCTGGTTCCTTGGGGCTCTAGGTCTCTCGGTTTCTTCCCTATCTGTCCTTGTTCTCATCCTTTCTCTTCCTAGGGAGTTGCCAAAGCTTACCTCAGGTCTATCTCTACTTCTATCCCTTTGAGCTCCATGAGCTTGGGAGGTCCCAGCTCCTTGGTGACTGTAGGACTGTAGCTCAAGCGTAAGCACCACCTCCTTTACTTGTCAATCCGCGGAGACGTGAGGACCGGTATGAAGACCACGAGCAAGTGAAGGCACAAGTGCGTGAGTGAAAGCACACAAACATGCACACACATACACACACACGCGCACAAAGTAAGACCAAAGAGAGGAACAATGGAAAGCTTAGATTGCACAAGAGTGCTCTTACAAAAGTTCTATTCTCTAACCAGCTAACCCCAAAAATGAGCTCTCTAGCTCTTTTTATAGTTTTTTGACTAGTTTTGGCCCTGTCCAGACCTAGTGTCCGGCCTAGTTAAAAATTAGGTTCCAGGGCTTATTTGAGGGCTCAAACGAAGTCTAAAAATTATGAAAATTGGTACGATGGTACTTCTAATACTCCTCAAGCTCGAGGACTCCTCGGCTTGAACAAAATGGAGTTACTAAAAATAGATAATGGTATTTACAATGGTTTCTAGTGATGAACATCACTATTTTTGTAGGGGATTCTTCTGAAAATTTGACATACACTTCTTGGAGCTCCCTACTTGCTCCCTTTCCTCGTGTGTCCACCTTTTGATGTGCTTCCATGCTTTGTCCTTGACTTTGAGCTTCAACACTCCCCCCCCTCTCGAGTCTGTCGTCCCTGACAGACCCTTGTTGGAAGGGCTGTTCTGTGTAGTGCTTTGAGAGGTGGTGTCCATCCGTTGTATGAGCTGGTTCCTTGGATTCCAGCAAGAATGTGTCGTTGTGAGCTTTCAAAACTGCAAGTTGCTCAGAAGAGGTTGTCAAGAGTGATTTGGAGCAACTAGTGGCTTCAATTTGCTTCCGAGATATGGATGTTGTTCCCATGATGTCTGCTAGCTCTTTTAAAGATGATGTTGAGAGCATTCATGCCAACTACTCATAACCCATAATGAATGATGGGTAAGTGTGTTCGTGCCTGGGTTGAAAAAAGTATGTGCCTTGTGCACGGCCTTGTAATGTAGCCCTACGCATGCTTACTTGGAAAATGCATTGGAAGAAGTATGGTGCAAAAATTGCGGGTCTTGAGCTAAGTGCTCAAGGGTATGCTGACGAAGAGGTTTCCTAAACTATCATGGTTATGGTGTTTCCAGAGTAAAGATACTTACCATGGCGAAGGTTGATGGATGTTTGCCTCTTCGTGTTGTACACTCGGCCTTTGGGATGGAACCTTGTTGATGAATGTCCATGTTGATTGTCCACTGATGAGATCTTTTGAGTGGTGGATCCCCTCTCCTCTTTTCAAAGCAACATTTGTCACTAACAATGTGCATTTCTGAGCTTGGGCTCATGCACGTTCACTTCCCTATATTGACGCTCAGAGGAATATTGGACACGTGCCGGTTTCTAAGAGATTACCATGCTGATTGACATAGACCATTCACCAGTGCTACTGTTCCCTACTGGTGCAGGAAATACTGAGAATTGAATTGCTTTATATTCCTTGGCAAGCAACATCGGGTAACTACACCAAGCTGAGTTTCACATATTCTCTTTAGCTCACCATATGCAGGAGTCTTCTCCTCCAGAACTACCTTTTGCAGATATCTCCTTGGATGCTCTGGTACATGAGGTAGTTAAGCATCACTCAAGTTGCGGACCTTCAAGCTCTTCATTCCTACCATGGTAAGAGAAAATCATAGTTGTAGATGCCATGTTCATGCCAAATGCTTGTCCTCTACCAGATAAGGCAGCAATAATCTCACTGCTGGCCGAGACACACTGCGATCCAAATTGATAAATGCCTAGTAATCAACAGTTCCACCTTCAACTAAGCATGACTCATTCATGTTTCATAAGCCAAACCTGGGAACAAGCTCTCTCCCTTTTTTTTTTTTTTTTTTTTTTTTTTTGAGAAAAAGGATATCACAAAACAAGAACACAAAAGTTAGTATCAATAGAAATGTTCGGCATATATCACTGTGCTCTTGTGCATGGGATTCTCTAGTGTGTCTATGCACGGCTGTGTAATGTGGCCCTATATTAATGCATACTTTGGAAATGCATGACCTAAATGGTGCAAAAGACAGGGTTGTGCAAGGAGCACATGGTTGTTGCTCGTTCGAGGCTTTCGATGTTATTTGTGGAGGTTGATGCCGACCTTGGTGGAGGTATCCATTGAGTCTCGAACTGATGTAATCCTCCTTATTGGAGTCCATTTTAGAACATCATTTGGCACTGTAGAGGTCACTTCAGGCGTCTTTCTCTTTGGATGCTTTCTGAACTGTGGTATCCAGTGTGGTTGATGCTTTTGTTCGGTGGAGGCTACTTGCACTTTTGGCTTCCAAACCCATATCCTTTTTGCATGTCTTCCTACTAATGTTGAAGAGCTGATTTGATCTTCCTTTGGTCTCTGTACGTGGTTCTTACCCTTTTCTCTTTTTGGCTTCTTTGTTGAAACCTTTTGCATGTGGGAGAACAAAGGTTGTTGTGGGTGTAGGATCTTCTTAGGTACCCACATCTGTAATTGCCCTTGTTGAGCTGCAGCTAACTTCTTAGGCACCCAAACTTGTTGGATATCTTGTGATGGAGCTTGTCTGAGCTGCTTCCTTCGTCTTCTGGCCTGGTTAGTGTGCATGGATGGGATTTGTGGGGGTAAGGCTGGTGGTTGCTCTCCTTTGCGTACCCAGATGTGCTTCATGCCCGGAACCGCTTTTTTATCGAATGGTGTCTTTCTATTTGATGTAGCAGTTGTCGTGAACGGTTGTGTTTGCTTGTGTGGTGGGCTCACTACTGTGGCTACTTGAGTCTTTGGAGAAGAAGAAAGATCCACCCGCCTTCGAACCTGGTCTTCCACGATTGACTCCTTCTGCATCATAGAGCTTTTGACACATACAACATCTTCTTTCATATGATTAGTCTTGGAAGAACTAAGAGAGTGTGTGGTGCCATGATCTAGGAGCATGCAGTTCTCTAATTCTAATGTAATGCATTGTTCATGTACCCAAACTTGAAGAATTTGACTTCTTAGGTTTAAGTTAACTGCATGGTCATAGATCCAATCTTGACCCAAGACAAGTGGTTCTGTAAGGTTCTCATCTTGACATACTAGCGCTTTGACTTTCATTGGAACATCTTGAAGGTAGATGGGAAGTTCCACCTCGCCCAAACAAGGGGTTTCCACACCTCCCAATCCTATGAGATAAGCTTCTATGGGATTGATGTTCAACCCCAAGTCTTGGCAGTAGGAAAGTCTAATTGCACTACTTGCTGCACCTGAGTCAATCAATGCTTTCACCGTCCTTGCACCCTTCCCTTGTCCTATCTCTATGGTCACAAAAGGTCTTCGGTCAATGACCTGAGAAGTCGCAATGCCTGACTTTTGACACATATCCATGTGATATTTTGGGGCTTTTGAGTTGACATCTAGGCCTAATCGCCTTAACTTATTTCGCCTAATACGCTCTCTGGCCTCTAGCTGTGCTTCTTCTCTCACTCTTAACTCTTCTTCTTTTCGCTTCTTAGTAGTGTTGAGTCTCATTAGCATATCCTCAGTAAGAGGTTCTTGATATAGCTTGACTCTGCAGCCACTAATATAGTTTGGCAAGATATCTCCTTCTAGAGTGGCCAACTGAACTGCACCACTAGTGGAAATTCTATTAATGATCATGGGTCCATATCCTCTTTTTTCCAACTTACGGGCATGTTGTTTTAGTGTGTATACCAACACTAGATCTCCCTCTTTCAATCCCTTATCCTTGATGTGTGCATCAAAGTATGCCTTTTGCCTCTTCTTTGCAGCGTAGATGCCTGCTGCCGCTCGTAGCCTCGTTTCACCCAAGCGTTCGAGATCAAAGATCCTAGAGGACAATTCATGCCCATTCCACTCATACTCTTGTGCTACTTTTAAGGCAGGGATTAAAAAATCTAATGGTAGCACAGCATTCTGTCCGAAGACCATCTGAAATGGGGTGGCGTTGAGTACCGTTTTGTAGGCAACTCGATAAGCCCAAACAGCATGATGAAGTTGTTTGTCCCAATCAGAGCGTTTATTATTCACCAGTTTTGTCAATACGTTACAGAGGATCTTATTGGTACTCTCGGCTTGTCCGTTGGCTTGTGGATGATAGGGGGCGGATTTCTTATGTATCACCAAGAATTCTTGGAGAAGATTTTCAATGACTTCATTCAAGAAGTGTGTGCCTCTATCGCTCACCAACTCTATTGGTAGTCCATATCTCGTGAACACATTCTCGAATAAGAACTTAGCCGTAGTCTGAGCATCATTCTTTGTTGTGGCTTTGACTTCTACCCACTTTGTAAGGTAATCTGTGGCTACAATGATGTACTCTGCATGGGAGTTTCTAGCCGGGGGGTTAATAGGACCTATGAAGTCTATGCCCCACTTCGAAATTGCACGTCCTCCCATCATTGGCCTCAAGGGCATCTCGTCTTTTCTCACTGGATATTGTGCACGTTGGCATGTGTCACATTTCTTCACATAGGTATGTGCATCCATATGAAGAGTGGGCCACCAAAGTCCTGAGAATAGAATGGTCTTGATCACTCGGTCAGGACCAAAATGTCCACCTGCAACACCGTTGTGTGCAGTTTCTAAGACTTTCAAATAATCTGATTCGTGAACGCACAGTCTTAAGTAACCATCTTTGCCTCTTCGGTATAGGTTGTCTCCTACTAGGGCATAGCCTTGAGCCTCTTGCTCCATGCTTCTTCTTCTTGCTAGACTAGCCTCTTTGGGTAATTTTCCCGATCTCATAAACTCTACCAATGGAGCACTCCAATCTGGAATTAATGACACTTGATAAAGGGTCGCATGCTCCACTGGGGGTCTCTCTCTGCACCTTGGACAATTCTTAATCCACTCATGTATTTCTTTGTCCATGCTAGGCCAATACACTCCTAAACGCTTTAGATTTTGCAATGTTCGTTGTTTAGAATAGTGATTTCCTAGCAATCCTTCATGAGCTTGCTGCAACCAACTATTATGTTCATCATCCTCGACACAACAAGCTAATACACCCTCCGTATCTTGTTTGTACATGCTTCCTGCTAATATGTGATATTTTTGTGATTTTACAATTTCTTCTTGTGATGTTTTCACATTCTTATTTGCAGGGCCAAAGGTTAGGACTGGTACCAACTTATTTGCCCATTTAGGAACAACTTCTAAATTGAACAGATAAGCATCGGGTAATTCGTCAGACACTCCTTGCGGTGACTCTCCTGAAGTGATGCGAGAAAGGTGATCTGCCCGAAGGTGGGTTCTACCTTTCCTGACAACAACTTCAAAGTCATATTCCATTAGTAAGAGGAACCATCTTACTAAGCGTCCAGTATTGCAAGGTTTATTGACCAAATATAACAAAGCTTGATGATCAGTGAAAAACTTGAACTTGTTGGCCAATAAATAGTGTCTAAACTTCTTCACAGCATATACCATGCCTAAGCCCTCTCGCTCAGTTGTGGTATAGTTCCGTTCAGCTGCAGTGAGCTGTCTACTAGCATATGCTATGGGCAAATCTAAGTTTCCTTCACTTGTGGGTTGTGCTAGCACACATCCTATGGCATGATTGGATGCATCCACATGGACATGGAATGGTTTATTCCAATCAGGAGTGGTGAGTATTGGTGCCGTGCACAAACGTTTCTTCAGTTCGTTGAAAGAATTCTCGCATTCGTCGTTCCACTCAAAATTAGACAACAAGGCATAAAGGGGTCTAGCTATGATCGCGTACATGTGGATAAACCTACGGTAGTATCCACAATGGCCCATAAAGGCTTGTACCTCTTTAATATTCCTTGGCCTTGGTAGCTCCGCTATGGCTCGTACCTTATCTTCATCTGTTGAGATTCCATTCTTAGAAACAATATGACCTAAGGTTTTACCTTGACGCACCATAAACACACACTTTTCTGGGTTTAGACACACTCGATATTCTCTACACTTGTTGAAGATTTGTCTGAGCTCAGGGATGTGAACCCTTCTTTCTTGGGAATGAGCACATAAATCATCCACATACACTTCTAAGCTCTTTCGCAAGAACTCTTTGAAGACATGACACATGAGCCTTTGGAATGTTGCAGGTGCATTGGTGAGCCCAAATGGCATCACCTGAAATGCAAAGATTCCCCACTCTGTAGCAAAAGCTGTTTTGTGTTGATCTTCTGGGGCAATGGCTACTTGATTGTAACCTGAAAATCCATCAAGGAAGCTATAAACTTCCTTGCCTGCAACACGCTCCAATAGGTGTTCTGTGATTGGAAGTGGATAACTATCTCTAATCGTAGCGGCATTAACTTTTTTAAGGTTAGTACACACTCGCAACTTCCCGTTCTTCTTGGGTACCACAACAATGGGGGACACCCATTCGGTATGCTCAATCTCATAGATGAATCCAGCCTCAATCAACCTATCAATTTCTTCTTTGATTTTGGCTGCATAGGTATCATTATATGTGTAGGGCTTCTGTTTGGTGGGCTTAGCATCAACAGTCATGGGGATAGTATGTGAGCAAATTCTTGGATCTACCCCTTTCAAGTCTCTATAGTGCCATGCAAACACATCCCTATATTCCCTTAATAGAGCAATGAGCTCCATTTCTTCTCTTGCACTTAGGTCATCTCCTATATATGTGCATCTCTCTTCGTTCTCTTCAATGGTCACTACAATCTTCTTGGTCTTTTCTTTATTATCATATGATTCTCCTATGATGGCCTCTCTCTTAGGCATTCGTACCAAAATTTTGCGGTCGTCAACTTCATATTTCCTGAAGTTTTCTGGTACTTCAAACAATGATTCCTCCTTTTCTTGTTTCACTGCTTTTCTTTTCTTTTTCTTTTGACTACTCTCACTCCCATCCTTTGAGTTTATTGTTTTAATACTTGTGAGAGGTTCTTCTTCTTTCTGGGTGAACACTCCTATATCTTCTAGATAGTGCTGCTCTGAGTTAAAGCAACTATCCATCACAATAGACTCCAGATCATCGTCATTCTCTTCTTCTTCTATGACATCACTAGGGTCACATTCTTCTAGCAAGGGTTGACACATGAACACTGAGATATCATAACCCTCCTCATCACAATGAGGTTTCCACTGTTCCTCATTGACAGCAATGTCCATGGTGGCTAAGATTTCTGGCCAGCCATGAGGCTCAAACTCCTCATCTGGAAAGATCATCGGTGTGTAGGCTGGGTCTCTAACTGGTCTATCTCCTAGTGAAGTTCCTTCTTCCCTTGCCTTTAAACGTTTTTCCTCTTCCTTTGCGACTTTGCACATCCACAAATGAGTATCTTCATGCAGCCATGATGGATCAGGTGAACTTTCAGAATGCACAGAGATGGAATCTTCTTTCACTTTGTGGATAGAATTCCACTGTAGAGGTGGTACATCTCTGAAGGTGTAATCCTTCAAATTGACCTTGGTGGTAACCCCTAAGTGCTGTAAGTACAAGGAGTTAGTTCCCCAATCCTGTACTATTTGCAATTGTCGTAGGAAGGGTCTTCCTAGGATCATCTCATAGACATTATTTTTCTCAAAGTCACATATAGCAAATGTGTGCTCAAACTCTACACCACAAATGGTTAGAGTTATCCCTTCTAGCAATCCTAGAGGTCTTTCAAAATGACCATCAGCCATTTGAAGCTTCATTCTAGTTGGTCTTAATGTGGGCTTGCCCCATTGCTTCCACAAGGAGGTGGTCGCAATAGCAACACCAGCACCTGAATCTATGATTGCTTTGGTTGTGTAACCTTGGTAGGTGATTGGAAGATAAGTATTACCTTCTTCACCCTCACACATGTCCCCTATTTTGTCTAGAGGTATCTCTGGTACCCTTTGCTTAGAGCCTGCTTTTGGCATATTGGACTCAAGTTCTGGGACCTGATCCTTCACATGATTCCATAACTCAGGTTTTGCTTTGAGCAACTCTTCTACAATGAGATGAGACTGAACCTTAGTGTTCTTCACGACATCCGTGTTCCTTGGAACCACTGAGTCTTCATTTCTTACTAGTATTGTGGGAGCTCTAATCTGGAGTGATTCAGATTCCCATGGGCCTGGAAATTGAGGCAGTTCTTCTAAGGTATTAGATTCAAAATCTAATCTTTCGTCTTCTTGTTCTGCTTCATCTTCGTAAATAGATGGAATGTCTTGGGGAAATTGATCATGAAGATCATCAATCTCAGGAATAGGAGGGGAATTACCCTTCTCCTTGGCCCATTTCTCCTCTTGTATTTCCCGCAAGAACTCTTGAGAGTACTGTTGAATAGAAGGAGGTATTCCAGCATCCGTGGAATTAGGAACATAAGCTCCCCTTGGTGGTGAGCTTCCTCTTTCAATAACTGGTTGAGCCTGTGGAGGTAAAGAAACTTGTGGTTTGTTTACCAACTGCTCTAATCGTTCTAGTAAGCCCTGGAAATGCAAATCCGATTTGATAGAGTTTGTCTGATTGAACTTTTGACTAGTCTCAAGTATGGCTTGAGCTTGTTCTACCATTTTCATGCACATTTTCATCCGTTCAATCTCTAAATCTGCTCTAGGGTAACTCTTGTCTAGGTTTGCCGCTGTAGGCCCTTCTTGAAGTCGAGCCTGGTAGGCCTTGAACATCATGTCCAAGCCTTCTGGGGTTGGATATGCAAGAACAGACCCTGGTTGCGGTCTATTTACAATGGGTGGTGGGGTGGGATGAGGTGGAGTGGATGGAGTTTCAGCATGCGAGGGGCTTTGAGATGCAATGTCTTCTATTTTTGTTTTCGCTTCTTTTAAGCTTTCTTCTAGTTCCGATAACTTTTTATTCCACTTGCGATTGGCCTTCTCTCTGGTATCCTTCCATGTTCTTGTTTTCCTCTTACTAGGCTCTCCCGATTCACTCGACTCTGATTGTTCTACTGGTTTATCCCGTTTTAAGGCTTGTGCTCTAGTGACAACTTGTATAGGAGCCACATTGCTACTACTTGCACTTGGATCTGCCACTAAGCCTACCACATTAATGGGTGTAATCTTGGGTGCACTAGAGGGGTTTCTTGGACAATCTCTGGGGAGATGGTCTTTGCCACAATCAGGACAAAAAGCCTGTATTGTGATAGCCTGTCCTTGACTCGGAGATGGTGGGTGGGGACAGTCACGAATGAAATGGTCACCATGATCTGAAACAAGATCCTCTAGGGGCTTGTGGTCTCATTTGTCTCAACTGGGGCCTAGGGTTAGGATTTGTATACATGACATTGGAGTATTCTGGCTCCCAATTTTGCTCCATAGGCGGTGCCTCATATTGATACGAGTAAATCTCACTATGTTCAGGTGACTCTGTGTAATAAGCATGTGGACTACCTTCATGGGAGTAGTTTGAACTATGAGCATGAGAGTCATTATCTGGTATCAATGGGGTTAGTGGCACCAAAGCTCTATTTGGATTTTCCTCTCCCACAACATACTTGACTGGAATCACGTTGGCTGGAGCTGGTGGTTGGTTTCCCAAGACAGGTTGTGGCCTATATGGTACCTGATATTGCTGTTGTGGTCTATAATATGGCTGTTGGTATTGGTTCTGATACCTACCTTGTGGATAAGGTTGCTGATAATTCTGTCTAACAGCCTGCCTATTGTAGGGACATTCTTGAGCCGTATGGTTTGTGTACTTCCTTTCAATAGTACAACAGGGAGCATTCCTTTCTCTAATATTTTGGTTTTGCGTTGGGCATACGTTAGCCATGTGGTCACCTCCGCAAGTATAGCACCGATTCAATGGAGTGACTCTCTGTGTTTGTTTATTTTGGACTCCCAGCTTCTTGGCAACTTGCTCAGCTATCTCTTCTATTTCTGTGGAGATCTTTGAAGTATGCCTAGTAGAACTATCCGAATCTTTGTAGAGTTTGGACAATCCTAATTCCTCCCCCAGGTTATCTTCTATGTCAATGCATGTCCGCATGCACTCTTCTATGGATCTAGGATCTTTCAAGTACACATATGATCTTAACTTGGTGCTCAGTAAGCCATCTAAGAACAAAGCCACTTGTTTGGCCGGAGTGGGTAACTCTAGAGCAGGGCATCTTTCTAGATACTGTCTGAATCTTCTACCTGCTAGTCGCACTGTTTCTTGGGGAGTCTGCCTGAAGCTATGGATCAAGGATGATGTGTTATGCCTGATACCACTCTTGGAAAATTCTACAATGAATTCGTCTAGCAGTTGACCTATATCGTGATAGCTGCTTCTACTCAATGGTTGAAACCAAGCTAAGGCAGTGCCCTTAAGGGTCAAACCAAATGCCTCGTACTGGGTGAACCAGTCCTCAATTTGTTCGGCTCTCAGCACTTGTTTGTACTCGGCCACATGATCATAAGGATCCTCTGTCCCATCGAAATAGTTCTTCATTGCCTTGATCACTTGAATGGGTCTAGGGGTTCTTGGGTACTCTCGGGGTCTAGGCAATGGAAAATCTTGTTCATCTCTTTGTTGCCTATGTGCTTGATGTCTCTCTCTTTCAGGTCTTTCATTTTCAAATCCTGCTCTATTCCTGCCCACGGTGTGTGCAAAACTTACCTCAGGTCTCTCTCTAGTTCTTCCTCTCTGGGCTTCATGAGCGTGGGATGATCCTACTCCTTGGAGGCCATGGGAAACATTGGATCTTGGTGGGGGGAAAATCAATTCATTCTTCCAAGTATATGCATGTCTATCATGTTCTGTTACCAAGAAAATTTTCTCTGATGTGTTATCCAGGTAGACAACCTTTCCTGGTATCTCTGGATCCTTGAACTCGTAGATGATGACTATGCCCAATTGGCTAGGTTGTTCTGGCTTGAATCTCCAAAAGGTTTCCTCTGTTTCTCTATTCAAAAATAGTTCTATGCTTTTGTTGTCTTGAGGGATCCAGTCTGGAGTGATCATTCGTGTCAAAACTGACTTGCCTCTAGGAGTCTGGGATCCTTGTCCTATATTTCCTTGTTCTAGGTCTCCTATCTCATTCTCATGAATGATATTTCCAAACTCATCGGTCCTATCTGGTTGGTTGGTAACCACATACATGGTTCCTTCCTTATCAATGTATGAACCCTCTTCGAACTTGACCACCGGGTGTTCAAGTCCAAAGGATTGATCTGGATTTTTGAGTTGGACCACTGATCGCCTCAGACCATCCTCATAGATGCGAGCACTTAATTGGTTGGTCCGGATATATTCCAACTGTGTCTTATAGGGACCTTCCGGTGTTTGTAGATGGGCAGTCCCTGAGCCACCTGCAGGTTTTCCCATGCTAAAAGACATTTCTGAATCACTTGTGTCTGAACTTAGTAAAAGATCACCACTTAGTTGTTGTGTCCAAGACTTGGATGTATGGTTGACACTAGCCTCAGAAGATCTAATGCTTTGTTTATCCTTGCCTAAGTGTCTACCAGATCTCAGGTTCATAAGCTTTAGTCAAGAGTCCAAATTTTCCCTTTGGTATGGTTCAAAATTCTTTAGAGCCCCCTTGGTTCCCTAGTCCCACCTGAGGGTCAACTTCAAATTATCCTATCTCAAAATCAACGCGTTATTCTTGAAAAAAACAGTTGAGGTCGTGTAGGATTTGAAACGAGCTTTCCAACAAGCTATAGAGCTCAAAAAATGGACTTTGGATGAAAAAGTTATGCCAATTCAAGCTCCTGGGGGTCAAAACAGGCAAACAGAGCCTTTGGAGAAAATCGCGATTTTGTGAACTTTCAGAGGATCGCGATTTTGTGAACTCAGAAAATCGCGATGTTGAGCACAAAATCGTGTTTTTGAAAATCGCGATTTTGAGCAGAAAATCGTGATTTGAAAATCGCGATGTTGATCACAAAATCGTGTTTTTGAAAATCGCGATTTTGAGCAGAAAATCGTGATTTGAAAATCGCGATGTTGATCACAAAATCGTGTTTCTGAAAATCGCGATTTTGAGCAGAAAATCGTGATTTGAAAATCGCGATGTTGATCACAAAATCGTGTTTCTGAAAATCGCGATTTTGATCACAAAATCGTGTTTCTGAAAATCGCGATGTTGATCACAAAATCGTGTTTTAGAGAATCGCGATTTTGACTCAGAAAATCGTGATTCACAAAATCGTGTTTTTGACTGAAAATCGTGTTTTCTCAGGATCGTATTTTTCACATGAAAATCGCGATGTTGAGCACAAAATCGTGTTTTTGAAAATCGCGATTTTGAGCAAAAATTCGTGTTTTCACAGAATCGCCTTTTTCACAAAATCGTGTTTTTGGCATGAAAATCGCGATTTTGTCATAGAGAATCGTGTTTTTCTCAAAATCGTATTTTTCGCTGAAAATCGTGATTTGTGAGAATTGCGATTTTGAGCAGAAAGTCGTGTTTTTCACAAAATCGTGTTTTTGCTGAAAATCGTGATTGGTGAGAATCGCGATTTTGAGCAGAGAATCGTGTTTTTTTTTTTTTTTGAGAAAAAACACAGAATCGCGATTCTTTTCAACCAACTTTTAGGCGGGAAAACTGAAAATCGTGATTTTTCAAAAAAATTTGAATTTTCACAGAATCGCGATTTTCATCACAGAATCGCGTTTTTTGGCAGGAAATTCAAATTTCTGAGCGCCGGCTATGGCGAGCTCCGTATGAGCAGAAAATCATGAAAAAAACACAGTGCTTGCTCTCCCTTGCTTCTCCTAACTCCTTCCCACACAATAATGCATGAAAAATGGTATGAAGATGGTGAAAATGCACTAAAAAACAAGAATTTTCTATGAAGAAGAAGGTGGAAGAAGGTGGAGATGATGATGATGATGAAGATGAAGAGGAAAAAACAGAAAATGAACTGAAATGACAGTTTTTTTACCTTCCAACGTCGCAAATCTACGATCTTATCATCACAACGCTCGTCCTCGAAGCTCTCTCCCCGGCAACGGCGCCAAAATTTGGTGTAGCTCAAGCGTAAGCACCACCTCCTTTACTTGTCAATCCGCGGAGACGTGAGGACCGGTATGAAGACCACGAGCAAGTGAAGGCACAAGTGCGTGAGTGAAAGCACACAAACATGCACACACATACACACACACGCGCACAAAGTAAGACAAAAGAGAGGAACAATGGAAAGCTTAGATTGCACAAGAGTGCTCTTACAAAAGTTCTATTCTCTAACCAGCTAACCCCAAAAATGAGCTCTCTAGCTCTTTTTATAGTTTTTTGACTAGTTTTGGCCCTGTCCAGACCTAGTGTCCGGCCTAGTTAAAAATTAGGTTCCAGGGCTTATTTGAGGGCTCAAACGAAGTCTAAAAATTATGAAAATTGGTACGATGGTACTTCTAATACTCCTCAAGCTCGAGGACTCCTCGGCTTGAACAAAATGGAGTTACTAAAAATAGATAATGGTATTTACAATGGTTTCTAGTGATGAACATCACTATTTTTGTAGAGGATTCTTCTGAAAATTTGACATACACTTCTTGGAGCTCCCTACTTGCTCCCTTTCCTCGTGTGTCCACCTTTTGATGTGCTTCCATGCTTTGTCCTTGACTTTGAGCTTCAACAAGGACACATTAGACCGAGGTTGGGGGAAAACAAATTCACCCTTCCATGTATAGGCATGTCTGCCATGCTCGGTGACCATGAAGATCCTCTCTGATGTATTGTCTAGGTAGGTTAATTTGCCTGGGCTATCAGGGTCTTTAAACTCATAGATTGTGAGAGCACTTACTTCCTAAGGTTGGGCAGGTTTATATCTCCAAAAAGCCTCATCGATTTCTCGGTTTAAAAGCAAATCTATGCTTTTATTATCCTGTGGAATCCACTCTGGAGTCATGATTCTGGTCAAGACGGATTTACCACGGGGAGTTCTTGGCTCTCTCTCTAAGTTCCCTTGCTCTATATCACCCATGTTGGTCTCTGCAAGCACCTTTCCAAACTCGTCTGTTCTATCAGGAAGAGTGGTGACTACATAAATAGTCCCCTCTTTATCTAGGTATGCTCCATTTTCGAACTTGACTACCGGGTGTTCTAATCCATGGGGTTGATCGGGGTTCTTAATCTGGACCACAAATCTTCTCAGGCCGTCTTCATAGATGCGAGCACCTAGATGATTAGTCCTGATGTATTCCAATTGAGTCTTGTAAGGTCCTTCTGGCTTTTCTAGGTATGCCACCCCTGAACTACCTACTGGTCTATCCATGTTATAGGACATTTCAGAATCACTTGTTTCTTATCAAGGAGTGTATGGGTAATCACTCAACTGCTGGGCCCAAGACCTAGCAGTGTGATTGACACTAGCTTTAGAAGATCTGAGGCTTTGTCTGTCTCGGCCTAAGTGTCTGCCTGACCTAAGGTTCATATGCTTGGTTTCTCTACCCCCTTGGTCCCAAGTACACTCTCGTTGCAGGTTAATTGGCACCAATCACTTTGTTCTTTTTAGTTGATTATTATGTTTATGATCTTGTCTGATATCACGTCCTCAGGAATACTTAAGTGAATTTTGCACTTGATAAGTGATCGATTCAAGTTTACTTCTGTCCCTTAGGGTTTTCGCACTTAAGACCTACTTAATGCTTGCACTTGGTTGATTAGTTCTCTTGGACTTAATTCGTGCCTGACGTTGCCCTAATTAATTACCACACCTAAGTCGTACTTAGCCTAAGCTAGGAATTGACAAAGGAGGGTTGAGAGAACTTCCAACCTCAATCCTCTGGTTGCTCAGACTGTTGCACAAGCCCAAGAAGCCTTCTCCCAAGCTTGGTACACAACCTTGCTAGCTTGCCTTGGAATGCCTTGCTTGCACATAATGTTCCTGCAAAAGTTCTCAAGTTAATATAGCTCCTTTACCACAATGGATTGACTGACACACATCAACAATTACAGGCCCCCCTTGGAGTAACTCACTGTACCCCCAAAATTTTATGACCACCTAATTCTATCAAATGGCCAACTTAAAAATACATGTTCTAAAACTCCATGTATGATTCTTACAAAAACCAATCGAGATCCACGTAGGATTCTCAACAAGCTTTCCAACAAGACCAAAATCTCATCAATCAGAGTTTGTATGGTGAAGTTATGACCATTCAGGCACCTAGGGTCAAAACAGGCTCTCAGGGTTCAGGAATTCCTCCCTAGCTTCTAGGTCTTTTGCCCACTCCTAAGGCTCTAATGTTATCCCAATGTGTCCAAAATTAAGCCCCAATATACCTCAATTCACTCAATTAATTCACTCTAAAATTTTATGCGTTAAGCCCATGTATCGCGATAGGTCGGGTCGAGGTGTCGCGATAGGTGGAAGTGTCGCGATACTTGTGAGTGTCGTGATAGGTCGAGGTGTTGCGATACTTGGGAGTGTCGCGATAGGTTGAGGTGTCGTGATACCTAGGAGTGTCGCGATAGGTCGAGGTGTCGTGATACTTGGGAGTGTCGTGATACCTGGGAGTGTCGCGATAGGTCGAGGTGTCGCGATACCTGGGAGTGTCGCGATAGGTCGAGGTGCCGTGATACTTGGGAGTGTCGCGATAGGTCGAGGTGTCGTGATACGTGGGAGTGTCACGATAGGTCGAGGTGTCGCGATACTTGGGAGTGTCGCGATAGGTCGAGGTGTCGCCATACCTGGGAGTGTCGCGATAGGCCGAGATGTCACGATACCTGGGAGTGTCGCGATATCTCGAGGTGTTGCGATAGGTCGGGATATGGTGAATTTTTATGTTCTGCCTAGTGATCCTAGGAGCTCTAGGGCTACGCAGTGTCGTGGTGCACTCAGAATCGTGATTAAGGCAACTTTTCGGTGTGTCGCGATAGCTCGAGCTCAACGCCTCGGGGCTTGCGCAGAGAGATTCCGTACCTGTTGAGCTTGCTGGAGATGATGATGGAGCTGAACCTGCAAGAAACATGCAAAAGCACACAAAAACAAGAACACACACTCGCTCTCTCTCAAACTCGCACAAAACAAATGAGGGAAATGATTTGGAAGTGGGAATATAAGGTGGTGAAGGAGATGAAGATGGAGATGAAGATGGAGATGGAGATGGAGAAAAAACAAGAAATTTACCTACTACTTACCATTCCAACGCGTCCTCTCTACGTCTTACCATCACACGCTCGTCCTCAAAGCTCGAATCCCCGACAACGGCACAAAAATTTGGTGTAGCTCAGTGATGAGTAGCACCTCCTTTAATGTCAATCCGGGAAGACATGAGGATGGTATGAAGACCTCGAGCAAGTGAAGGCACAAATGTGTGAGTGAGAAGCACACAAACATGCACACACATACACACACACGCGCACACATGGCAAGAACTTAAGAGAGTAAGACAATGGAATTACTTCTTTTACAAACAAGTTCTCATACAAGCTCAAAACTACAAGAAGCTAGCTCAAAAATGAGCTCTCTAGCTCTATTTATAGTTTTTGACTAGCTTTGGCCCTGTCCAGACATAGTGTCCGGCCTAGTTAAAAATTAGGTTCCAGGGCTTATTTGAGGGTTCAAACGAGATCAAAAAAATATGAAAATTGGTAGGCAACTACTTCTAAGGCTCCTCAAGCTCGAGGACTCCTCGGCTTGTACAAAATGGAGCTACAAAAAAGGGAAATGGTATTTACAATGGTTTTTACTGATGAGAATCACTTTTAAAATGTGTAAGGATTGGAAAAAATTGATGGGTTGCCTCAATGCTAGATCTGCATACATGCTCGTACTTGGCGTCTTCCCATATGATGCCAACACTAGGTGATGTTCTTGAATGCGCAATCCTCAAGCCAAATATATCATGAGCTTATCCCAATCTACTAGACCTAGAATGTTCAGATGTGGCAAGCGTAATTGATGAGCATGTATGGCCTGTTCCACCGCAAAGAGATGTAGCAAATGTGTTGGTATGGGAATGAAAATTTCAGAATGATATTCCCAGAACCCGGTAGAGAACATTTCCTCAAAGGTCTGCTTGTAGCAAGCAGGTAAATACTTTGTGCGCACATGCCAGGCATAAATTATGTTGAGGGAGGGGGTCTAGCTCATGTCATAGATCAAATCTCTGTTACCTTCAGAAAAGTTGGGTGCCCAAATATAGGGTACCTGTACCTTGCGGAAGGTCTTGAATATGACCATCATTAGCTCAAAGATTTTCATACACATCGTGGCGATGATGTCTGGTATGTTCTTTAAGCATGTAGACCAATGACGTATTGTAGAGATCATGTATGCTACGGTGGGTGGTGCTCTAGGTGGAGCAAAATATGGATAATTAACCCAATCCGAGCATCCTTTGTTATTGCGGACTTCAATGGCAAAAGCTTTCCATGATTTGCGACGGACTATTGGACAATAACATGGGTTATATTTCATATATAATGGCATTATAGCCCATGTGCACATCATTTCTGGATAGTGTGTGAGTAGTTGCTCATGCCAACTGGGTTGAAAAATCGAGCGTGTACGTGCATCTACTGGTAGATCATCAGGCTCAAGTTGGGTGGCGAATGTAGGCTCTTTTCCTATGTGCCTTTTAATCTCTGCATTATAGTCAGCTAATAATATAGGGCTTATACTGTGCTTCTGATGTGGTAATCAAGCGTTGATGGGAGAGATTTTGAAAGTAAGCAGACTTGAGAATGGTTTCTTTTAGATTGGAAAGGGACTGGATCTGCACGGCCACTCTATCGTCATGTGTTTGATTGATTTCTTTGACTCTCTTGAGCCAATCGGGGACTTTGATCTCAAATGTGCCTCATCCCTCTGATGGAGAGTGTTAATCTCCAAAAAAAACAACTTACTCTTGTGATTAGAGCACCTCTATACCAAGAGTAAGTCAAACACTCCACTAATTTAGAGGATCAATTGCTAACTATCAAAAGATTAACAAATCTGTGAAGAAGATGAAACACAGAAAAGTCTGCTGCACTATTTCTCCACATTGACCTATCAAATGTGTAAAGTTTTTGATGAAACTTTGTACGAAGTATCTCCTAGAGATTGCGCATCTACTCCAAGTTGAATCACTTCAAAAGATTAAGTATAACTTGAGAAATTGACTTCACAAGTTACCTATGTCAGAAACTGTCACTCAGAACAGTCGATTTTACACCTACAACTTTTAAGACTTGGTTCTCCTTGAATAGAACCCATTTTCCAAAATGCTTCTAGCCATGAGTAGCTTATCTTTCAACTTAAAGATTAAGCCCTCATTCATGCAAAACTTTAAACTGTGCTGGGAGAAATGATCAAAACAATTAGTTCGAAATCTGCGCCTGTTTTAGGAACCTGTGAACACACTTCACATATGAATGTTCCTACTCTTAATTCTCTAAGCCTGATTACAATTAGAAGCTAAAACTTTGTACAGAGGTCAAGCAACTCTAGACTTAGACTTGTACAAAAGCATTTCACAATTGATCTACTGTAGAAGGAGAACACGCAGAAACATCGGGCGCAAGATTTTCAATTACTCAGAAAAATTTACAGTTGAGTGATGAGAGGAAACTCAACTAACTTTTCCTCTATCTCATGACTTCTAACTTCCTCAATCTTGGCTTCTAACTATTGTCACATATGCTCTCATACATGCCCCGACTTTTCTCAAAGTATTTATAGATAATTTGTACAAGATTCTTACTCAAACAAAGATCTAAGTCAGCTATGACTATACTAATGTACATATGTGTACACTTCTCTTATCCTCTGAATGTAATGTTCTTCCAAACTTCAAGAATTGATTCTTCCTTCATACTTTAATCTTCCAAGCCTTCAATTGGTGATTGGTCTGCACCAACAGCTCCCCCTCAATCATCAATTGAGGTCTTCTCTGTCTTCTTTATACCTGCCATGTCTTTAAACCTTTGTAACTTTGGTCCATCCAAGCCTTTTGTAAGCATATCAGCTAACTGATCTTTTGTTGAACTATGGATTACTTCAATCTCTTTATCCATCACCTTCTCTCTTAGAAAGTGATACTGAAACTCAATGTGTTTGGTCCTGGCATGAAAAACAGGATTAGCAGCTAAATACAATGAACTCATATTATCTCCAAATATAATTGGTACCCCATGCACAATGTCAAAACTCTTCATCAATGTCTTGACCCAAATTACTTCCTTTGCAGCTTCAACCATGCCTTTATACTCTGCTTCTGTAGAAGACAAAGCAACTGTATGTTGCTTCTTAGAACACCATGAGATTAACTTATCTCCCACATAACACATGTATCCATAGGTTGATCTTCTATCATCTGGATTACCTGCCCAATCTGCATCACTATAAATTTTGATATTTGTATCTGAGGTAAACCCATAATACAAACCTTCATTGAGTGTACCCTTAATGTACCTCAACACTCTTTGTCCTGCAATCCAATGTTCTTTCTTTGGGCAATGCATGAATTGAGACAAAACTCCTACTGCATATGATAAATCAGGTCTAGTTAGAGTAGCATAGATAAGGCTACCAACCAAACTCTGATATTGTCTCATGTCCTTGAATTCTTCACCTCCATACTTACTCAATTTGTGATTCACCTCCATTGGTGTAGGTGCTACCCTGCAATCATCCATTTTAAACTTGATTAACAAGTTCTTCAAATACCTTTCTTGGGTCACAAATACTCCATGTTGAGTATATGTAATCTCCATGCCCAAGAAATATGACAAGTCTCCCAAGTCACTTATCTTGAACTCCTTTTCCATTTGCCTCTTGAGCCTTTGTATTCCTTCTTCATCTGTGCCTGTAAGGATTATATCATCAACATATATACACATGTATATGAAACCATTTTCACTTGCTTTGACAAGCAAGCTACTATCTGCTTTAGACACCTGAAAACCAAGTTCTTTTAGGAACTTCACAAGTCTATAGTTCCATGCCCTTGGGGCCTGCTTCAAGCCATACAAAGCTCTCTTGAGCTTGCACACATGATCTGGATACCTTTTATCTCTGAACCCTTGAGGTTGCTCCATGAATACATCATCTGAAATGTAACCATTCAAAAAAGCATTCTTCACATCAAGTTGACATAGCTTCCAACCTTTACATGCAGCAATAGCAATAAGTGTCCTTATGGTTGTCATCTTTGCCACATGACTATAGGTCTCATCATAATCAATACCATATGTCTGAGCAAAGCCTTTGACAACAAGTCTAGCTTTGTATCTAGACACACTTCCATCTGCAAACCTTTTTGTCTTGTAGACCCACTTGCATCCAATAATCTTCTGACTATTTGGTTTAGGAACCAAATCCCAAGTTTGATTCTCCAATAGTGCATCATATTCTTCCTGCATAGCACTCTCCCAT
This sequence comes from Ceratopteris richardii, assembly GCA_020310875.1. Lineage (NCBI taxonomy): Eukaryota > Viridiplantae > Streptophyta > Polypodiopsida > Polypodiales > Pteridaceae > Ceratopteris > Ceratopteris richardii. Next base: position 6,455,075 of record CM035406.1, read on the forward strand.
TTTTCCTTACCTTTTGCCTCTTCATATGTAGAAGGGTCTTCATCTGTATTCACCATATAAGCATAATCTTTTGTGGCTAAAAATGAAGTATCATAACTATACCTTGTAGGTTGCCACCTATTTCTTGATGACCTTCTGAGTTCTCCACTCCTTGAGGTTTCTGGCTCTTCACATTCAGGATCAAATCTTGGTGTCTCTTCCACTTCAATCTGCACTTCATTATTCTCTTGCTCATCAAATATCTGAACTTTTGATTTACCTTTTCTTTGACTCACTTCTTCTTCATCACCTGTATTGATGTTGATTGTACCTGCATACCAAGTGCTTTGTTCATCAAATGTAACATCTTTAGAAACCATAAATTGCTTTGTTGATGGACTCCACAATCTATAGCCCATCTGCTTATCATCATAGCCAATGAAAACATATTTTTCAGCTTTAGGCTCCAACTTGTGTCTTAATTGTGATGGCACATATGCATATGCCACACACCCAAATACTCTGCAATGATCCAAGGTAGGTCTTTTACCCCACCAAGCCTCATATGGTGTCATACCCTGCAAGGCTTTACATGGTAACCTATTGACCAAATAAGTGGCTGTATTTACAGCCTCAGCCCACAAATAATTAGGGCAATTTTTCTCCTTCATCATGGATCTTGCAAACTCAACAAGTGTTCTATTTCTCCTTTCTGCAACACCATTTTGTTGAGGAGAGTACCTGCAAGTAACTTCCCTTTTTATACCTGCATTCCATAAGTAATCACTGAACTCATTAGAGAAATACTCTCCCCCTCCATCTGACCTTAGTCTTTTCAACTTATGACCTGTAATTCTTTCTGCATATGCATGATAGTGTTTAAATGTATTAAACACTTCTGACTTATCTTTGATCACATAGATAGTGATCCACCTAGTAGCATCATCAACATAAATCACATAATACCTTGATCCATTTATACTGAAATCTTTTGATGGTCCCCACACATCTGTGTGTACCAACTCAAGCTTCTCTGAGTACATAAAACCATGCTTGGAATAGGAATGTTTATGAGCCTTACCTAATTGACATGCCTCACATTTGTATGTCATATGTTGACCTGCAACATTAGGCAATCCAAGCACTGAACCATTATTAACCATATCCTTAATACCTCTTTCATTGAAATGTCCAAGCCTCTTGTGCCAAAGATCTAACTCAGAGATCTTATGTCCTCCATATGTGAACATAGCATGACCAATATTGCCTTGAATCTTCAATGTAAATAATCTTCCTTCCTTTTTCCCTGAAACAATCTGTTTATACCCTTGGCTAGGGTCTTCCACATATACTCCATCATTAGTGAACCTTACTTCATATCCCTTTTCAACAATTTGTCCTACACTTATCAAATTCTTAGGGATTGTAGGAACATACAAAACCTTACTCAATAATGTGCTTCCATCCTTGGCCTTCACTGATCCAATTGACTTCACATTGTGCTTTGTGTTGTCACCTGTTTGAACAACATGATTAAAAACTTTACTCTCCAAATCAGTCATCAAAGATATGTTACCACTCAGGTGATTGCTACACCCTGAGTCAATGTAGAAGACTCTTTGATCTTCATTCTGCCTTTCACAAGTTGCATTCATTATCAATGTTGAATCTTCCTTTTGATCTGAAGCATAATTGTAGTAGGTGTTGTTGTATTGTTGACTTTGGAATCCTCTACCTACATTTCTTCCAAAGTAATTCCTTCCACCTCTACCTCTGTAATTACCTCTTTGATTTCTGCCACCTCTTCCTCTTGAATTATAATTTTGATTGTATCCACCATTATTCTGATTATTATGCCAATAATCATTAGCTAAGTGATTTGTCTTACCACAAATCCAACAAGCTTTGCCTCCATCTTTGTTGTTCCTGCCTCTTCCTCTACCTTTGCCACCTCCTCTTCCTCTTAGGAAGTTGGCTTGAGTAGTTGTTCCTTCATCTTCATTTACTTGTTGCTTTCCTTTGCTATTCTTCTTCTTGTCCTTTGAGTACATTGCATGACCTGTACTCTTGTCACCATCTCCTTTAACATCCTGCTCAAATGTTAGCATATGACCTAACAATTGATTTAAATCAGGAGTGAAATGATCAAGTGATAGTTCTGTAGATAAAATGAATGGCTTCCATTTGTCATCACCTCTCAAACCTGTAAGGATTTGCCTTACCAACTTATCTTCCTCAATGTCTTCATCAACAGCTCCTAAAGCATCTGCAATATCTTTCATCCTTGTTACATAGTCTGAGATGGATTGAGAGGCCTTCTTCTTGAAGGTAGTAAACTCTGCCCATAAGAATGCCTTCCTTGACTTTGTAGTGTTCTGGAAATGCTCCTCCAAAGCATTCCATATGTCAGTTGCACTTTCAAGACCTCTAATATGAGGTAACAAGTAATCATTGACTCCCATATAGATAATGCTCCTAGCTTGAGCATCTTTCTTCATCCAATTTTTCAAATCTGCTAATTCTTCCCTAGTTGGAACACTAGGATCTCTGAACTCTGGCTTCTCTTCTTCTCCTGTGATGTAACCAATTAAACCTTTGCTCATAAGATGAGCTTCCATCCTCATTGACCATGCAGGATAGTTTTCCCTATCCAATTTCTCTATCTGTAGAGCATCTCCCATCTTGTATCCACCTGTGTATTGAAATCTTCAAGCTTTACAAACAATATATGTACCTTTACTTCGAATTAGACTCTTTTTGCTTTTCTTGATGTCGAGTAGTCTTCTCCTCAGGCTTTTGACTCCAAGCTTTCACTTCTTAGTACTTCAAGTATTGAATTTCTTGAATCTGTAGCAGTCGGGATCCTCCTTTCCTTGATTTGATGTCTCCTGCTCTGATACCACTGATGGAGAGTGTTAATCTCCAAAAAAAACAACTTACTCTTGTGATTAGAGCACCTCTATACCAAGAGTAAGTCAAACACTCCACTAATTTAGAGGATCAATTGCTAACTATCAAAAGATTAACAAATATGTGAAGAAGATGAAACACAGAAAAGTCTGCTGCACTATTTCTCCACATTGACCTATCAAATGTGTAAAGTTTTTGATGAAACTTTGTACGAAGTATCTCCTAGAGATTGCGCATCTACTCCAAGTTGAATCACTTCAAAAGATTAAGTATAACTTGAGAAATTGACTTCACAAGTTACCTATGTCAAAAACTGTCACTCAGAACAGTCGATTTTACACCTGCAACTTTTAAGACTTGGTTCTCCTTGAATAGAACCCGTTTTCCAAAATGCTTCTAGCCATGAGTAGCTTATCTTTCAACTTAAAGATTAAGCCCTCATTCATGCAAAACTTTAAACTGTGCTGGGAGAAATGATCAAAACAATTAGTTCGAAATCTGCGCCTGTTTTAGGAACCTGTGAACACACTTCACATATGAATGTTCCTACTCTTAATTCTCTAAGCCTGATTACAATTAGAAGCTAAAACTTTGTACAGAGGTCAAGCAACTCTAGACTTAGACTTGTACAAAAGCATTTCACAATTGATCTACTGTAGAAGGAGAACACGCAGAAACATCGGGCGCAAGATTTTCAATTACTCAGAAAAATTTACAGTTGAGTGATGAGAGGAAACTCAACTAACTTTTCCTCTATCTCATGACTTCTAACTTCCTCAATCTTGGCTTCTAACTATTTTCACATATGCTCTCATACATGCCCCGACTTTTCTCAAAGTATTTATAGATAATTTGTACAAGATTCTTACTCAAACAAAGATCTAAGTCAGCTATGACTATACTAATGTACATATGTGTACACTTCTCTTATCCTCTGAATGTAATGTTCTTCCAAACTTCAAGAATTGATTCTTCCTTCATACTTTAATCTTCCAAGCCTTCAATTGGTGATTGGTCTGCACCAACACCCTCTTCTGTGACAAGCCCACTAGGCATCGACATCAGGTCATAAGGCTCTTCAAAACTCTCTTCGATCAAAATCTCCACCATGATTTTAGGTTCTGATTCTTCAATAGGAGAGGGTGGCCTCTCATATGGTAGGAGTCTGGCTTTTAATTCTTGGACCTGCTTCCTTAAGGCCTCTAGTTCTTTAGTGGACTATTGAGGGATGGAAGCTTCATGTTGAGATGTGTTGACATTGGCTAACTGCTTCTTTAGGTCAGCACATTCGGACTCTAGTTTTTCATATGATTCCAAAAAATTGGCATACTCTTCAAGAAGTATCTGTATGTCCTCTGATGGGACTCCTTGATCCTTTGTAGGGCTAATCTCCATGCCTATGGTCCCTTCCATAGTAGCTTCGAGATTGTCTTGATTTTGTTGTTGTAACCTCTTGTTCTCTTCCAATGCTATCACCATGTGCTTCCATAGTAGACCTAGATTGCGTCGTAGTTTAGCATTGGTGAGCATTCACGCTTGGAGCATGTTTTCCAAATCTTGGACTGCTTGATCATCTATAGTGGATAGCTTGGACTCAAATTCAGTATGAGCCTGTTGTAAGGTGGTGTACTCTGCCAGAAGTGTTTGATGGACAACTTCCAGTGTAGTGACTCTGAAGTAATTCGATGGCGATGCACCACAATTCGCTCTCCTTCTTGCGCTCTCCACAACGATATCCTTAGAGTAGAAAACCAAGCTCCTAAGGGCACACATGGTACTCCGCACATAGACTACAGAATACGCAGAAAAACACAGTACACAGGGAGCACGAAGACAAAATTCTTAGGTCTTACAAATGCGATCGAACTTATAGTCTGTGGCTGACCAGGCCACTATATGTTTTAATAAAGAACATATACAAAGAAGTGTCTAGTGGCCATTTGGCCTTTCACATGGACACTAACGGTAACAATCTCCCATTAAAGGCCAATATGGCCAAAGTAAGTATGGGAGAAAAATAAAGAATGATAAAGAATACCTGAGTGTAAGTATACAAACTATACCGCCCATTTGATGGGCATGTTACGTAGTGTACAAGTGACTGTGTAAAATCATGAATCAAGTAACCCCCATCAGTTGACAATAGTGTCGAAAGCTATCCTGTGGTAGAGCTTTAGTCAAAGCATCTCCAACATTATCTCAAGTGTGAACCTTCTCAAGAATAATGCGCTCAGTGGCTAAGCAATCTCGAATGAAGTGATACCTCACCTCAATGTGCTTGGTCTTTGCATGCCCAGATTCTTAGCCAAAGCAATGGCACTCTGACTATCACTGAGCAAATGAGGTACATGCTGAGGTAAACCCATATCACAAGCAAGACGAGAAAGCCACAACGCTTCCTTACATGCCTCACTTGCTACAACATACTCTGCCTCTATGGTGGAAACAACTGTACATTCTTGAAGATGAGATCTCCAAGAGATAGTACCTCTAGCAAAATGAGAAATGTACCCTGATGTAGACTTACGATTGTGTACACAACCAACATAGTCAGAATCTGTGTAACCAATAATGGATGCTTTTCTACCTAAGCATAGACACTTGTCCGTGCCACTCAGATATCTTAAAATCATCTTGATCGCTTCTCAATGTTTCTTGCCAGGATTAGACATATATCTGCTCACAACTCCCACTGCAAATGCAATGTCTGGTCTCATAGCTACCATAACATACAGGAGACTACCAAGAGTAGACTGATAGGGAATTTTGGTCATGAATTCCTTTTCCTCATCTGATTTGGGGCAATCATCCTTGCTCAATTTCACATATGTAGGTAAAGATGTACTCAATGCCTTTCCGCCCTGCATATTGAACGTGTGAAGTACTTTGGATATGTACTCACTTTGAGACAAGTATATGCATCTTTTGCTCCTATCACAAGTAATGCGCATGGCAAGAATATGTTTGGCATCCCCCAAATCCTTCATATCAAATGTCTGACTCAACTTCTTTTTGAGAATTGACAAATCATAAGAGGACTTCCCAGTAATCAGCATATCATCAACATAAAGTATTAAGCATATCAAGTTGCCATCTGAGCATCTCTTTGTGTAGAGACAATGATCCTCATTGCTTCGAGAATAGCCTTGAGACTTCATAAAAGCATCAAAATTTTGATACTATTGTCTAGGGGACTGTTTAAGTCCATACAAGCTCTTCTTAAGCTTACAAACTAGACTTTCCTTGCTAGGAACTACATAACCCTCTGGTTCTTCCATATAGATCTCATCTGTAAGATCTCCATGCAAGAAATCAGTTTTCACATCCATTTGGACTAGCTCTAAGTCCTCCATTGCAACGAATCCAATTAACATGCGTAGGGTAGTCATCTTGACCACATGAGAGAAGATTTCCTCGAAATCGACACCATGTTTTTGCTTAAAACCCTTTGCAACAAGTCATGCTTTATACTTTGGAGAAGCACTATCTGATGTGAATTTCAACTTATATACCCATTTACATGGTAAAGCTTTCCTGCCCTTTGGCAAAGGTACCAAATCCCAAGTACCATTCTTGTGAATAGAATCCAACTCACTCTTCATGGCACGCTCCCACTTGACATGATCCTCTGTCTGCATAGCCTGTTTGTAGCAAGAGGGCTCACCGGCATCTGATAGCATAACAAAATCTAAACCTAGAACATATCTATTAGGTGGATGTGAGACACGTGCAGAACGTCTCAATGGTTGCTGAACAGGAATATGTGCAGACTAATCAGAATGGACATTCTCTTTGTTAAATGCAGTGTTAAACGCTGTTGGTTCCTTCTCACTATCAGAAGTGCGTTTAAGTGATTCTTGGGTTCTTGGGAGTGGAAGGGGTCTGTTAGACAGAGGCCCTGTACTTAGTTCCCAAACTCATTGCTCAGCAATATACTACTGCTGAGGGCTCTAACAAAAATCTGCTATACTTATACATTACCGTTCACAGTCTTAGCTCAACCACGTGTACCGAATACACTAAAATGCTATGTTGCATCTACACAATACTTACTGGGAATGCCGGAAACAAGAGTAATCGTTAACCTTTACCGACTGGATCTAACAGTCAGGCAACACCGTAGACACAGAGAACTTGAGAGTTCAACCACACAGTACTGAAGGCTCAATGCATAACTTAGAAAGATCCCTACTGCATTTAACTTTACCGTATGAAGACAGATTCCAACATTGCAGACAACACAGCACAGATCTGAATACCAGAATGCTACTACAGTTGCTCAGATTTCACCAACCACTCGCAGAACATTCCAAGAAGGGGTAACACATAATGCGCGGGCTAACACCACAACTCAATAGAGATTCACAAACAACTTACTCAGACAACAGTCCACGATCTATTAACTGTGAATGGAACTCGCAACCTCAACAGAGGTCGATAGGTAACAAACACAGATACACACAGTACAATCGGAGTACGCAGAAGTTAGACAACAACGCTACAGTAGTGTTCAGGCAATCCTCCAGACAAAAAGTCTGGTGATTCCACGAATCGTCTCACTGGTTAACAACAGAATAGATGTCGATGGCAAACAAGATAAGAGACGAACACGAACTCAGAATACAGGAGATATGCAAATGACACTATACACAACGCCCGATCAGTCACCCAGACAAAGAGTCTGGTGATCCGTCCCGTACCCGTCTCTGTGCGTCTTCTTGATTTATATAACTTTTTTACAAACTGTTTGTAACTACTTTTTCACTCGTGCGAACAAGATTCAGTTATACAATCTTCCGATCCGGCGGCCGCTAACACTCTGGCACGCACGGTGGACTCGAACCCGTAGATTTTACAAAATTATTGCTCATCGATAATACCTTCTAAGTACATATTTCTAGCTAATCTAAAGGTACGGGCGATCTTTTTCTTGAGGGTTTCTAATAATTGTTTTAGGGTGTCCGGTTCTAGTAATTGCGCATCTATTCGTATAGAGCTTAGAGCTATGGCTTCATTTAGCAAAATTTCTGCTTGAGTCTGCAACAAGGCTTCCTGTAAGTAAAACTCGTTGGTCAGCGCCGCATCTTTGGAAGTCTTCATTTCGGCCACCTGTTGCTCCATTTTCTGTACTCTTTCTTTTTGATTGGCCAGTTGATTTTCTCGTCTCTCGATCTCTTGAATTTGAAAGTTTATTGTTCTTTCATATGATGTTTTTTCGTGTCTGAGATCTGCAATTAGTTTCTGTGTCTGCGCTTCCTTGGTTAAGTAATGTTTGAGCATGTTGTTAACATCTGCTAGATTTTCTTTTGTCCGTTGGAGTTCTTCTTCTGTTAACTTAGCTTGCGTCTGCTGTTCTTGACTCTACTGCACTGATTCTTGTAGATGAATTCTGGTTTCTTCGAGCAAGTTTCCTAAGGCGATCCTTGCATCTTCCTTGTCCTGTATATCTTGCTTCATTTTGCTGATTTTTGCGTTTGCAATCTGTAACGACTCTTCTTTCTTTGTGAGTTCCGCCACGGCCGCATCTCTCTGATTGGCAATCGTCTGTTGTTCGGCAATTTGAGCTTGGAGCTGGGCAATCTGTGAGTTGAACTGATGGTTTTCGACTTTAACTGCATCTATCTCTTCTTGTAGTGGCGTGATGTGTGCTTCTAGAATGTCCACTTTGTGTTGTAGCTCATTCCGGATGTTGTCTGTGGCTTCTTTCATTTGGATTGGCAGTTGCTGTGATAGGTTAATGAGTAATTGACCCATGTTGGCCAATTCAAAAATCGTCGGAAGTGGCAGTTGAGGTCGTGGTTGGGATGAGGAGGCGGTGAGCAGTTGTTCGGAGTTTGGTGGAGAGTAGTTGAGGGAGGAGGATGAAGAATCAGTGGTTTCGGCAGGGTGAATGGGTTGGATGGGGATAACGGGGTTGATGGGTGGTTCCGGTGGGGGAGTGGGAATGACAGTCTGAGATGTTACCTGATCTATGTTTTGTTTTGACTGGGGACTCAACTGCCTTAAGCAACCTTTCGAATGCTTCTTTTGCAAGTTGTTCTTCATCTGCTTGTTCTTCCCTTTCAGACTGTTGCTGTGATGCTTCTTCGGTAGATGTTGTGTCAGCTTCAGTATGATTTTCCTGTTATTGCTCCTGGGAAGATTGTGCGGAGGATTGATTCTGCATTGATGTTGTGGTGTCATGGAATGTTTCCTCGTCTTGTTTGTCTTCTTCTTTGTCGTCATTTTTGTTTCCTTCGGCAGATCCTTGTGCTTCACTCTCAGAAGAACTAATTCGGATCCTTTTTCTGCGGAAGAGCTGGTTTAGTTCCTCTTCATCTTCTTCTTCATCGTCCCACAGTTGTACTGATTCTTCATGTCGCAGAATAGGTCCTCGGGGTGGTAGTTGTGCTGCGAGTATTGTCGGAAAAAGGAATGAAAGGATGTGCGGAAATCTGGATCTCGGCATGCCTCCCTTGTTTACCTGTTTCATAATGGACACCCACTCTCGGTGAATGCGGTGGAAGAAGAAGGATGCGAAGTTGACTGGTTCTTGCGCAGCTAATTCTATGGCAGAGTAGAAGGGGCGGGATATTCCATAGGTGCGTTTCTGTAGGTTGAGAATGGCTACTAAGAACTGGAGAGCTGATCATTCTGGTTCCGGTCGGTAGAGAATCACATACTCGTTGGATGAATGCCTAGGAAATAACTCTACCATTCTAGCGACTGTCAGACTTGGGCCATTTTCTCGGCCTTGCGAAGGGAGTCTAAAGGCTTCTACAAAAGCTTGGAATGTGTACGGGAGGGGAGGGAGGTGATCGGCCAACTCTGCTCGGTGGCAGGTGTGTTGGCGATGGCGGAGATGATTTGGGCGAAAAATGGGTGGGACTCCATTGAATGCCAAGGCAGTTTAGCGAAGTTGTTAAGCCCACGAATGCGCAGGAACTCTCCTACGTCTGCAGGGAGTCCATCACGGAAGGCGGCGTAGTTAGCCAAAGCTTCCATGGCGCACACAACGACAGTAAACACAAGCACGCAGAGCACAGGGTAAGCACACAGAGCACAAATCACACAAACACAATAGCGTTTTTCGACGAAACAGAAAAGGTTAAGTAGATGTGTCGCAGTGGAGAGCAATGAAGGATGATTAATCATCGCGCGGTATTGAAATGATAATTCTTAACTTCGGTGTGCATGCATGAGTAGCTGGAAAGGGAAGGGCGGCCGTGGACATAATTAGGTATCAAAATGCGAATATTTACAGATTTATTATTTTAAGCACGCAAAATAAAAGAAAAGAAAAGAAAAGAAAAGAAAAGAAAAGTGAAGGGAATGCCAAAAGATGCGGCCAACCGCAAAATGTTTCAGTGCGGGTTAGACGTGTGTTGATACGGCCGCAGCTTCGAACCGTTAATGTCTTTCGGAAGAGGGATTCCGGTCAACGTAGTCAACCAAAACATTGCTGGGCCCACTTGCTCAGAAATTCGGTAGGGACCAAACCATCGCAACTTGAATTTGCCCGCAGAGTGATTCGACTTTGCATTGTACAAGAGTACAAGTTGTCCCACCGAAAAAATTGGGGTCTTTAGATATCGGTCATGTGTTCGAGCTTGTCTTAGCTGTACTGCCTGCATAGTCAAAAAACTGTGCCATCGTTGCTCGTCTAATTCTCTGAGTGTATCCAACCGAAAGGACAGTGATTCTTCTGGTAGTAGTTTTTGGTTGATGGCTACTCGTAAACTTGGTATAACTATCTCCATCGGTGCTATTGCTTCTAATCCATAAGCCAGTTTGAAAGGGGTTAATCCTCTTGTTACCTTGTATGTAGTCCGATATGCCCATAATACTGCAGGTAGCAGTTGATCCCATCTTTCTGGTGCTTCCATAATCAATTTCCGAAGCATATTCAACAAAGTTTTGTTTGTACTTTCAGCCAAACCATTAGCACGAGGATAATAAGGAGAACTAAACTTATGCGTGACCTGGAACGAATGTGTGAGTACTTTCATTAAATTGTTGACAAAATGAGTGGCTTGATCTGTAACAAGTTCCAGTGGTAAACCAAAACGTGGAAAGACATCGGTTAGCAAACACTTTGCTACCGCAACAGCTGTAGCAGACCGTAAAGCCCAGGCTTCTGCCCATCTAGTAGCATAACCAGTACATGTCAAAATATAACGATTGTTACTGAGGATTGCTTGTGGTGTAATAGGTCCAATGAAATCTAGACCCCACTTCTAAAAAGGTTCTAATGGCAGGACAGGTTGTAGCGGAAAATAGTGACGTGGTAACGGCTGTCCAGACCTCTGACAATTATCACATTTTTTTACAAACTGCAATACATCCCTGTACATAGTAGGCCACCAGAGACCACTTTGCAAAATTTTCCGGTGTGTTAAGTCTGCAGCGAAATGGCCACCGGAAGGAATTGAGTGAGCCAAAGTAATAACTGAGTTAACTTCATGTGGTGGAATACATTGAAGTAAAATTCCAGTATGATCCACATAGTATAATTCCCCAGCAATCAACCGAAATTGGCTGCTAAAAACTGCAATTTTCCTGTGTATTGTCGTAGAAGTCTGAGATGGAAGGCATCCATCGGTGAGGAAGGTCAATATTTGATTATAGTATGTAGATGGAATAGGCTGGTCTGTAATTTCATCATTAGTTGGTTCAGAGACATAAATTGCTGGTGTTGTGTCATCTACACCGACCGGAGCTTCGCCGGAATCTAAGCGAGAGAAAAAATCTGCTAAGGCATGCGAACTACCTGGCCGATGAATGACTTCGTAGTCAAATTCTTGTAAAAGTAGAACCCATCATGCTAATCGACCTCCTAGATGTTGTTGCCGAACCAGATAAACAAGTGCAGCATGATCTACATGAAAAGTAAATCTACGGCCCAACAAATAATGCCTGAATTTCTTGACAGAATATACTAAACCTAGACATTCTCTTTCTGTTACAGAGTAATTATTTTCAGTAGGGGCCAATCTTCGACTTGCATAGTACACTAGTCTGAACCACTTATCGGTTTGTTGCATTAGAACGCTTCCTATTGCTATATCTGAAGCATCAACAAATACATGAAATGGGCGATCCCAGTCGGGAGGCTGTAAGATGGGAACTTGTGTTAATAAACACTTTAAACGATCAAATGCTATCTGACATTCCTGAGTCCACTCAAACTGTCGAGGAGTCTTGGTGATTAATCTGTTCAGTGGTATTGCTAAGTGAGCAAGCCATCGTAAGTGTCGTCCATGCCATCTTACTTGGCCCATGAAGCGCATTACTTCCTTCGGTGTAGTGGGCATCGGAGCTTCTAACACAGCTGAAATTTTATGTGGATCCACCTGTATACCTTGTGCAGATACAATGTGGCAAAGTAGCTTTCCACATGACACCGCAAACACAGATTTGTTTGGGTTCAAACAGAGTCTGTATTCTGTGCACTTTTCAAAGCAGCACCGTAAATGGAACAGGTGTGCTATCATTTTACCGAAAATTGAAAAATTGTCAAGATATACTTGCATAAAAGAGGTAAGGTAAGGAGAAAATATTTCCTGCATACACCTTTGGAACGTACTTGGGGCATTCCTTAATCCAAACCACATAACAGTACATGCGAAAACACCCCAGTTGGTAATGAAGGCGGTCTTCGGTATATCTTGTTCAGCCATTCTAACTTGATTATATCCACTGTACCCATCTAAGAATGAATTCATTTCATGTCTTGCTACTCTATCAAGCATTGTGTCAAGAAAAGGGAGCGGAAATGGATCAGGCACTGTAGCTGCGTTTAGTTTCCAGTAATCTACACATATTCGTAACTGCTTATTCTTTTTAGGCACAATAACAATTGGTGAGATCCATTCAGCATGCTCTACTGGTACAATGAATCCAACCTTCAATAACCTATCCAGTTCTGCCTTTACCTGTGATGCATAGTTTGGATTCATCCGGTAGCTGGGTTGCTTGATAGGTCTTGCTTCTGGCTTCAGCATGACCTTGTGTTGGTAGATGCGCGGGTCTAGGCCTTTCATGTCTTTGTAATCCCATGCAAATACATCAGAAAATTCTCGAAGTAGTTGGATTAGATCTGCTTGAAATAATTCTGGTAAGCTCTCTTTTATTTTAACAGGTCGTGGATTTGCTTCATCTCCTAAATTGTAAGTGGTCAGTTGATCTTCTGGAACATAAAATTGTCGAGGCTTCTCTGTATTCTCTGCTGGCTTAAACAGTTGTTGTAAATCAGCATCATCTATGGTAGCCTTATCTTCTTTCATATATGTTTCTGTTACAATCATCACCGTACACACTATAGGATTCTAGTTATCTACAACATATTGTAGATCAACAGTTCCTAGGGAGATCAAGTCAATGTTATTTTTCAGAAACTCTTCTTCTTCATCATCTGACAAACCATCTAGCATATGAACTGGTTCCGCAAAATACGGTCTAGCATGCAAGTCGCAAGGTTGTATAGCATCTAATTTTACAACGTATTTACGATTATTATCCTTGAAAGTGAGTTCCTGTGCAGACCAATCCTGTATCACCTTAGCGTGCTTCAGCCAAGGTCGGCCAAAAAGGAGATGTTGCTCTAGCACAATGGTGAGAACCACGTTAAGAAGCTTCACCTCCTTAATTGTCAATCCGCGGAAGAGATAGGAGTGATATGAAGATCGTGAATGTGAGATGAAGTGAGAGTGAAGGTGAGAAGCATAGAGATGCACACACACATACACACACACAACGAAGACACAAGCAAGGCACAATGGATGGTGAGAAATTAACTCTATTACTCAAGAACACTCTTACAAGTTCAAAATAGCTCTAAGCTCTTCTCTACTCAACCAAGCTAACCCCAAAAATGAGCTCTCTAGCTCTTTTTATACTTTCTAGACTAGTTTTGACCGGTTTCACATCTAGTGACCGGCATAGTTAAAAAATAGGTCCTAGATGCTATTTGAAAGGGTAAACGGTGTCTAAAAATAACAAAAATTGATATGCTTGTTCTACCTAAGCTCCTCAAGCTCGAGGACTCCTCGACTTGCACAAAATGGAGCTATGGATTACAAAATGGGGTTTTCTATGTTACATATGTTACAATAGTGATAAAAATCACTGTTGGAGGTTTTTGGAAAGTATTTGAAAACATAATTCTTTGAAAAAAGATTTGATTGGCTCCCTGCTCCGTTGTTACATGCTTCCGTGTCTTCTATGCCTCTGGCTGCTTCCAACACCCCCCTCCCTCTCGCTTCTATCTTCCCTGACAGAACCTTGTTGTGAGGTCTGCCGGATATAGTTTTGTAGGAGGTCTTGAGCGAGGGTGTGCTTGGAGATACGAATGCCTCGGGCCAGATCTGCCTCGAGTTTCTCCCAGTCGATTGGTTGCGGTTCTTGCGGTGGCGGGAGCTGATAGTGTGTGGAATAGACCATTCGTTCACAGGCAAATAAGTGTAATAAATGTGTAGGCCTGCTTATGAATACCTCTGAATGGTATTCCTAGAAGCCGGTTGTGAACATCTCTTCGAATGTCTGCTTGTATGTTGCTCTAGCACAATGGTGAGAACCACGTTAAGAAGCTTCACCTCCTTAATGTCAATCCGTGGGAGAGGTAGGAGTGATATGAAGATCGTGAACGTGAGATGATGTGAGAGTGAAGGTGAGAAGCACAAAGATGCACACACACATACACACACACAATGAAGAGACAAGCAAGACACAATGGAAGGTGGGAAATTAGCTCTATTACTCAAGATTGCTCTTACAAGCTCAAACTAGCTCTAAGCTCACACTAACCAAAATGAACCAACCTCAAAAATGAGCTCTCTAGCTCTTTTTATAGTTTCTAGACTAGTTTTGACCGGTTTCACATCTAGTGACCGGCCTAGTTAAAAAATAGGTCCTAGATGCTATTTGGAAGGGTAAACGGTATCTAAAAATAACGAAAATTGGTACGTGTGTTCTACCTAAGCTCCTCAAGCTTGAGGACTCCTCGGCTTGCACAAAATGGAGCTATGGATTACAAAATGGGGTTTTCTATGATACATATGTTACAATTAGTGATAATAATCACTGTTGAATGTTTGAAGAATTAATAAGAAACATATTTGTTTGGAAAGTTGATCCGACTGGCTCCCTGCTCCTTCTTTACATGCTTCCGTGGCGTCTGTGCCTCTGGCTGCTTCCAACACCCCCCTCCCTCTCGCTTCTGTCGTCCCTGACAGAACCTTGTTGTGAGGTCTGCCGGATGTAGTTCTGTAGGAGGTCTTGAGCGAGGGTGTGCTCTGATATACGAATGCCTCGGGCTAGATCAGCCTCGAGTTTCTCCCAGTCGATAGGTTGTGGCTCGTCTGGTGGTGGGAGCTGGTAATGTGTGGAGTACACCATTCGTTCACAGGCGAATAATTGCAATAAGTGTGTGGGCCTGCTTATAAATACCTCTGAATGGTACTCCCAAAAGCCGGTGGTGAACATTTCTTCGAATGTCTGCTTGTAGCATGCCGGTAGGTATTTGATCCTGCAGTGCCAGGCATAACACACCCGTAGCGATGGCGTTGTGCTCATATCATAGACTAAATCAAAGTTGCCATGCTCAAAGCCCGGGGTGTTTACATGGGGGGCCTTGACGCGTCGGAAGACTTTAAAGATCATCTGCATCATGTCAAAGATTTTGACAGTCATGTGTGCGGCAATATCATCCATGTGCTTTAACCTAGGGAGCCAGTGGCGGATCGTCGCCATCATGTAGCCTACTGTGGGTAACTCGATTGGTGGCTTGAAGTAGGGATAGTTCAACCAGTCTTGGCACTGCTTATTGTTTTGTACCTTAATAGCGAAGGCAGTCCAAGAGCGGCGTCGTGGGACTGGTCCCCAGCATGGGTTAAATTTTAAGTGCAGCGGCGCTTTCACCCATGTGCTCATCATCTCTGGATAGTTTTGCAATAAATCTTTGCGCCAGTCTGGTTGAAGGATTTCACCTCTCTGCGCCCTTGGTGGCAAGTCCTCTGGCTCGAATTGAGTGGCATGCGTTGGTTTCAGACCTGTTTCTTTCTCTATGGCTAACTGGTATTCTGCCATTAACATGAAGTATGGTTTATACTGAAGCTCATGCCCAGATATGTATCGTCGTGGGGCCAATTGAGCAAAGAATGGTGACTGTAAAATTCTCTCTTCAATCATGGCCATGGCATGTAACTGTGCCTCTACTCTGGCCGAGTGTGTCGTTCCGAGTTCTTCAACTGTCTTCATCCACGCGGGGGTAGGTAATTCGTAGGTCATCTGGCCTTCGGCCGTGACACGTCCGCCTGGGATGGGTATCGGTTCATATGCCTCTTCAAATGTCTCCTCCACCGGGATAGTGACGGTTTCTTCCTCAGCTGGTAGCTCAGGTGGGGAGTCTGGCCTTGGTGGTGCTTCATAGACTGCAATTCTAGATTCAAGATTTGTTACCTGGGCCCGGAGTGCGTTGAGTTCCTCTAAAATTTCAGGGGCCGGGTCCGCAGGTGCTGGTAGTTCTGCTGCTACGTGTACTTGTGTTGCCGGTTCTCTGAGCTGTAGCAGCTTGTGATCTTCCTTTAACTTTTGGTGCTCTTCGTTCATACGATCATAGTCCTCGAGCAATCGCACATGATCATCTAGCAACATCCGCATCGATTCAGATGGGATTGCCTTGAATCTGCTCGGACTTAGGGGTTGTTCTGGGTGGTCCAGTGCCGCTTCCAAGTTCTCTCTATTCTGCTCTTGGAGTCTCTGGTTCTCCTCTTTTGCTGCGGCTAAGTGTCTTCTTAGTAAGCCCATATTTCTAGTGAGCGTAGCATTGCGGACGGTCTGGGCTCGAAGCAGGTTGTCCAAATCCGCCGTGGCTTCTTTTGTTTTCTCCTCACTTTCTAGTTCTAATTTGTGATAGGCCTCTCGTAAATCTTGGTATCGGCTATTCAGTGAGGCGTTCTCAATGGATAATGAATTAAGCTGCGTTTGTAGTTCATTCGTCGTTCTCTGCAGCTGTTGATAGTTGGTGCCGAGTGATGCAAACTCATCGCGGACTTGTGTCATGCATGTGAACATGTGTTGAAATGTGGTGTCTATGGTGGGCGATAGTAGTAATGAAGTACTAAATGAGGATGCAGTGGAAGTGGATGCAGCGGGAATGGGAAATGGGGTTGGGAAGGTGGATGCAGCGGGAATGGGAAATGGGGTTGGGAAGGTGGATGCAGTGGTAATCGTGGAAAATTGTGATGTGTCTAAAAATGTTTGTGCCGGGAGTGAAGTGAGTGGTGGTGCCGTGGGTGGTGAGATGTCCATGTCACTGGACGTGTTTAGTGTTGTGACTGTGAAAAGTGGTGTGATTGTGGGTGGTTGTGTAGGTGTGAATACGGGATTTACAAATGTAGAGTAGTTTACAGGGGGGATGGTTGGAGCAGCTTGGTGAAACGGGGAAATAGGGGTTATGGTAGGTTGGGGAGGTGAGACTGGTGAGAAGGTGAGTGGGGTTAGAAAGGGGAATGGGGTTCTTAGAGGTGGGGGAAACGCTGGGAAGGATGAAGGGGTGAAGGGGTTAACATATGGATGCGGAGGGTTGGGTGTGGGCATGGTGGTATGAATGGGTAAGGCGAAGGGTGTGGCTATGCTGCCTTGGACTAGTGTGGATGTGGGGGAAGCAGGTGGGTGTGCGGGGGATACGGGATGGGTTGGTGAAAGATGAGGTGAGAGAGGAGTAGAAGGGGTGGATGTTATTTCGAGGATAGTAGTGGTATGTACAATGGTAGTACGGGGTGTGGAATCTACAAGGATGGGTTCGGCGGTCAATGAACGTTCGGGGGCGAGGCGTGCCTCCCTGGCTTGTGCTGAAGATTGAGCTCCTGTTGGTACGCGAATATATTCTCCGGGTTTTGAAAGTAGTCGCACTCGGCGGGGGTCAAACTGTGGTAGTTGCTTTCTTTGTAAAAACCTGAGTGCTTCATGGGAGCCTACTGATTTGACTAACTCTCTGAACCCTCTGATGTATGCGTCTTCGAATCCTCTGGAGATGAGTTCCTGTTCAATTAATGCCTGGCTCTCCTCTTCAGTTAACTTCTTCCGTGCCCAGACTTTCTCCATCGTACGATATAATTTTTTTATGGCCAGCGTGTACGCTGCGGCTTCGAAAGTCTCATCTTCATATGTGCTGGTGTCGCCGTGTGCGTCAGTTTGTTGGCCTTGGCCCTCTGTCTGTCCGTCATGTGAGCCCTGGCTGGCTTCATCGTCGCCTTCCTCGTCGTCTGTTTCGGTTCTTTCTTCTTCAGAGCTCGACATAGCTTGTCCCTGTGGCAGATCTCGCGGTGTGGTAGGGTAGCTGGGGCGTTCATATTCCTGTGAGAATAGCTGTGCTTCTGAATACTGGAATTCATTTGAGAATGCATCAGGCATCTCAAAATGAAATGTTGTGTTTATAGGGTCTGCCTCCATATGTGGTATTGGGAAAGAAAAAGCCTCCGCACCAATAGTGGTGGGAGCTTCTGCTGTTGTGGTGGTGGGTTCTGTGGTTGCAGCTACGTGAGGTGCTGCGGTACTAGTGTTGCCCTCCGTAACCACTTGTCTGGACAACCTTATGCGAATAGGTTGTATAGTGGGAGCAGCTTCTGTCTGTGGTCGCTCTGGAGAGGGTTGTGGTGATGGCGACTCTGGCACTTGAAGGCAAGGAATGGTGCCTCGCATGCGCTTGCCTGCCCGTGTTCTGCTGGGCTTCCTGGCTTTCTTCGTCGTTCCTTTGAATGCCTTCAGTTCTTCTCCTGTTAATGCACGCTCGATTGGCAACTCATAAGCCAAACACATATACACAATTCTAGTGAGTGCACAACATCCGTTAAGCACTTTTTTGCGTTCCCATCTGTGCTGTGCCAAATACATTTGATCTATGATCCAGCTCGCCAGATCAACAGTTTGAGGTCCCGTGCATGCCAAATACAATCCGAACCAGATTCGTTTATGGGGCATGGTAAATCTGTCCTGAGCTGGGAATGCGAAATGTTGCATGCATATCCTTAGTGGCTTTGACAGCTCAGGTGTAATTGCCGAAATCTCCTCCCACTTCGTGACATCCCCACGTTTCATCGGTTCTGGAATTAATCTCTCTCGATCTGTGGGTGTGTGGGTGCCATGAATTTTGATGGCTGCTCTGATTAAATCCTTGGAGAGGTAAAATCTCTTGTAAGGTGGATCATCCACTAAAGAAGGCAAAATGAAGGTTCCGGGGATATCCTTATTCTCGGAGGCCAGCAAGGTAGTGATTAAATAATAGCACCTGTAAAAGTCCGGTTTGGGTAGAGGATCACTGAAATACTCCGTGAAACCGGCTCTGGCCCAAACGTGAGTTAAATCCTGGGTGCTCTGTAGGGCTTCGAACTCTCTGGAGAAAAACTGGTATTTTCCCCACGTGCGGTCATCAAATGTCAGAGAGGATTCAAATATAAAGTCCACGTCCGCAAGGGGTCCTGCAAGGCCCTGAAACCAATGAGAGTTTCTGTGTATCTTTTCGGTGTAGCCCATGGGTGGGTTGTCGATAGGCATGGGTCCTGGAAACCCTTGGAATTCCGGCGGTGGAGCAGTCGGGTGGGACTCTGCTCGTAGCACGTTGAGTGGTACTGCCGCTACACTGGGGCCTGCTCCTGATGTTCCTTCGTCGGTTTGCATGGTGATTGGTGCGCTAATGAGAAAGATCTGCTACAAAAGATTAACACATTAGCATGGAAATTAATTATGATCCCATTAAAGTGAGACCGCAATCCCTTTCCATAACTGATGCGTAACCCGTGTAGCCAAGTGCTGTGATGTGATGGATGCAATGTTTCTTGCAGCACTAGTGCAGGTCTCTAGACACCTATACGTTTCAGATCATGCATACATTTCTTGATGAGATGAGATTACGAGTGATGTGTGATGATGGTGGGTGAATTTATACAAGGTTTAAAGGTTAGTGATTTAGTAGAAGGTTGTATGTTAGTCGGGGGGGTGGTTTTATCAGACATGGGGTTAGGGGGAGACGGTTGGACACGTTTCGGTATCCATTTCCTAAGGATCTTGGAGTGGGTGGTGGGTTTCTGCTGAGGGGCAAAGGGTGGTGTCGGGTGTGGTGGTATCGAGGGATGGAAAGATTTGTGAGGGGTGTATATTACATGGTTTAAGGGTTGAGCTATGATACATGGTTTGGGTACCCAAATCTGCGTGGGCGTGGGTCTATGGGAAAGGTACTTCTTGGCGATCCACATTTGTCGGATGCTCGGACCTGTAGAAGAAGGTCGAGGGGATGGTGGATATCGATTCTATTTCTGTACTGCCTTTTTTTTGTCGATTTCTGCTTGGTTGGAGTTCTTCGGTGCTTTTTGCCCTTTTGGCACCCATATTTTTTTGGTGCCGCTTCCTTTGGGTGGCCTAAACTGCTTTCCTTGTTGTTTCCTCTGATACTGCCGTCGGTCTGGGTTCCTTCGTCGTGGTTGACTCTGTTGTTGTTGAGGTTGAGAGGTCGGATGGACACTCTGCTTTGGAAAAGAAGGGAGATCCAACACTTGCGTGACCTTCCCATTAGGAAGTGATGCCTTATTTAACTTTAATCTAGGCCAGTCCGCAACAAGTTTGGAAGGATGAGCACCGCAGGGTGTCGTGCTCATTTGGCTGCTGATGCAACCCACCTGACCACTGATTGTGTCCATCTGCCCTTGTGGGTGGGTAACTGTCTCTTCTAGTTTGCAGGAAGTCCCAGGGAAGATCTTCTGTCGTCCTTCTGATTGACAACTGTCTATTGCCAAGCCCGAGTGGGTTGGTGTAGACGTAGCGTGACTGGTCTGCTTAGAGATCTTCCGGCCTTCCGTCGCGTGTATTTCATAGGGTCTAGGGTCACAACCATCAAGCGGAATGCCGTTAGGGAAGTCAAGCGGTATCACTCACTTCTGCTCTAAGGTTCCAATCTGCAAGGAGCCTTGTCTAAGATTTAGGTCCACTGAGTGATCGTATAGCCAATCTTGGCCAAGGATTAGGGGTTCTATCAGGTCGTCATCATGGCACACTAGTAGCTTCGCCGTCATGGTCACATCCTTTATGAGGATAGGAAGGTCCACCTCACCCATGCAAGGGGTTTCCATACCTCCTAGGCCTATGAGGTATGCCTCGATTGGCCGCATTTCTATTCCTGAATCCTTATAGTGGGACCATCTAATCGCACTAGTAGCAGCACCTGAGTCAATTAAAGCCCTGAGTTCCTGGTAAGGGTTGCCGTGCTCTAGCCTAACTATAATGAATGGTCTCCTGTCCACTATGCTAGGATGAGTGGTTGACCTTACTTGACACATGGCCATGGGATATCTGGGTGAAGTTTCCAGATGGCTATAATGTTCTCTCCCTAGTCCTTGTCTTCTTAGCTTCATGCGCTTAATGCGTTCTATGGCTTCTGCCTGAGCTTCTGCTCGTATTCTATTTTCTTCCTCCTTACGCTTCTTTGCCAATGTGAGTCGTCTAAGCATATCCTCAGTAAGAGGTTCTTGATATAACCTGACTCTACAGCCACTAATGTAATTAGGCATTATATCTCCTTCTAATGTGGCTAACTGTACTGCTCCACTAGTCGAAAGTCTGTTAATGATCATAGGTCCATAACCTCGCTTTTCTAACTTCCGTGCGTGCTGTTTCAGCGTATACACTAGAACTAAATCTCCTTCTTTTAGGCCTTTATCTTTCACATGTGCATCAAAATATGCTTTCTGTCGCTTCTTCGCTGCGTATATTCCTGCTGTTGCCTTTAGCCTGGTTTCTCCTAATCGTTCCAAGTCCATTATTCTTGCTGATAATTCATGGCCGGTCCACTGATGTTCTTGTGCAACCTTAAGGGTCGGTATCAAGAAGTCCAAAGGAAGCACTGCATTCTGACAAAAAACCATCTGAAAGGGAGTTGCATTGAGTACGGTCTTGTAGGCCACTCGATATGCCCAAACAGCGTGGTGTAGCTGTTTGTCCCAATCTGAACGTTTGTTGTTCACGAGTTTCGTCAGTACGGTACAAAGTATCTTGTTAGTGCTTTCAGCCTGACCATTGGCCTGAGGATGATATGGTGCAGATTTCTTGTGAATCACCATAAAATCCTGTAACAAATATTCAATGACTTGGTTTAGAAAGTGAGTGCCTCGATCGCTCACTAACTCTATAGGCAGTCCATATCTTGTAAAGACATTTTCAAATAAGAATTTTGTAGTCGTGTGAGCATCATTCTTTCTTGTGGCTTTTGCCTCTACCCATTTGGTTAGATAATCTGTGGCAACAATAATGTATTCCGCATGTGTACCTTTTGCAGGGGGGTTGATGGGTCCTACAAAGTCTATACCCCACTTAGAAAATGCACGTCCGCCCATCATGGGTTTCAAGGGCATTTCATCTCTGCGAGTAGGAAACTGAGTTCTTTGGCACACATCACATCTCTTTACATAGGTATGTGCATCCATGTGAAGAGTGGGCCACCATAATCCTGCAAAGAGAATGGCTTTGATTATCCTATCTGGTCCAAAATGACCTCCTGCAACACCTTGGTGTGCAGTCTCTAGTATGTTCAGATAATCGCTTTCATGAACACATTGTCGTAAATATCCATCTCGTCCTCTTTTGTATAGATTATCGCCAATAAGTGAATAGTCGTGAGCTTCCTGCTCTAGACTGCGTTGTCGAGCTAAGGTCATGCCTTGAGGGAATGTGTTCGTCCTCAAGTATGTCACTAAAGGTTCACTCCAGTCTGGTGTGAGAGACACGTGATATAGTGTAGCATGCTCTACCGGTGGTCTTTCACAGCAAACATGGCATTCCTTACACAACTTGTAGACATCTGCTTCCATCGTAGGCCAATATACTCCTAATCTATGCAGAGTCTGTAATGTTCGATGTTTTGAATGATGTTGCTTTAGTGCACCTATGTGTGCTAATTGCAACCAATTCGCATGTTCTGATTCATCTACACAACAAGCAAGAATCTTTTGATTATCTTGTTTATATATGCTTCCTGCCATTATTTGGTATCTCTGAGACTTGGTAATCTCTTCTTCTCTGATCTTTATCCTAGGATTCTTGGGTCCATAGGTGAGAATAGGGACTATAGGCTTAACCCATTCCGGTGCTATCTCAAGGTTAAATAAGTATGCATCTGGTAATTCATCGGCTATTCCTTGAGGAGCTTCTCCTGAGGTTAATCTTGAGAGGTGGTCAGCTCTAAGATGTGTCTTTCCTTTCCTGACTACTACTTCAAAATCATACTCCATGAGTAATAGAAACCAACGTATCAATCGTCCTGTGTACATGGTTTGTTGACTAAATATAATAGGGCTTGATGATCTGTAAAGAACTTGAATTTGTTGGCCAACAAGTAGTGCCTAAACTTCTTTACAGCGTAGATCATCCCTAATCCTTCTCGTTCCGTCGTGGTGTAATTTCTTTCTGCCGCGTTCAGTTGTCTGCTAGCGTAAGCTATGGGGAGATCTATGTTACCTTCCTTCGTGGGTTGTGCTAACACACATCCTATGGCGTAATTGGATGCATCCACATGTACATGGAATGGCTTACTCCAATCTGGGGTAGTCAATATAGGTGCTGAGCACAAGCGTCGTTTAAGTTCATTGAATGAATTTTCACATTCATCTGTCCACTCAAAATTGGTCAAAAGAGAGTACAAAGGCTTGGCTATGATTGCATACATGTGTATGAATCTCCTATAATAACCACAATGGCCCATAAATGCCTGTACCTCTTTCATATTAGTTGGTCTAGGTAAATCTGCAATTACCTTCACTTTTTCCTCATCCGTAGAGATTCCATTTTTTGACACAATGTGTCCTAGAATTTTGCCTTGTCTGACCATGA
Organism: Ceratopteris richardii; assembly: GCA_020310875.1. Lineage (NCBI taxonomy): Eukaryota > Viridiplantae > Streptophyta > Polypodiopsida > Polypodiales > Pteridaceae > Ceratopteris > Ceratopteris richardii. Next base: position 6,478,817 of record CM035406.1, read on the forward strand.
AAACACATTTTTCTGGGTTCAAACAAACCTGATATTCTCGACATTTGTCAAATATTTGTCTTAACTCTGGGATATGTGTCTGTCTTACATTTGAATGTGCACATAAGTCATCGACATAAACTTCCAAGCTCTTGCGTAAGAATTCCTTGAAAACATGACACATGAGTCGCTGGAAAGTGGCGGGTGCATTTGTTAAGCCAAATGGCATTACACGAAATGCAAATATGCCCCATTCTGTGGCAAAAGCCGTCTTGTGTTGGTCCTCTGGAGCAATGGCTACTTGATTATAGCCTGAAAAACCATCAAGAAAGCTGTAAACTTCCTTGCCCGCAACTCTTTCCAATAGGTGTTCCGTGATAGGAAGAGGATAACTATCTCTAATCGTGGCGGCATTAACTTTTTTAAGGTTAATACACACACGCAATTTTCCATTCTTCTTGGGCACAACCACAATGGGGGATACCCATTCGGTGTGCTCAATTTCGTAAATGAATCCTGCTTCTATCAAGCAATCTATCTCCTCTTTAATCTTCGCAGCGTAGTTATCATTGTACGTGTAAGGTTTCTGTTTTGTCGGTTTTGCATCTGGAGTCATAGGGATTCTATGAGAACATATATCTGGGTCTACTCCTTTCAAATCTTTGTAACTCCAAGCAAAAACATCTCTATATTCGCGCAATAGGGCAACTAACTCTTCTTCTTCCTCAGTCGTCAAATCATGCCCTATGTATGTGCATTTTTCTTCTTCTCCTTCTATGGCAACTATTACTTTCTTGGTTTTCTCTCGGTTATCATATACTTGTCCATCATTCGCTTTTCTATTGGGCATTCGTACCATGATTCTTCTATCTTCAATTTCATATTTCTTGAAGTTCTCTGGTACTTCAAATAAAGATTCTTCTTTTTCTGACATGGTTTCTTTCTTCTTTCTTTTCTTGCCTTCACTCTTAGTAGTTACTTCTGTGGCTAACCTCACCTCATTCGTAATTTCCTCATGTCTCTGAGTGTGAGTCTCTACCTCGTAGAAATATTCTTCCTCTGATGCAAAGGGTGGGTCCATGATAATTGATTCTAAATCAAAATCGCTCGCATCCTCAAATGCATCAGTGTCTGGTTCACACTCTTCTAAAATTGCATCGCCCATGATTGGCTCTATCGTAAAAACTGAAATGTCATAGCCATCCTCGTCACAGTGGGGTGTCCATTGTTCTTCATTGATGGCTACATCCATGGTTGCTAGTATTTCTGCCCAACCATGGGGTTCAAACTCTTCATCTGGGAATACTACAGGTGCGTAGGCTGGATCTTGAAGGGTTCGTGGATGTTGTTCCGCACCTAAGGTCCTGGCTTCTAACCGCTCTTCCTCTTGTTTGGCTACTTTACACATCCATAAATGGGTATCCTCATGCAACCAAGAAGGATCTGATTCCAATGAGTGCACAGATTCCGTCTCTGCTGGTGTCTTATGGATGGTATTCCATTGTATTGGGGGTACATCTCTGTGTGAATAGTCTTTAAGGTTGACTTTGGTAGTCACTCCTAAATGTCGCAAGTACAAAGAATTAGTTCCCCAATCTTGTACAATTTGCAACTGACGCATGAATGGTCGTCCCAATATCATCTCATAAGCACGATTTTTCGCAAAGTCACAAATGGCAAAGGTATGCTCAAATTCTACACCACAAGTGGTGAGAGATATGCCTTCTAGTAAGCCTAATGGTTTTTCTATGTGTCCATCAGCCATTTGTAGTTTCATCCTGGTGGGTCTGAGTGCTGGCTTACCCCAACGTTTCCATAAAGCGGTGGTAGCGATGGCTACTCCGGCTCCTGAGTCTAAGATGGCTTTCGTGGTGTAGCCCTGATGGGTTATTGGAAGATATGTGTTACCTTCCTCTCCTTCGCTTACGTCTCTAATCTTTTCCACGGGTATCTCTGGTACCTTCTTACGTGATCCTATCTGAGAGGGTGTGGTAGCTAGCTCAGGGAATTGATTTGCAACATGCTTCCACAATTCTGGTTTTACCTTTAACAATTCCTCTTGAGTGAGATTACACTGTACTTTCGTGTTTTTGATCACTTCCGTGTTCCTAGGGATCACTGATTCTTCATTCCTCACTATTATCGTGGGTGCTCTCATACTAATAGACTTTGCTTCCCAAGGTCCTGTGAACTGAGGTAATTCTTGTAGAGAATTAGATTCAAATCCTGTGGGTTCACTCAGTTGTTCCACCTCTACCTCATCATATATAGAGGGGATGTCTTGGGGAAATTGTTCCTGCAAATCGTCTATTTCTTGAATAGGAGGATGAGTTCCTTGTTCTTTTCTCCATTTCTCTTCTTGTATTTCTCTCAAAAATTCATGTGAGTACCTATGTATGGAAGACAAATTGTCTTGACTTTCTGTATTGGGTACTTGAGACAGGGATGGTGCATTCCTTTCCTGTGTCTCTGGGACAATAGGGTTCCTATGCTGATCCTTTTTCTCTTTGCTTTCTATCAAGTATTCTAGCCTCTCCATTAGTCCTTGAAAGTGTAATTCCGGTTTTGCCATGTTATTCCAATTAAGATATCTAGAGGCTTCGAACAAGGCTTGTGCTAGTTCTACCATTTTCATGCAAAGTTTAGTTCTCTCAATTTCTAGATCAGCTCGAGGGTAGTTTTTACTCATTTCCGTGACTTGAGGTCCCTCTTTTATTCTAGCCTGATATGCACGAAACATCATGTCTAGATCTTCCGGTATGGGTTCCGCTAAAACTGATCCTGATTTCTGAGCTGGGATTTCTTGGTTTAATTCTTGTGAAGCCAATTCTTGGATTTTGGCTCTAGATTCCCTTAAACTTCCTTCCAACTCACTTATCTTTTTACTCCATTTTCTCTTTATCCTTTCTCTAGAATCTTTCCAAGATTTTGTCTTTTTACTACTCGATTCTGCAACTTCACTAGTTCCGGCTACTTTCTCTTGATTAAGCTGTTGGTTTTGTAAGAGCGCCTGGGCTCTGGTTATAGCTTGGATAGGCACGTATGTAGGGTTGGATCCATCTGCGGTGTTTACAATACCTATCACGTTGATCGGTGTCACATTCGAAGCGTTAACTGGGTTCTTAGGACAATCTTTGATTATGTGCTCTTTGCCACAATCGGCACAAAAGCCTTGGATGCTATAGTACTGTGATTGCCTTGCTATTGGGGGATGTGGACAATCCTTTATGAAATGATCTCCTTGGCACCTAAAGCATGGTCCTCTAGGGCCCTGTGGTCTCTGTTGTCTCAGTTGGGGCCGTGGGTTTGGGTTTGGGTTTGTGTACATCACATTTGCATAGTCTGGCTCCCAGCTAGGTTCCATTGGAGGACTATCATAATGATATGTCTCCACATGTTCTGGTGACTCCGTGTAATAAGCGGGTGGACTAGTTACATGAGTAGAGTCAAAACTGTTTGAGTTCGGGTCACTTTCTGTGATCAAGGGTGAAGAAGGCACTAAGGCCCTACTTAGGTTCTCTTCTGCAGCAGCGTATTTGACTGAGATGACATTCGCTGGTGGGGGTGGCTGCTGAACTAGGACGGGTTGAGGTCTCTGTTGAGCCTGGTATGGGTAGTTCTGAGGAGGCCTATAGTAATATGGCTGAGCATTGTATTGGCCTTGATACCTACCTGGCTGCTGGTATGCTTACGGGTAGTTCTGTCTCACAGTTTGTTTGTTGTATGGGCAGTCCTGAGCCGTATGATTTGTATATCTTCTCTCAATTGTGCAATATTGGCCACTAGGGTTGACATGAGGTTGAGGTGCATTGGGGCACATGTTTGCCAAATGATTTCCACCACAAGTGTAACAACGTACATTAGTTGGTAGCTTGGGCACCTGTTTACTAGAAACTCCTAGTTTTTGGGCCACTTTTTCTGCTACGTCCTCTATCGAATTCGACAATTTTGTGGATGCTAGAGAAGAACAATCTGAGTCCTTGTAGACCTTTGAGAGTTCTAACTCATCACCTAGGTTGTCCTCAATGTCTATACATATTCTTACACACTCCTCTAGCGTTCTGGGTTCTTTTAGGTACACATATGTTGGGAATTGAACTCACAACCTCCCGGTTAGGAGTGCGATGGGCTAACCACTTGCCCCAAAAGCCATGGTTGAGGATTACTTCCTAATCCTCTCTCTTAAGGCGTGGTTCAACCATCTCCTACTAGGATTATGTGACATTCCTTCCCCCTTAGACTGAGCATTGTCCTCAATGCTCACTTATGGACCCTTCTTGGACCCACTTTCCATGCATGAGCGCTTCCACCAACCTCAAACTCCAGCACATGGACCAAATTTGGACCTATCCCACCCTTCGTGGGTGCCCAAATGCCCATGCGCCTTCATCCAAGGCCAGTTTCACACTCACCACGGATAAGCGCTTTTTCCAAGTGCCCACGACTGAGGCGCGAACCTCCGTCTTAGCCCAATTTCGCAACTAGGCTCTGACACCAATGTTGGGAATTGAACTCACAACCTCCCGGTTAGGAGTGCGATGGGCTAACCACTTGCCCCAAAAGCCATGGTTGAGGATTACTTCCTAATCCTCTCTCTTAAGGCGTGGTTCAACCATCTCCTACTAGGATTATGTGACAACATACGAGCGTAGTTTAGCGCTCAACAATCCATCTAGGAACAGTGATACTTGTTTAGATTGTGAGGGTAGCTCTTGCATTGGACATCGTTCGACATATTGTCTAAACCTACGTCCTGCCAGTCTTACTGTTTCCTGAGGGGTCTGTTTAAAGCTATGAATCAACGAAGACGTGTCATGCCTAATCCCACTTTTAGAGAATTCAGTGATGAATGACTCTAAAAAGTGATGGATGTCTCTAAATTGCCTTTGTTGCAACGGTTGGAACCAAGTTAAAGCGGTATTCTTTAACGTTAGTCCAAATGCATTGTATTGCGTGAACATGTCCTCGACTTGTTCTGCTCTTAGTACTTGCTTGAATTCTGCGACATGGTCATAGGGATCTCCTGTCCCATCAAAGTAATTTTTCATTGATTTTACTAATTGTGTAGGTCTCAATACTCTTGCGTGTTCACGTGGTCTAGGTAGAGGAAAATCATCTCTACCACCTGGTATTCCATGATCTCTTTGTCTCACCGCTCTATTAGTGTTCGAGGTTGTTCTATCTCTCCCTATGGGGTGATTGAAGCTTACTTCCGGTCTCTCTTTATTTCCTTCTCTTTGATTTCCATGGGCTGAGGATGTTCCTGCCCCTTGTTGATTTGTATTCATGTTCGTTCTAGATGGAGGGAATATCAATTCACCTCTCCATGTGTATGTGCTTTTAGCACGCTCAGGCACCACAAAGACTCAATCTGAAGTCTCATCCAGGTATACAACCTTTCCAGGTGTATCTGGGTCCTTGAATTCATAGATTGTAATGATGCCTATCTCACCAGGGTGTTCCTTTCTGTACCTCCAAAAGGCTTCATCTGTCTCCTTGTTTACGAATAACTCGGTGCTCCTGTTGTCTTGAGGGATCCATTCTGGGATGAGTACTCTTGTTAATACGGATTTCCCTCTAGGTGTTCTAGGTTCTTCTAATGGTTCTTTTCCTTGAAATTTCGCTTCCGTCTCTAATTGAATTGTGCCAAACTCATTAGTATCGTTTGGCTGTGTACTTAGAACGTACATGGTTCCTTCTTTGTCTATGTAAGCGTCTCTCTCAAATTTCACCACTGGTCTTTCCAATCCAATCGGTTGATTAGGGTTGTGCAGTTGCACCACTTGCCTTTGCAAACCATCCTCATAGATGCGAGCACCTAATCGGTTGGTTCGGAGAAACTCTAGTTGCGTTCTATAGGGTCCTTCGGGTTTTTCTAGGTATGCTACATGAGACCCTCCTTCTGGTCTGTCTGTGCTAAATGCCATTTCTGATTCGCTAGTTTCTGAGCTCAACTCGTAAGGATAACTACTATTCAACTGCTGAGCCCAAGATCGAGCGGTAGTTCTCACACTAGCCTCTGATGATCGAAGGCTTCGTCGGTCCGACTTACCTATATGTTTGCCCGATCTAAGGTTCATTAATTTCCTTCCTTGCTCACTCAATTACACACTTAGATCGTCAATGGTCCTTTGTTATTATTCTCTTGATTCTTTTTAATTTTCTCTGGATTCTTGTCTTAATGTATGCGTTAGGAATTCGACTTTCCGTTATGATTTTGAGTTCTCGTTCCGTCAGACTTATGTTCTTTCCTTTAGGTTTTCGTCACACACACCTTTACTTGTAATCTTAACTTGAAAGAATTAGGTATCTTGAACTTGAGGCGTTCCTATCGTCGTTAATCCACAACTACCTTTTAGCCTAAGCTAAGAATTGACTGAGGGGGTTGAGTAATCTTCCAACCTCGAGTCGGCTTTTCTGTTGCTCTGATGCCCAAGAAGCCGCGCTTCCCAAGCTTTGCTGTCTTCACTGCCTTACTTGCTTGCCTTTGATTGCCCTTGCTAGACCTGAAAAAATCCAATTTTAGCCCAATTCACAAGATGATCAAACACTTGAGCATATACACCTTTTTAAGTCCCTTCTCGTTTTGCCCAAATTTTCAATGTGTGCCCCCTGGCTTCCTAGTCCCAAACTAGGTGAACCTCAAAATAGCTTATCTAAAAATAGATGTATTCTTTATGAAAAAAACAGTTGAGGTCACGTAGTACTCGTCACGAGCTTTCTAACGAGCTATTAAGCTCAAAAAACGGACTTCGGATGAGAAAGTTATACGCGTTCAGGCCCTGGGGGGTAAAAAGTGATAATCCAGTTTTTCCCTCAAATATGAGATAAGGGGTCTCCTATGAGTCTAATGGTCCAAAAATTTCTCAAAAATACCCTCAAATTGGTCAAAAATTGGAGCCCAAAATTTGCGCTGGGGGTGGGCAATCGCGATGGTCTGGGACCGTCGCGATGGTCCGAAAAAGCGAACCGTCGCGATGGCGTGGGATTTGGACAATCGCGATGGCCCGAAAAGGCAAACAATCGCGATGGCGCGGGTCAACGGTCAAAGTTGGACAATCGCGATGGCGCGAAAAGGTGAACCGTCGCGATGGCCCGAAGTGAACGATCGCGATGGCGTGGAAATGGACCGTCGCGATGGTCCGAAAAATGAACCGTCGCGATGGCGTGATCACGCGGACAATCACGATGGCGCGGTCAACGGTCAACGGTGGACAATCGCGATGGTCCGAAGTGAACCGTCGCGATGGTCCGCGATGCGATGGCTTGAGCCGATCGCGATGGTCCGATTTTGGGCTGTCGCGATGGTCCGAAAAACGAACCGTCGCGATAGTCTATCGTGACACGTGGCACTGTCGTGGCGATGGCGTGAACCAATCGCGATGGTGCGGGGTCAGCTGAACAATCGCGATGGTCCAAGTGGACCGTCGCGATGGCTCAAGTGAACCGTCACGATGGTCCGAAAAAGTGAACCATCGCGATGGTCCGGCCGAGCCGTCGCGATGGCGTGAGCCTATCGCGATGGTGCGACACAATCGCGATGGTCCGAGCCAATCGCGATGGTCCACCAAACAACGAATTTTTGAAATGCAACTATAGTGCTGTGTGTGCGCAAGGATCGCCTACCTCGTGGTGTGGTCGCCTACTTCAAAATCCGAAAGTTGCCGACCATCGCGATGGTCCGCCACACTCGGAAATTTCTGACAGCAAGTACATGTTTTACCTTTTGGAAGCTTTCCTGATGCTCTGAAGCTCTGTACCTGCAAGAAAACTCAAGAAAACACAAGTGCATACAAGCGCAAAGACTCTCTCTCGCTCTCTCGCATGCACAAATGAGGGGAAATGAGGTGAATGGGTGGATATGGTGAATTTTCTGATTTTTTTGGAAATGGAAATGATGATGCGATGATGAAGATGGAGTATGGGGAAGGAGAAAAACACTAAAAACTAAGTAAAATCAACAACAAAAACTGAAATTTTTACCTTCCAACGCCACTTCTTGCTATACTCTTACCATCACACATTCGTCCTAGACTCGATCCCCGGCAACGGCGCCAAATTTGGTGTTGCTCTAGCACAATGGTGAGAACCATGTTAAGAAGCTTCACCTCCTTAATGTCAATCCGTGGGAGAGGTAGGAGTGATATGAAGATCGTGAACGTGAGATGATGTGAGAGTGAAGGTGAGAAGCACAAAGATGCACACACACATACACACACACAATGAAGAGACAAGCAAGACACAATGGAAGGTGGGAAATTAGCTCTATTACTCAAGATTGCTCTTACAAGCTCAAACTAGCTCTAAGCTCACACTAACCAAAATGAACCAACCTCAAAAATGAGCTCTCTAGCTCTTTTTATAGTTTCTAGACTAGTTTTGACCGGTTTCACATCTAGTGACCGGCCTAGTTAAAAAATAGGTCCTAGATGCTATTTGGAAGGGTAAACGGTATCTAAAAATAATGAAAATTGGTACGTGCGTTCTACCTAAGCTCCTCAAGCTCGAGGACTCCTCGGCTTGCACAAAATGGAGCTATGGATTACAAAATGGGGTTTTCTATGATACATATGTTACAATTAGTGATAATAATCACTGTTGAATGTTTGAAGAATTAATAAGAAACATATTTGTTTGGAAAGTTGATCCGACTGGCTCCCTGCTCCTTCTTTACATGCTTCCGTGGCGTCTGTGCCTCTGGCTGCTTCCAACATTGTAGCACGCCGGTAGATATTTTATTCTGCAATGCCAGGCATAACACACCCGTAGTAATGGCGTTGTACTCATATCATATACCAGATCGAAATTGCCATGCTCAAAGCCCGGGGTGTTGACATGAGGTGCCTTGACGCGTCGGAAGACTTTAAAAATCATTTGCATCATGTCAAAGATTTTGACAGTCATATGCGCCGCTATATCGTCCATATGCTTTAATCTAGGGAGCCAGTGGAGAATTGTAGCCATCATGTAGCCAACAGTTGGTAACTCGATGGGTGGCTTAAAATAGGGGTAATTCAACCAATCCTGGCACTGCTTATTGTTTTGTACCTTAATAGCAAAGGCAATCCAGGAGCGGCGTCGTGGTACTGGTCCCCAACATGGGTTGTACTTTAAGTGCAAAGGTGCCTTTACCCATGTACTCATCATTTCTGGATACTTCTGTAGTAAATCTTTTCGCCACTCTGGTTGATAGATCTCTCCTTGCTGCGCATCTAGTGGCAATTCGTCTTCCTCGAACTGAGTCGCATGTGATGGTTTCTTACCTGTTTCTTTCTCAATGGCTAACTGGTATTCGGCCATTAACATAAAATACGGTTTATACTGTAGCTCGTGCCCAGATATGTATCGTCGCGGGGCCAAATGAGCAAAGAATGGAGATTGTAAAATTCTTTCTTCTATCATCGCCATGGCATGTAATTGTGCCTCTACTCTAGCTGAGTGCGTTGTTCCAAGTTCCTCAGTTGTCTTCATCCACGCGGGAGTCGGGAGTTCGTAAGTCATCTGGCCATCGGCCGTGACGCGTCCGCCTGGGATGGGTTGTGGCTCGTACGCCTCTTCAAACGTTTCCTCCACCGGGATGGTGACAGTTTCTTCCTCAACTGGTAGCTCAGGTGGGGAATCTGGCCTTGGTGGTGCTTCATATACTGCAATCCTTGATTCAAGGTTTGATACCTGGGCCCGTAATGCGTTGAGTTCCTCTAAGATGTCAAGAGAGGGGTCCACAGGTGCTGGTATGTCTTGGTGTGCCGGTTCTCGTAACTGGAGTAATTGGTGATCTTCTTTGAGTTTCTGTAACTCCTCGTTCATGCGGTCGTATGCATCTAGCAATGTTACATGATCTTCTAGCAGCATCCTCATGGAGTCTGAGGGAATGGCTTTGAACCGACTAGGACTGAGTGGTTGTTCTGGATGGTCTAGGGCCGCTTCTAAGTTTTCTCGATTCTGGTCCTGTAAGCGCTGGTTTTCCTCCTTTACTGCCGCTAGATGTCTTCTGAGTAAGCCCATGTTTTGTGTTAGCATTGCATTGTGAACTGTCTGGGCTTTTAATAAGTTATCCAGGTCAGCAGTGGCTTCCTTGGTTTTTTCTTCGCTTTCTAGTTCTAATTTATGATAGGCCTCTCGTAATTCCTGGTATCGGCTGTTCAGTGAGGCATTCTCAATAGACAATAAATTAAGCTGCGACTGTAAGTCATTGGTTGTCCTCTACAGCTGCTGGTAATTATCGCCAAGAGATGTGAACTCATCTCTGACTTGCGTCATACACATGAACATCTGTCGAAATGCATTATCTACAGTGGGTGATAGTATTAATGGGGTGCTAAATGAAGATGCAGTGGGTGTAGATGCAACGGGAATGGGGAATGGGGGTGGGAAGGTGGATGCTGTGGTGATTGTGGAAAATTGTGAGGTGCCTAAATATGTTTGTGCCGTGAGTGAAGTGAGTGATGGTGCAGTGGGTGGTGAGATGTCCATGTCATTGGACGTGTCCAGTGTAGTGACCGTGAATATGGGTGTGACCGTGGGTGCTTGTGCTGGTGTAAATATGGGATTTACAAAGGTTGAGGAGTAATTTACAGGGGGGCTGGTTGGTGCAGCTTGGTGGAAAGGGGAAATAGGGGTTACCGTGGGTCGGGGAGGTGAGACTGGGGAGAAGGTTAATGGCGGTGGGAATGGGAAAAGGGGTCGTGGAGGTGTGGGGAAGGACGGGAAAGATGGATGGAGGAATGGGTTGAATGGAAAGGTGGATGTGTGAGGGGGTAGACTGGGTCTAATGGGTGCAGGAATTGTGGGGTGAGTGGTCGTAAAGACAATTTCTGCTACGCCACCTGCGAATGAAGATGTTGGTCTGGGAGAAGGAGGGTGAATAGGGGAGGCTGGAGGGATGGGCGGTGATGGAGGAGCGGTTGGGGTGGTCGGTACTTCAGTGACTACTGAGGTATGTACAGTTGTAGCGCGGGGTGGGGAATCCACAAGGATGGTTCCTGCTGCCAAGGAACTTTCGGGGACAAGGCGTGCCTCCCTGGCTTGTTCTGAAGACTGTGCTCCTGTTGGTACACGAATGTATTCGTCGGGCTTTGAAAGTAGTCGTACTCTGCGGAGGTCAAACTGTGGTAGTGGCTTTCTTTGCAAGTACCTAAGTGCTTCGTTGGAGCCTACTGAATTGACTAACTCTCTGAATCCTTTGATGTATGCGTCTTCGAATCCGCCTGTGACAAGTTCTTGTTCTATTATCGCTTGACTCTCTTCCTCAGTCAGCTTTTTGCGTGCCAAAACCTTTTCCATAGTTCTATACAGCTTCTTAATAGCCAGTGTGTAAGCGGCTGCTTCGTAAGTTTCATCTTCATGGGTACTTGTATCACCATGTGTGTCTGTTTGTTGGCCTTGGCCATCTGTCTGTTCATGCTCTTGGGATTCGATAGTGCCCTGGCTTGCTTCGTCATCGCCTTCGTTGTCATCGGTTGCTGTTCTTTCGTCATCAGAGCTAGACACAATCTGTCCTTGTGGCTGATCCCTGGGTGTGGTAGGGTAGCTAGGCCTTTCAAATTCTTGAGAAAACAATTGTCCTTCTGAAAACTGGAACTCATTGGAGAATGCATCGGGCATCTCAAAATCAAAAGTTGGATCCAGTGGTGCTGTTTGTTCTACTTCTAAATGGGGTATTGGAAAAGAGAACGCTTCCCCACCAATTGTGGTGGGAATTTCAGCTGCTGTGGTGATAGGTTCTGTGGTTGTGGCTGCTTGGGGTGCAACAGTACTGGTGGTGCCCTCCGTTACAACTAGTCTTGATAATCTGATACGAATAGGTTGTACTGTGGGGGTGGCTGCTGTCAGTGACTGCTCTGGAGATGGTTGTGGCGAGGGTGATTCTGGGACTTGTAGGCATGGGATAGTGCCTCTTATCCGCTTTACGGCTCTGCCTTTGCTAGCCTTTCTAGCTTTCTTTGTGGTTCCTTTAAATGCCTTCAGTTCCTCACTAGTCATGGCGCGCTCTATGGGTAAATCATATGCCAAACACATGTATATAATCCTTGTAAGTGCACAACATCCATTGATGATTTTCTTTCGTTCCCATCTATGTTGTTCCAAATAGAGCTGATCAATTATCCAGCTAGCTAGATCAACCGTTTGGGGTCCAGTACATGCTAAGTATAATCCAAACCTGATTCTTTTGTAGGGCATGGTAAAATGATCCTGAGCTGGGAAAGCAAAGTGCTGCATGCATATCTGTAATGGCTTGAAGAGCTCAGGTGTTATAGCAGAAATATCCTCCCACTTAGTTACGTCACCACGTTTCATCTGCTCTGGGACTAGTCGTTCTCGCTCCGTCGGAGTGTGCGTTCCATGTATTTTCAGAGCTGTGCAAATTAAATCTTTAGACAAATAAAACCTTCTGAATGGAGGATCATTTACCAAGGATGGTAACATGAATGTGCCGGGTAGATCCTTGTTCTCTGAAGTTGTCAAGGTAGTTACTAGGTAAAAGCATCTATAAAAATCGGGTTTAGGCAGAGGGTCACTAAAGTATTCTGTAAATCCCGCTCGTGCCCAAACGTGCATTAAATCTTGTGTATTCTGTAGTCCTTCAAATTCTCGTGAAAAGAACTGGTACTTGGCCCATGTGCGCAAATCAAATGCCAAATTGGCCTCAAATATGAAATCAGCGTCTGCTAATGGTCCTGCTAGGCCTTGAAACCAGTGAGAGTTACGATGAATCTTCTCGGTATATCCTCTAGGAGGATCATCGATTGGCATGGGTCCTGGAAAACCTTGAAACTCTGGTGGTTGCATCGTAGGATAAGATTCCGCGAGTATTTCTCCAATATTGGCCATTGGTGTGCTTGGGCCAGCTTCTGATGGTCCTTCTTCGGTTTGCATGATGACTGACGAGCTAATGGAAAAGATCTGCTACAAAAGATTAGCACATTAGTATGGAAATTAATTATGATCCCATTAAGGTGAGACCGCAATCCCTTTCCATAACCGATGTGTAACCCGTGTAGCCAAGTGTCATGAAGTGATTGATGCAATGATTATTTGCAAAACTAATGCAGATCACTAGACGCCTACATTGTCAGATTATGCATACATTTCTTGATGAACTTTTATTATGCATGATGTGGGGTTTTGGTGTATGAATTTATACAAGGTTTGGTTGAGGGTGAATTATTAGAAGGGTGGAGTTTAAACGGGGTGGGAGAATTGTTAGATAAGGGGGTACAAGAAGACGTCTGGATACGTTTCGGTATCCATTTCCTAAGAGTCTTGGAGTGGGTGGTATGTTTCTGCTGAGGGACAAAAAGTGGTATCGGGTTTGGTGGTATTGAGGGATGGAAAGATTTCTAAGGGGTATATATTACATGGCTTGAGGGTTGTGCTATAATACATTGTTTGGGTACCCAAATCTGCATGGGTGTGGGTCGATTGATAAGATACTTCTTGGCGATCCAAATCTGCCGAGTATTTGTACTTGGGGAAGAAGATTGAGGGGACTTTGGATGCTGACTCTGCTTCTGTTGAAACTTTGTCCTGTTCTCGTCTGCAGTGTTGCCAATAGCCTGTGGTTGCTGTCCTTTTGGCACCCATATTTGTCTCGTGCCGCTTGTTCTGTGATGCTGATACTGCTGCTTTCTTTGCCTTGTCTCGTGGTGTTGTCGGTCTGGGTTCCTCTGTTGTGGTTGACTCCTTCGTGGTTGGGTTTGAGAGGTCCAGTGGACGCTCTGCTTTGGAAAAGAAGGGAGATCCAACACTTGCGTGACCTGCTGTAGCTCAAGCGTAAGCACCACCTCCTTTACTTGTCAATCCGCAGAGACGTGAGGACCGGTATGAAGACCACGAGCAAGTGAAGGCACAAGTGCGTGAGTGAAAGCACACAAACATGCACACACATACACACACACGCGCACAAAGTAAGATCAAAGAGAGGAACAATGGAAAGCTTAGATTGCAAAAGAGTTCTCTTACAAAAGTTCTATTCTCTAACAAGCTAACCTCAAAAATGAGCTCTCTAACTCTTTTTATAGTTTTTTGACTAGTTTTGGCCCTGTCCAGACCTAGTGTCCGGCCTAGTTAAAAATTAGGTTCCAGGGCTTATTTGAGGGCTCAAACGAAGTCTAAAAATTATGAAAATTGGTACGATGGTACTTCTAATACTCCTCAAGCTCGAGGACTCCTCGGCTTGAACAAAATGGAGTTACTAAAAATAGATAATGGTATTTACAATGGTTTCTAGTGATGAAAATCACTATTTTTGTAGGGGATTCTTCTGAAAATTTGACATACACTTCTTGGAGCTCCCTACTTGCTCTCTCTTCTTCTATGTCCACTTCTTTGATGTGCTTCCATGCTTTGTCTTTGACCTTGAGCTTCAACACTCCCCCCCCTCTCGAGTCTGTCGTCCCTGACAGACCCTTGTTGTAGTGATTGTTCCAAGTAGTGCCTTGAGAGGGAGTGTCCCTTCTGTATGAACACAAGTCGTCCGACGTTCTTCATCTATCACTTGTGAATCTTTGCAGGTTGTAGTCTCTTGGTATGTGCTTCTGCCTTGTATTCCAGCATGACTGTGTCGTTGTGAGTCTCCGTTGATGTTTTCTAGATCTTCCAAAGTTGATCTTCATAGTAGTCAAGCCAAGTACTCATAACCCATATTGAGTGATGGGTAAGTGTGTTCGTGCATGGGTTGAAAAAAGTATGTGCCTTGTGCACGGCCTTGTAATGTAGCCCTACGCATGCTTACTTGGAAAATGCATTGGAAGAAGTATGGTGCAAAAACTGCGGGTCTTGAGCTAAGTGCTCAAGGGTATGCTGACGAAGAGGTTTCCTAAACTATCATGGTTATGGTGTTTCCAGAGTAAAGATGCTTACCATGGCGAAGGTTGATGGATGTTTGCCTCTTCGTGTTGTACACTCGGCCTTTGGGATGGAACCTTGTTGATGAATGTCCATGTTGATTGTCCACTGATGAGATCTTTTGAGTGGTGGATCCCCTTTCCTCTTTTCAAAGGAACATTTGTCACTAACAATGTGCATTTCTGAGCTTGGGCTCATGCACGTTCACTTCCCTATATTGACACTCAGAGGAATATTGGACACGTGCCGGTTTCTAAGAGATTACCATGCTGATTGACATAGACCATTCACCAGTACTACTGTTCCATACTGGTTCAGGAAATACTGAGAATTGAATTGCTTTATATTCCTTGGCAAGCAACATCGGGTAACTACACCAAGCTGTGTTTCACATATACTCTTTAGCTCACCATATGCAGGAGTCTTTCTCCGCCAGAACTACCTTTTGCAGATATCTCCTTGGATGCTCTGGTACATGAAGTAGTTAAGCATCACGCAAGTTGCGGACCTTCAAGCTCTTCATTCCTACCATGGTAAGAGAAAATCATAGCTGTAGATGCCAGGTTCATGCCAAATGCTTGTCCTCTACCAGATAAGGCAGCAATAATCTCACTGCTGGCCGAGACACACTGGGAACAAGCTCTCTCCCTCTTCTCTCTCTCTTTTTTTTTTTTTTTTTTTTTTTTTTTGAGAAACAGGATATCACAAAACAAGAACACAAAAGTTAGTATCAATAGAAATGTTCGACATATGTCACTGTGCTCTTGTGCATGGGATTCTCAAGTGTGTCTATGCACGGCCGTGTACTGTGGCCCTATATTAATGCATACTTTGGAAATGCATGACCTAAATGGTGCAAAAGACAGGGTTGTGCAAGGAGCACATGGTTGTTGCTCGTTCGAGGCTTTCGATGTTATTTGTGGAGGTTGATGCCGGCCTTAGTGGAGGTATCCATAGAGTCTCGAACTGATGTAATCCTCCTTATTGGAGTCCATTTTAGAACATCATTTGGCACTGTAGAGGTCACTTCAGGCGTCTTTCTCTTTGGATGCTTTCTGAACTGTGGTATCCAGTGTGGTTGATGCTTTGGTTCGGTGGAGGCTACTTGCACTTTTGGCTTCCAAACCCATATCCTTTTTGCATGTCTTCCTACTAATGTTGAAGAGCTGATTTGATCTTCCTTTGGTCTCTGTACGTGGTTCTTACCCTTTTCTCTTTTTGGCCTCTTTGTTGAAACCTTTTGCATGTGGGAGAACAAAGGTTGTTGTGGGTGTAGGATCTTCTTAGGTACCCACATCTGTAATTGCCCTTGTTGAGCTGCAGCTAACTTCTTAGGCACCCAAACTTGTTGGATATCTTGTGACGGAGCTTGTCTGAGCTGCTTCCTTCGTCTTCTGGCTTGGTTAGTGTGCATGGATGGGATTTGTGGGGGTAAGGCTGGTGGTTGCTCTCCTTTGCGTACCCAGATCTGCTTCATGCCCGGAACCGTTTTTTTATCGAATGGTGTCTTTCTATTTGATGTAGCAGTTGCCGTGAACGGTTGTGTTTGCTTGTGTGGTGGGCTCACTACTGTGGCTACTTGAGTCTTTGGAGAAGAAGAAAGATCCACCCGCCTTCGAACCTGGTCTTCCACGATTGACTCCTTCTGCATCATAGAGCTTTTGACACATACAACATCTTCTTTCATATGATTAGTCTTGGAAGAACTAAGAGAGTGTGTGGTGCCATGATCTAGGAGCATGCAGTTCTCTAATTCTAATGTAATGCATTGTTCATGTACCCAAACTTGAAGAATTTGACTTCTTAGGTTTAAGTTAACTGCATGGTCATAGATCCAATCTTGACCCAAGACAAGTGGTTCTGTAAGGTTCTCTTCTTGACATACTAGCGCTTTGACTTTCATTGGAACATCTTGAAGGTAGATGGGAAGTTCCACCTCGCCCAAACAAGGGGTTTCCACACCTCCCAATCCTATGAGATAAGCTTCTATGGGATTGATGTTCAACCCCAAGTCTTGGCAGTAGGAAAGTTTAACTGCACTACTTGCTGCACCTGAGTCAATCAATGCTTTCACCGTCCTTGCACCCTTCCCTTGTCCTATCTCTATGGTCACAAAGGGTCTTCGGTCAATGACCTGAGAAGTCGCAATGCCTGACTTTTGACACATATCCATGTGATATTTTGGGGCTTTTGAGTTGACATCTAGGCCTAATCGCCTTAACTTATTTTGCCTAATACGCTCTCTGGCCTCTTCCTGTGCTTCTTCTCTCACTCTTAACTCTTCTTCTTTTCGCTTCTTCGCAGTGTTGAGTCTCATTAGCATATCCTCAGTAAGAGGTTCTTGATATAGCTTGACTCTACAGCCACTAATATAGTTTGGCAAGATATCTCCTTCTAGAGTGGCCAACTGAACTGCGCCACTAGTGGAAATTCTATTAATGATCATGGGTCCATAACCTCTTTTTTCCAACTTACGGGCATGTTGTTTTAGTGTGTATACCAACACTAGATCTCCCTCTTTCAATCCCTTATCCTTGATGTGTGCATCAAAGTATGCCTTTTGCCTCTTCTTTGCAGCGTAGATGCCTGCTGCCGCTCGTAGCCTCGTTTCACCCAAGCGTTCGAGATCAAAGATCCTAGAGGACAATTCATGCCCATTCCACTCATACTCTTGTGCTACTTTTAAGGCAGGGATTAAGAAATCTAATGGTAGCACAGCGTTGTGTCCGAAGACCATCTGAAATGGGGTGGCGTTGAGTACCGTTTTGTAGGCAACTCGATAAGCCCAAACAGCATGATGAAGTTGTTTGTCCCAATCAGAGCGTTTATTATTTACCAACTTTGTCAATACGTTACAGAGGATCTTATTGGTACTCTCGGCTTGTCCGTTGGCTTGTGGATGATAGGGGGCGGATTTCTTATGTATCACCAAGAATTCTTGGAGAAGATTTTCAATGACTTCATTCAAGAAGTGTGTGCCTCTATCGCTCACCAACTCTATTGGTAGTCCATATCTCGTGAACACATTCTCGAATAAGAACTTAGCCGTAGTCTGAGCATCATTCTTTGTTGTGGCTTTGACTTCTACCCACTTTGTAAGGTAATCTGTGGCTACAATGATGTATTCTGCATGGGAGTTTCTAGCTGGGGGATTAATAGGGCCTATGAAGTCTATGCCCCACTTGGAAAATGCACGCCCTCCCATCATTGGCCTCAAAGGCATCTCGTCTTTTCTAACTGGATATTGTGCACGTTGGCATGTGTCACATTTCTTCACATAGGTATGTGCATCCATATGAAGAGTGGGCCACCAAAGTCCTGAGAATAGAATGGTCTTAATCACTCGGTCAGGACCAAAATGTCCACCTGCAACACCACTGTGTGCAGTCTCTAAGACCCTTAAATAGTCTGATTCATGAACGCACAGTCTTAAGTAACCATCTTTACCTCTTCGGTATAGGTTCTCTCCTACTAAGGCATAGCCTTGAGCCTCTTGCTCCATATTTCGTCTTCTTGCTAGACTGGCCTCTTTGGGTAATCTTCCCGATCTCATAAACTCTACCAATGGAGCACTCCAATCTGGAATTAATGATACTTGATAAAGGGTCGCATGCTCCACTGGTGGTCTCTCTCTGCACATTGGACAATTCTTGATCCACTCATGTATTTCTTTGTCCATGCTAGGCCAATACACTCCTAAACGTTTCAAATTCTGCAATGTTCGTTGTTTAGAATAGTGATTTCCTAGCAATCCCTCATGAGCTTGCTGCAACCAACTACTATGTTCATCATCCTCGACACAACAAGCTAATACACCCTCAGTATCTTGTTTGTACATGCTTCCTGCCAATATGTGATATTTTTGTGATTTTACAATTTCTTCTTGTGATGTTTTCACATTCTTATTTGCAGGGCCGAAGGTTAGAACTGGTACCAACTTATTTGCCCATTTAGGAACAACTTCCAAATTGAACAGATAAGCATCGGGTAATTCGTCAGACACTCCTTGCGGTGACTCTCCTGAAGTGATGCGAGAAAGGTGATCTGCCCGAAGGTGGGTTCTACCTTTCCTGACAACAACTTCAAAGTCATATTCCATTAGTAAGAGGAACCATCTTACTAAGCGTCCAGTATTGCAAGGTTTATTGGCCAAATATAACAAAGCTTGATGATCAGTGAAAAACTTGAACTTGTTGGCCAATAAATAGTGTCTAAACTTCTTCACAGCATATACCATGCCTAAGCCCTCTCGCTCAGTTGTGGTATAGTTCCGTTCAGCTGCAGTGAGCTGTCTACTAGCATATGCTATGGGCAAATCTAAATTCCCTTCACCTGTGGGTTGTGCCAGCACACATCCTATGGCATGATTGGATGCATCCACATGGACATGGAATGGTTTATTCCAATCAGGAGTGGTCAGTATTGGTGCTGTGCACAAACGTTTCTTCAGTTCATTGAAAGAATTCTCGCATTCATCGTTCCACTCAAAATTAGACAACAAGGCATAAAGGGGTCTAGCTATGATCGCGTACATGTGGATAAACCTACGGTAATATCCACAATGGCCCATGAAGGCTTGTACCTCTTTAACATTCCTTGGCCTTGGCAGCTCCGCTATGGCTCGTACCTTATCTTCATCCGTTGAGATTCCATTCTTAGAAACAATATGACCGAGGATTTTACCTTGACGCACCATGAACACACACTTTTCTGGGTTCAGACACACTCG
Source organism: Ceratopteris richardii (assembly GCA_020310875.1). Classification (NCBI taxonomy): domain Eukaryota; kingdom Viridiplantae; phylum Streptophyta; class Polypodiopsida; order Polypodiales; family Pteridaceae; genus Ceratopteris; species Ceratopteris richardii. The sequence continues at coordinate 6,498,372 of CM035406.1, forward strand.
ATATTCTCTACACTTGTTGAAGATTTGTCTGAGTTCAGGGATGTGAACCCTTCTTTCTTGGGAATGAGCACATAAATCATCCACATACACTTCTAAGCTCTTTCGCAAGAACTCTTTGAAGACATGACACATGAGCCTTTGGAATGTTGCAGGAGCATTGGTGAGCCCAAATGGCATCACCCGAAATGCAAAGATTCCCCACTCTGTAGCAAAAGCTGTTTTGTGTTGATCTTCTGGGGCAATGGCTACTTGATTGTAACCTGAAAATCCATCAAGGAAGCTATAAACTTCCTTGCCTGCAACACGCTCCAAAAGGTGTTCTGTGATTGGAAGTGGATAACTATCTCTAATCGTAGCGGCATTAACTTTTTTAAGGTTAATACACACTCGCAACTTCCCGTTCTTCTTGGGTACCACAACAATGGGGGACACCCATTCGGTATGCTCAATCTCATAGATGAATCCAGCCTCAATCAACCTATCAATTTCTTCTTTGATTTTGGCTGCATAGGTATCATTATATGTGTAGGGCTTCTGTTTGGTGGGCTTAGCATCAGCAGTCATGGGGATAGTATGAGAGCAAATTCTTGGATCTACCCCTTTCAAGTCTCTATAGTGCCATGCAAACACATCCCTATATTCCCTTAATAGAGCTATGAGCTCCATTTCTTCTCTTGCACTTAGGTCATCTCCTATATATGTGCATCTCTCTTCGTTCTCTTCAATGGTCACTACAATCTTCTTGGTCTTTTCTTTATTATCATATGATTCTCCTATGATGGCCTCTCTCTTAGGCATTCGTACCAAAATTTTGCGGTCGTCAACTTCATATTTCTTGAAGTTTTCTGGTACTTCAAACAATGATTCCTCCTCTTCTTGTTTCACTGCTTTTCTTTTCTTTTTCTTTTGACTACTCTCACTTCCATCCTTTGAGTTTACTGTTTTAATACTTGTGAGAGGTTCTTCTTCTTTCTGGGTGAACACTCCTATATCTTCTAGATAGTGCTGCTCTGAGTTAAAGCAACTATCCATCACAATAGACTCCAGATCATCGTCATTCTCTTCTTCTTCTATGACATCATTAGGGTCACATTCTTCTAGCAAGGGTTGACACATGAACACTGAGATATCATAACCTTCCTCATCACAATGAGGTGTCCACTGTTCCTCATTGACAGCAATGTCCATGGTGGCTAAGATTTCTGGCCAGCCATGAGGCTCAAACTCCTCATCTGGAAAGATCATCGGTGTGTAGGCTGGGTCCCTAGCTGGTCTATCTCCTAGCGAAGTTCCTTCTTCTCTCGCCTTTAATCGTTTTTCCTCTTCCTTTGCGACCTTGCACATCCACAAATGAGTATCTTCATGCAGCCATGATGGATCAGGTGAACTTTCAGAATGCACAGAGATGGAATCTTCTTTCGCTTTGTGGATAGAATTCCACTGTAGGGGTGGTACATCTCTGAAGGTGTAATCCTTCAAATTGACCTTAGTGGTGACCTGTAGCTCAGTGATGAGTAGCACCTCCTTTAATGTCAATCCGGGAAGACGTGAGGATGGTATGAAGACCTCGAGCAAGTGGCGGCACAAGTGCGTGAGTGAGAAGCACACAAGCATGCACACACATACACACACACGCGCACACACAGCAAGACAAAGAGAGAGAATCAATGGAGTTCTTTAGATTACTTTCACAAGCTCTTACAAGTTCGTTCCAATTACAATCTAACCCCAAAAATGAGCTCTCTAGCTCCTTTTATAGTTTTTGACTAGCTTTTGGCCCTGTTCAGACCTAGTGTCCGGCCTAGTTAAAAATTAGGTTCCAGGGCTTATTTGGGGGTTCAAACGAGATCTAAAAATTATGAAAATTGGTACGCAACTACTTCTAAGGCTCCTCAAGCTCAAGGACTCCTTGGCTTGCACAAAATGGAGCTACAAAAATGTGAAATGAGATTTACAATGATTATTAGTGATAAACATCACTGTTGTTGTAGGGATTTCTTCTAGCGATCTGCCATACATATCTTCAAGCTCCCTACTTGCTCTTCTTCCCTGCGTGTCCATCTCTCTGATTTGCATTAATGTCTTGAAAAAATATTGGCCTACTTGCCAGATCTTCTTTGACTGCCCTGTTTGCTTGTGCTGTCCCTTCGCTCGCTTGTGCTGTCCCTTCTTTGACTTTCGCGTCTTGTAGATCCTGATGTACCAAGGCTACTGCCAACACCCCCCCCACTCTCGCGTCTGTCGCCCCTGACAGACCCTTGTCTAGCTGCTTTTTGTACGTAGTATTGTACAACGTCGGCGGCGAGGTGGTGTTCTTCTAACCTGAGTCCCCTTGCTAGATCTGTCAGCAATGCATCCCAATTGACTGGCCCTGGGACATCTGGATGTGGCACCCGTAACTGCTCTGAGTGAATGGTTCGCTCCACAGCAAATAAATGGAGGAGATGTGAGGGTCTGGGTACAAATATTTCTGAGTGGTATTCCCAGAACCCTGTTATGAACATCTCTTCGAATGTTTGTTTAAAGCAGGCCGGGAGGTATTTTATTCTAGCGTGCCAAGCATATATCACCTCTATGGAAGGAGTGGTGCTCATGTCATATACCAAATCTTGGTTTCCTGTAAGGAATCCGACGCCTGAGAAGTGTGGGTCTTTGATATTCTTGAATGTCCTGAATGTAATAAGCATTAACTCAAAAATTTTCATGCACATCTGGGCCATTACATCAGGGGTATTCTTTAATCGGAGGCTCCAGTGCCGTATAGTGGAAATCATGTAATTGACGGTGGGAGGTCCTTGAGGGGGTGCTAGATAGACGTAGTTTAACCATTTGGCGCATCCCTTGATATTCTTGACTGCAATGGTAAACTCTGGCCATGTGCGCCTGCGGAGTACAGGAACATAACAAGGGTTATATTTAATAAAAAGGGGCATATTCGTCCAGGTGCGAACCATCTCCGGATAGGTTTCGAGGAGTCGGATCCTCCAAGTGGGTTGATGAATGGATCCTTTTTTAGCGCTCTCTGGGATGTCATCTGGCCCAAATTGTGTAGCAAACGTTGGAGGTTTGCCACATTTGTGTTGGATTTCTGCATTGTAGTCCGCCAGGAGTATACAATAGGGCACGTATTGATCATCATTGGTTCCGATCCATCTATGGTGGGACATGCTGCGGAAGTATTCTGATTTAATAATAGTGTCCTCTATCTTTGCCATAGATTGTATCTGAACTGCCACTCGATCTTCATGAGTTGATGCCGTTTTCTCTAGTGTTTGGAGCCACTCAGGTACTTCGATTTCTAGCGTATCCATTCCTTCTGCGGTTTGTTCACCACCTGGCATTGGCATAGGAACGTAAGGTTCCTCATACGTCTCATCTACCTCGATGGGTACCAAATCCTCGGGTTCAGGTTCGACCACTGGAGAGGGTTGCCTTTCATGTGTGAGTAATCGTGCCTGTAATTCAGCCACCTGCTCTTTCAATGCCATGACTTCTTCTGAAGTCGTGGTCGTTTCTGTTACTTTGGGTACTGTCTGTTGCTCTTGGAGTTGATTGCGCAGCGCGTCACGTTCCCTTTCCAAGTCATCATGCGCTTCTAATAGATCTGCATAGCCGTCCAGGATGGTCTTCATTGTCTCTGAGGGCACAGCTTTAAATTGCTCTGGATCAATTTCGTGTGGAGAGCCTTCCATTGCAGCTTCTAGATTTGCTTCATTTTGCTGCTGCAGTCTCTTGTTTTCCTCAAGGGCGGCCGCCATGTGTTTTCTGAGAAGTGCCAAGTTACGCCGAACTTTGAGATTATCGGCTTGGTATACCTCGAGTAAAGCCTCTAGTTGTTTGGCACCTGATTCTGTCGATGGTTGGGGTGCTGCCGATAAGGTTTGGTGAGCCTGCTCAAGCGCCGCGTAGCGTTGATTCAGTTCTGCATTTTCTGTGTGTAGCATGTGAAATTGTGTTTGTAAGTTCTGGTGGTGCGTTTCCAGTTGCTGATACCGGTTGTCCAGAGCTTTGTACTCATGTTGTAGCTGATATACACATTGGTTTAATGCAAAAAATATGTTATTTACATTAAATAATGATGCAGGGGGAATGGGGGCGGGAATGGGAGAGGTGAATGCTGTGGATGTAAGTGGAGATGTGGGTGGAGGAGGTATGGGTGATGGTGGCATGGGGGGAGGGAGCGGTGCTGTGGCTGGTGATGTTTCCATCGTGTCAACTGTTTGAGTGACGGTGTAGATGGGAATCGTGGGTGGAGTGGATGTGACATCGGTGAACAGGGTGGTGAAGGTCGGCATGGTGACTCCCCCGACTTGGATTCCCGAGGAGAGTGGGATGCCCATGACGATGGTAGTGGAGGTGGATGTGGTAGTGCTAGTGTCCTGTGGTGGAGTGAATTGTGTAGTGTGAGGTGGGGATGGTGGTGACAACGGTGCTTCGTGATATTCTTCTGCTTGCGCTGACTCGCCTGGTGCTGATGTATTGATGTGAATTTGCTTCCCGGACCTCCTGGGACGAACGGGAACTCTTTTTTCAAACCTGTGGATGTAGGCCATAGCCTCATGGATGGCCTCGTCCAGTCCTACAGCGTCGGCATGAAGGTTCATGGACTCAATGAATAACTCGTCCACACCTTCCTCCGCTAGCAAGTCGTTCATGAGTCTTTTGCCTTGTTCTAGAGACATCTTATGCTGTTCCTGAACCAGTCGCATGGTTCGATATAGTCTCTTGACTTGTGCCGAATATGCTGGGGCACTTGCTAACTCGGAGAGTTCGTCATATTCTTGGTGTTGTTCTTCGTCGGCCTCTTCTTCATCTCCTCCTGCCTCTTGTTCATCTACATCGACTTCTACAGTTTGTGGTTGGGTGGGGGCCGATGTTGTTTTGGGTCGTGGTTCCTGAGCTCGCGCTGCTTCCGCTTCGAGGTTAGAGTCATAGATTAATCTGGCAATTTCTTCATCCGTGAGGTCCTCAAGAGTAAATCCCTGCGGGAATTCCAAATCGGATGGAATGGGTGGAAACACCAGATTAGGCCCCTCCGTGCTTGGTCTTGGTAACCGGATTGTGAATGGCCTAACTCGTCGTGTCTGGGGAGGAGTGATTTCTGGTGTAGCGGTAGCTCCCCTTGGTTGAGCACAGGGTAGTTGGACTCCCCCCCTCATCTTCTTGGATGGAGGGCCTGCTGTTGATAGCCTTCTTTGGAATTCTTGGACTCGTGACCATACGAGTGCCCGCTGAACAGGCACGTCATAAGCCAAGCATCTATAGATTATTCTGGTCAAAGCACAACACCCGTGGAGCACATTCTTCTGTTTTTTGTTCCACCTTTGATGCGCTAGGTGGATCTGGTCTATGATCCAGTGTGGCACATTGATGGGCAGGCTTTCGGTTTCTGCTAGATATAAACTGAACCATATTTTTTTCGGGGGCATTGTGAATCGTTCTTGGGCGGGAAACGCGAAGTGTTGCATGATGGTGCGCAGGTGAAGCGCAATGGTAGGTGTCATGGCTACCATATCCTTCAACTTATTCAGATCCTTGTGCTTCATTCGACCTGGGACCATGGTTTCCTTTTCTGTTGGGATGTGCATGCCGTACATACCCAACGCTTCTCTTACCAGATTGAGGCTCAACTTGAATCTTTTGAGCTCATTACCCGGCAGCAGTGATGGCAACACAAAGGTGCTGTCGCCGCCCTTGGCTCTGCTTGGCGTGATGGTACTGATTAGATAAGAGCATCGTAAAAAATCCGGCTTTGGTAAGTGAGTCCTGAAATAACTTTCCACACCTGCTTTGACCCAAACTGATCTCATGACTTCAGCATTTTGGTAGCTTTCAAATTCGCGTGTGAAAAAGTGGTATCGACCCCATTTGCCATTGAACTCCAATTCTGCTTCCCAGAAGTAGGTTCCATCGCCCAGTGGTCCAGCAACATCACTGAACCAATGCGCATGCTTACCCACTTGAGAAGTGTGTCCTTGAGGAGGATCCTGGATGGGGAGCACATGCACATCTTGAAGCTCTTGCGGTCTTGCAGTGAGGCGTGGCTCAAGGAGAAGTGTTTCTATGTCCACTATCTGGGGACCAGATCCGGCTTGAGAGCTGGTACCTACTTCTGCCATGGCCTGTTTGCTGAGTGGTTCTGTGAGAATATAGAACCAAGTGTTAACATCGGACTGGACAAAATAAATCTGTTGTTGTCCCCGTTACAACATTAACATGAGATGGATGGTGAGTTAGTGGTTAGTAAGTGCATGAAGGCAGTGTGTGTAGTTAGTGATTGTGTTGTCCTAGGAAACTATTGCAGTTAGTAAGTGGGTTATGAATTTACAAATTGGGGTCGGGGGGTTTATTACAGGCCCTAGGCTGCCAAATGCAGTGAATGGGCTTTGCCTTCGGTTTCGGAGAGTCTCTACAGAGCCTTCTCGATGTCGTGGTTTGCAGATGAGGCCTTTTTGGGACCCATTTACAATTGATTACATGTACGCTCTTGGGTTTTGGTGTGTACATGAGTGTTGAGAACGAGTGAAATCTGGCAGTATGCGTCGCTGCGTTATGCTGTTTAAGTAGTGGCCTTAGCGTAGCTACTTGTGCCATCAAGCAAGCCTTAGGCACCCAAATTTGTCTTGATTGTGGGCTTGCCTTCATTGACTTCTTGGGCACCCAAATAGATTTTACTTTAGCAGAAGAATTTCGGAAAGACTTCTTATTAGCGTTGCGTTGTTGGTCACTAATAAGAGGCTTTGCCCCTGTAGTTGACGGTGGTGCCACCGGTCGTTCGCCTTTCCGCACCCATACCTGGTCTATTTTCTGGGCTGTTCTGCTGCGCAGGTACTTTTGATCTCTGACATAGGTAGTACCCTGCTTCTTCTGCCTTTGATCCACCTTGGGTTGCTGCCTCCTTCTAGCCTTTGGAAAAGAAGGGAGTTCCGTTGCATTCTTGACTCCTTTTTTGCAAATATCATTCCTCTGCAACACATAGTTTTGGACAAGAACAGCATGGTCATCTTCATGTGTACCCCTGGAAGGACCAGGAGTCTGTGCCTTTTCTAGTTCCTTGAGTGCTCCATTGTCTAATTCTACTGTAACTCGACTATGATTGACCCAAACCTGGAGAAGTCCACTTCTTAGGTTTAGATTGACTGCTTGGTCATAGATCCAATCCTGACCCAAGACGAGAGGTTCAGTGAGATCCTCATCTTGACACACTAGTGCTTTAACATTCATTGCCTCCTCGTGAATGTAGAGGGGAAGTTCCACCTCACCCATGCAAGGGGTTTCCACTCCTCCCAATCCTATGAGGTATGCTTCCACAGGATGGACAGTTAACTGTAACTCTTGACAGTAAGACAACTTAACAGCGCTAGTGGCAGCACCTGAGTCAATCAAGGCTCTTACAGTCCTTGTACTCTTTCCTTGTCCTATATCTAAGGTTACGAAAGGACGTCTATCAATTATCCTATGCGAGCTTGTTCCTGCGACTTCACACATTGCCACATGATATCCTTGATCTGCATAGTCATTTGTCCTAGGCTGCTCTCTACCTTGCCTTCGTAGTTTCATCCTTCTGATGCGTTCTAAAGCCTCTGCTTGAGCTTCTTCTCTAATTCTCTTTTCTTCCTCTTTGCGTTTCTTAGCAGTGTTGAGTCGGCTGAGCATTTCCTCCGTGAGGGGTTCCTGGTACAACTTGACTCTGCAACCGCTAATATAATTTGGGAGAACATCACCCTCTAGTGTGGCCAATTGTACTGCTCCGCTCGTGGAGATCCTATTGATGATCATAGGTCCGTAGCCTCTCTTCTCTAGCTTCCTCGCGTGCTGTTTTAGTGTATAGACTAAGACTAGATCTCCTGCTTTCAGGCCTTTATCCTTCACGTGGGCATCAAAGTATGCCTTCTGTCTCTTCTTGGCTGCATATATCCCTGCTGCGGCTCTCAGTCTCGTTTCCCCTAATCGTTCAAGGTCAAAGATCCTAGAGGAGAGCTCGTGACCTGTCCATTCGTGTTCTTGTGCTACTCTCAATGTGGGGATCAGGAAGTCCAAAGGTAGCACAGCGTTTTGGCCGAATACCATCTGAAAGGGGGTGGCTTGGAGTACCGTTTTATAGGCAACTCGGTATGCCCAAACAGCATGGTGTAGCTGTTTGTCCCAATCAGAGCGTTTAGTGTTCACTAGTTTTGTCAGTACATTGCATAAAATCTTATTAGTACTCTCAGCTTGTCCATTACCTTGAGGGTGATAAGGGGCAGACTTCTTGTGTATTACCAAGAATTCTTGGAGTAGATTTTCAATCACTTCGTTCAAGAAATGAGTGCCTCTATCACTTACAAGCTCTATGGGTAGTCCATATCTCGTGAATACATTCTCAAACAAGAATTTGGCAGTTGTTTGAGCATCGTTCTTGGTTGTAGCTTTTACCTCTACCCACTTGGTGAGATAATCTGTTGCCACAATGATGTATTCTGCATGAGAACCTTTCGCTGGGGGATTAATAGGACCTACGAAGTCTATTCCCCACTTAGAGAATGCACGTCCACCCATCATAGGTTTCAGTGGCATCTCATCTTTGCGTATAGGATACTGAGTCCTTTGACAGATATCACACCGTTTCACATAGGTATGTGCATCCATGTGAAGTGTAGGCCACCAAAAGCCCGCAAATAGTATTGCCTTGATTACCCGATCTGGTCCAAAGTGTCCTCCTGCTACACCTTGGTGAGCAGTTTCTAAGATCTTAAGATACTCACTTTCATGGACACACAGTCTCAGGTAACCATCTTTACCGCGCTTATATAGATTATCACCTATGAGTGAATAATCCAGGGCTTCTTGTTCTAAACTCCTTTTCCTAGCTAGAGTCATGTCTGGGGGGAATGTGTTTGTCCGCAAGAATGATACTAGAGGTTCACTCCAATCTGGCACAATGGATATTTGATAGAGAGTGGCATGTTCCACTGGTGGTTTAGTGCAGCAGATTGGGCATTCCTTGCACAACTTTTGGACATCCGCTTCCATGGTTGGCCAGTGCACTCCGAATCTCTTTAGAGTCTGCAAAGTTCGTTGTTTTGAATGGTGTTGCTCTAGTGCACCTACATGTGCTAATTGCAACCATTTAGCGTACTCATCCTCTTCTACGCAACAAGCCAAGATTCCCTGATCTGTGTGCTTGTACATGCTTCCTGCCATGATGTGATACTTTTGGGCTTTTACAACCTCTCTATTCCGTGTGTTTACCACTGGATGGTTAGGCCCGTAGGTCAATACTGGTACGATTGGCTTGGCCCACTGCGGTACAACTTCCAGATTAAACAAGTAAGCATCAGGAAGGTCATCTGACACTCCTTGTGGGGCTTCTCCCGATGTGAGCCTAGAGAGATGATCAGCTCTCAAATGAGTCCTACCTTTTCTTACCACAACCTCAAAGTCATATTCCATTAGCAAGAGAAACCATCTCACTAATCTTCCTGTATTGCATGGCTTGTTTACAAGATATAACAATGCCTGATGATCAGTAAAAAATTTAAACTTATTTGCAAGCAAATAATGTCTAAACTTTTTAACTGCATATACCATGCCTAATCCTTCTCGCTCGGTAGTGGTATAATTTCGTTCAGCCGCATTCAATTGTCTGCTGGCGTAGGCAATTGGAAGATCCATATTGCCTTCACCAGTAGGTTGTGCGAGCACACATCCAATGGCATAATTGGATGCATCCACATGAACATGGAATGGCTTATTCCAATCTGGTGTGGTCAAGATTGGTGCTGAACATAATCTTCGTTTAAGCTCTTGGAAGGAATTCTCACAATCATCCGTCCACTCAAAGTTAGTCAAAAGTCCGTACATGGGCTTTGCAATGACAGCATACATGTGTATAAATCGTCGATAATAACCGCAATGCCCCATGAAAGCTTGTACTTCCTTGACATTCTTTGGCCTAGGTAGCTCTGCTATGGCTCTCACTTTCTCCTCGTCCGTAGATATGCCATTCTTTGACACTATGTGTCCTAGGATCTTGCCTTGCCTGACCATAAAAACACACTTTTCGGGGTTCAGGCAGACTTGGTACTCTCTACATTTGTCAAAGATTTGCCTGAGTTCCGGAATATGGGTTTGTCTAACATTGGAATGAGCACAAAGGTCATCAACATAGACTTCTAAACTCTTCCTCAGGAACTCCTTAAACACATGGCACATCAGCCTCTGGAATGTAGCTGGTGCATTGGTAAGCCCAAATGGCATTACTCTAAAAGCAAAAATGCCCCATTCTGTGGCAAAGGCTGTCTTATGCTGATCCTCTGGAGCTATGGCTACTTGATTGTAGCCCGAAAATCCATCAAGGAAGCTGTACACTTCCTTGCCTGCCACTCTTTCTAAGAGATGTTCTGTGATGGGAAGCGGATAGTTATCTCGAATTGTGGCGGCATTAACCTTTTTCAAGTTAATGCACACACGCAGTTTGCCATTCTTCTTGGGCACCACTACGATGGGGGATACCCATTCAGTGTGCTCAATTTCATAGATAAATCCAGCTTCAACCAGCCTATCTATCTCTTCTTTGATCTTCGCAGCGTAATTATCGTTATAAGTATAAGGCTTTTGCTTAGAGGGTTTGGCATCTGAAGTCATGGGAATGGTGTGTGAGCATATGTCAGGGTCAACCCCTTTCAAATCCTTGTAACTCCAAGCGAATACATCTCGGTATTCTCTTAGCAAGGCAATCAATTCATGCTCTTCTTCTTCTGTCAGGTCATGGCCTATATACGTGCATCTCTCCTCTCCTTCTTCTATGGCTACTACTATTTTCTTGGTGGTTTCTTTGTTATCATAGGCCTCTCCTGATTGTGCCTCTCGTTTAGGCATTCTTATCATGACTCTCCTGTCATCTATCTCATACTTCTTAAAATTTTCTGGGACCTCAAACAAAGATTCTTCCTCTTCTGGTAAGGCTTCTCTCTTCTTTCGTTTCTTTCCTTCTTCCTTAGGGGTCATATGCGTTGCTAATCTTACATCATTTGTAACTTCTCCATGCTTCTGGGGTTGAAATTCTACCTCATGGAAGTATTCTTCATCTGATGCAAATGGTGGGTCCATAATGATTGACTCTAGGTCGGAGTCACTTGCATCCTCCAATGCATCAGGGCTAGGTTCGCATTCTTCTAGAACTGCCTCTCCCATGATTGGCTCTATGGAGAAGACTGAGATATCATAGCCATCCTCATCACAGTGAGGTGTCCATTGTTCTTCATTGATGGCTACGTCCATTGTTGCTAAAATTTCTGCCCAACCGTGAGGTTCAAATTCTTCGTCTGGAAAAACTACAGGTGCATAGGCTGGGTCTTGGATTGATCTATGGGTTTCTTTCGCACCTACCTCTCTGGCTTTCTCTCTCTTCTCTTCTTCTACTGCTACCTTGCACATCCATAAGTGGGTATCTTCATGCATCCATGAGGATCCAGACCCTATGGTATGCACCGATTCTGTGTCATCTTTAGCTCTATGGATGGGATTCCATTGGATAGGAGGGACATCTCTGTGAGAATAATCTTTGAGATTGACTTTGGTCGTAACCCCCAAGTGTTGCAAATACAAGGAGTTGGTTCCCCAATCCTGTACCACCTGCAATTGTCGCATAAATGGCCTTCCCAAAATCATCTCATAGGCATGATTTTTATTGAAGTCACAGATAGCAAAACTATGTTCAAACTCGACACCACAAGTGGTGAGAGTTATTCCTTCTAGCAATCCTAGGGGTCTCTCTATGTGGCCATCGGCCATCTGCAATTTCATTCTCGTCGGCCTGAGTGCTGGCTTGCCCCAACGCTTCCATAAGGAGGTGGTGGCAATTGCAACTCCTGCACCTGAGTCCAAAATTGCCTTTGTGGTGTAGTCTTGGTAGGTAATGGGAAGATAGGTGTTCCCTTCTTCACCTTCGCACATATCTCCTATCTTATCCAAGGGAATTTCTGGCACTGTCCTATGGGATCCTACCCGGGAACGAGGTTTGGCTATCTCTGGTACTTGCTTGGCTACATGTTTCCATAATTCAGGTCTAACTTTGAGTAGCTCTTCTAACTTGAGATTACACTGCACGTTAGTGTTCTTCACTGCCTCTGTGTTCCTAGGTATGACTGAGTCGTCGTTCCTTACCATGACTGTGGGTGCTCTCATACATGTGGACTTTGCTTCCCATGGGCCTGTGAAGTGGGGTAACTCCTGTATGGAATTAGACTCAAAGTCTAATCTCTCGTGAGACTGAACACTCTCATGCTCCCCGTAGATGGATGGGATGTCTTGTGGGAATTGGTCGTGTGCATCGTCCACAAGTTCAAAAGGAGGGGCGACCTCACTTTCGTTTTCCCATTTGTCTTCTTGAATCTCTCGTAGGAAGTCTGGTGCAAACCGATTCATCGAAGAAGAAGTATCTGGCTCCGTAGAATTAGGTACATATGCTATCTGGGAAGGAGGGCGTATTCTATCGTTGGCTCTTTCCTCGGTGTCATAGATAGCTGAGGCACAAGCTTCTTGGGGAGGAAGATCGGCTCCTTGAGGAGGCACATGAGCTTCCTGAAGAGGCTGACTTATCCGTTCTCTTGCCCTTTCCCTTTTTTGAGGGATAGGCTCCTTTTCTGGCTGTGCAGTTAGCCTCTCTAATCTTTCTAAGGAGGGGAAGTTGTCTGGTTTAGTGGAATTGGCTGCATAAACTTCCGATGGGGAATGGCTCAGGTTTTTGCTTGCCTTTTCTTTCTCCTGATTCTTTTCTTCCTTGTCGGATCTGGCGATTATCCTCTCTAACTTTTCTAGGAATCCATCCAAGTGTAATTGCGTCTTGGCTGAGCCCGAGTAATTGAAAAGGCGACTGGCTTCAAACATAGTCTGGGCCAATGCGACCATTTTCGCGCATAGTTTGGTTCTTTCCATCTCTAGGTCAGCTCTAGGATAGCACTTGTCATGATCCGTGACGTTTGGCCCTTCTTGGATTCTGGCCTGATATGCTTTAAGCATCATGTTTAGGTCTTCAGGAGTGGGATCAGCTAACACTGATCCTACTCTAGGGGGTGGTGGGATTTGATGAGGCGATGGGGAAGGTGGTGAGTCGGATGGAAATGGGAGTGGTGGAGGCGGGGTGATGTGAGAGGGAGGTTGAGTTGTGAGTTCAGTTATCCTCGCTTTGGTTTCTCTTATGCTTTCCTCAAGCTCACTCATCTTTTTGGCCCATTGTCGTTTCATTCTTTCTCGACTATCTTTCCATGCTCTAGTCCTTTTCTTTGTTATGCTCTCGGTTTCACTAGCCTCTGAGTTCTTACCCTGGTTTGTCTCTTGGTTTTGTTGCAGAGCCTGAGCTCTAGTGACTACCTGCACTGGTGCAGTGGAAGTGACGCTTCCAGAGGAATCTACAACCAAACCAATCACATTGATAGGAGTGATTTTTGGCATATTATTGGGGTTCTTAGGGCAATCTCGTAAAAGATGCTCTTTTCCACAATCTTGGCAAAAGCCTTGGATAGTCACTGACTGGGGTTGTGTAGGTGGGGGCAAGGGACAATCACGAATGAGATGATCTCCCTGGCATCTGTAGCACGGTCCTCTTGGGAATGGAGGTCTTACTTGCCTAGGTTGAGGTCTAGGGTTGGGGTTTGCATACATCACGTTCGTGTAATCTGACTCCCAACTAGGTTCACTTGGTTCTTCACTATAGTAAGACTCACCATGTTCTGGAGACTGCATGTAGTAAGCCTGGGGACTATCGACATGTGTAGAATCAAAGCTATGGTCACTTGGGTCATTTTCCGAGATCAATGGGGTTACTGGTACTATGGCCCTATTCAGGTTTTCTTCTGCAACAGCATACTTTACTGGAATCACGTTAGTGGGGTTTGGGGGCTGTTGAGCTAGTACTGGTTGGGGTCTCTGTTGAGCCTGATATTGTGGTTGGTAGGTTTGTTGGGGTCTAGCATATTGTGGTGGTGGGTTTTGGTTTTGGTATCTGCCTTGTTGGTAGGGTTGCGAGTAGGGTTGCCTAACAGTCTGCTTGTTGTATGGGCAATCTTGCGCGGTGTGGTTGGTGTATCTCCGTTCTATGGTGCAGTACTGGCTACTAGGGTTTACTTGGGGTTGAGCCATAATGGGACAGACGTTCGCCATATGGTCACCACCGCATGTATAGCACCTTTTTACAGGAGCAAACCTTGGAATTTGTTTGCTAGTCACACCTAATTTCTGAGCTACCTTCTCAGCAAGTTCCTCGATTGATGTAGATTGCATGGAAGAGTGGCTAGATGCGCTATCTGAATCTTTATAGATTTTGGAAAGCTCTAGCTCTTCCCCTAGGTTATCCTCAATGTCAATTCACATGCGTACACACTCTTCTATAGTCCTAGGGTCCTTCAGATACACATAGGATCTCAATTTCGTACTCAACAATCCATCAAGGAATAAAGCTACTTGTTTAGCAGATGTGGGTAGCTCCGAAATAGGACATCTTTCAAGGTATTGCCTAAATCTTCTTCCTGCCAGTCTCACAGTCTCTTGAGGGGTTTGCTTGAAGCTGTGGATCAATGAGGAAGTATTGTGTCGTATGCCACTCTTAGAAAACTCTACAATGAAAGCCTCTAGGAGTTGATCTATGCTCCTGAACTGATGCTCATCTAATGGCTGGAACCATGTAAGTGCCGTGTTTCTAAGGGTTAGGCCGAAGGCATTGTACTGCGTGAACAGATCTTCCACTTGTTCAGCTCTCAAGACTTGCTTGAACTCTGCCACATGATCATAGGGATCTCCTGTGCCGTCAAAGTAATTCTTCATGGACTTAACTAGCTGGGTGGGTCTCAAAGTTCTTGTGTGCTCTCTAGGTCTCGGCAGAGGGAATCCATCTACATTTCTTTGGTTCCTGTGGGCTCTATGTATCTCAGGAGGTTCTACCCTATTCGTCTCTGTTCTCGTCCTTTCTCTGCCTACAGGGTTGGCGAAGCTTACTTCTGGTCGATCCCTACTTCTGTCTCTTTGCGTACCATGAGCTTGGGAAGTTCCAGCCCCAGGGTGACCATAGGATACCTTTGAGCTTGGTTGGGAGAAAATAAATTCACCCTTCCAAGTGTAGGCATGCCTATCATTCTCTGTCACCACGAAGATCCGTTCTGAAGCATGATCTAAATAGGTCACTCTGCCTGGGCTATCCGGATCCTTAAGCTCATAGATCATGATATTTCCTATGTCTGTTGGCTGATTAGACTTATACCTCCAAAAGGCTTCATCAGTTTCTCGGTTGAGGAGTAACTCTATGCTCTTGTTGTCTTGGGGGACCCATTCAGGCGTGATAATCCTAGTGAGAACTGATTTACCTCGAGGGGTTCTAGGTTCCGCACCCATGTTCCCTTGTTCTAGGTTACCTAAGTCCGCTTCTGAGATTACATTCCCGAAGTCATCTGTCCTATCAGGGTGACTAGTGACAACATATATAGTTCCTTCTTTGTCCAGGTATGCACCATTTTCAAACTTGACAGCTGGATGTTCTAGTCCTATAGATTGGTCAGGGTTTTTAATCTGGACCACGGATCTTCCTAGGCCGTCCTCATAGATGCTAGCACCTAATCGGTTGGTCCTAAGGTACTCCAGCTGCGTTTTGTAGGGGCCTTCTACCCTGTACAAATAAGGCACTCCCGAACTTCCCGTAGGTCTGTCCATGCCTTGAGACATTTCTGACTCACTGGTCTCAGAGCTAGGGTAGTATGAGTGGTGGCTCAACTGCTGGGCCCAAGACCTTGCAGTGTGATTGACACTAGCCTCTGAAGACCTAAGGCTTTGTCTCTCCCTAGCTAAATGTCGTCCTGATCTAAGGTTCATATGCCTAACTGATTAACCCGCTTTTTTTCCCGAGTACAACCTCGTTGCCAATCAATTGGTACCAGTCACTTGATTCTTTTTAGTTAATTATTGTGTTTATGGTCTTGTCTGATATCACGTCATCGGAGTACTTGAGTGTTCTTCGTAATTTCAGGTTGATCGTTCCACGTTAGGTTCTTTTCCTTTAGGTTATCGACAGTACAGTAATTAAGTTTTTAGCTTGAACTTGAGTTCCTTAATAGTCTTCAACTTGATAACTGCCTATCGTTGCCCTGACTTACTCCTATCTCTACTCGTTCTTAGCTTGAGCTAGGAAATGACAGAGGGAGTTGAGAATAATCCAACCTTACTTGTTGATCCCTTGCTTTATGGTGCTCAAGAACCCGGTTCTCAAGCTCGCAAAGAAGCCTTGCTTTGTACGCTCTCAGTTGCTCTCAATGGACCTATAAAAGATCCACGGTTAGCTCAATGCTTATATTCAAAGGACAGAACCAACCACTTTCATTCATGCGACACAAACACACATTTGCATTGTGACTTTTAGGAAAATAATTCTAAAGACCCCTGGCTTTGATCCCCCTGGGTATGTTCACCTTCAATTTACCCTCTCTGAAAATCAATGCATTATCTTTATAAAAAACAGTTGAGGGCGTGTAGTATATGCTACGAGCTTTCCAACAAGCCCAAGAGCTCAAAAATTGGATTTCATATGAAAAAGTTATGACTGTTCAGGGTTTAGGGGGTTAAATCAGGATTCAAAACGAGCTAACAGTCAAACAGGATTATTCGAGTAACTTGTGGCACGGCCTCGCGATGCAATACCACACCCTAATGTTTGTCCCACACTTAATCACAATTTAGACCAATAATTTTGCCTTGAAAATTTGACCTAATTTGCTCTTCTAACGCGTTCGCAAAGTCTGTCGGTCGCGATTGACAGGTCAGTCGCGATCGACGTGTCGATCGCGATTGACAGGTCCGTCGTGGCTGTCAGTCGCGATTGACAGGTCAGTCGCGATCGACAGGGGTTACGAAAAGTCAATCAGTCGTGGTCAAAGCGTCGTTGACTCTGTCGGTCGCGATTGATGAGTCGATCGCGATTGACAGGTCGGTCGCGAGGGTCTGTCGATCGTGGTCAAACAGTCGTTGACCGTGTCGGTCGCGATTGACAGAGGCGTCGCGGTCTGTCCGTCGTGGTCAAACCGTCGTTGACTGTGTCGGTCGCGATTGATGAGTCGATCGCGATTGACAGGTCGGTCGCGAGGGTCTGTCGATCGTGGTCAAACAGTCGTTGACCGTGTCGGTCGCGATTGACAGAGGCGTCGCGGTCTGTCCGTCGTGGTCAAACCGTCGTTGACTCTGTCGGTCGCGATTGACAGAGCCGTCGTGGGCTGTCGGTCGCGATTGACGTGTCGATCGCGATTGACAGATCTGTCCGTCGTGGTTTGTCGATCGCGATTGACAGAGCGATCGCGATTGACAGAAATCTGTGGAATTTCAAAAAACTAAACACATTTTTGGGAAGCCCTTGGCCTGTAGGTCATGGATATGCACTTTGTTTGGCAATTAGAGCAATTTTTCAGTCGGTCGCGATTGACAGAGCTCGGCGACACACAGACAGTTACTCAGATTTCCGTACCTGCGCAGGGTGCTGGGGATGATGATGCGGCCTGTACCTGCAGAAAGCTCACAAAACATGCAAAAAACAGCACATGCAAATTCGCTCTCTCGCTCTCTCTCACAAGTGAAATGAGGGAAATGAGGTGGAGATGGGAATATAGTCAAAAAACTGAAATTTTCGCGATGATGGAGATGGACGTGGGAGATGGTGATGATGATGATGGTGATGAAGATGGTGAAGAAAGTAAAAGAAAATCGATGAGAGTGACGAAAATACCTACAACTCCAACGCGTCAACTCTACGTCTTACCATCACACGCTCGTCCTCAAAGCTCGATCCCCGGCAACGGCGCCAAAATTTGGTGTAGCTCAGTGATGAGTAGCACCTCCTTTAATGTCAATCCGGGAAGACGTGAGGATGGTATGAAGACCTCGAGCAAGTGGCGGCACAAGTGCGTGAGTGAGAAGCACACAAGCATGCACACGCATACACACACACGCGCACACACAACAAGACAAAGAGAGAGAATCAATGGAGTTCTTTAGATTACTTTCACAAGCTCTTACAAGTTCGTTCCAATTACAATCTAACCCCAAAAATGAGCTCTCTAGCTCCTTTTATAGTTTTTGACTAGCTTTTGGCCCTGTTCAGACCTAGTGTCCGGCCTAGTTAAAAATTAGGTTCCAGGGCTTATTTGGGGGTTCAAACGAGATCTAAAAATTATGAAAATTGGTACGCAACTACTTCTAAGGCTCCTCAAGCTCAAGGACTCCTTGGCTTGCACAAAATGGAGCTACAAAAATGTGAAATGAGATTTACAATGATTATTAGTGATAAACATCACTGTTGTTGTAGGGATTTCTTCTAGCGATCTGCCATACATATCTTCAAGCTCCCTACTTGCTCTTCTTCCCTGCGTGTCCATCTCTCTGATTTGCATTAATGTCTTGAAAAAATATTGGCCTACTTGCCAGATCTTCTTTGACTGCCCTGTTTGCTTGTGCTGTCCCTTCGCTCGCTTGTGCTGTCCCTTCTTTGACTTTCGCGTCTTGTAGATCCTGATGTACCAAGGCTACTGCCAACATGACCCCTAAGTGTTGTAAGTACAAGGAGTTAGTTCCCCAATCCTGTACTATTTGCAATTGTCGTAGGAAGGGTCTTCCTAGGATCATCTCAAAGACATTATTTTTCTCAAAGTCACATATAGCAAATGTGTGCTCAAACTCTACACCACAAGTGGTTAGAGTGATCCCTTCTAGCAATCCTAGAGGTCTTTCAAAATGACCATCAGCCATTTGAAGCTTCATTCTAGTTGGTCTTAATGTGGGCTTGCCCCATTGCTTCCACAAGGAGGTGGTCGCAATAGCAACACCAGCACCTGAATCTATGATTGCTTTGGTTGTGTAACCTTGGTAGGTGATGGGAAGATAAGTATTACCTTCTTCACCCTCACACATGTCCCCTATTTTGTCTAGAGGTATCTCTGGTACCCTTTGCTTGGAGCCTGCTTTTGGCATGTTGGAATCAAGTTCTGGAACCTGATCCTTCACATGATTCCAGAGTTCAGGTTTTGCTTTGAGCAGCTCTTCTACAGTGAGATGACACTGAACCTTAGTGTTCTTCACGACATCAGTGTTCCTTGGAACCACTGAGTCTTCATTTCTTACTAGTATTGTGGGAGCTCTAATCTGGAGTGATTCAGATTCCCATGGGCCTGGAAATTGAGGCAGTTCTTCTAAGGTATTAGATTCAAAATCTAATCTTTCGTCTTCTTGTTCTGCCTCATCTTCGTAAATAGATGGAATGTCTTGGGGAAATTGATCATGAAGATCATCAATCTCAGGAATAGGAGGGGAATTACCCTTCTCCTTGGCCCATTTCTCCTCTTGTATTTCCCGCAAGAACTCTTGAGAGTACTGTTGAATAGAAGGAGGTATTCCAGCATCCGTGGAATTAGGAACATAAGCTCCCCTTGGTGGTGAGCTTCCTCTTTCAACAACTGGTTGAGCCTGTGGAGGTAGAGAAACTTGTGGTTTGTTTACCAACTGCTCTAACCGTTCTAGTAATCCCTGGAAATGCAAATCCGATTTGATAGAGTTTGTCTGATTGAACTTTTGACTAGTCTCAAGTATGGCTTGAGCTTGTTCTACCATTTTCATGCACATTTTCATTCGTTCAATCTCTAAATCTGCTCTAGGGTAACTCTTGTCTAGGTTTGCAGCTGTAGGCCCTTCTTGAAGTCGAGCCTGGTAGGCCTTGAACATCATGTCCAAACCTTCTGGGGTTGGATCTGCGAGAACAGACCCTGGTTGCGGTCTATTTACAATGGGTGGTGGGGTGGGATGAGGTGGAGTGGATGGAGTTTCGGCATGCGAGGGGCTTTGAGATGCAATGTCTTCTATTTTTGTTTTCGCTTCTTTTAAGCTTTCTTCTAGTTCCGATAACTTTTTATTCCACTTACGATTGGCCTTCTCTCTGGTATCCTTCCATGTTCTTGTTTTCCTCTTACTAGGCTCTCCCGATTCACTCGACTCTGATTGTTCTACTGGTTTATCCTGTTTTAAGGCTTGTGCTCTAGTGACAGCTTGTATAGGAGCCACATTGCTACTACTTGAACTTGGATCTGCCACTAAGCCTACCACATTAATGGGTGTAATCTTGGGTGCACTAGAGGGGTTTCTTGGACAATCTCTGGGGAGATGGTCTTTGCCACAATCAGGACAAAAAGCCTGTATTGTGATAGCCTGTCCTTGACTCGGAGATGGTGGGTGGGGACAGTCACGAATGAAATGGTCACCATGACATCTGAAACAAGATCCTCTAGGGGCTTGTGGTCTCATTTGTCTCAACTGGGGCCTAGGGTTAGGATTTGTGTACATGACATTGGAGTATTCTGGCTCCCAATTTTGCTCCATAGGCGGTGCCTCATATTGATACGAGTAAATCTCACTATGTTCAGGTGACTCTGTGTAATAAGCATGTGGACTACCTTCATGGGAGTAGTCTGAACTATGAGCATGAGAGTCATTATCTGGTATCAATGGGGTTAGTGGCACCAAAGCTCTATTTGGATTTTCCTCTCCCACAGCATACTTGACTGGAATCACGTTGGCTGGAGCTGGTGGTTGGTTTACCAAGACAGGTTGTGGCCTATATGGTACCTGATATTGCTGTTGTGGTCTGTAATATGGCTGTTGGTATTGATTCTGATACCTACCTTGTGGGTAAGGTTGCTGATAATTTTGTCTAACAGCCTGCCTATTGTAGGGACAATCTTGAGCCGTGTGGTTTGTGTATTTTCTCTCAATAGTGCAATATGGAGCATTCCTTTCTCTAATGTTTTGGTTTTGCATTGGACATACGTTAGCCATGTGGTCACCTCCGCAAGTATAGCACCGATTCACTGAAGTGACTCCCTGTGTTTGTTTATTTTGGACTCCCAGCTTCTTGGCAACTTGCTCAGCTATCTCTTCTATTTCTGTGGAGATCTTTGAAGTATGACTAGTAGAACTATCCGAATCTTTGTAGAGTTTGGCCAATCCTAACTCCTCACCCAAGTTATCTTCTATGTCAATGCATGTCCGCACGCACTCTTCTATGGATCTAGGCTCTTTCAAGTATACATAGGATCTTAACTTTGTGCTCAATAAGCCATCTAAAAACAAAGCCACTTGTTTGGCTGGTGTGGGTAGTTCTGGAGCAGGGCATCTTTCTAGGTACTGTCTGAACCTTCTACCTGCTAGTCGCACTGTTTCTTGGGGTGTCTGCTTGAAACTATGGATCAGGGACGATGTGTTATGCCTGATACCACTCTTGGAAAATTCTACAATGAATTCGTCTAACAGTTGACCTATATCGCGATAGCTGCTTCTACTCAATGGTTGAAACCAAGCTAAGGCAGTTCCTTTAAGGGTCAAACCAAATGCCTCGTACTGGGTGAACCAGTCCTCAATTTGTTCGGCTCTCAGCACTTGTTTGTACTCGGCCACATGATCATAAGGATCCCCTGTCCCATCGAAATAGTTCTTCATTGCCTTGATCACGTGACTGGGTTTAAGGGTTCTTGGGTACTCCCGGGGTTTAGGCAATGGAAAATCCTGTTCATCTCTTTGTTGCCTATGTGCTTGATGTCTCTCTCTTTCAGGTCTTTCATTTTCAAATCCTGACCTATTCCTGCCCACGGTGTGTGCAAAACTTACCTCAGGTCTCTCTCCAGTTCTTTCTCTCTGGGCTTCATGAGCCTGGGATGATCCCACCCCTTGGAGGCCATGGGAAACATTGGATCTTGGTGGGGGGAAAATCATGTCATTCTTCCATGTATATGCATGTCTATCATGTTCTGTTACCAAGAAAATTTTTTCTGATGTGTTATCCAGGTAGACAACTTTGCCTGGTATCTCAGGATCTTTGAATTCATAGATGATCACTATGCCCAATTGGCTAGGTTGATCTGGCTTGAACCTCCAAAAGGCTTCCTCTGTTTCTCTATTCAAAAATAGTTCTATGCTTTTGTTGTCTTGAGGGATCCAGTCCGGAGTGATCACTCGGATCAAAACTGACTTACCTCTAGGAGTCTGGGGTCCTTGTCCTACGTTTCCTTGTTCTAGGTCTCCTATCTCATTCTCATGAATGATATTTCCAAACTCATCGGTCCTATCTGGTTGGCTGGTAACCACATACATGGTTCCTTCCTTATCAATGTATGAACCCTCTTCGAACTTGACCACCGGGTGTTCAAGTCCAAAGGATTGATCTGGATTTTTGAGTTGGACCACTGATCGCCTCAGACCATCCTCATAGATGCGAGCACCTAATTGGTTGGTCCGAATATATTCCAACTGTGTCTTATAGGGACCTTCCGGTGTTTGTAGATGGGCAGTCCCTGAGCCACCTGCAGGTTTTCCCATACTAAAAGACATTTCTGAATCACTTGTGTCTGATCTGAGTAAAAGATGACCACTTAGTTGTTGTGCCCAAGACTTGGATGTATGGTTGACACTAGCCTCAGAAGATCTAATGCTTTGTTTATCCTTGCCTAAGTGTCTACCAGATCTCAGGTTCATAAGCTTTAGTCAATAGTCCAAATTTTCCCTTTGGTATGGTTCACAATTCTTTAGAGCCCCCTTGGTTCCCTAGTCCCACCTGAGGGTCAACTTCAAATTATCCTATCTCAAAATCAACGCATTATTCTTGAAAAAAACAGTTGAGATCGTGTAGGATTTGAAACGAGCTTTCCAACAAGCTATAGAGCTCAAAAATGGACTTTGGATGAGAAAGTTATGTCAAATCAGGCTCCTGGGGGTCAAATCAGGCAAACAGGACCTTTGGAGAAAATCGCGATTTTGTGAACTTTCTGAAAATCGCGATGCTGTGAAGTCAAAAAAATCGCGATGTTGAGCACAAAATCGTGTTTTTGAAAATCGCGATTTTGAGCAGAAAATCGTGATTTGAAAATCGCGATGTTGATCACAAAATCGTGTTTCAGAGAATCGCGATGTTGATCACAAAATCGTGTTTCTGAGAATCGCGATGTTGATCACAAAATCGTGTTTCTGAAAATCGCGATTTTGAGCAGAAAATCGTGATTTGAAAATCGCGATGTTGGTCACAAAATCGTGTTTCTGAAAATCGCGATGTTGATCACAAAATCGTGTTTCTGAAAATCGCGATGTTGATCACAAAATCGTGTTTCTGAAAATCGCGATGTTGGTCACAAAATCGTGTTTCAGAGAATCGCGATGTTGATCACAAAATCGTGTTTCTGAAAATCGCGATTTTGACTCAGAGAATCGTGATTCACAAAATCGTGTTTTTGACTGAAAATCGTGTTTTCTCAGAATCGTGTTTTTGACATGAAAATCGCGATTTTAAGCAGAAAATCGTGAATTGAAAATCGCGATTTTGAGCAAAAATTCGTGTTTTCACAAAATCGTGTTTTTGACTTGAAAATCGCGATTTTGTCCCACAGAATCGTGTTTTTCTCAAAATCGTATTTTTGGCTGAAAATCGTGATTTGTGAGAATCGCGATTTTGAGCAGATTGTCGTGTTTTTCACCAAATCGTGTTTTTTGCTGAAAATCGTGATTGGTGAGAATCGCGATTTTGAGCAGAGAATCGTGTTTTTTGAAAATCGTATTTTTCACATGAAAATCGCGATGTTGAGCACAAAATCGTGTTTTTTGAAAATCGCGATTTTGAGCAAAAAATCGTATTTTCACAGAATCGCCTTTTTCACAAAATCGTGTTTTTTTTGCTGAAAATCGTGATTGGTGAGAATCGCGATTTTAAGCAGAGAATCGTGTTTTTTGAAAATCGTATTTTTCACATGAAAATCGCGATGTTGAGCACAAAATCGTGTTTTTGAAAATCGCGATTTTGAGCAAAAAATCGTGTTTTCACAGAATCGCCTTTTTCGCAAAATCGTGTTTTTGCTGAAAATCGTGATTGGTGAGAATCGCGATTTTGAGCAGAGAATCGTGTTTTTTTTTTTTTTTTTTTTTTTTTTTTGAAAAACACAGAATCGCGATTCTTTTCAACCAACTTTTAGGCGGGAAACAGAAAATCGTGATTTTTCAAAAAATTTTGAATTTTCACAGAATCGCGATTTTCATCACAGAATCGCGTTTTTTTGGCGGGAAATTCAAATTTCTGAGCGCCGGCTATGGCGAGCTCCGTATGAGCAGAAAATCATAAAAAAAATGCAGCGCTTGCTCTCCCTTGCACCTCCTAACTCCTTCCCACACAATAATGCATGAAAAATGGTATGAAAATGGTGAAAATGCACTAAAAACAAGAAATTTCTGTGAAGAAGAAGATGGAAGATGGTGGAGATGATGATGATGAGGAAGATGAAGAGGAAAAAAAAAAAAAAAAAAAACAGAAAATGAACTGAAATGACAGTTTTTTTTACCTTCCAACGTCGCAAATCTACGATCTTACCATCACAACGCTCGTCCTCGAAGCTCTCTCCCCGGCAACGGCGCCAAAATTTGGTGTAGCTCAAGCGTAAGCACCACCTCCTTTACTTGTCAATCCGCAGAGACGTGAAGACCGGTATGAAGACCACGAGCAAGTGAAGGCACAAGTGCGTGAGTGAAAGCACACAAACATGCACACACATACACACACACGCGCACAAAGTAAGATCAAAGAGAGGAACAATGGAAAGCTTAGATTGCAAAAGAGTTCTCTTACAAAAGTTCTATTCTCTAACAAGCTAACCTCAAAAATGAGCTCTCTAACTCTTTTTATAGTTTTTTGACTAGTTTTGGCCCTGTCCAGACCTAGTGTCCGGCCTAGTTAAAAATTAGGTTCCAGGGCTTATTTGAGGGCTCAAACGAAGTCTAAAAATTATGAAAATTGGTACGATGGTACTTCTAATACTCCTCAAGCTCGAGGACTCCTCGGCTTGAACAAAATGGAGTTACTAAAAATAGATAATGGTATTTACAATGGTTTCTAGTGATGAAAATCACTATTTTTGTAGGGGATTCTTCTGAAAATTTGACATACACTTCTTGGAGCTCCCTACTTGCTCTCTCTTCTTCTATGTCCACTTCTTTGATGTGCTTCCATGCTTTGTCTTTGACCTTGAGCTTCAACACCTGCCCATTAGGAAGCGATTCGTTATTTATCTTTAATCTAGGCCAGTCTGCAACAAGTTAGGAAGGATGAGCACCGCAAGGTATTGTGCTCATTTGGCCGCTGATGCAACCCACTTGAACGCTGATTGTGTCCATCTGCCCTAGCGGTTGGGTAGCTGCCCCTTCTAGTTTGCAGGAAGCCCCAAGGAAGATCTCCTATCATCCTTCTGATTGACAATTGTCCATAGCCAAGCCCGAGTGGGTTGGTGTAGACGTAACGTGACTGATCTGACCCAAGATCTCCCGGTCTTTTGTCGCATGCATTTCATAGGGTCTAGGGTTACATACCTCAGTTGGAATGCCGTTAGGGAAGTCAAGCGGTATCACTCGCTTTTGTTCTAAGGTTCCAATCTATAAGGAGCCTTGTCTAAGATTTAGGTCCACTGAGTGATCGTATAGCCAATCTTGGCCAAGGATTAGGGGTTCTATCAAGTCGTCATCATGGCACACCAGTAGCTTCGCTGTCATGGTCACTTCCTTAATGAGGATAGGAAGGTCCACCTCACCCATGCAAGGGGTTTCCATGCCTCCTAGCCCTATGAGGTATGCCTCAATTGGCCGCATTTCTATTCGTGAATCCTTATAGTGGGACCATCTAATCGCACTAGTCGCAGCACCTGAGTCAATTAAAGCCCTGAGCTCTTGGCAAGGGTTGTCGTGCTCTAGCCTGACTGTAATGAATGGTCTCCTGTCCACTATACTAGGATGAGTGGTTGACTTTACTTGACACATGGCCATGGGATATCTGGGTGTAGTTTCTAGATGGTTATAATGTTCTCTCCCTAGTCCTTGTCTTCTTAACTTCATGCGTTTAATGCGTTCTATTGCTTCTGCCTGAGCTTCCGCTCGTATTCTATTTTCTTCCTCCTTACGCTTCTTTGCCAACGTGAGTCGTCTAAGCATATCCTCAGTAAGAGGTTCCTGATATAGCTTGATTCTACAGCCACTAATATAATTAGGCATTACGTCTCCTTCTAAGGTGGCTAACTGTACTGCTCCACTTGTTGAGAGTCTGTTAATGATCATAGGTCCATAACCTTGCTTTTCTAACTTACGTGTGTGTTGCTTTAGCGTATATACTAGAACTAAATCTTCTTCTTTTAGGCCTTTATCTTTCACATGTGCATCAAAATATGCTTTCTGTCGCTTCTTCGCTGCATATATTCCTGCTGCTGCCTTTAGCATGGTTTCTCCTAATCGTTCCAAGTCCATTATTCTTGTTGATAATTCATGGCCGGTCCACTGATGTTCTTGTACAACCTTAAGGGTCGGTATCAAGAAGTCCAAAGGAAGCACAACATTCTGACCAAAAACCATCTGATTGCATTGAGTACGGTCTTGTAGGCCACTCGATATGCCCAAACAGCGTGGTGTAACTGTTTGTCCCAATCTGAACGTTTGTTGTTCACGAGTTTCTTCATACGTTATAAAGGATCTTATTAGTGCTTTCAGCCTGACCATTGGCCTGAGGATGATATGGTGCGGATTTCTTGTGAATCACCATAAAATCCTGTAACAAATATTCAATGACTTGGTTTAGAAAGTGAGTGCCTCGATCGCTCACTAACTCTATAGGTAGTCCATATCTTGTAAAGACATTCTCAAATAAGAATTTTGCAGTTGTGTGTGCATCATTCTTTTTCGTGGCTTTTGCCTCTACCCATTTCGTAAGATAATCTGTGGCAACAATAATGTATTCAGCATGTGTACCTTTTGCAGGGGGGTTAATGGGTCCTACAAAGTCTATACCACACTTAGAAAATGCACGTCCGCCCATCATGGATTTCAATGGCATTTCATCTCTGCGAGTAGGAAACTGAGTTCTTTGGCACACATCACATCTCTTTACATAGGTATGAGCATCCATGTGAAGAGTGGGCCACCATAATCCTGCAAAGAGGATGGCTTTGATTATGCTATCGGGTCCAAAATGACCTCTTGCAACACCTTGGTGTGCAGTCTCTAGTATGCTCAGATAATCGCTCTCATGAACACATTGTCTTAGATATCCATCTCGTCCTCTTTTGTATAGGTTATCGCCAATAAGTGAATAATCTTGAGCTTCCTGCTCTAGACTGCGTTGTCGAGCTAAGGTCATTCCTTGAGGGAATGTCTTCGTCCTCAAGTATGTCACTAACTGTTCACTCCAGTCTGGTGTGAGAGACACGTGATATAATGTAGCATGCTCTAGTTGTGGTCTTTCACAACAAACATTGCATTCCTTACACAACCTGTAGACCTCTGCTTCCATCGTAGGCCAATATACTCCTAATCTATGCAGAGTCTGTAATGTTCGATGTTTTGAATGATGTTGCTTTAATGCACCTATGTGTGCTAATTGCAACCAATTTGCATGTTCTGATTCATCTACATAACAAGCAAGAATCTTTTGATTATCCTGTTTATATATGCTTCCTGCCATTATTTGGTATCTCTAAGACTTGGTAATCTCTCCTTCTTTGATCTTTATCCTAGGATTCTTGGGTCCATATGTGAGAATAGGGACTATAGGCTTAGCCCATTCTGGTGCTATCTCAAGGTTAAACAAATATGCGTCTGGTAACTCATCCACTACTCCTTGAGGAGCTTCTCCTGAGGTTAATCTTGAAAGGTGGTCAGCTCTAAGATGTGTCTTTCCTTTCCTGACTACGACTTCAAAATCATACTCCATGAGTAATAGAAACCAACGTATCAATCGTCCTGTGTTACATGGTTTGTTGACTAGGTACAATAGGGCTTGATGATCTGTAAAGAACTTGAACTTATTGGCCAACAAGTAGTGCCTAAACTTCTTTACTGCGTAGATCATACCTAATCCTTCTCGTTCCGTCGTGGTGTAATTTCTTTCTGCTGCGTTCAATTGTCTGCTCGCGTAAGCTATGGGGAGATCTATGTTACCTTCATTCGTGGGTTGTGCTAACACGCATCCTATGGCATAATTGGATGCATCCACATGTACATGGAATGGCTTACTCCAATCTGGTGTAGTCAATATAGGTGCTGAGCACAAGCGTCGTTTGAGTTCATTGAATGAATTTTCACATTCATCTGTCCATTCAAAATTGGTTAAAAGAGAGTACAAAGGCTTGGCTATGATTGCATACATGTGTATGAATCTCCTATAATAACCACAATGACCCATAAATGCCTGTACCTCTTTCACATTAGTTGGTCTATGTAATTCTGCAATTACCTTCACTTTTTCCTCATCCGTAGAGATTCCATTTTTTGACACAATGTGTCCTAGAATTTTGCCTTGTCTGACCATGAAAACGCATTTTTCTGGGTTCAAACAAACCTGATATTCTCGACATTTGTCAAATATTTGTCTTAACTCGAGAATATGCGTCTGCCTAATATTAGAATGAGCACATATGTCATCGACATATACTTCCAAACTCTTGCGTAGGAATTCCTTAAAAACATGACACATGAGTCGCTGGAAAGTGGCGGGTGCATTTGTTAAGCCAAATGGCATTACACGAAATGCAAATATGCCCCATTGAGTGGCAAATGCCGTCTTGTGTTGGTCCTCTGGAGCAATGGCTACTTGATTATAGCCTGAAAATCCATCAAGAAAGCTGTAAACTTCCTTGCCCGCAACTCTTTCCAATAGATGTTCTGTGATAGGAAGAGGATAACTGTCTCTAATTGTGGCAGCATTAACTTTTTTAAGGTTGATACACACACGCAATTTTCCATTCTTCTTGGGCACAACCACAATGGGGGATACCCATTCGGTATGCTCAATTTCGTAAATGAATCCTGCTTCTATCAAGCGATCTATCTCCTCTTTAATCTTCGCAGCGTAGTTATCATTGTACGTGTAAGGTTTCTGTTTCGTAGGTTTTGCATCTCGAGTCATAGGGATTCTATGAGAACATATATCTGGATCTACTCCTTTCAAATCTTTGTAACTCCAAGCAAAAACATCTCTATATTCGCGCAATAGGGCAACTAGCTCTTCTTCTTCTTCAGTTGTCAAATCATGCCCTATGTATGTACATTTTTCTTCTTGTCCTTCTATGGCTATGATTATTTTCTTGGTTTTCTCTTGGTTATCATATACTTGTCCGTCATTCGCCTTTCTATTAGGCATTCGTACCATGATTCTTCTATCTTCGATTTCATATTTCTTGAAATTCTCGGGTACTTCAAACAAAGATTCTTCTTTTTCTGACATGGTTTCTTTCTTCTTTCTTTTCTTTCCTTACTCTTAGTAGTCACTTCTGTGGCTAACCTCACCTCATTCGTAATTTCCTCGTGTCTCTGAGGGTGAGTCTCTACTTCGTAGAAATATTCTTCCTCTGATGCAAATGGAGAGTCCATGATAATTGATTCTAAATCAAAATCGCTTGCATCCTCAAATGCATCAGTGTTAGGTTCACACTCTTCTAAAATTGCATCGCACATGATTGGCTCTATCGTGAAAACTGATATGTCATAGCCATCCTCGTCAGAGTGGGGTGTCCATTGTTCTTCATTGATGGCTACGTCCATGGTTGCTAGGATTTCTGCCCAACCATGGGGTTCAAACTCTTCGTCAGGGAATACTACAGGTGCGTAAGCTGGGTCTTGAAGAGTTCGTGGATGTTGTTCTGCACCTAAGGTCCTTGCTTCTAATCTTTCTTCCTCTTGTTTGGCTACCTTACACATCCATAAATGAGTATTCTCATGCAACCAAGAAGGATCTGATTCTAATGAGTGCACGGATTCCGTCTCTACTGGTGTCTTATGGATGGTATTCCATTGTATTGGGGGTACATCTCGATGTGAATAGTCTTTAAGATTGACTTTGGTAGTCACTCCTAAATGTTGCAAGTACAAAGAATTGGTTCCCCAATCTTGTACAATTTGCAACTGACACATGAATGGTCGTCCCAATATCATCTCATATGATTCTTACAAAAACCATTCGAGATCCACGTAGGATTCTCAACAAGCTTTCCAACGAGATCAAAATCTCATCAATCAGAGTTTGTATGGTGACGTTATGACCATTCAGGCACCTAGGGGTCAAAACAAGCTCTCAGGGTTCAGGAAATTCCTCCCTGGCTTCTAGGTCTTTTGCCCACTCCTAAGGCTCTAATGTTATCCCAATGTGTCCAAAATTAAGCCCCAATATACCTCAATTCACTCAATTAATTCACTCTAAAATTTTATGCGTTAAGCCCATGTATCGCGATAGGTCGGGTCGAGGTGTCGCAATAGGTGGAAGTGTCGCGATACTTGCGAGTGTCGCGATAGGTCGAGGTGTTGCGATACTTGGGAGTGTCGCGATAGGTTGAGGTGTCGTGATACTTAGGAGTGTCGTGATAGGTCGAGGTGTCGTGATACTTGGGAGTGTCGTGATACCTGGGAGTGTCGCGATAGGTCGAGGTGTCACGATACCTGGGAGTGTCGCGATAGGTCGAGGTGCCGTGATACTTGGGAGTGTCGCGATAGGTCGAGGTGTCGTGATACGTGGGAGTGTCGCGATAGGTCGAGGTGTCGCGATACTTGGGAGTGTTGCGATAGGTCGAGGTGTCGCCATACCTGGGAGTGTCGCAATAGGCTGAGATGTCACGATACCTGGGAGTGTTGCGATACCTCGAGGTGTTGCGATAGGTCGGGATATGGTGAATTTTTATGTTCTGCCTAGTGATCCTAGGAGCTGTAGGGCTGCACAGTGTCGTGGTGCACTCAGAATCGTGATTAAGGCAACTTTTCGGTGTGTCGCGATAGCTCGAGCTCGACGCCTCGGGGCTTGCGTAGAGAGATTCCGTACCTGTTGAGCTTGCTGGAGATGATGATGGAGCTGAACCTGCAAGAAACATGCAAAAGCACACAAAAACAAGAACACACACTCGCTCTCTCTCAAACTCGCACAAAACAAATGAGGGAAATGATTTGGAAGTGGGAATATAAGGTGGTGAAGGAGATGAAGATGGAGATGAAGATGGAGATGGAGATGGAGAAAAAACAAGAAATTTACCTACTACTTACCATTCCAACGCGTCCTCTCTACGTCTTACCATCACACGCTCGTCCTCAAAGCTCGAATCCTCGACAACAGCACCAAAATTTGGTGTAGCTCAGTGATGAGTAGCACCTCCTTTAATGTCAATCCGGGAAGACATGAGGATGGTATGAAGACCTCGAGCAAGTGAAGGCACAAATGTGTGAGTGAGAAGCACACAAACATG
The DNA here is from genome assembly GCA_020310875.1 of Ceratopteris richardii. Classification (NCBI taxonomy): domain Eukaryota; kingdom Viridiplantae; phylum Streptophyta; class Polypodiopsida; order Polypodiales; family Pteridaceae; genus Ceratopteris; species Ceratopteris richardii. The sequence goes on from CM035406.1 coordinate 6,529,661, forward strand.
CACACACATACACACACACGCGCACACATGGCAAGAACTTAAGAGAGTAAGACAATGGAATTACTTCTTTTACAAACAAGTTCTCATACAAGCTCAAAACTACAAGAAGCTAGCTCAAGAATGAGCTCTCTAGCTCTATTTATAGTTTTTGACTAGCTTTGGCCCTGTCCAGACCTAGTGTCCAGCCTAGTTAAAAATTAGGTTCCAGGGCTTATTTGAGGGTTCAAACGAGATCAAAAAAATATGAAAATTGGTAGGCAACTACTTCTAAGGCTCCTCAAGCTCGAGGACTCCTCGGCTTGTACAAAATGGAGCTACAAAAAAGGGAAATGGTATTTACAATGGTTTTTAGTGATGAGAATCACTTTTAAAATATGTAAGGATTGAAAAAAATTGATGGGTTGCCTCAGTGCTAGATCTGCATACATGCTCGTACTTGGCGTCTTCCCATATGATGCCAACACTAGGTGATGTTCTTGAATGCGCAATCCTCAAGCCAAATATATCATGAGCTTATCCCAATCTACTAGACCTAGAATGTTCAGATGTGGCAAGCGTAATTGATGAGCATGTATGGCCTGTTCCACCGCAAAGAGATGTAGCAAATGTGTTGGTATGGGAATGAAAATTTTAGAATGATATTCCCAGAACCCGGTAGAGAACATTTCCTCAAAGGTCTGCTTGTAGCAAGCAGGTAAATACTTTATGCGTACATGCCAGGCATAAATTATGTTGAGGGAGGGGGTCTAGCTCATGTCATAGATCAAATCTCTGTTACCTTCAAAAAAGTTGGGTGCCCAAATATAGGGTACCTGTACCTTGCGGAAGGTCTTGAATATGACCATCATTAGCTCAAAGATTTTCATACACATCGTGGCGGTGATGTCTGGTATGTTCTTTAAGCATGTAGACCAATGACGTATTGTAGAGATCATGTATGCTACGGTGGGTGGTGCTCTAGGTGGAGCAAAATATGGATAATTAACCCAATCCGAGCATCCTTTGTTATTGCGGACTTCAATGGCAAAAGCTTTCCATGATTTGCGACGGACTACTGGACAATAACACGGGTTATATTTAATATATAATGGCATTATAGCCCATGTGCACATCATTTCTGGATAGTGTGTGAGTAGTCGCTCATGCCAATTGGGTTGAAAAATCGAGCGTGCACGTGCATCTAGTGGTAGATCATCAGGCTCAAATTGGGTGGCGAATGTAGGCTCTTTTCCTATGTGCCTTTTAATCTCTGCATTATAGTCAGCTAATAATATAGGGCTTATACTGTGCTTCTGATGTGGTAATCAAGCGTTGATGGGAGAGATTCTGAAAGTAAGCAGACTTGAGAATGGTTTCTTTTAGATTGGAAAGGGACTGGATCTGCACGGCCACTCTATCGTCATGTGTTTGATTGATTTCTTTGACTCTCTTGAGCCAATCGGGGACTTTGATCTCAAATGTGCCTCATCCCTCTTCTGTGACAAGCCCACTAGGCATCGACATCAGGTCATAAGGCTCTTCAAAACTCTCTTCGATCAAAATCTCCACCATGATTTTAGGTTCTGATTCTTCAATAGGAGAGGGTGGCCTCTCATATGGTAGGAGTCTGGCTTTTAATTCTTGGACCTGCTTCCTTAAGGCCTCTAGTTCTTTAGTGGACTATTGAGGGATGGAAGCTTCATGTTGAGATGTGTTGACATTGGCTAACTGCTTCTTTAGGTCAGCACATTCGGACTCTAGTTTTTCATATGATTCCAAAAAATTGGCATGCTCTTCAAGAAGTATCTGTATGTCCTCTGATGGGACTCCTTGATCCTTTGTAGGGCTAATCTCCATGCCTGTGGTCCCTTCCATAGTAGCTTCGAGATTGTCTTGATTTTGTTGTTGTAACCTCTTGTTCTCTTCCAATGCTATCACCATGTGCTTCCATAGTAGACCTAGATTGCGTCGTAGTTTAGCATTGGTGAGCATTCGCGCTTGGAGCATGTTTTCCAAATCTTTGACTGCTTGATCATCTATAGTGGATATCTTGGACTCAAATTCAGTATGAGCCTGTTGTAAGGTGGTGTACTCTGCCAGAAGTGTTTGATGGACAACTTTCAGTGTAGTGACTCTGAAGTAATTCGATGGCGATGCACCACAATGCGCTCTCCTTCTTGCGCTCTCCACAACGATATCCTTAGAGTAGAAAACCAAGCTCCTAAGGGCACACATGGTACTCCGCACATAGACTACAGAATACGCAGAAAAACACACTACACAGGGAGCACGAAGACAAAATTCTTAGGTCTTACAAATGCGATCGAACTTATAGTCTGTGACTGACCAGGCCACTATATGTTTTAATAAAGAACATATACAAAGAAGTGTCTAGTGGCCATTTGGCCTTTCACATGGACACTAATGGTAACAATCTCCCACTAAAGGCCAATATGGCCAAAGTAAGTATGGGAGAAAAATAAAGAATGATAAAGAATACCTGAGTGTAAGTATACAAACTATATCGCCCATTTGATGGGCATGTTACGTAGTGTACAAGTGACTGTGTAAAATCATGAACCAAGTAACCCCCATCAGGTGACAACAGTGTCGAAAGCTATCCTGTGGTAGAGCTTTAGTCAAAGCATCTCCAACATTATCTCAAGTGTGAACCTTCTCAAGAATAATGCGCTCAGTGGCTAAGCAATCTCGAATGAAGTGATACCTCACCTCAATGTGCTTGGTCTTTGCATGCCCAAATTCTTAGCCAAAGCAATGGCACTCTGACTATCACTGAGCAAATGAGGTACATGCTGAGGTAAACCCATATCACAAGCAAGACGAGAAAGCCACAACGCTTCCTTACATGCCTCACTTGCTACAACATACTCTGCCTCTATGGTGGAAACAACTGTACATTCTTGAAGATGAGATCTCCAAGAGATAGCACCTCTAGCAAAATGAAAAATGTACCCTGATGTAGACTTACGATTGTGTACATAACCAACATAGTCAGAATCTGTGTAACCAATAATGGATGCTTTTCTACCTAAGCATAGACACTTGTCCGTGCCACTCAGATATCTTAAAATCATCTTGATCGCTTCTCAATGTTTCTTGCCAGGATTAGACATATATCTTCTCACAACTCCCACTGCAAATGCAATGTCTGGTCTCATAGCTACCATAACATACATGAGACTACCAATAGTAGACTGATAGGGAATTTTGGTCATGAATTCCTTTTCCTCATCTGATTTGGGGCAATCATCCTTGCTCAATTTCACATATGTAGGTAAAGGTGTACTCAATGCCTTTCCGCCCTGCATATTGAACGTGTGAAGTACTTTGGATATGTACTCACTTTGAGACAAGTATATGCATCTTTTGCTCCTATCACAAGTAATGCGCATGGCAAGAATATGTTTGGCATCCCCCAAATCCTTCATATCAAATGTCTGACTCAACTTCTTTTTGAGAATTGACAAATCATAAGAGGACTTCCCAGTAATCAGCATATCATCAACATAAAGTATTAAGCATATCAAGTTGCCATCTGAGCATCTCTTTGTGTAGAGACAATGATCCTGATTGCTTCGAGAATAGCCTTGAGACTTCATAAAAGCATCAAAATTTTGATACTATTGTCTAGGGGACTGTTTAAGTCCATACAAGCTCTTCTTAAGCTTACAAACTAGACTTTCCTTGCTAGGAACTACATAACCCTCTGGTTCTTCCATATAGATCTCATCTGTAAGATCTCCATGCAAGAAATCAGTTTTCACATCCATTTGGACTAGCTCTAAGTCCTCCATTGCAATGAATCCAAGCAACATGCGTAGGGTAGTCATCTTGACCACTGGAGAGAAGATTTCCTCGAAATCGACACCATGTTTTTGCTTAAAACCCTTTGCAACAAGTCATGCTTTATACTTTGGAGAAGCACTATCTGATGTGAATTTCAACTTATATACCCATTTACATGGTAAAGCTTTCCTGCCCTTTGGCAAAGGTACCAAATCCCAAGTACCATTCTTGTGAATAGAATCCAACTCACTCTTCATGGCACGCTCCCACTTGACATGATCCTCTGTCTGCATAGCCTGTTTGTAGCAAGAGGGCTCACCGACATCTGATAGCATAACAAAATCTAAACCTAGAACATATCTATTAGGTGGATGTGAGACACGTGCAGAACGTCTCAATGGTTGCTGAACAGGAATATGTGCAGACTAATCAAAATGGACATTCTCTTTGTTAAATGCAGTGTTAAACGCTGTTGGTTCCTTCTAACTATCAGAAGTGCGTTTAAGTGATTCTTGGGTTCTTGGGAGTGGAAGGGGTCTGTTAGACAGAGGCCCTGTACTTAGTTCCCAAACTCATTGCTCAGCAATATACTACTGCTGAGGGCTCTAACAAAAATATGCTATACTTATGCATTACCTTTCACAGTCTTAGCTCAACCACGTGTACCGAATACACTAAAATGCTATGTTGCATCTACACAATACTTACTGGGAATGCCGGAAACAAGAGTAATCGTTAACCTTTACCGACTGGATGTAACAGTCAGGCAACACCGTAGACACAGAGAACTTGAGAGTTCAACCATATAGTACTGAAGGCTCAATGCATAACTTAGAAAGATCCCTACTGCACTTAACTTTACCGTATGAAGACAGATTCCAACATTGCAGACAACACAGCACAGATCTGAATACCAGAATGCTACTACAGTTGCTCAGATTTCACCAACCACTGGCAGAACATTCCAAGAAGGGGTAACACATAATGCGCGGGCTAACACCACAACTCAATAGAGATTCACAAACAACTTACTTAGACAACAGTCCACGATCTATTAACTGTGAATGGAACTCGCAACCTCAACAGAGGTCGATAGGTAACAAACACAGATACACACAGTACAATCGGAGTACGCAGAAGTTAGACAACAGCGCTACAGTAGTGTTTAGGCAATCCTCGAGACAAACAGTCTGGTGATTCCATGAATCGTCTCACTGGTTAACAACAGAACAGATGTCGATGGCAAACAAGACAAGAGACGAACACGAACTCAGAATACAGGAGATATGCAAATGACACTACAGACAACGCCCGATCAGTCACCCAGACAAACAGTCTGGTGATCCGTCCCGTACCCGTCTCTGTGCGTCTTCTTGATTTATATAACTTTTTTACAAACTGTTTGTAACTACTTTTTCACTCGTGCGAACAAGATTTAGTTATACAATCTTCCGATCCGGCGGCCGCTAACACTCTGGCACGCACGGTGGACTCGAACCCGCAGATTTTACAAAATTATTGCTCATCGATAATACCTTCTAAGTACATATTTCTAGCTAATCTATAGGTACGGGCGATCTTTTTCTTGAGGGTTTCTAATAATTGTTTTAGGGTGTCGGGTTCTAGTAATTGCGCATCTATTCGTACAGAGCTTAGAGCTATGGCTTCGTTTAGCAAAATTTCTGCTTGAGTCTGCAGAAAGGCTTCCTGTAAGTAAAACTCGTTGGTCAGCGCCGCATCTCTGGAAGTCTTCATTTCGGCCACCTGTTGCTCCATTTTCTGTACTCTTTCTTTTTGATTGGCCAGTTGATTTTCTCGTCTCTCGATCTCTTGAATTTGAAAGTTTACTGTTCTTTCATATGATGTTTTTTCGTGTCTGAGATCTGCAATTAGTTTCTGTGTCTGCGCTTCCTTGGTTAAGTAATGTTTGAGCATGTTGTTAACATCTGCTAGATTTTCTTTTGTCCGTTGGAGTTCTTCTTCTGTTAACTTAGCTTGCGTCTGCTGTTCTTGACTCTGTTGCACTAATTCTTGTAGATGAATTCTGGTTTCTTCGAGCAAGTTTCCTAAGGCGATCCTTGCATCTTCCTTGTCCTGTATATCTTGCTTCATTTTGCTGATTTTTGCGTTTGCAATCTGTAACGACTCTTCTTTCTTTGTGAGTTCCGCCACGGCCGCATCTCTCTGATTGGCAATCGTCTGTTGTTCGGCAATTTGAGCTTGGAGCTGGGCAATCTGTGAGTTGAGCTGATGGTTTTTGACTTTAACTGCATCTATCTCTTCTTGCAGTGGCGTGATGTCTGCTTCTAGAATGTCCACTTTGTGTTGTAGCTCATTCCGGATGTTGTCTGTGGCTTCTTTCATTTGGATTGGCAGTTGCTGTGATAGGTTAATGAGTAATTGACCCATGTTGGCCAATTCAGAAATCGACGGAAATGGCAGTTGAGGTCGTGGTTGGGATGAGGAGGCGGTGAGCAGTTGTTCGGAGTTTGGTGGAGAGTAGTTGAGGGAGGAGGATGAAGAATCAGTGGTTTCGGCAGGGTGAATGGGTTGGATGGGGATAACAGGGTTGATGGGTGGTTCCGGTGGGGGAGTGGGAATGAAAGTATGAGATGTTACCTGATCTATGTTTTGTTGTGCATTATCTACGACTGGGGACTCAACTACCTTAAACAGCCTTTCGAATGCTTCTTTCGCAAGTTGTTCTTCATCTGCTTGTTGTTCCCTTTCAGACTGTTGCTGTGATGCTTCTTCGGTAGATGTTGTGTGAGCTTCAGTATGATTTTCCTGTTATTGATCCTGGGAAGATTGTGCGGAGGATTGATTCTGCATTGATGTTGTGGTGTCATGGAATGTTTCCTCGTCTTGTTTGTCTTCTTCTTTGTCATCATCTTTGTTTCCTTCGGCAGATCCTTGTGCTTCACTCTCAGAAGAACTAATTCGGATCCTTTTTATGCGGAAGAGCTGGTTTAGTTCCTCTTCATCTTCTTCTTCATCGTCCCACAGTTGTACTGATTCTTCATGTCGCAGAATAGGTCCTCGGGGTGGTAGTTGTGCTGCGAGTATTGTCGGAAAAAGGAATGAAAGGATGTGCGAAAATCTGGATCTCGGCATGCCTCCCTTGTTTACCTGTTTCATAATGGACACGCACTCTCGGTGAATGCGGTGGAAGAAGAAGGATGCGAAGTTGGCTGGTTCTTGCGCAGCTAATTCTATGGCAGAGTAGAAGGGGCGGGATATTCCATAGGTGCGTTTCTGTAGGTTGAGAATGGCTACTAAGAACTGGAGAGCTAATCGTTCTGGTTCCGGTCGACAGAGAATCACATACTCGTTGGATGAATGCCTAGGAAATAACTCTACCATTCTAGCGACTGTCAGACTTGGGCCATTTTCTCGGCCTTGCGAAGGGAGTCTAAAGGCTTCTACAAAAGCTTGGAATGTGATGAGTGTACGGGAGGGGAGGGAGGTGATCGGCCAACTCTGCTCGGTGGCAGGTGTGTTGGCGATGGCGGAGATGATTTGGGCAAAAAATGGGTGGGACTCCACTGAATGCCAAGGGAGTTCAGCGAAGTTGTTAAGCCCACAATGCACAGGAACTCTCCTACGTCTGCAGGGAGTCCATCACGGAAGGCGGCGTAGTTAGCCAAAGCTTCCATGGCGCACACAACGACAGTAAACACAAGCACGCAGAGCACAGGGTAAGCACACAGAGCACAAATCACACAAACACAATAGCGTTTTTCGGCGAAACAGAAAAGGTTAAGTAGATGTGTCGTAGTGGAGAGCAATGAAGGATGATTAATCATCGCGCGGTATTGAAATGATAATTCTTAACTTCGGTGTGCATGCGTGAGTAGTTGGAAAGGGCAGGGCGGCCGTGGACATAATTAGGTATCAAAACGCGAATATTTACAGATCTATTTTATTAAGCACGCAAAATAAAAGAAAAGAAAAGAGAAGGGAATGCCAAAAGACACGGGCAACCGCAAAACGTTTCAGTGCGGGTTAGATGTGTGTTGATACGGCCGCAGCTTCGAACCGTTAATGACTTTCGGAAGAGGGATTCCGGTCAACGTAGTCAACCAAAAAGTTGCTGGGCCCACTTGCTCAGAAATTCGGTAGGTACCAAACCATCGCAACTTGAATTTGCCCGCAGAGTGATTCGACTTTGCATTGTACAAGAGTACAAGTTGTCCCACCGAAAAAATTGGGGTCTTTAGATATCGGTCATGTGTTCGAGCTTGTCTTAGCTGTACTGCCTGCATAGTCAAAAAACTATGCCATCGTTGCTCGTCTAATTCTCTGAGTGTATCCAACCGAAAGGACAGTGATTCTTCCGGTAGTAGTTTCTGGTTGATGGCTACTCGTAAACTTGGTATAACTATCTCCATCGATGCTATTGCTTCTAATCCATAAGCCAGTTTGAAAGGGGTTAATCCTCTTGTTACCTTGTATGTAGTCCGATATGCCCATAATACTGCAGGTAGCAGTTGATCCCATCTTTCTGGTGCTTCCATAATCAATTTCCGAAGCATATTCAACAAAGTTTTGTTTGTACTTTCAGCCAAACCATTAGCACGAGGATAATAAGGAGAGCTAAACTTATGCGTGACTTGGAACGAATGTGTGAGTACTTTCATTAAATTGTTGACAAAATGAGTGGCTTGATCTGTAACAAGTTCCAGTGGTAAACCAAAACGTGGAAAGACATCGGTTAGCAGACACTTTGCTACCGCAACAGCTGTAGCAGACCGTAAAGCCCAGGCTTCTGCCCATCTGGTAGCATAATCATTACATGTCAAAATATAACGATTGTTACTGAGGATTGCTGGTGGTGTAATAGGTCCAATGAAATCTAGACCCCACTTCTAAAAAGGTTCTAATGGCAGGACAGGTTGTAGCGGAAAATAGTGACGTGGTAACGGCTGTCCAGACCTCTGACAATTATCACATTTTTTTACAAACTGCAATACATCCCTGTACATAGTAGGCCACCAGAGACCACTTTGCAGAATTTTCCGGTGTGTTAAGTCTGCAGCGAAATGGCCACCGGAAGGAATTAAGTGAGCCAAAGTAATAACTAAGTTAACTTCATGTGGTAGAATACATCGAAGTAAAATTCCAGTATGATCCACATAGTATAATTCCCCAGCAATCAACCGAAATCGGCGGCTAAAAACTGCAATTTTCCTACGTATTGCCGTAGAAGTCTGAGATGGAAGGCATCCATCGGTGAGGAAGGTCAATATTTGATTATAGTATGTAGATGGAATAGGCCGGTCTGTAATTTCATCATTAGTTGGTTCAGAGACATAAATTGCTGGTGTTGTGTCATCTACACCGACCGGAGCTTCGCTGGAATCTAAGCGAGAGAAAAAATCTGCTAAGGCATGCGAACTGCCTGGCCGATGAATGACTTCGTAGTCAAATTCTTGTAAAAGTAGAACCCATCATGCTAATCGACCTCCTAGATGCTATTGCCGAACCAGATAAACAAGTGCAGCATGATCTACATGAAAAGTAAATCTACGGCCCAGCAAATAATGCCTGAATTTCTTGACAGAATATACTAAACCTAGACATTCTCTTTCTGTTACAGAGTGATTATTTTCAGCAGGGGCCAATCTTCGACTTGCATAGTACACTAGTCTGAACCACTTATCGGTTTGTTGCATTAGAACGCTTCCTATTGCTATATCTGAAGCATCAACAAATACATGAAATGGGCGATCCCAGTCGGGAGGCTGTAAGATGGGAACTTGTGTTAATAAACACTTTAAACGATCAAATGCTATCTGACATTCCTTAGTCCACTCAAACTGTCGAGGAGTCTTGGTGATTAATCTGTTCAGTGGTATTGCTAAGTGAGCAAGCCATCGTAAGTGTCGTCCATGCCATCTTACTTGGCCCATGAAGCGCATTACTTCCTTCGGTGTAGTGGGCATCGGAGCTTCTAACACAGCTGAAATTTTATCTGGATCCACCTTTATACCTTGTGCATATACAATGTGGCAAAGTAGCTTTCCACATGACACCGCAAACACAGATTTGTTTGGGTTCAAATAGAGTCTGTATTCTCTGCACTTTTCAAAGAAGCACCGTAAATGGAACAGGTGTGCTATCATGTTACCGAAAATTGAAAAATCATCAAGATATACTTGCATAAAAGAGGTAAGGTAAGGAGAAAATATTTCCTGCATACACCTTTGGAACGTACTTGGGGCATTCCTTAATCCAAACCACATAACAGTACATGCGAAAACACCCCAGTTGGTAATGAAGGCGGTCTTTGGTATATCTTGTTCAGCCATTCTAACTTGATTATACCCACTGTACCCATCTAAGAATGAATACATTTCATGTCTTGCTACTCTATCAAGCATTGTGTCAAGAAAAGGGAGCGGAAATGGATCAGGCACTGTAGCTGCGTTCAGTTTCCGGTAATCTACACATATTCGTAACTGCTTATTCTTTTTAGGCACAATAACAATTGGTGAGATCCATTCAGCATGCTCTACTGGTACAATGAATCCAACCTTCAATAACCTATCCAGTTCTGCCTTTACCTGTGATGCATAGTTTGGATTCATCCGGTAGCTGGGTTGCTTGATCGGTCTTGCTTCTGGCTTCAACATGACCTTCTGTTGGTAGATGCGCGGGTCCAGGCCTTTCATGTCTTTGTAATCCCATGCAAATACATCAGAAAGTTCTCGAAGTAGTTGGATTAGATCTGCTTGATATAATTCTGGTAAGCTCTCTTTTATTTTAACAGGTCGTGGATTTGCTTCATCTCCTAAATTGTAAGTGGTCAGTTGATCTTCTGGAACATAAAATTGTCGAGGCTTCTCTGTATTCTCTGCTGGCTTAAATAGTTGTTGTAAATCAGCATCATCTATGGTAGCCTTATCTTCTTTCATATCTGTTTCTGTTACAGTCATCACCGTACACACTGTAGGATTCTAGTTATCTACAACAGATTGTAGATCAACAGTTCCTAGGGAGATCAAGTCAATGTTATTTTTCAGAAACTCTTCTTCTTCATCATCTGACAAACCATCTAGCATATGAACTGGTTCCGCAAAATACGGTCTAGCATGCAACTCGCAAGGTTGTATAGCATCTAATTTTACAACGTATTTACGATTATTATCCTTGAAAGTGAGTTCTTGTGCAGACCAATCCTGTATCACCTTAGCGTGCTTCAGCCAAGGTCGGCCGAAAAGGAGATGTTGCTCTAGCACAATGGTGAGAACCACGTTAAGAAGCTTCACCTCCTTAATTGTCAATCCGTGGAAGAGATAGGAGTGATATGAAGATCGTGAATGTGAGATGAAGTGAGAGTGAAGGTGAGAAGCATAGAGGTGCACACACACATACACACACACAACGAAGAGACAAGCAAGGCACAATGGATGGTGAGAAATTAACTCTATTACTCAAGAACACTCTTACAAGTTCAAAATAGCTCTAAGCTCTTCTCTACTCAAACAAGCTAACCCCAAAAATGAGCTCTCTAGCTCTTTTTATAGTTTCTAGACTAGTTTTGACCGGTTTCACATCTAGTGACCGGCATAGTTAAAAAATAGGTCCTAGATGCTATTTGAAAGGGTAAACGGTGTCTAAAAATAACGAAAATTGATAGGCTTGTTCTACCTAAGCTCCTCAAGCTCAAGGACTCCTCGGCTTGCACAAAATGGAGCTATGGATTACAAGATGGGGTTTTCTATGTTACATATGTTACAATAGTGATAAAAATCACTATTGGTGGTTTTTGGAAAGTATTTGAAAACATAATTCTTTGAAAAAAGATTTGACTGGCTCCCTGCTCCGTCGTTACATGCTTTCGCGTCTTCTATGCCTCTGGCTGCTTCCAACACCCCCCTCCCTCTCGCTTCTGTCGTCCTTGACAGAACCTTGTTGTGAGGTCTGCCGGATATAGTTCTGTAGGAGGTCTTGAGCGAGGGTGTGCTCGGAGATACGAATGCCTTGGGCCAGATCTGCCTCAAGTTTCTCCCAGTCGATTGGTTGCGGTTCTTCCGGTGGCGGGAGCTGATAGTGTGTGGAATAGACCATTCGTTCACAGGCAAATAAGTGTAATAAATGTGTAGGCCTGCTTATGAATACCTCTGAATGGTATTCCCAGAAGCCGGTTGTGAACATCTCTTCGAATGTCTGCTTGTAGCACGCCGGTAGATATTTTATTCTGCAATGCCAGGCATAACACACCCATAGCGATGGCGTTGTACTCATATCATATACCAGATCAAAATTGCCATGCTCAAAGCCCGGGGTGTTGACATGAGGTGCCTTGATGCGTCGGAAGACTTTAAAAATCATTTGCATCATGTCAAAGATTTTGACAGTCATATGCGCCGCTATATCGTCCATATGCTTTAATCTAGGGAGCCAGTGGCGAATTGTAGCCATCATGTAGCCAACAGTTGGTAACTCGATGGGTGGCTTAAGATAGGGGTAATTCAACCAATCTTGGCACTGCTTATTGTTTTGTACCTTAATAGCAAAGGCAATCCAGGAGCGGCGTCGTGGTACTGGTCCCCAACATGGGTTGTACTTTAAGTGCAAAGGTGCCTTTACCCATGTACTCATCATTTCTGGATACTTCTGTAGTAAATCTTTTCGCCACTTTGGTTGATAGATCTCTCCTTGCTGCGCATCTAGTGGCAAATCGTCTTCCTCGAACTGAGTGGCATGCGATGGTTTCTTACCTATTTCTTTCTCAATGGCTAACTGGTATTCGGCCATTAACATAAAATACGGTTTATACTGTAGCTCGTGCCCAGATATGTATCATCGCGGGGCCAAATGAGCAAAGAATGGAGATTGTAAAATTCTTTCTTCTATCATCGCCATGGCATGTAATTGTGCCTCTACTCTAGCTGAGTGCGTTGTTCCAAGTTCCTCAATTGTCTTCATCCACGCGGGAGTCGGGAGTTCGTAAGTCATCTGGCCTTCCGCCGTGACGCGTCCGCCTGGGATGGGTTGTGGCTCGTACGCCTCTTCAAACGTTTCCTCCACCGGGATGGTGACAGTTTCTTCCTCAGCTGGTAGCTCAGGTGGGGAATCTGGCCTTGGTGGTGCTTCATATACTGCAATCCTTGATTCAAGGTTTGATACCTGGGCCCGTAATGCGTTGAGTTCCTCTAAGATATCAAGAGAGGGGTCCACAGGTGCTGGTATGTCTTGGTGTGCCAGTTCTCGTAACTGGAGTAATTTGTGATCTTCTTTGAGTTTCTATAACTCCTCGTTCATGCGGTCGTATGCATCTAGCAATCTTACATGATCTTCTCGCAGCATCCTCATGGAGTCTGAGGGAATGGCTTTGAACCGACTAGGACTGAGTGGTTGGTCTGGATGGTCTAGGGCCGCTTCTAAGTTTTCTCGATTCTGGTCCTGTAAGCGCTGGTTTTCCTCCTTTGCTGCTGCTAGATGTCTTCTGAGTAAGCCCATGTTTCGTGTTAGCGTTGCATTGCGAACTGTCTGGGCTCTTAATAAGTTATCTAGGTCAGCAGTGGCTTCCTTGGTTTTTTCTTCGCTTTCTAGTTCTAATTTATGATAGGCCTCTCGTAATTCCTGGTATCGACTGTTCAGTGAGGCATTCTCAATAGACAATAAATTAAGTTGCGACTGTAAGTCATTGGTTGTCCTCTGCATCTGCTGGTAATTATCGCCAAGAGATGTGAACTCATCTCTGACTTGCATCATACACATGAACATCTATCGAAATGCATTATCTACAGTGGGTGATAGTATTAATGGGGTGCTAAATGAAGATGCAGTGGGTGTAGATGCAACGGGAATGGGGAATGGGGGTGGGAAGGTGGATGCTGTGGTGATTGTGGAAAATTGTGAGGTGCCTAAATATGTTTGTGCCATGAGTGAAGTGAGTGATGGTGCAGTGGGTGGTGAGATATCCATGTCATTGGACGTGTCCAGTGTAGTGACCGTGAATATGGGTGTGACCGTGGGTGCTTGTGCTGGTGTAAATACGGGATTTACAAAGGTTGAGGAGTAATTTACAGGGGGGCTGGCTGGTGCAGCTTGGTGGAAAGGGGAAATAGGGGTTACCGTGGGTCGGGGAGGTGAGGCTGGGGAGAAGGTTAATGGCGGTGGGAATGGGAAAAGGGGTTGTGGAGGTGTGGGGAAGGACGGGAAAGATGGATGGAGGAATGGGTTGAATGGAAAGGTGGATGTGTGAGGGGGTAGACTGGGTCTAATGGGTGCAAGAATTGTGGGGTGAGTGGTCGTAAAGACGATTTCTGCTACGCCACCGGCGAATGAAGATGTTGGTCTGGGAGAAGGAGGGTGAATAGGGGAGGCTGGACGGATGGGCGGTGATGGAGGAGCGGTTGGGGTGGTCGGTACTTCAGTGACTACTGAGGTATGTACAGTTGTAGCGCGGGGTGGGGAATCCACAAGGATGGTTCCTGCTGCCAACGAACTTTCAGGGACGAGGCGTGCCTCCCTGGCTTGTTCTGAAGACTGTGCTCCTGTTGGTACACGAATGTATTCGCCGGGCTTTGAAAGTAGTCGTACTCTGCGGGGGTCAAACTGTGGTAGTGGCTTTCTTTGCAAGTACCTAAGTGCTTCGTTGGAGCCTACTGATTTGACTAACTCTCTGAATCCTTTGATGTATGCATCTTCGAATTCGCCTGTGACAAGTTCTTGTTCTATTATCACTTGACTCTCTTCCTCAGTCAGCTTTTTGCGTGCCCAAACCTTTTCCATAGTTCTATACAGCTTCTTAATAGCCAGTGTGTAAGCGGGTGCTTCGTAAGTTTCATCTTCATGGGTACTTGTATCACCATGTGTGTCTGTTTGTTGGCCTTGGCCATCTGTCTGTTCATGCTCTTGGGATTCGATAGTGCCCTGGCTTGCTTCGTCATCGCCTTCGTCGTCATCGGTTGCTGTTCTTTCGTCATCAGAGCTAGACACAATCTGTCCTTGTGGCTGATCCCTGGGTGTGGTAGGGTAGCTAGGCCTTTCAAATTCTTGAGAAAACAATTGTCCTCCTGAAAACTGGAACTCATTGGAGAATGCATCGGGCATCTCAAAATCAAAAGTTGGATCCAGTGGTGTTGTTTGTTCTGCTTCTAAATGGGGTATTGGAAAAGAGAACGCTTCCGCACCAATGGTGGTGGGAATTTCAGCTGCTGTGGTGATAGGTTCTGTGGTTGTGGCTGCTTGGGGTGCAACAGTACTGGTGGTGCCGTCCGTTACAACTGGTCTTGATAATCTGATACAAATAGGTTGTACTGTGGGAGTGGCTGCTGTCAGTGACTGCTCTGGAGATCGTTGTGGCGAGGGTGATTCTGGGACTTGTAGGCATGGGATAGTGCCTCTCATCCGCTTTCCGGCTCTGCCTTTGCTAGCCTTTCTAGCTTTCTTTGTGGTTCCTTTAAATGCCTTCAGTTCCTCACTAGTCATGGCGCGCTCTATGGGTAAATCATATGCCAAACACATGTATATAATCCTTGTAAGTGCACAACATCCATTGATGACTTTCTTTCGTTCCCATCTATGTTGTGCCAAATAGAGCTGATCAATTATCCAGCTAGCTAGATCAACCGTTTGGGGTCCAGTACATGCTAAGTATAATCCAAACCTGATTCTTTTGTGGGGCATGGTAAAACGATCCTGAGGTGGGAAAGCAAAGTGCTGCATGCATATCCGTAATGGCTTGGAGAGCTCAGGTGTTATAGCAGAAATATCCTCCCACTTAGTTACGTCACCATGTTTCATCTGCTCTGGGACTAGTCGTTCTCGCTCCGTCGGAGTGTGCGTTCCATGTATTTTCAGAGCTGCACGAATTAAATCTTTAGACAAATAAAACCTTCTGAATGGAGGATCATTTACCAAGGATGGTAACATGAATGTGCCGGGTAGATCCTTGTTCTCTGAAGCTGTCAAGGTAGTTACTAGGTAAAAGCATCTGTAAAAATCGAGTTTAGGCAGAGGGTCACTAAAGTATTCTGTAAATCCCGCTCGTGCCCAAACGTGCGTTAAATCTTGTGTATTTTATAGTCCTTCGAATTCTCGTGAAAAGAACTGGTACTTGGCCCATGTGTGCAAATCAAATGCCAAATTGGCCTCAAATATGAAATCAGCGTCTGCTAATGGTCCTGCTAGGCCTTGAAACCAGTGAGAGTTACGATGAATCTTCTCGGTATATCCTCTAGGAGGATCATCGATTGGCATGGGTCCTGGAAAACCTTGAAACTCTGGTGGTTGCATCGTAGGATAAGATTCCGCGAGTAATTCTCCAATATTGGCCATTGGTGTGCTTGGGCCAGCTTCTGATGGTCCTTCTTCGGTTTGCATGATGACTGACGAGCTAATGGAAAAGATCTGCTACAAAAGATTAGCACATTAGTATGGAAATTAATTATGATCCCATTAAGGTGAGACCGCAATCCCTTTCCATAACCGATGTGTAACCTGTGTAGCCAAGTGTCATGAAGTGATTGATGCAATGATTATTTGCAAAACTAATGCAGGTCTCTAGACGCCTACATTGTCAGATTATGCATACATTTCTTGATGAGCTTTTATTATGCATGATGTGGGGTTTTGGTGTATGAATTTATACAAGGTTTGGTTGAGGGTGAATTATTACAAGGGTGGAGTTTAAACGGGGTGGGAGAATTGTTAGATAAGGGGGTACAAGAAGACGTCTGGATACGTTTCGATATCCATTTCCTAAGAGTCTTGGAGTGGGTGGTATGTTTCTGCTGAGGGACAAAAAGTGGCATCGGGTTTGGTGGTATTGAGGGATGGAAAGATTTCTAAGGGGTATATATTACATGGCTTGAGGGTTGGGCTATAATACATTGTTTGGGTACCCAAATCTGCATGGGTGTGGGTCGATTGATAAGATACTTCTTTGTGATCCAAATCTACCGAGTATTTGTACTTGGGGAAGAAGATCGAGGGGACTTTGGATGCTGACTCTGGTTCTGTTGAAACTTTGTCCTGTTCTCGTCTGCAGTGTTGCCAATAGCCTGTGGTTGCTGTCCTTTTGGCACCCATATTTGTCTCGTGCCGCTTGTTCTGTGATGCTGATACTGCTGCTTTCTTTGCCTTGTCTGGTGGTGTTGTCGGTCTGGGTTCCTCTGTTGTGGTTGACTCCTTCGTGGTTGGGTTTGAGAGGTCCAGTGGACGCTCTGCTTTGGAAAAGAAGGGAGATCCAACACTTGCGTGACCTGCCCATTAGGAAGCAATTCGTTATTTATCTTTAATCTAGGCCATTCTGCAACAAGTTAGGAAGGATGAGCACCGCAAGGTATTGTGCTCATTTGGCCGCTGATGCAACCCACCTGACCGCTGATTGTGTTCATTTGCCCTAGCGGTTGGGTAGCTGCCCCTTCTAGTTTGCAGGAAGCCCCAGGGAAGATCTCCTGTCATCCTTCTGATTGACAACTGTCCATAGCCAAGCCTGAGTGGGTTGGTGTAGACGTAACGTGACTGATCTGACCCAAGATCTCCCGGTCTTCCGTCGCATGCATTTCATAGGGTCTAGGGTTACAAACCTCAGTTGGAATGCCGTTAGGGAAGTCAAGCGGTATCACTCGCTTCTGTTCTAAGGTTCCAATCTGTAAGGAGCCTTGTCTAAGATTTAGGTCCACTGAGTGATCGTATAGCCAATCTTGGCCAAGGATTAGGGGTTCTATTAGGTCGTCATCATGGCACACTAGTAGCTTCGCTGTCATGGTCACTTCCTTAATGAGAATAGGAAGGTCCACCTCACCCATGCAAGGGATTTCCATGCCTCCTAGCCCTATGAGGTATGCCTCAATTGGCCGCATTTCTATTCCTGAATCCTTATAGTGGGACCATCTAATCGCACTAGTCGCAGCACTTGAGTCAATTAAAGCCCTGAGCTCTTGGCAAGGGTTGTCCTGCTCTAGCCTGACTGTAATGAATGGTCTCCTGTCCACTATACTAGGATGAGTGGTTGACTTTACTTGACACATGGCCATGGGATATCTGGGTGTAGTTTCCAGATGGTTATAATGTTCTCTCCCTAGTCCTTGTCTTCTTAACTTCATGCGTTTAATGCGTTCTATTGCTTCTGCCTGAGCTTCCGCTCGTATTCTATTTTCTTCCTCCTTACGCTTCTTTGCCAACGTGAGTTGTCTAAGCATATCCTCAGTAAGATGTTCCTGATATAGCTTGACTCTACAGCCACTAATATAATTAGGCATTACGTCTCCTTCTAAGGTGGCTAACTGTACTGCTCCACTTGTTGAGAGTCTGTTAATGATCATAGGTCCATAACCTCGCTTTTCTAACTTACGTGTGTGTTGCTTTAGCGTATATACTAGAACTAAATCTCCTTCTTTTAGGCCTTTATCTTTCACATGTGCATCAAAATATACTTTTTGTCGCTTCTTCGCTGCATATATTCCTGCTGCTGCCTTTTTTGCCTGGTTTCTCCTAATCGTTCCAAGTCCATTATTCTTGCTGATAATTCATGGCCGGTCCACTGATGTTCTTGTGCAACCTTAAGGGTCGGTATCAAGAAGTCCAAAGGAAGCACAGCATTCTGACCAAAAACCATCTGATTGCATTGAGTACGGTCTTGTAGGCCACTCGATATGCCCAAACAGCGTGGTGTAACTGTTTGTCCCAATCTGAACGTTTGTTGTTCATGAGTTTCGTCATACGTTACAAAGGATCTTATTAGTGCTTTCAGCCTGACCATTGGCCTGAGGATGATATGGTGCGGATTTCTTGTGAATCACCATAAAATCCTGTAACAAATATTCAATGACTTGGTTTAGAAAGTGAGTGCCTCGATCGCTCACTAACTCTATAGGCAGTCCATATCTTGTAAAGACATTCTCAAATAAGAATTTTGCAGTTGTGTGTGCATCATTCTTTTTCGTGGCTTTTGCCTCTACCCATTTCGTAAGATAATCTGTGGCAACAATAATGTATTCAGCATGTGTACCTTTTGCAGGGGGGTTAATGGGTCCTACAAAGTCTATACCCCACTTAGAAAATGCACGTCCGCCCATCATGGGTTTCAATGGCATTTCATCTCTGCGAGTAGGAAACTGAGTTCTTTGGCACACATCACATCTCTTTACATAGGTATGAGCATCCATGTGAAGAGTGGGCCACCATAATCCTGCAAAGAGGATGGCTTTGATTATCCTATCGGGTCCAAAATGACCTCCTCCAACACCTTGGTGTGCAGTCTCTAGTATGCTCAGATAATCGCTCTCATGAACACATTGTCTTAGATATCCATCTCGTCCTCTTTTGTATAGGTTGTCGCCAATAAGTGAATAATCTTGAGCTTCCTACTCTAGACTGCGTTGTCGAGCTAAGGTCATTCCTTGAGGGAATGTCTTCGTCCTCAAGTATGTCACTAACTGTTCACTCCAGTCTGGTGTGAGAGACACGTGATATAATGTAGCATGCTCTAGTGGTGGTCTTTCACAACAAACATTGCATTCCTTACACAACCTGTAGACCTCTGCTTCCATCGTAGGCCAATATACTCCTAATCTATGCAGAGTCTGTAATGTTCGATGTTTTGAATGATGTTGCTTTAATGCACCTATGTGTGCTAATTGCAACCAATTTGCATGTTCTGATTCATCTACACAACAAGCAAGAATCTTTTGATTATCCTGTTTATATATGCTTCCTGCCATTATTTGGTATCTCTGAGACTTGGTAATCTCTCCTTCTTTGATCTTATCCTAGGATTCTTGGGTCCATATGTGAGAATAGGGACTATAGGCTTAGCCCATTCTGGTGCTATCTCAAGGTTAAACAAATATGCGTCTGGTAACTCATCCACTACTCCTTGAGGAGCTTCTCCTGAGGTTAATCTTGAAAGGTGGTCAGCTCTAAGATGTGTCTTTCCTTTCCTGACTACGACTTCAAAATCATACTCCATGAGTAATAGAAACCAACGTATCAATCGTCCTGTGTTACATGGTTTGTTGACTAAGTACAATAGGGCTTGATGATCTGTAAAGAACTTGAACTTATTGGCCAACAAGTAGTGCCTAAACTTCTTTACTGCGTAGATCATCCCTAATCCTTCTCGTTCCGTCGTGGTGTAATTTCTTTCTGCTGCGTTCAATTGTCTGCTCGCGTAAGCTATGGGGAGATCTATGTTACCTTCATTCGTGGGTTGTGCTAACACGCATCCTATGGCATAATTGGATGCATCCACATGTACATGGAATGGCTTACTCCAATCTGGTGTAGTCAATATAGGTGCTGAGCACAAGCGTCGTTTGAGTTCATTGAATGAATTTTCACATTCATCTGTGCATTCAAAATTGGTTAAAAGAGAGTACAAAGGCTTGGCTATGATTGCATACATGTGTATGAATCTCCTATAATAACCACAATGACCCATAAATGCCTGTACCTCTTTCACAATAGTTGGTCTAGGTAATTCTGCAATTACCTTCACTTTTTCCTCATCCGTAGAGATTCGATTTTTTGACACAATGTGTCGTAGAATTTTGCCTTGTCTGACCATGAAAACGCATTTTTCTGGGTTCAAACAAACCTGATATTCTCGACATTTGTCAAATATTTGTCTTAACTCGGGAATATGTGTCTGCCTGATATTAGAATGAGCACATATGTCATCGACATATACTTCCAAACTCTTGCGTAGGAATTCCTTAAAAACATGACACATGAGTCGCTGGAAAGTGGCGGGTGCATTTGTTAAGCCAAATGGCATTACACGAAATGCAAATATGCCCCATTCAGTGGCAAATGCCGTCTTGTGTTGGTCCTCTAGAGCAATGGCTACTTGATTATAGCCTGAAAATCCATCAAGAAAGCTGTAAACTTCCTTGCCTGCAACTCTTTCCAATAGATGTTCTATGATAGGAAGAGGATAACTGTCTCTAATTGTGGCGGCATTAACTTTTTTAAGGTTAATACACACACGCAATTTTCCATTCTTCTTGGGCACAACCACAATGGGGGATACCCATTCGGTATGCTCAATTTCGTAAATGAATCCTGCTTCTATCAAGCGATCTATCTCCTCTTTAATCTTCGCAGCGTAGTTATCATTGTACGTGTAAGGTTTCTGTTTCGTAGGTTTTGCATCTGGAGTCATAGGGATTCTATGAGAACATATATCTGGATCTACTCCTTTCAAATCTTTGTAACTCCAAGCAAAAACATCTCTATATTCGCGCAATAGGGCAACTAGCTCTTCTTCTTCTTCAGTTGTCAAATCATGCCCTATGTATGTACATTTTTCTTCTTCTCCTTCTATGGCTACGATTATTTTCTTGGTTTCCTCTCGGTTATCATATACTTGTCCGTCATTCGCCTTTCTATTAGGCATTCGTACCATGATTCTTCTATCTTCGATTTCATATTTCTTGAAATTCTCGGGTACTTCAAACAAAGATTCTTCTTTTTCTGACATGGTTTCTTTCTTCTTTCTTTTCTTTCCTTTACTCTTAGTAGTCACTTTTGTGGCTAACCTCACCTCAGTCGTAATTTCCTTGTGTCTCTGAGGGTGAGTCTCTACTTCGTAGAAATATTCTTCCTCTGATGCAAATGGAGAGTCCATGATAATTGATTCTAAATCAAAATCGCTTGCATCCTCAAATGCATCAGTGTTAGGTTCACACTCTTCTAAAATTGCATCGCACATTGTTGGCATACAAAGCAACAGAGGAGTCATGCACAATACGGCAACAAGGCCATATCATTTTTTCCCATGGATTATGTACAACTCAAGTGATTTTAATCACTACACAAACATTGTAAATCCCGTTTTTGGTAGAATAGACTCCATTTTGTGCAAGCAGAGGAGTCATCGAGCTTGAGGAGTATTAGAAGTACCATCGTACCAATTTTCATAATTTTTAGACTTCGTTTGAGCCCTCAAATAAGCCCTGGAACCTAATTTTTAACTAGGCCGGACACTAGGTCTGGACAGGGCCAAAGCTAGTCAAAAACTATAAAAGGAGCTAGAGAGCTCATCTTTGAGGTTAGATTGTAATTGAAACAAACTTGTAAGAGCTTTTGAAAGTAATCTAAAGAACTCCATTGAATCTCTCTCTTTGTCTTGCCGTGTGTGCGCGTGTGTGTGTATGTGTGTGCATGCTTGTGTGCTTCTCACTCACGCACTTGTGCCGCCACTTGCTCGAGGTCTTCATACCATCCTCACGTCTTCCCGGATTGACATTAAAGGAGGTGCTACTCATCACTGAGCTACACCAAATTTTGGCGCCGTTGCCGGGGAACGAACTTTGAGGACGAGCGTGTGATGGTAAGACGTAGAATTGACGCGTTGGAGTTGTAGGTATTTTCTTCACTCTCATCGGTTTCTTTACTTTCTTCACCATCTTCATCATCATCATCACCATCTCCCACGTCCATCTCCATCATCGCGAAAATTTCAGTTTTTTTTAACTATATCCCCATCTCCACCTCATTTCCCTCATTTCACTTGTGAGAGAGAGCGAGAGAGCGAATTTGCATGCGCTATTTTTTGCATGTTTCTTGAGCTATTTTGCAGGTTTTTTGCTGTACCATCATCCCCAGCAGTGTGCACAGGTACGACAGGCTCTGCACAGGTCCCGGGACGACAACCTCTGTCTATCGCGACAGACAGAAAATCTTAACATTTTGTGAATGCATGATTAGCACTGTAACCTACACCTTGAGGGCACTCTAGATCACTAGAAGTTTTTCAAAAATTTGCGTTTTTTCAGTCTATCGCGACAGACACCGTCTATCGCGACAGACAGAGACCCACGACAGACAGCGTCTATCGCGACAGACACCGTCTATCGCGACAGATAGAAATCCGCGACAGACACCGTCTATCGCGACAGACAGAAATCCGCGACAGACACCGTCTATCGCGACAGACAGAATTTCGCGACAGACACCGTCTATCGCGACAGACAGAATTTCACGACAGATAGAGTCTATCGCGACAGACACCGTCTATCGCGACAGACAGAATTTCACGACAGATAGCGTCTATCGCGACAGACACCGTCTATCGCGACAAACAGAATTTCACGACAGATAGCGTCTATCGCGACAGACACCGTCTATCGCGACAGACAGAATTTCACGACAGATAGCGTCTATCGCGACAGACACCGTCTATCGCGACAGACAGAATTTCACGACAGATAGCGTCTATCGCGACAGACACCGTCTA
The DNA here is from genome assembly GCA_020310875.1 of Ceratopteris richardii. Classification (NCBI taxonomy): domain Eukaryota; kingdom Viridiplantae; phylum Streptophyta; class Polypodiopsida; order Polypodiales; family Pteridaceae; genus Ceratopteris; species Ceratopteris richardii. The sequence continues at coordinate 6,552,648 of CM035406.1, forward strand.
TCGCGACAGACAGAATTTCACGACAGATAGCGTCTATCGCGACAGACACCGTCTATCGCGACAGACAGCCCCCACGATAGATTGTGTCTATCGCGACAGACACCGTCTATCGCGATAGACAGGCATTTTCGACAAAAAATTAAGGAGTGAATTTTTGGAAATTTAGGCTAAATTTTGGGCATAATTGCACTTTCATGTACTCATATACTTACGAAGGCCTTAGAAAATGCATTAAAACCCCCGAAAGGTTCTGTCTGTCTAGTAACCCCCTAAACCCTGAACGGTCATAACTTTTGCATACGAAATCCATTTCCTGAGCTCTAGGGCTTGTCGGAAAGCTCGTGACGTATACTATACACCCTCAACTGTTTTTTATAAGAATAACGCGTTGAATTTCAGATAGAATAATTGGAAGTGGCACACAGAAGGGTAGAAACACCAAGGGAGCTCTAGAGGGAATTTCTAGCAATACAAAAGGGGGAACAAGGGTCATCAAAAAAGTGTCTGAAATAAATTGTCTGTCAATTGAAAGGTCTACCTGGAACTAATCTTGGGATTTATGCAGGCCTATTGATAAGCAATTGAGTGTATCCAAGCAAGGGTGTTGCGCACGCTTGAGAATCAACTTCTCGAGCACTAAAGAGCAAGGTTCGGCAAGAAAGGTCGGAATATTCTCAACTCCTCTTCGTCAATTCCTAGCTTAGGCTAAGAACGATTAGAAGTAGGAGTAAGTCAGGGTGACGATAGGCCACTATCAAGTTGAAGACTACCTAAAAACTCAAGTTCAAGCTAAAAACTTAATCTCTGTACTGTCGACAACATAAGGGAAAGAACCTAACGTGGGACGATCAACCTGAAAGTACGAAGAACATTCAAGTATTCCTGACGATGAAATATCAGATAAGACCTTACACACGGGGAATAACTAAAAAGAATCAAGTGACTGGTACCAATTGATCGGCAACGAGGTTGTACTCTGGAAAAAAATTTTTGGGCTAATCCTTTAGGCATATGAACCTTAGATCAGGACGACACCTAGTAAGAGAGAGACAAAGCCTTAGGTCTTCAGAGGCTAGTGTCAATCACACTGCAAGGTCTTGGGCCCAGCAGTTGAGTCGCCACTCTCATTACCCTAGCTCTGATACCAGTGAGTCAGAGATGTCTCAAGGCATGGACAGACCTACGGGAAGTTCAGGTGTGCCTTACTTGTACAGGGTAGAAGGCCCTTACAAAACACAGTTGGAATACCTTAGGACCAACCGATTGGGTGCTAGCATCTATGAGGACGGCCTAGGAAGATCCGTGGTCCAGATTAAAAACCCTGACCAATCCATAGGACTAGAGCACCCAGCTGTCAAGTTTGAAAACGGTGCATACCTGGACAAGGAAGGAACCATATACGTGGTCACCAGTCATCCAGATAGGACAGATGAATTTGGAAATGTAATTTCAGAAGTGGACTTAGGTGACTTGGAACAAGGAAACATGGGAGTGGAACCTAGAACCCCTCGAGGTAAATCAGTTCTCACTAGGATTATCACGCCTGAGTGGGTCCCCCAAGATAACAAGTGCATAGAATTGCTTCTCAATCGAGAAACGGACGAAGCCTTTTGGAGGTATAAACCGGATCACCCAACTGATATAGGAACAATCATGATCTATGAGTTTAAGGATCCAGATAGCCCAGGTAGAGTGACCTACTTAGACCACACTTCGGAGAGGATCTTTGTGGTGACAGAAAATGATAGGCATGCTTACACTTGGAAGGGCGAATTCATTTTCCCCCAACCAAGATCAAATGTATCCTATGGTCACCCTGGAGCTGGAACATCCCAGGCTCATGGTATGCAAAGAGACAGAAGTAAAGATAGACCAGAAGTAAGTTTTGCCAATTCAGTGGGCAGAGAAAGAACGAGAACGGAGACGAATAGGGTGGAACCTGAGATGCTTAGAGCCCATAGGAACCAAAGAAATGTAGATGGATTCCCTCTGCCGAGGCCTAGAGAGCACACAAGAACTTTGAGACCCACCCAGCTAGTTAAGTCCATGAAGAATTACTTTGACGGCACAGGAGATCCCTATGATCATGTGGCGGAGTTCAAGCAAGTCTTGAGAGCTGAACAAGTTGAGGATCTATTCACGCAGTACAATGCCTTCGGTCTAACCCTGAGGAATACGGCACTTACATGGTTTCAGCCATTGGACGAGCGCCAGTTCAGGAGCATAGACCAACTCCTAGAGGCATTTATTATTGAGTTCTCCAAGAGTGGCATAAGGCACAACACCTCCTCACTGATTCACAGCTTCAAACAAACCCCTCAAGAGACTGTGAGACTTGCAGGAAGAAGATTTAGACAATATCTTGAAAGGTGCCCTATTTCGGAGCTGCCCACATCTGCCAAACAAGTAGCCTTATTCCTTGACGGATTGTTGAGTCCAAAATTGAGATCCTACGTGTATCTGAAAGACCCTAGGACTATAGAAGAGTGTGTACGTATGTGCATTGACATTGAAGATAACCTAGGAGAAGAGCTAGAGCTGTCCAAAATTTACAAAGATTCAGATAGTGCATCTAGTCAATCTTCCACACAAGCCACATCAATTGAGGAACTTGCCGAAAAAGTAGCTCAGAAATTAGGTGTAACTAGCAAACAAATCCCAAGGTTTGCCCCTGTGAAAAGATGCTATACATGCGGTGGTGACCATATGGCGAATGTCTGCCCTATTATGGCTCAACCCCAAGTAAATCCTAGTAGCCAGTACTGCACCATAGAACGGAGATACACCAACCACACCGCACAAGATTGCCCATACAACAAGCAGGCGGTTAGGCAACCCTACCCTCAGCCCTACCAACAAGGCAGATATCAGAACCAGTACCCTCCACAACCATATGGCAGGCCACAACAGAATTTCCAACCTCAATATCAAAACCAACAAAGGCCTCAGCCTGTGCTAGCACAACAACCCCCAGCCCCAGCTAATGTGATTCCGGTAAAGTATACTGCTGCAGAAGAGAACCTAAATAGAGCTATAGTCCCTGTAACATCCTTGCTTTCTGAAAGTGACCTGAGTGACCATAGCTTTGATTCTACACATGTGGATAGCCCCCAGGCCTACTACATGCAGTCTCCTGAGCATGGTGAGTCCTATTATAGCGAAGAGACAAACGAACCTAGTTGGGAGTCAGATTACACGAACGTCATGTATGCAAACCCCAACCCGAGGCCTCAATCTAGGTAGGTAAGACCTCCATTCCCAAGAGGACCGTGCTACAGATGCCAAGGAGATCACCTCATTCGTGATTGTCCCTTGCCTCCACCTACACAACCCCAGTCAGTGACGATCCAAGGCTTCTGCCAAGATTGTGGAAAAGAGCATCTCTTACGAGATTGCCCAAAGAACCCCAATAATATGCCAAAAATCACGCCCATCAATGTTATTGAGTTAGTGGTAGATTCCAGCGGAAGTATTACTTCCACTGCACCCGTACAGGTAGTCACGAGAGCTCAAGCAGTGAAGCAAAACACAGGGGTAGGCAAGGAAAAGAGCCCAGACACTAGCGATACTGAGAGCCAAAATAAAAAGAGAACAAGAGCTTGGAGAGATAGCCGTGAACGCATGAAAAGGCAATGGGCAAAGAAGATGAGTGAACTTGAGGAAAGTCTACAAGAAACCAAGGCTAAAATCATAGAAATCACATCTCAACCGCACTCTCACACATTCCCACCGTTACCATCCCCATCACCCTCCATCCCTCCACCCTCTAAGACACCCCACGTAACCCACCCACCACCCCAAGCAGGATCAGTATTAGCTGATCCCACTCCTGAAGACATAGACATGATGCTTAAAGCATATCAGGCCAGAATCCAAGAAGGGCCAAACGTCACGGATCATGACAAGTGCTATCCTAGAGCTGACCTAGAGATAGAAAGAACCAAACTGTGCGCGAAAATGGTCGCATTGGCTCAGACTATGTTTGAAGCCAGTCGCCTTTTCAATTACTCGGGTTCAGCCAAAACACAATTACACTTGGATGGATTCCTAGAAAAGTTAGAGAGGATAATTGCAAGATCTGCCAAGGAAGAAAACAATCAAGAAAAAGATAAAGCAAGCAAAAACATGAACCATCCCCCATTGGAAGTTTATGTGGCCTATTCCACTAAACCAGACAACTTCCCCTCCTTAGAAGGAACAGAGAGGCTAATTGCACAGTCAGAAAAGGAATCTTCCCCTCAAAGAAAGGAAAGGGCAAGAGAACGGATAAGCCAGCCTCTTGAGGAAGCCCATGTGCCTCCTCAAGAAGCTTATCTTCCCCCCCAAAAGGCAGATGAGCCTCCCTCGGAAGCTTACGTACCTCCACAGTCTGCCTACACTCCTTCTCAGGGAGCGTATGAGCCTGTCCGGAAAAGTAATAGAATGAGTAACCCTCCCCAAGGAGCTTGCGCTCCAGCCATCCGTGAGAACGAGGAGAGAGCCAACGATAGAATAAGCCCTCCTTCCCAGGTTGCTTATGCGCCTAATTCTACAGAGCCAGACACTTCTTCTTCTATGAATCGGTTTGCACCAGATTTCCTACGAGAGATTCAAGAAGATAAATGGGACAACGAAAGTGAGGTCGCCCCTCCCTTTGAACTTGTGGATGATGCACGCGACCAATTCCCACAAGACATCCCATCCATTTACGGGGAACATGAGAGTACTCAGTCTCATGAGAGATTGGACTTTGAGTCTAATTCCATACAGGAGCTAGCCCACTTCACAGGTCCATGGGAAGCAAAGTCCACATGTATGAGAGCACCCACAGTCATGGTAAGGAACGACGACTCAGTCATACCTAGGAACACAGAGGTAATGAAGAACACTAACGTGCAGTGTAATCTCAAGTTAGAAGAGCTACTCAAGGTTAGACCTGAATTATGGAAACATGTAGCCAAACAAGTACCAGAGATAGCAAAATCTCGTTCCCAGGTAGGATCCCATAGGACAGTGCCAGAAATTCCCTTGGATAAGATAGGAGATATGTGTGAAGGTGAAGAAGGGAACACCTATCTGCCCATCACCTACCAAGAGTACACCACCAAGGCAATTTTGGACTCAGGTGCAGGAGTTGCAATTGCCACCACCTCCTTATGGAAGCGTTGGGGCAAGCCAGCACTCAGGCCAACGAGGATGAAATTGCAAATGGCCGATGGTCACATAGAGAGACCCTTAGGATTGCTAGAAGGAATAACTCTCACCACTTGTGGTGTTGAGTTTGAGCATAGTTTTGCTATATGTGACTTTAGCAAAAATCGTGCCTATGAGATGATTTTGGGAAGACCATTTATGCGACAATTGCAAGTAGTACAGGATTGGGGAACCAACTCCTTGTATTTGCAACACTTGGGTGTTACGACCAAAGTCAATCTCAAGGATTATTCTCATAGAGATGTCCCTCCTATCCAGTGGAATCCCATCCATAGAGCCAAAGATGATACAGAATCGGTGCATTCCATAGGGTCTGGATCCTCATGGATGCATGAAGATACCCACTTATGGATGTGCAAGGTAGCAGTAGAAGAAGAGAAGAGAGAGCAAGCCAGAGAGGTAGGTGCGAAAGAAACCCATAGATCAATCCAAGACCCAGCCTATGCACCTGTAGTTTTTCCAGACGAAGAATTTGAACCTCACGGTTGGGCAGAAATCTTAGCAACAATGGACGTAGCCATCAACGAAGAACAATGGACACCTCACTGTGATGAGGATGGCTATGATATTTCAGTCTTCTCCATAGAGCCAATCATGGGAGAGGCAGTTCTAGAAGAATGCGAACCTAGCCCTGATGCATTTGAGGATGCAAGTGACTCCGATCTAGAGTCAATCATTATGAACCCACCATTTGCATCAGATGAAGAATACTTCCATGAAGTAGAATTTCAGACCCAGAGGCATGGAGAGCTGACAAATGACGTAAGATTAGCAACACATGTGAGCCCGAAGGAAGAAGGGAAGAAACGAAAGAAAAGAGAAGCCTCACCAGAAGAGGAAGAATCTTTGTTTGAGGTCCCCGAAAATTTTAAGAAGTATGAGATAGATGATAGGAGAGTCATGATAAGAATGCCTAAAAGAGAGGCACAAGCAGGAGAGGCCTATGATAACAAAGAAACTACCAAGAAAATTGTAGTGGCCATAGAAGAAGGAGAGGAGAGATGCACGTATATAGGCCATGACCTGACAGAAGAAGAAGAGCACGAATTGATTGCCTTGCTAAGAGAATACAGAGATGTATTCGCTTGGAGTTACAAGGATTTGAAAGGGGTTGACCCGGACATATGCTCGCACACCATCCCCATGACCTCAGACGCCAAACCCTCTAAGCAAAAGCCTTATACATATAATGATAATTACGCTGCTAAGATCAAGGAAGAGATAGATAGATTGGTCGAAGCTGGATTTATCTATGAAATTGAGCACACCGAATGGGTATCCCCCATCGTAGTGGTGCCCAAGAAGAATGGCAAACTGCGTGTGTGCATTAACTTGAAAAAGGTTAATGCCGCCACGATTCGAGATAACTATCCGCTTCCCATCACAGAACATCTCTTAGAAAGAGTGGCAGGCAAGGAAGTGTACAGCTTCCTCGATGGATTTTCGGGTTACAATCAAGTAGCCATAGCTCCAGAGGATCAGCATAAGACAGCCTTTGCCACAGAATGGGGCATTTTTGCTTTTAGAGTAATGCCATTTGGGCTTACCAATGCACCAGCTACCTTCCAGAGGCTGATGTGCCATGTGTTTAAGGAGTTCCTGAGGAAGAGTTTAGAAGTCTATGTTGATGATCTTTGTGCTCATTCCAACATTAGACAAACCCATATCCCTGAACTCAGACAAATCTTTGACAAATGTAGAGAATATCAAGTCTGCCTGAACCCAGAAAAGTGTGTGTTTATGGTAAGGCAAGGTAAGATTCTAGGACACATAGTGTCAAAGAATGGCATATCTACCGACGAAGAAAAAGTGAGAGCAATAGCAGAGCTACCTAGGCCAAAGAGTGTCAAGGAAGTACAAGCTTTCATGGGGCATTGTGGTTATTACCGACGTTTCATCCACATGTATGCGATCATCGCAAAGCCCATGTACGGACTCTTGACAAACTTTGAGTGGACGGATGAATGTGAGAATTCCTTCCAAGAACTTAAACGAAGATTATGTTCAGCACCAATCGTGACCACACCAGATTGGAGTAAGCCATTCCATGTTCATGTGGATGCATCCAATTATGCTATTGGATGTGTGCTCGCACAACCTACTGGTGAAGGTAATATGGATCTTCCAATTGCCTATGCCAGTAGACAATTGAATGCGGCTGAACGGAATTACACCACTACAGAGCGCGAAGGATTAGGCATGGTATATGCAGTCAAGAAATTTAGGCACTATTTGCTTGCAAATAAGTTTAAATTTTTTACTGATCATCAGGCATTGTTATATCTCGTAAACAAACCATGCAATACAGGAAGATTAGTAAGATGGTTTCTCTTGCTAATGGAATATGACTTTGAGGTTGTGGTAAGAAAAGGTAGGACTCACTTGAGAGCAGATCATCTCTCTAGGCTCACATCGGGAGAAGCCCCACAAGGAGTGTCAGATGACCTTCCTGATGCTTACTTGTTTAATTTGGAAGTTGTACCGCAGTGGGCTAAGCCATTGGTACCAGTATTGACATACGGGCCTAATCATCCAGTGATAAACACTCGGAATAGAGAAGTTGTAAAAGCCCAAAAGTACCACATCATGGCAGGAAGCATGTACAAGCACACAGATCAAGGGATCTTGGCTTGTTGCGTAGAAGAGGATGAATACGCTAAATGGTTGCAATTAGCACATGTAGGTGCGTTAGAGCAACACCATTCAAGGCAACGAACTTTACAGACTCTAAAGAGACTCGGAGTGCATTGGCCAACTATGGAAGCTGATGTCCAAAAGTTGTGCAAGGAATGCCCAATCTGTTGCACTAAACCACCAGTGGAACATGCCACTCTTTATCAAGTATCCATTGTGCCAGATTGGAGCAAACCACTAGTATCATTCCTGAGGACAAACACATTCCCTCCAGACATGACTCTGGCTAGGAAAAGGAGTTTAGAACAAGAAGCCTTGGATTACTCACTCATTGGTGATAATCTATACAAACACGGTAAGGATGGTTACCTGAGACTGTGTGTCCATGAGAGTGAATATCTTAAGATCTTGGAAACTGCTCACCAAGGTGTAGCAGGAGGACACTTTGGACCAAGACGGGTAATCAAGGCAATACTATTTGCGGGCTTCTGGTGGCCTACACTTCACATGGATGCACATACCTATGTGAAACGGTGTGATGTCTGTCAAAGGACTCAGTATCCTATACGCAAAGATGAGATGCCACTGAAACCTATGATGGGTGGACGTGCATTCTCTAAGTGGGGAATAGACTTCGTAGGTCCTATTAATCCCCCAGCTAAAGGTTCTCATGCGGAATACATCATTGTTGCAACGGATTATCTCACCAAGTGGGTAGAGGTAAAGGCTACAACCAAGAACGATGCTCAAACAACTGCCAAATTCTTGTTTGAGAATGTATTCACGAGATATGGACTACCTATAGAGCTTGTAAGTGATAGAGGCACTCATTTCTTGAATGAAGTAATTGAAAAACTACTCCAAGAATTCTTGGTAATACACAAGAAGTCTGCCCCTTATCACCCTCAAGCTAATGGACAAGCTGAGAGCACCAATAAGATTTTATGCAATGTACTGACGAAATTAGTGAACACTAAACGCTCTGATTGGGACAAACAGCTACACCATGCTGTTTGGGCATACCGAGTGGCCTACAAAACGGTACTCCAAGCCACTCCCTTTCAGATGGTATTTGGCCAAAATGCTGTGCTACCCTTGGACTTCCTGATCCCTACATTGAGAGTAGCACAAGAGCACGAATGGACAGGTCATGAGCTCTCCTCTAGGATCTTTGACCTTGAACGATTAGGAGAAACAAGACTGAGAGCCGCTGCAGGGATATATGCAGCCAAGAAGAGACAGAAGGCATACTTTGATGCCCACGTGAAGGATAAAGGCTTGAAAGCAGGAGATCTAGTCTTAGTCTATACACTAAAACAACACGCGAGGAAGCTAGAAAAGAGAGGCTACGGACCTATGATCATCAATAGGATCTCCACGAGCGGAGCAGTACAATTGGCCACATTAGAGGGTGATGTTCTCCCTAACTATATTAGCGGATGCAGAGTCAAGTTGTATCAGGAACCCCTCACGGAAGAAATGCTCAGCCGACTCAACACTGCTAAGAAACGCAAAGAGGAAGAGAAGCGAATTAGAGAAGAAGCTCAAGCAGAAGCTTTAGAACGCATTAGAAGGATGAAATTACGTAGGCAAGGTAGAGAGCAGCATAGGACAAATGACTATGCAGATCAAGGATATCATATGGCAATGTGTGCAGTCGCAGGAACCAGCTCTCATAGGATAACCGATCGACGTCCTTTCGTAACCTTAGAGATAGGACAAGGAAAGAGTGCAAGGACCGTAAGAGCCTTGATTGACTCGGGTGCAGCCACTAGTGCTGTTAGAGTGTCTTACTGTCAAGAGCTGCAGTTAACTGTCAATCCTGTGGAAGCATATCTCATAGGATTGGGAGGCGTGGAAACCCCCTGCATGGGCGAGGTGGAACTTCCCCTCTATATTCATGATGAGGCAATGACAGTTAAAGTACTGGTGTGTCAGGATGAGGATCTCACGGAACCTCTTGTCTTGGGTCAAGACTGGATCTATGACCAAGCAGTCAACTTAAACCTAAGAAGTGGACTTCTTCAGGTATGGGTCAATCATAGTCGAGTTACAGTAGAATTAGACAATGGAGCACTCAAGGAACTAGGAAAGGCACAGACTCCTGGTCCTTCCAGGGGTGCACATGAAGTTGACCATGCTGTTCTTGTCCAAAACTATGTGTTGCAGAGGAAGGATATTCGCAAAAAAGGAGTCCGGGATGCAAAGGAATTCCCTTCTTTTCCAAAGGCCGGAAGAAGGCAACAACCCAATGTGGATCACAGGCCAAAGAAGCAGAGTACTACCTATGTCAGGGATCCGAAGTACCTGCGCAGCAAAATGTCCCAGCAAGTGAAACAAGTGTGGGTGCGGAAAGGCGAACACCCGGTTGCACTCAAGCCAACCACACGAGCAAAGCCTCTTATTAGTAACAAACAACACGACACTAATAAGAAGTCTTTCGGAAATTCTTCTACTAACGTGAAATATATTTGGGTGCCCAAGAAGTCGATGAAGGCTAGCCCACAATCAAGACAAATTTGGGTGCCTAAGGCTTGCTCGATGGCACAAGGAGCTACGCCGAGGCCACAGCCTAAACAGCATAACGCAGCTACGCATACTGCTAGTATTCACTCGTTCTCAACGCTCATGAACACACCAAGACCCAAGAGCGTGCATGTAATTAATTGTAAATGGGTCCCAAAAAGGCCTTGTTTTCAAACCACGACACCGAGAAAGCTCTCTAGAGCCTCTCCGAAACCGAAGGCAAAGCCCATTCACTGCAATTGGCAGCCTAGGGCCTGTCATAAACCCCCCGACCCCAATTTGTAAATTCATACCCACTTACTAACTGCAGTCGTCTCCTAGGAATACACAAACATTAACTACACTCACTGTCTTCGTGCACTTACTAACCACTAACTCACCATCTACCTCATGTTAATGTTGTAACGGGGACAACAACGGATTTATTTTGTCCATTACGATGTTAACACATGATTCTATATTCTCACAGAATCAGAAAGCAAGAAGAAAAATGGCAGAAGCGACAGGTTCGGGCTCACAAGTAGGGATACTCACTGCAGGAATTGATGTGGATAGCCTACCTGTGGACGTGCCCCCGACTGAACGACCAGTGGAGATGCAACACCTTCAGCAAATCCCGGTGCCAGACCCACCTACAGGGATCACGGAAAGAGTCCATGCCAATTCTCATTGGTTCAATGGCATGCCCGGTCCATTAGGCGAGGCCAAGTATATCTGGGAGTCTAAATGCGAGTATGACAGATCATGGGTGAGATTCCAATTTTTCTCCAAAGAGTTCGAGACTTTACAGAACACCGAAGATCTCCAGACCATATGGCAACGAGCAGGGTTGGCGGAATATTTTGAAGCCCCACTACCTAAACCCGATCTCCTCCGATGTTACTATTTGGTCTCCACGTTACAAGCTAATGAAGATAAGGACCAACCCGGATCATTTGTTCTCCCCTCATTGCTGGGCAACAACGAGTTGAAGAGGTTTGAACTTACTGTGGAATTGGTAAGCGACGCTTTAAATATGCATGGCACGCATGTGCCCTCAGAAAAGGATGCTCTCGTTCCCACCAACATGAAGGACAGGAAACTAGTGAAGCTGAAAGACATGGCAGCACTCACCCCAAATGTGTCCATCCCTCTCCGCATGTGCATGCAACATTTCGCCTTCCCCGGCCAAGACCGATTCACGCAACCACACAAGAAGATCTGGTTTGCTCTCTACTTGGTGGAAGCAGGTGCGTTACCTATTAAGCTACCAGTGTGGATTATAGATCAGTTGTATGAAGCAAACAAACGGGCTTCTAGGAAATTAGTGGTGAACGGATGCTGTGCGATCACACGCATTATTTACCGATGCCTAGCATATGATGTCCCCATTGAACGTGCCTTAACTTGGGCACAACTACAAATGTTTAAAAGGCTCAAGACGTCCACACATCAGTCCAAGCGCATGAGGGGCGCGATCCCTTGTGTCCAGACAAGGGAAGTCCTGACTACTCCTGAGGCATCACCACTAAGAGAGGGCACTGTACCTCCCTTTACCATTCGGATACCCAGGTCGGAATCTGACACTACGACACAACCTACCCCATCGGCTCCTCCTGTTACACCTGAATTCGAATTTGCTTCCACTGGAGAGGCTGAAGGACTGGACCCCCAGGATTTCGAAGCATTCCTACAAAGCACACAATTCTCTGATGTGGAGTTTTATTCAGAGGCAGAGGAGCAGGGCACATCCTCACGAAGAAGAAGAAAGTCTACAGACGGTAGACATGTCCATTGGAGTGACGCTCAGCAAAGTCAACAACACGGACACCCGGAAGAAGAAGAAGCATATGAAGAAGAGACCACTGAAGCCCCAGCATATACAGCAGAACTCCGAAGGCTGTATCAGATTATGGAAAGAGTGCGATCGCAGCAGTTACTCACTGAACAGAGTAGCAGAGTACTTATGACTCAGTTGTTGGAGGAAGCGGGAATTGACTCAGAGTACAGGGAAGGTCTCTTATTGATGGCAGAAACATATGGAGTTGTAGAAGCTGTGCGCACTGCCATTCAGAGGCCTTCAGTTCAATATGACCCACGAAGGTTCCAGACACGACCTCGCTCAGGTAAAAATATCCAAATCCCCGTTACAGTTGCAGAAGAGCCAACTACTACACCAACCTCCCAAACAGCTAGTCAACAGCACCCCGCCACCCATGAGGAGTCCACCGAACCACTACCACCTACTCCCCCACCATCACCTCCTAGAACAGAGACAGTGGAAATCCCATCGACCACTCAACCCACTGACCCAACCTTCATCTTTCGTACTCCCATCTCTAGTGCCACCCTATTCTCTACCACTGATAATCCAATCTTCGAAGCAAACCCCAACCCTACACAATCCGCTGAACCCCTCCTAGAGCCTGCCCTAGGGCAACCATCCCCAACGCCCTCAGCCACGGGTCATCCTGACCCTAGATCCACATTCATGGGCTTCCCTGCTACCACGCAACCCTTTCAACCCTCCTCAAATTTACGACCTCAACCCTCGACATCCCTCTCTCCATTCCTACAATCCCTCCATGACTTCCTTGCTAGGGCTTTTCAACCAGGCTCTCAACCATTCCCTGTCGTTTCAGCTCCCCACCCCACTTCACATCTATTCACCACTTCCACACACACACCACCTACCATACCAATGTATATGGCATGCCCCACACTAACACCCACTCCTGAAGGTATGGACATTTCACCACCCACGGCACCTCCACCCACGGTTTCACCTCCTCCCGTTCCCCCTCCACCAATTTCACCCACACACACAACTTCTGTAGACACATCATTCACTGTCTCCCTTCCCCAATTCCCTTCCCATGCATCTCCCAAGATAAACAACCCACACTCATCTATAGGAAATGCATTGGACACCATGTTGGCTTGTATATCAAATTTAAGAACAGATTACATTCAGCTCCAGCAACAAAACGAACGCCTGCAAGAGCACTCAGCGACACTACAGCACCGCCTTGCGGCATTAGAACAGGAGAACGCTCGCCTCCATACACAGTTCCAAACCCTCCAAGAAGCCCATAACATATTGGAGGTACAGTTACAGAACGTAGATCAGGAAGCGGTGCATGTGGTAGAAGGTCACCTACGGACACAGCTGGAACGCAACTCTAAACTTCAGCGAAATATGGCACTACTCAAACGCCATCTTGCGGCTGCTCAGGAAGAGAATAGACGCCTACAAATACAAAATCAAGAGAACCTGGAGGCAGCTATTGAGAGCACACCGGGGGCACCCATCAGCCCATCCAAGTTTCAAGCAGTGACCCCTGATAATATCAAGATTATATTGGAAGATTATGCCATGCTGCTCGAAGCACATGATAAGCTATCGGAGGAGCTAGGACAACTGAAGCAGGAACACCAACAAGGACCAGCAGCTGCCCCTCCAACCACCCCCTCTGCGGCTTCGCTTCTCAACGCAGAGGCCATAAAAGATCTCCAGGAACAGGTCACTGAATTGCAAACACGCCTACTACAATATGACAGACCATCTTCCCCTCCGGAGGCTCCCACGGACGAAGAAGTTGTGCAAATTCCTATGGAACAAACGTTTGATGAAGAATATGATCCGCAACCATTCCCAGGAGGCCAACAAACCGAAGAAGCGCACGACACGTTCGAGGCACCACGGCCGCCATGGTTACGACAAGTGGAGGAAATAGGGACTTCGCATGAAGAGCGCACCGTAGTGCAAAATCAGGCCATGAGGGTCATAGAGGAGACTGTGTTACAATCAGCTTACTTCAAGAACTTGTCATCGAGACGCCTGATTCTCTCATCGGAACTCCAATACAGGCCGTATTATATTATCTTGGTTGATTATAATGCAAAAATACAAAGAGTCACGGGTCAGATTCCTACTTTTGCGACCCAATTTCAACCCGAAGACCTTCCTCCAGAGGTGCGAAAAGGCAAGATTCGTCAACCAACATGGCGGCAGAAACTTTTAGAGACCTATCCAGAAATGCTACGCACATGGAACAACGCGCCGTTGCACCTCCTGTACAACCCATGCTACGGTCCAGTCCCCCGCCGCAGGTCGTGGAAGGCATTTAATATCAAGGTACAGAACAATGCGCAATGCAAGGAATGGCTGAACTACCCGTACATCGCGCCACCACAAGGACCACCATCGGTAGCATATATGATGGGGACCATTCGCCACTGGATGCCGCGCTTGAAGCCCATGCCAGATGTAGCAGCGCAAATGATGCTTAAAATCTTAGATATGATGCAAGTAGTGCTGAAGACCTTTAGAAATGCAGCCGCACCACAGGTACGTCTTCCGGGGTTTAGCAATGGAAATTACGACTTGGTGTATGACATGAGCACCACCCCCAGTATCCGTGTGGCTTACGCTTGGCATGCGCGCATCAAATACCTCCCCACCTGCTACAAACAGACCTTCGAAGAAATGTTCAGATCAGGTTTCTGGGAGTATCACTCGGAGATTTTCGCACCAAAGCCGACACATCTGCTTCAACTGTTTGCTTGTGAACAAGCAATGTATTCAGAGTACTACACCACCCCGCAACCAGAGACCCCCGGTGCAATAAATTGGGAGGCATTGGAAGCCGATCTAGCAAGAGGCTTAAGGATAGGAGAACATGAACTGGCCACCAATGTCATCCAATATTACATCGACCACCCGCGAGAACAAAGGTCTGTCAGGGGCGACAGACGCTAGGAAGGGGGGAGTGTTGGCATACAAAGCAACAGAGGAGTCATGCACAATACGGCAACAAGGCCAGATCATTTTTTCCCATGGATTATGTACAACTCAAGTGATTTTAATCACTACACAAACATTGTAAATCCCGTTTTTGGTAGAATAGACTCCATTTTGTGCAAGCCGAGGAGTCCTCGAGCTTGAGGAGTATTAGAAGTACCATCGTACCAATTTTCATAATTTTTAGACTTCGTTTGAGCCCTCAAATAAGCCCTGGAACCTAATTTTTAACTAGGCCGGACACTAGGTCTGAACAGGGCCAAAGCTAGTCAAAAACTATAAAAGGAGCTAGAGAGCTCATTTTTGAGGTTAGATTGTAATTGAAACGAACTTGTAAGAGCTTTTGAAAGTAATCTAAAGAACTCCATTGAATCTCTCTCTTTGTCTTGCCGTGTGTGCGCGTGTGTGTGTATGTGTGTGCATGCTTGTGTGCTTCTCACTCACGCACTTGTGCCGCCACTTGCTCGAGGTCTTCATACCATCCTCACGTCTTCCCGGATTGACATTAAAGGAGGTGCTACTCATCACTGAGCTACACACATGATTGGCTCTATCGTGAAAACTGATATGTCATAGCCATCCTCGTCACAGTGGGGTGTCCATTGTTCTTCATTGATGGCTACGTCCATGGTTGCTAGGATTTTTGCCCAACCATGGGGTTCAAACTCTTCGTCAGGGAATACTACAGGCGCGTAAGCTGGGTCTTGAAGAGTTCGTGGATGTTGTTTTGCACCTAAGGTCCTTGCTTCTAATCTTTCTTCCTCTTGTTTGGGTACCTTACACATCCATAAATGAGTATCCTCATGCAACCAAGAAGGATCTGATTCTAATGAGTGCACGAATTCCATCTCTACTGGTGTCTTATGGATGGTATTCTATTGTATTGGGGGTACATCTCGATGTGAATAGTCTTTAAGATTGACTTTGGTAGTCACTCCTAAATGTTGCAAGTACAAAGAATTGGTTCCCCAATCTTGTACAATTTGCAACTGACGCATGAATGGTCGTCCCAATATCATCTCATATGCATGATTTTTTGCAAAGTCACAAATGGCAAAGGTATGCTCAAATTCTACACCACAAGTGGTGAGAGATATGCCTTCTAGTAAGCCTAATGGTTTTTCTATGTGTCCGTCAGCCATTTGTAGCTTCATCCTGGTGGGTCTTAATGCTGGCTTACCCCAACGTTTCCATAAAGCGGTGGTAGCGATGGCTACACCGGCTCCTGAATCTAAGATGGCTTTCGTGGTGTAGCCCTGATGGGTTATCAGAAGATAAGTGTTACCTTCCTCTCCTTCGCTTACATCTCCAATCTTTTCTACGGGTATCTCTGGTACCTTATTTTGTGATCCTATTTGTGAGGGAGTAGTAGCAAGCTCGGGGAATTGATTTGCTACGTGTTTCCACAATTCTGGTTTTACCTTTAACAATTCCTCTAGAGTGAGATTACATTGTACTTTAGTATTCTTGATGACTTCCGTGTTTCTAGGGATTACTGATTCTTCATTCCTCACTATTATCGTGGGTGCTCTCATACTAATAGACTTTGCTTCCCAAGGTCCTGTGAACTGAGGTAATTCTTGTAAAGAATTAGATTCAAAAGCTGTGTGTTCACTCAGTTTTTCCTCCTCTACCTCATCGTAAATAGAGGGGATGTCTTGGGGAAATTGCTCCTGCAAGTCATCTATTTCTTGAATAGGAGGATGAGTTCCTTGTTCTTTTCTCCATTTCTCTTCTTGGATTTCTCTCAAAAATTCATGTGAATATTTATGTATGGAAGACAAATTGTCTTGACTTTCTGTATTGGGTACTTGAGACAGGGATGGTGCATTCCTTTCCTTTGTCTCTGAGACAATGCTTTCAATCAAATATTCTAGCCTCTCCATTAGTCCTTGAAAATGTAATTCCGGTTTTGCCATGTTATTCCAATTAAGATATCTAGAGGCTTCAAACAAAGCTTGTGCTA
Source organism: Ceratopteris richardii (assembly GCA_020310875.1). NCBI lineage: Eukaryota > Viridiplantae > Streptophyta > Polypodiopsida > Polypodiales > Pteridaceae > Ceratopteris > Ceratopteris richardii. Next base: position 6,569,750 of record CM035406.1, read on the forward strand.
GTTCTACCATCTTCATGCAAAGTTTAGTTCTCTCAATTTCTAGATCAGCTCGAGGGTAGTTTTTGCTCATTTCAGCTACCTGAGGTCCCTCTTTTAATCTAGCCTGATATGCAGGAAACATCATGTCTAGATTTTCTAGTATGGGTTCCGCTAAAACTGATCTTGATTTTTGAGCTGGATTCTCTTGATTCAAGTCCCGTGAAGTCAATTCTAGGATTTTGGCTCTAGATTCCTTTAAACTTCCTTCCAACTTAGTTATCTTTTTACTCCATTTTCTCTTTATTCTTTCTCTAGAATCTTTCCAAGATTTTGTCTTTTTACTCCTAGATTCTGCAACTTCACTACTTCCAGCTACTTTCCCTTGATTAAGCTGTTGGTTCTGTAAGAGCGCCTGGGCCCTTGTGATAGCTTGGATAGGCACGTATGTAGGGTTGGATCCATCTGTGTTATTTACAATACCTATCACGTTGATCGGTGTCACATTCGAAGCATTAACAGGGTTCTTAGGGCAATCTTTGATTATGTGCTCTTTGCCACAATCGGCACAAAAGCCTTGTATGTTATAGTACTGTGATTGCCCTGCTATTGAAGGATGTGGACAATCCTTTATGAAGTGATCTCCTTGGCACCTAAAGCATGGTCCTCTAGGGCCCTGTGGTCTCTGTTGTCTTAATTGGGGCCGTGGGTTTGGGTTTGTGTACATCACATTAGCATAGTCTGGCTCCCAACTAGGTTCCACTGGTGGACTATCATAATGATATGTTTCTACATGTTCTGGTGACTCTGTGTAATATGCGGGTGGACTATCTACATGAGTGGAGTCAAAACTGTTCGAGTGTGGGTCACTCTCTGTGATCAAAGGTGAAGAAGGCACTAAGGCCCTACTTAGATTCTCTTCTGCAGCAGCGTATTTGACTGAGATGACATTCGCTGGTGGGGGTGGCTGCTGAGCTAAGACGGGTTGAGGTCTCTGTTGAGCCTGGTATGGGTAGTTCTAAGGAGGCCTATAGTAATAAGGCTGAGCATTGTATTGGCCTTGATACCTACCTGGCTGCGGGTATGCTTGCGGGTAGTTCTGTCTCACGGTCTATTTCTTGTATGGGCAGTCCTGAGTCGTATGATTCGTGTATCTTCTCTCAATTGTACAGTATTGGCCACTAGGGTTGGCTTGAGGTTGTGGTGCATTGGGGCACACATTTGCCATATGGTCACCACCACAGGTGTAACAACGCTTGTTCATTAGCACCCTAGGTTTACTAGAAACTCCTAGTTTCTGAGCCACTTTTTCTGCTAGGTCTTCTATTGAGCTAGACAATTTTGTGGATGCTAGAGATGAACAGTCTGAGTCCTTATAGACCTTTGAGAGTTCCAACTCGTCTCCTAAGTTGTCCTCAATGTCTATACAAATTCTTACACATTGCTCTAGCGTTCTGGGTTCTTTTAGGTACACGTAGGAGCGTAGTTTAGAGCTCAACAAGCCATCTAGAAACAATGACACTTGCTTGGCCTGTGAGGGTAGCTCTTGCATTGGACATCGTTCAACATATTGTCTAAACCTACGTCCTGCCAGTCTTACTGTTTCTTGAGGGGTTTGTTTAAAGCTATGAATCGACGAAGACGTGTCATGTCTAATCCCACTTTTAGAGAATTCAGTGATGAAGGACTCTAAAAAGTGATGGATGTCTCTAAATTGCCTTTGTTGCAACGGTTGGAACCAAGTTAAAGCGGTATTCTTTAACGTTAGTCCAAATGTGTTGTATTGCGTGAACATGTCTTCAACTTGTTCTGCTCTTAGTACTTGCTTGAATTCTGCGACATGGTCATAGGGATCTCCTGTCCCATCAAAATAATTCTTCATTGATTTTACTAATTGAGTGGGTCTTAACATTCTTGCATGTTCACGTGGTCTAGGTAGAGGAAAATCATCTCTACCACCTGGTATTCCATGATCTCTTTGTCTATCCGCTCTATTAGTGTCCGTGGTTGTTCTATCTCTCCCTATGGGATGAGTGAAGCTTACTTCGGGTCTTTCTTTATTTTTCTCTCTTTGATTTCCATGGGCTGATGATGTTCCTGCCCCTTGTTGCCTTGTATTCATGTTTGTTCTAGATGGAGGGAATACCAATTCACCTCTCCATGTGTATGTGTTTTTAGCGTGGTCAGGCACCACAAAGACTCTTTCTGAAGTCTCATCCAGGTATACAACCTTTCCAGGTGTATCCGGGTCCTTGAACTCGTATATCATGATGATACCTACCTCACTAAGTAGTTCGGTCTTGTATCTCCAAAAGGCTTCATCAGTTTCTTTATTTACAAACAACTCTATGCTTCTGTTGTCCTGAGGGATCCATTCTAGGGTTAGTACTCGTGTCAGTACAGATTTCTCTCTAGGTGTTCTAGGCTCTTCTAATGGTTCTTTTCCTTGAGATTTAGTTTCCGTCTCTAATTGAATTACGCCAAACTCATTGGTATTGTTTGGCTGCGTACTTAAGATGTACATTGTTCCTTCCTTGTCTATGTACGTGTCTCTCTCAAATTTCACCACTAGATGTTCCAGTCCAATGGGTTGATCGGGGTTGTGCATTTGCACCACTTGCCTTATGCCCAAGAAGCCCCGCTTCCCAAGCTTTATGCCCTTCACAGCCTTGCTTTGGTTGCCTTTGATTGCCCTTGCTAGACCTGGAAAAATCCAATATTAGACCAATTCACAGTGGAATGATCAAGCACTTGAGTATATACACCTTTTAAGTCCCTTCCCTTTTGCCCAACTTTTCAATGTTTGCCCCTTGGCTTCCTAGTCCCAAACTAGGTCAACCTTAAAATAGCTTATCTAAAAATAGACGTATCCTTTAAGAAAAAACAGTTGAGGTCACGTAGTACTCGTCAAGAGCTTTCTAATGAGCTATTAAGCTCAAAAAACGGACTTCGGATGAAAAAGTTATGACCGTTCAGGCCCTGGGGGGTAAAAACTGACAAACAGGTTTTTCTCCAAATATGAGCTAAGGGGTCTCCTATGAATATAATCACCCAAAAATTTCCCAAAAATAGCCCCAAAATTGGCCAAAAAATGAAACCCTAAAATTTGCGATGGGGGTGCACAATCGCGATGGCGTGAGACAATCGCGATGGTCTGGGACCGTCGCGATGGCGTGAGGGTGAACAATCGCGATGGTCTGAAGTGCACGGTCCCAATGGTCCAAAAGTGAGCAATCGCGATGGCGTGAGTGTGAACCGTCGCGATGGCTCGATCAGGCGGACAATCGTGATGGCGTGAGTCAACGGTCAACGTGAACAATTGCGATGGTCCAAAGTGAACCGTCGCGATGGTCACAGATGCGATGGCTTGAGCCAATCGCGATGGTCAGGGCGCGATGGCGTGAGCCAATCGCGATGGTCCAAAATTCGAGTTGTCGCGATGGCGTGAAGTGTGAGCCGTCGCGATGGTCTAGCTTGCCACGTGGCACTGTTGGCGCGATGGCGTGAGCCAATCGCGATGGTGTGGGGTCAACCGAACAGTCGCGATGGTCCGCGAACCATCGCGATGGTCCAAATGAACCGTCGCGATGGCGTGAGACCGTCGCGATGGTCCGGCCGAGCCGTCGCGATGGCGTGAGCCAATCGCGATGGTGTGACACAATCGTGATGGTCTGAGACCGTCGCGATGGTCCACCAAAGTATGATTTTTTGCAATGCAAGTATGGATTCCTAGAGGCGCAAGTGTGCTCTACACGCTGGTGTGGTCGCCTTCTTCAAATTCCAAACTTTGCAGACCATCGCGATGGTCTGACACAGTCGGAAATTTTTGATAGAAACTGAGAATTTTACCTTTTCCAAGCTTTCCTGATGCAGTAGAGCTCTGTACCTGCAAGAAAACTCAAGAAAACAAAAGTACACACAAGCACAAAAGCTCTCTCTCACTCTCTCGCATGCACAAATGAGGGGAAATGAGGAGAATGGGTGGATATGGTGAATTTTCTGATTTTTTGGGAGGTGAAGATGATGATGCGGTGCTGAAGATGGAGTGCGAGGGAGGTGAAAAACACTAAAAACTAAGTAAAAACAACAACAAAAACTGAAATTTTTACCTTCCAACGCTACTTCTTGCTATACTCTTACCATCACACATTCGTCCTAGACTCGATCCCCGACAACGGCGCCAAATTTGGTGTTGCTCTAGCACAATGGTGAGAACCACGTAAAGAAGCTTCACCTCCTTAATTGTCAATCCGCGGAAGAGATAGGAGTGATATGAAGATCGTGAATGTGAGATGAAGTGAGAGTGAAGGTGAGAAGCATAGAGATGCACACACACATACACACACACAACGAAGAGACAAGCAAGGCACAATGGATGGTGAGAAGTTAACTCTATTACTCAAGAACACTCTTACAAGTTCAAAATAGCTCTAAGCTCTTCTCTACTCAAACAAGCTAACCCCAAAAATGAGCTCTCTAGCTCTTTTTATAGTTTCTAGACTAGTTTTGACCGATTTCACATCTAGTGACCGGCATAGTTAAAAAATAGGTCCTAGATGCTATTTGAAAGGGTAAACGGTGTCTAAAAATAACAAAAATTGATACGCTTGTTCTACCTAAGCTCCTCAAGCTCGAGGACTCCTCGGCTTGCACAAAATGGAGCTATGGATTACAAAATGGGGTTTTCTATGTTACATATGTTACAATAGTGATAAAAATCACTGTTGGAGGTTTTTGGAAAGTATTTGAAAACATAATTCTTTGAAAAAAGATTTGACTGGCTCCCTACTCCGTCGTTACATGCTTCCGCGTCTTCTATGCCTCTGGCTGCTTCCAATAGGAGATTATAATCAAGAGTGGATTCCGGTAAATCTAGTACGACAAAGGTCATTTTAAATGTTGTACCTTGTAAAGTGATTGGTACATTTCGTACAAGTCCTGTGGGATGGACTCTTGATTGGTCAGCCATTCTGACAAAAAACTGAACTCGTTCGATTTCAGTCCACCCTAACTTTTTACACAGTGCAGTAGTAGCAATGTTGACACCAGATCCTCTATCAATTAGTACCTGTGTGATTTTATGATTTTTATACCATACCGTATTCAAAGGAACTGAATGATCGACTGTAGAATCAGGTTCCGGTTGCACTGTTGCTGTTGCTGGAATGCAGGGAGGCACAGACTGAATTGTTGTTGGAATTGTTCTCGAACTCCCGGTACTAGTGCAAGTAATTGGCCCAGAGGAAGAGTGATGGATGCTTTAGATAAAATTTCCCAGGCCTTTTGTGATTGGATTGTTTCCACAGATTCTGAAGATGATGCGCCTGCTAAAGATGATGTGCCTGCTGCTGAATTGGAATCCTGTTGTTGTGTTCCTTCTTCGGTTAACGGAGTCTGGGTTACCGAAATAGGATCTGGGAAGACTGGAGGTTGTGTGATGGTCCATTGACTAACTTTATCGTACATCCTTTGTTGTTCACGTATGCCTGGTTCAAATATTTCTACTACTAGTTGTAGTTGTTTACCGGAGCGGGTCTGAATTACTGCAGCGTGCGTTTCTAGTGGTGTGATTTGTACCATATTAGCCATTGGATTTTGACGTTCTTTCTTCCTCTGATCATACTCAGCTTCATCCTTACAAAATCTTCTAATGTGACCAAATTCACCACAGAAATGGCAGCGTGGTGGTGGCAAATTGGGATTTTCCGGTGGCGGTGCGGTTTGCCAGCGGTTTGCATTATAGTTATTATTTCCCTGCCATCTGTAATTTCGATATCCTTGTTGCTGGTTGTTTCTCATTTGCGGAGGAACATAGTGATTGGCTGGCTGTCCTGGTTCCTGTATAATTGCATTGACAGTCGCTGTTCCCTGCACTTTGGCGTTATATGCGCAGTTTTCGGTGGTGTGTCCGGTAGTGTTGCAGATAGCACAAAACAACTGATTAAGTGCACAAGTGGCACTAGTATGGCCTGAATTCTTGCACGTAGTGCAGTACATCTGTCTGGTCGGGTCTTCGATGACATTTTTATTTGCTTTTAACCACTCCAGATCTTCTGTAAATCCTCCAACCTTGTTTTCCAACTGCAAAGCCATTGCGATCACTGCATCTAGCGTCATATCTCCTACACAGCGTATGATCATAATCTGTTTAAGTTGTGGAGTCAAGCCATTGATGAACCATTGAGTAATAACGTCATCTGGTAGGTTGGCATGTGCTGGTGGTAACTGCCTCAAATGAGTCCTGAATAGAGTGGCGTACTCCTGTACTGTTTGATTTATCCTCTGTCTATTGTTTTGCAGGTAGTCAAAAATTTTGGCTGGATTCTTCTTTAGCCTGAATGTCTGCAAAAAGGCATCCCTTACTGCTTCATAGGTGCCGAAATGATTAATATCGTATTCTGTAAGCCATCTAGCTGCTTTGTTGACCAATGTCGATTGGAAAACAATAGCCTTATACGTCGGATCAGGTGGATGGTTGAGTACTGCGTAGATTATCTCAAATGTGCGTACATAAGCATCCGAGTCATCACTTGGGAATCCACCAAATTTGGTGTACGTTACTCCTGTCAGAGTCGGCCTGGGAGGGCATAGTTGTTGTTGTTGCTGTTGTTGTTGTTGTTGTTGCCTGTTCATGACGAGTGTATTGTGACTATCTTCTGTATCCTGGGGCTGAATATTTGAACTATCGGAATCTGTATCGTCGGACTGTGCACTTTCCGGTTTGATAATCTTGTTCAGTATGCTTCGAATCTCGGCTTTGAACAAGCTACCTTCCTTCTTGATGTCAAATGTAGGGAAGCTTACTCCCAATAGAGGTGACTAGGCTGAAGATTCACCAAGAAATGGTAAACCGTCGCCGGAAAACTACGATCTTTCAGTAACTGTTATCGAAATATCACCGGAATGTGTCGAATTTTCGCCAAAACAAGGTGTTGTTAAACTAACTTCAGGCTGCGTCCTGGTAGATTCTGGAGTTACTATATCTTTGACAGACTGTGCCGAAATAGTACCGGAATTTACCAGAGGCGTAACACGTTCCACCGGGATATGACCGGAATCACTACTAACGTTCTTTACTTTCTTGACAACTGGGTTAGACCTAGTTGTACTTCTACCTCCCGGAGTCGTTTTTAGCAAATTAAGTACCCCAGGCTGGTGGTTCTTTGGATACGTTTCACCGGATCGAGTAATCGGCATGTATCATCTTTTGTACTAATCGCGTACTGTTACTGTTGAAAAAATTTACAGTCACGTTTCCATAACAGGTTTGCAACAATCTGATCTGTTGCCACCTTCCGACAGATAAATGGCAATCTTGATAACACTTTTGACAGATAAACGACAATCTTGATGCCACCTTCCCACAGACGGCACCAGTGTTAAACGCAGTCTTAAACGCTCTTGGTTCCTTCTAACTATCAGAAGTGCGTTTAAGTGATTCTTGGGTTCTTGGGAGTGGAAGGGGTCTGTTAGACAGAGGCCCTGTACTTAGTTCCCAAACTCATTGCTCAGCAATATACTACTGCTGAGGGCTCTAACAAAAATCTACTGTACTTATGCATTACCGTTCACAGTCTTAGCTCAACCACGTGTACCGAATACACTAAAATGCTATGTTGCATCTACACAATACTTACTAGGAATGCCGAAAACAAGAGTAATCGTTAACCTTTACCGACTGGATCTAACAGTCAGGCAACACTGTAGACACAGAGAACTTGAGAGTTCAACCACATAGTACTGAAGGCTCAATGCACAACTTAGAAAGATCCCTACTGCACTTAACTTTACCGTATGAAGACAGATTCCAACATTGCAGACAACACAGCATAGATCTATATACCAGAATGCTACTACAGTTGCTCAGATTTCACCAACCACTGGCAGAACATTCCAAGAAGGGGTAACACACAATGCGTGGGCTAACACCACAACTCAATAGAGATTCACAAACAACTTACTCAGACAACAGTCCACGATCTATTAACTGTGAATGGAACTCGCAACCTCAACAGAGGTCGATAGGTAACAAACACAGATACACACAGTACAATCGGAGTACGTAGAAGTTAGACAACAACGCTACAGTAGTGTTCAGGCAATCCTACAGACAAACAGTCTGGTGATTCCACGAATCGTCTCACTGGTTAACAACAGAACAGATGTCGATGGCAGACAAGACAAGAGACGAACACGAACTCAGAATACAGGAGATATGCAAATGACACTACAGACAACGCCCGATCAGTCACCCAGACAAACAGTCTGGTGATCCGTCCCGTACCCGTCTCTATGCGTCTTCTTGATTTATATAACTTTTTTACAAACTGTTTGTAACTACTTTTTCACTCGTGCAAACAAGATTCAGTTATACAATCTTCCGATCCGGCGGCCGCTAACATCTTGAACATCCCTATGTGCATCATTTTTATGCATGCTAACTGGAGGACTAGTATCCTCAAACACAACTCTTCTCACTTCAACCTCCTTAATGGGCTGTTTATGCATCTTAGACTCATTGAAAATGACATCACTACTTCTGATCACTAACCGTGTTTCAGGATCCCATGAGCAATATCCAAATTATCCTTCTCGACCATATCCAAGAAAAATACATTTCTTTGACTTATGATCCAACTTTTGTCTAAGATTCTTTGGTATATGAACATATGTTTCACACCCAAAAACTCGAAGATGATCATAATATGGTGGCTTCCCTGTCCATAACTCTTGTGCCACTTTCAAATCTTTGGCAGTATGAGGTGAAAAGGTTAATCACATGAACTGCATTTAATATTGCTTTTGCCCAAAAACCTTGTGAGAGGTTTGCATGATGCAACATAAAGACTACTCTATCTTGAATAGTTCTACTCATCCTCTCAGCTACACCATTCTGTCTCGGGTATAAGGAGCTGTAAACTCTCTATGAATCCCTCTAGACTGACAAGAAAGGCTAAATTCATGTGAGGTATACTCACCCCCATTATCTGAACGTAAAGCCTTAAGCTTAGTTCCTTTTTTAGTCTCAACTGAAGCAAGCCATTTTTTGAAAGTAGGGAATACCTCATCCTTCGATTTGATAGGATATACCCAAACTTTTCTAGTAGCATCATCTATGAAAGTGACAAAGTAAAGAGAACCAACTAAGGACCTAGTTAGCATAGGACCACACACATCTGTATGAACGAGATCTAAAGGCTGAATTGAAGAGTCAATGTGCGTTCTATGCCCATTTCTAGTTTGCTTTCCATATTGACAATGCTCACAAAATGAAAAATCGGGGAAAGATAACACACGTAAGTAGCCAGAACGAGAAAGATTTTCCATTCCACTATGAGATATATGGCCCAAACGACCATGCCAAATACAAGCCATAGGCTATTCAGTAACAGCTAACAAGTGTTCTTTCTGTGATACAAACAAAGGATAAAGTGATCCAACTTTGCTTCCTTTTGCAATAACCATATTGCCCTTTGATATGCGAAAGGACTGAGCATAGAAGACCACCTTGTAACCAAGGGCATCAAGTTGATCAACTGACATCAAACTGCATGATAACTGAGGTACATGGCATACACTATACATAGTAAATTTTGAACCATCAATGAACTACACAACCACATCTCCAATCCCCACAACATCACACTGGTAAGAATCACCAAGTCTCACGGTACCAAGAGACTTTGCTGCATAATTAGAGAACCATTCTCTATGTGGTGTCACATGGAAAGAAGCACCAGAATCTAGCAGTCAGGTGTGGGAAAGAGAATCAGCCATAAGAGCCTCAGTTGGCACAATACTATCAAGTGTCAACACATTAGCATCATCAGAAATAGCATGAATTTCTTCAATCTTCACAGTCGAAGTAGATGGTGTAGGTAACTATTTAACATGCCCATTGTAGCTCAGTGATGAGTAGCACCTCCTTTAATGTCAATCCGGGAAGACGTGAGGATGGTATGAAGACCTCGAGCAAGTGAAGGCACAAGTGGGTGAGTGAGAAGCACACTGACATGCACACACATACACACACGCGCACACACAGTAAGACAAAGAGTGAGAAGCAATGGAGTTCTTAGATTACTTTCAAAAAGCTCATACAAGTTCAAAACTATTACAAGCTAACCCCAAAAATGAGCTCTCTAGCTCTATTTATAGTTTTTGACTAGGTTTTGGCCTTGTCCAGACCTAGTGTCCGGCCTAGTTAAAAATTAGGTTCTCTACCCTATTTGGAGGTTCAAATGAAGTCTAAAAAATGTGAAAACTGACAGGTAGATACTTCTAAAGCTCCTCAAGCTCAAGGACTCCTTGGCTTGCACAAAATGGAGCTACAAAAATGTGAAATGGTATTTACAAGGGTTTTTAGTGATGAAAATCACTATTGTTGTAGGGATTTCTTCTAACATTTTGATATACATTTCCTGGAGCTCCCTACTTGCTCCTTCTCCTTGTGTCCACCTCTCTTATGTGGATAAATGTCTTGAAAAAATATTGGCCTACTTGCCAGATCGTCGTTGACTGCTCTGTCTACTTGTACTTTCTCTTCTCTCTGACTCCCTTCTTAAGCTTCCTTGCCTAGTGAGTCCTTCAGTTCCAACACCCCCCCCTCTCTCGCGTCTGTCGTCCCTGACAGACCCTTGTTGCTGGGAGTGTTGGATGTAATATTCCACAACCTGAGTGGCAAGCTGATGTTCTTGTATGCGTAGTCCTCTGGCCAAGTCTGTCATCATATGATCCCAATCAATTGGTCCTGGAATGTCCGGATGTGGCAGACGTAACTGATCTGCATGGATCGCTTGTTCTACTGCGAATAGATGTAGCAAATGTGTGGGTCTGGGAATGAAAATTTCTGAATGATATTCCTAGAATCCCGTAGAGAACATTTCCTCAAATGTCTACTTGAAGCATGCGGGTAAGTACTTTATTCGTGCATGAGGGAGTCTGGCTCATGTCGTAGACTAAATCCTTGTTACCTTGAGAGAATCCAGGGGCAGAGATGTATGGAGCTTGTACATTCCGAAAGGTTTTGAAGACAATGGTCATGAGCTCGAATATCTTCATACACATTTTCGATGCTATGTCGGGTACATTATTTAGACGTGTAGACCAGTGCCGAATTGTTGATATCATGTAGGCTACGGTTGGGGTCCCTCGAGGTGGAGTAGAATATGGATAGTTAATCCAAGCCGAGCATTCTTTATTGTTGCGTACCTTGATCGCAAATGCTTGCCAAGATCTGCGACGTACCATTGGGCAATAGCATGGATTATACTTGATATACAGTGGCATGGTTGCCCAGGTGCTCATCATCTCAGGCTAATCGGTTAGTAGACGTGCACGCCAATTAGGCTGGAAAATCGAGCCCGCACGTGCATCTGTCGGTAAGTCCTCTTGCTCAAATTGAGTGGCAAATGTGGGCTCCTTCCCTGTATGTCTTTTAACTTCTGCATTATAATCATGTAGCAAGACAAAATAAGGCATGTATTGCGACTCTGATGTTGTGATTAACCGTTGGTGGGATAGGTTTTGAAAGTAAGAAGACCGAAGGACAGTTTCTTCCAGATTTGTGAGAGATTGCATTTGCACAGCAACGCGATCATCATGTGTCTTACCCACTTTCTCGACCCTTTTGACCCAATCTGGAACTTGAATTTCTAAAGTGTCCTGTCCTTCCTCTGTAGTCCGACCACCGGGTGTTGGCATTGGCTCGTACGGCTCTTCATAGCTGTCATCGACGGGGATTTCCACTACTGTTTCAGGTTCTGGTTCTTCAGTGGGTGAGGGTGGCCTTTCATATGGTGCGAGGCGTGCTTGGAGTTCTGCCACCTGTTTCCGGAGGGTCTCTACTTCTTCTGTAGAGTGTTGCAAGATTACCGGCTCCTGTTGAGCTCTGGGGGCACTAGCTATCTGTTTCTTTAGGTCTGCACATTCAGTCTCTAACTTTTCATATGACTCCAAGAAATTTGCATGCTCCTCAAGTAAGATGCGAATGTCTTCTGATGGGACTGCTCTATACTTGGTAGGGCTAATGGTTGCTCCTACAGTTCCTTCCATAGCCGCTTCAAAGTTGTCTTGGTTTTGTTGTTGAAGCCTCTTGTTCTCTTCTAGTGCTGCTGCCATATGCTTCCTTAATAGCCCAAGGTTGCGTCTGAGTGTAGCATTAGATATCATTTGCGCTTGGAGCACTGTTTCTAGTTCCTTGACTGCTTGATCATCTACTGTCGATGTCTTTGATTCCAATTTGGAGTGAGCCTGCTGTAAGGTGGTATGCTCGGTTAGGAGCGTTTGGTAATCAGCTTCAAGAGTGGTGACTCTAGCTTGCAGACGCTGAGATTCTGCCTGGAGGGCCGTAGTGCGTTCTTCCAATTGATGGTATTCTTGTTGAAGTTGATGTGCACACTGAAGTAATGTATTGAACGTGCTATTTACATTATGAGATGCAAGGGAAAAGTTTGAAATGTAGGGGAGGTGGGATTGGGTAGGGGGGTAGTGAATGCTGTGTGTGCCAATGATGTGAGTGGTGAGGTGGGGGGTAAGGGAGGGGGAGATGGTGGAATCGTGGGGAGAGGTGCTGTGGTTGGTGAAATGTCCATTGGGTCAGACAAGGTGGTGTGTACAGGGGCTACCATGTAGGTGGGTATGGTAGGTGAAGTGAGTGTGGTGTTCGTGTAAATTGATGTCGTTGCGAACAGCGGGGAAATGTGCCTCTGAAACATTGGAGAGCGGATGAACTGCTCCACAAAGGACGGGTATTGGGGTGGTGAGGTTAGGTTGAAAGAGGTGTAGGGGCCAGATGGGAAGTGAGGGTCATGGAATGGAGGTACCCGTATTGGGGAATAGGCTGGGAAACACAGGGTGCCTTCGGTGGGTGCCGGGTTTCCAACCACACTTGGAATTATGAGATGGCCAATTATGGGTTCGGAGGGTAGAAGGGTTGAAGCGTACAAGGGATTGGTGACGAAGGAGAAGAGGGTGTCTTGTGAGGTGGGTTCTCGAAATGAGAATGATGTGAATGAGGATGGGTTATAAGTGAAGGTAGAGGTGATGACTGTCGTTTCTTCCATGGTGGGAGGTGGTGGTGGGGGTGGAGAAGGTGGTGATGGGGGATGCTGGGGTGAGATGGGTGATGTCTGAACGAAGGTTTCAGCAGAGAGGTCAATGGTGGTGATGGGGGTAGCTGTGGTTTCAATGGGTACTTCTTGTTCTGTGACGGGTATCCTGATAGTCTTACCTACTCGTGGTAATGTGTCAACTCTGCGTTTGTCATACCTCACGGACTGGCGGACTGCAGTGTGGACAACCTCCGGAACTCCTAAAGATTCTGACACTAATTTGAGGGTGTCAATGAAATGTTGATCCACCCCATCATCTGATAGCATTTCTTGCATCAAAGCTTGACCTGACACAAGAGAGAGTTGATGCCTTTCTTGTACTGCTTTGATTGTGTCGTATAACCTTTGTAGTTGAGCTGTATATGCTGGTGCACCTACAAATTCTGGCACTTCTTGTTGCTCATCTTGATGCTCTTGATCATAATCCTCCTCATCTTCCTCCTGTTCTTCATCTTCCTCATCCTCTTCATCCACTTCAACTGTGGTGACAGGTACTTGGGAGGTTGTTGCCTGTGTTTGCACATTCTCCACTTGTTGTGCCTCTTCTGCCTCCAGCTCTACATCTTGTAATAATTGTTCGAAATCTTCATTCATGAGTTCTTCCAAAGGTGCACCACTGGGAAATTCAAGATCAGTTGGGATGGGAGGGAATATCAAGGTACAACCATCGGTGCTGCGTCTTGGAAGTCGGAGTGTGAATGGTCGGACTCTTCGGGGTGGAGGGGTGACGTCTGGTGTTAGGGTGGCTCCACGTGGTTGAGCACATGGGACTTGGACAGTGCCTCTCATCTTCTTAGAAGGGGGTCCAGTGGATGTCCTACCTCTAAACTGCTCTACACAATTCCACATTAGGGCCCGTTGAATAGGGATGTCATAAGCCAAACACCTATAAATGATTCTCGTCAGGGCACAGCAACCATATAAAACCTGTTTCCGCGGCCATCGTTTGTGAGCTAGGTGTATCTGATCAATTATCCAGTGGGGTAAGTTGATGGTGAGGCTTTGTGTCTCTGCTAGATACAAACTAAACCAAATCTTTTTGGCCGGCATGGTGAATCTATCTTGTGCAGGAAAAGCAAAGTGTTGCATGCACATGCAAAGGTGTATTGCAATATTAGGCGTCATGGACACCATGTCCTTGAGTTTGGTGAGACTTCGATTCTTCATGTAATCCGGTACTAGGGTTTCCTTCTATGTAGGAATATGCATTCCGACATATCTAGAGCCTCTCTCACCAAGTTGTTTGATAGCCTGAACCTCTTGAGCTCATTCCCCTTTGTCAGAGATGGAATCACAAATGAGCTTGCACCTTTTGGGTTTTGGTTTGGAGTCAAGGTGTTGATGAGATAGTAGCATCGCATGAAGTCAGGCTTTGGGAGCCGTGCACAGAAATATGCATCCAATCTTGCCTTCTCCCATATCGAACGTAGACCTTCTGCATTTTGTAACTTCTCGAATTCTCTTGTAAAGAAATGGTATCTGTCTTGCTTCCCATTGAAGTCCAACTCTGATTCCCATAGGTACGTTCCCTCACCCAAGGGTCCTACCACTTCACTAAACCAGTGGGAAGTTTTTCCTACGGGCATGGTATGGCCACTAGGAGGGTCCGCAATAGGTATGATTTTGATGGCCCACAATTCTTCTGGTCTTTCATTTGTCTCAGGCAAAACGGGTAAACTGTCTAAGTCCACCACGTGCTGGCTTGTTTCTATTTGAGAGCTAGTTCCTGCCGCCTCAGCCATGTTGAAAACTTCGCAGCTGGTTCTGTGAGAATATATGAATAAATGTTAACATTGCAATGGACACAAAAAAGACACTGTGTCCCCTGTTACAACATTAACGTGAGGTTCGGGAGAGGTTAGGGGGTTAGTAAGTGCTTGGTGCTTGTGTGTGTAGTTAGGAATTGGGTAGACCTAAGAGCTAAGCGGAATGATGTGGTGTGAGAGTGAAGTAGTTAGTAGGTGGACATGGATTTACAATTGGGATCCGGGGGTTTATTACAAGTTTTAGGTTGCCAAATGCAATGGATAGGTTTTGATTTTGACTTTGTGGAGGTTCTGGAGAGTGTGGTAGGGGTATTTACTTGAAAAATGGGGCTTTTAGGGACCCATTTACAAGTGATTCTACTTGTGCTCATGGAAGAATACGTGTTAGTGCGTGATGTGTAAGACTGGGCCTCAGATGTTCGCGTGAGTGAAACATGTTGTACAGGGTTTGGCCTTGGTGTAGCTATTTGAGCCCGC
This sequence comes from Ceratopteris richardii, assembly GCA_020310875.1. Lineage (NCBI taxonomy): Eukaryota > Viridiplantae > Streptophyta > Polypodiopsida > Polypodiales > Pteridaceae > Ceratopteris > Ceratopteris richardii. The sequence continues at coordinate 6,585,081 of CM035406.1, forward strand.
AAGCAAGCCTTAGGCACCCAGATTTGTCGTGATTGTGGGCTGGCCTTCATTGACTTCTTGGGTACCCAAATAGACTTAACTTTCGCAGAAGAATTTATGAAGGACTTCTTATTAGTGTCGTGTTGTTGATTACTAATAAGAGGTTTTGGTCGTGGGGTTGGCCTGGTCGGAACAGGGTGTTCGCCTTTTCGCCTCCATACTTGTTTCATCGGCTGAAACAATCTGCTTTGCTCCTTTTTTTGGCCTCCAATACAGGTAGTGTTCTGCTTCTTGTGTATTTGATCTGCCGTTGGCTGCTGCATCCTTCTGACCTTTGGAAAAGAAGGGAGTACCGTCTTATCCTTGACTCCGACGTTGAGACAATCCTCTTTTTGCATCATACATTTTTGGGCAAAAATAACATTGTCAACTTCATGTGCACCCCTGGAAGGACCAGGAGTTCGGGCCTTACCTAGGTCCTTGAGTGCCTCATTTTCCAATTCAACTGTAATTCGACTATGATTTACCCATACCTGAAGAAGTCCACTTCTTAGGTTTAGGTTGACCGCATGATCATAGATCCAGTCCTGACCCAAGACAAGAGGCTCGGTGAGGTCCTCATCTTGACACACTAGTACTTTGATTGTCATTACTTCGTCTTGAATATAGAGGGGAAGTTCCACCTCGCCCATGCAAGGGGTTTCCACACCTCCCAATCCTATGAGATATGCTTCTATAGGATTAACAGTTAACTTCAACTCTTGACAGTAAGACAATTTAACAACGCTAGTGGCTGCACCTGAGTCAATCAAGGCTCTTACAGTCCTTGCACCCTTTCCTTGTCCTATATCTAAGGTCATAAAAGGACGTTGATCAATTATCCTATGGGAGCTGATACCTGAAACTTCACACATAGCCACGTGATATCCTTGATCAGCATATGCATCTGGCACAGGTTGCTCTCTACCTTGTCTTCTTAATTTCATTCTCCGTATGCACTCTAAGGCTTCTGCTTGGGCTTCTTCTCGAATTCGCTTTTCTTCTTCTTTGCATTTCTTAGCAGTATTGAGTCGACTTAGCATTTCCTCTGTGAGAGGTTCTTGATACAGCTTGACCCTGCATCCGCTTATGTAGCTCGGAAGAATATCACCTTCTAAGGTGGCTAGCTGTACCGCCCCACTCGTTGAGATTCTATTAATGATCATGGGTCCGTAGCCTCTCTTCTCCAGTTTCCTCGCATGTTGTTTCAACATGTATACTAGTACTAGATCGCCTGCCTTCAAACCTTTATCCTTAACGTGGGCATCAAAGTATGCCTTCTATCGTTTCTTAGCTGCATATATCCCTGCAGCCGCCCTCAGTCTTGTTTCTCCTAATCGTTCAAGGTCAAAAAGTCTAGAGGAGAGTTCATGACCCGTCCATTCATGCTCTTGTGCTACTTTCAGTGTAGGTATTAGGAAGTCCAATGGTAGCACTGCATTTTGGCCAAACACCATCTAAAAGGGGGTGGCTTGGAGTACCGTCTTGTAGGCAACTCGGTATGCCCAAATAGCATGGTGTAGCTGTTTGTCCCAATCAGAGCGTTTATTGTTCACTAATTTTGTCAGTACCTTACATAAGATCTTGTTGGTGCTTTCGGCTTGTCCATTAGCTTGAGGGTGATAGGGGGCAGACTTCTTATGAACTACCAATAATTCTTGGAGTAGATTTTCAATCACTTCGTTCAAGAAGTGAGTGCCTCTATCACTTATTAGCTCTATAGGTAGCCCGTATCTTGTGAATACATTCTCAAACAAGAATTTAGCAGTTGTCTGAGCGTCGTTCTTTGTCGTAGCTTTTACCTCCACCCACTTGGTGAGATAATCCGTGGCCACAATGATATATTCAGCATGTGAACCCTTAGCTGGGGGATTAATAGGGCCTACAAAGTCTATTCCCCACTTAGAGAATGCACGTCCACCCATCATAGGTTTCAGTGGCATCTCATCTTTGCGTATAGGATACTGAGTTCTCTGACAAACATCACACCATTTCACATAGGTATGTGCATCCATGTGAAGGGTCGGCCACCAGAAACCTGCAAATAATATTGCCTTGATCACCGGATCTAGTCCAAAGTGTCCTCCTGCTACACTTTGGTGAGCAGTTTCCAAAATCTTTAGATATTCACTCTCATGAACGCAAAGTCTCATGTAACCATCCTTACCACGCTTGTAGAGATTATCACCAATGAGTGAGTACTCTAGGGCTTTTTGTTCTAGACTTCTTTTCCTAACCAGAGTCATGTCTGGAGGGAATGTTTTCGTCCTCAGGAAGGATACTAGTGGTTCACTCCAATCTGGCACTATGGACACTTGATAAAGAGTGGCATGTTCCACAGGTGGTTTAGTGCGACAGATTGGGCATTCCTTGCACAACTTTTGGACATCAGCTTCCATAGTTGGCCAATGCACTCCGAGTCTCCTTAGTGTCTGTAGGGTTCGTTGTTTTGAGTAGTGTTGCTCTAATGCACCTACATGTGCTAATTGTAACCATTTGGCGTACTCATCCTCTTCCACACAACAAGCCAAGATCCCTTGATCTGTGTGCTTGTACATACTTCCTGCCATGATGTGATACTTTTGGGCTTTTACTACCTCTCTATCCTGTGTGTTTATTACTGGGTGGTTAGGTTCGTATGTCAACACTAGTACCAATGACTTAGCCCACTGCGGCACCACTTCCAAATTAAACAAGTAAGCATCAGGAAGGTCATCTGACACTCCTTGTGGGGCTTCTCCCGATGTGAGCCTAGAAAGGTGATATGCTCTCAAATGAGTCTTCCCTTTCCTTACCACAACCTCAAAATCATATTCCATTAGCAAGAGAAACCATCTTACTAATCTTCCTGTATTGCATGGCTTGTTTACGAGGTATAGCAATGCCTGATGATCAGTAAAAAATTTAAACTTATTTGCAAGCAAATAGTGTCTAAATTTTTTAACTGCATATACCATGCCTAAGCCTTCTCTCTCAGTAGTGGTATAATTTCGTTCAGCTGCATTCAATTGTCTACTAGCATAGGCAATTGGAAGATCCATATTACCTTCACCAGTAGGTTGTGCAAGCACACATCCAATGGCATAATTGGATGCATCCACATGAACATGGAAAGGCTTATTCCAATCCGGTGTGGTTAAGATTGGTGCTGAACATAATCGCCGTTTAAGCTCATTGAAGGAATTCTCACATCCCTCAGTCCACTCAAAGTTTGTCAGAAGTCCGTACAGAGGCTTTGCAATGACAGCGTACATGTGAATGAACCGGCGGTAGTAACCACAATGCCCCATGAAGGCCTGTACTTCCTTGACGTTCTTTGGCCTAGGTAACTCGGCTATGGCTCTTACTTTCTCTTCATCGGTGGATATGCCATTCTTTGACACTATGTGTCCTAAAATCTTACCTTGCCTGACCATGAAAACACACTTTTTTGGGTTTAGGCAGACTTGATATTCTCTACATTTGTCAAAGATTTGTCTCAGTTCAGGAATATGGGTTTGTCTGATGTTGGAATGAGCACAAAGATCATCAACATAGACTTCTAAGTTCTTCCTCAGGAACTCTTTAAATACATGGCACATCAGCCTCTGGAAGGTTGCTGGTGCATTGGTAAGCCCAAATGGCATTACCCGAAAGGTGAATATGCCCCATTCTGCGGCAAAAGCTATCTTATGCTGATCCTCTGGAGCTATGGCTACTTGATTGTAGCCCGAAAATCCATCAAGGAAGCTGTACACTTCCTTGCCTGCTACTCTTTCTAAGAGATGTTCTGTGATGGGAAGCGGACAATTATCTCGAATTGTGGCTGCATTAACTGTTGAAGCTCAAAGTCAAGGACAAAGCATGGAAGCACATCAAAAGGTGGACACACAAGGAAAGGGAGCAAGTAGGGAGCTCCAAGAAGTGTATGTCAAATTTTCAGAAGAATCCCCTACAAAAATAGTGATTTTCATCACTAAAAACCATTGTAAATACCATTATCTATTTTTAGTAACTCCATTTTGTTCAAGCCGAGAGAGTCCTCGAGCTTGAGGAGTATTAGAAGTACCATCGTACCAATTTTCATAATTTTTAGACTTCGTTTGAGCCCTCAAATAAGCCCTGGAACCTAATTTTTAACTAGGCCGGACACTAGGTCTGGACAGGGCCAAAACTAGTCAAAAAACTATAAAAAGAGCTAGAGAGCTCATTTTTGGGGTTAGCTGGTTAGAGAATAGAACTTTTGTAAGAGAACTCTTTGGAAATCTAAGCTTTCCATTGTTCCTCTCTTTGATCTTACTTTGTGCGCGTGTGTGTGTATGTGTGTGCATGTTTGTGTGCTTTCACCCACGCACCTGTGCCTTCACTTGCTCGTGGTCTTCATACCGGTCCTCACGTCTCCGCGGATTGACATTAAAGGAGGTGCTACTCATCACTGAGCTACACCAAATTTTGGCGCCGTTGCCGGGGAGAGAGCTTTGAGGACGAGCGTGTGATGGTAAGACGTAGAGTTGACGCGTTGGAGTTGTAGGTATTTTCTTCACTTTCATCTATTTTCTTGTTTTTCTTCACATCATCATCACCATCTCCACCTCATTTCCCTCATTTCACTTGTGAGAGAGAGCGAGAGAGCGAAATTGTGTGTTTTCTTGCATGTTTCTTAAGCTTTTTGCAGGATCTTGCTGAATCACCATCCTCAGCTCCCTGTGCAGGTACGAAACTCGTCGAATCTATCTCGCAGTCGCCAGCCTCTGTCGATCGCGATCGACAGAAAATTCGATCATTTGGTAAAACAAAGTTCACCACTAGCACAAGCATGATGAGCACATCCCAAATCACCTAAAACAGTAGAAAAATTCCGTGTTTTTTTGTCAATCGCGACCGACAGCCTCTGTCAATCGCGATCGACAGACCCTGTCAATCGCGACCGACAGACCCTGTCAATCGCGACCGACAGACCCTGTCAATCGCGATCGACAGACCTCACGACCTACAGACTGCCACGTAGGACCCTGTCAATCGCGATTGATACCGTCGATCGCGATCGACAGCCACGACCGACACCTCTGTCAGTCGCGATTGACACCGTCGATCGCGAACGATTGAAATTCAACGACTGATTGAATTTTACGCGTAGCCACGTGTCCATCGCGACTGATAGGCCCTCGATTGACTGAAATTTTGGCGAAAAAATCCGGAAAACGTGTCGATCGCGATTGATACTGTCGATCGCGATTGACAACCACGATCGACTCTGTCGATCGCGATTGACACTGTCGATCGCGACTGACAGCCCCGACGGACACCTCTGTCAATCGCGATTGACAGACCTGTCGATCGCGATTGATAGGCTTTTCGGCCAAAAATTAGGGTTTGCTTTTGTTCAAACTTTGGGATAATTTTGGGGCAAAATAGTCAATCCATTAGCATTATTGGAGGTTCCTACACTTGTGTTTTGGGAGAAAACCCTAGGATCTGTCAGCCAGATTGAATCGTGTTTTAACCCCCTAAACCCTGAACTGGCATAACTTTCTCATACGAAATCCGTTTGCTGTGATTTTGGTTTTGTTGGAAAGCTCGTGGGAAGTACAACCAAAATATCGACTGGTTACGGTAAAAATAATACCAGGATTATTAGATAGGGTGTTTTGAAGTTGACCCTCAAGGAAACTAGAAAACCAAGGAGTTCCAAAGGATTTTGAGCAATATAAGAGAACTCTGGGACTAGAAGCCAAGGCTTATGAACCTGAGATCTGGTAGAAACTTAGGCAAGGATAGACAAAGCATTAGATCATCTGAGGCTAGTGTCAACCATACAGCCAAGTCTTGGGCTCAACAGCTTAGTGGTTATCCTTACACACGAAGTTCAGAAACCAGTGACTCAGAAATGTCTTTTAGCATGGAAAGACCCACACGTAGCTCAGGCACTGCCTATTTACAGACACCAGAAGGTCCCTATAAGACCCAATTGGAGTATATCAGGACCAACCGATTAGGTGCTCGCATCTATGAGGATGGTCTAAGACGATCAGTGGTCCAACTCAAGAATCTTGACCAACCCTTTGGACTTGAACATCCAGTGGTCAAGTTTGAAGAGGGTGCTTACATTGATAAGGAAGGAACCATGTATGTGGTTACCAACTTACCAGATAGGACAGATGAGTTTGGAAATATCATTCCTGAGAATGAGATAGGAGACCTAGAGCAAGGAGACCTAGGAGGAGAACCCAAGACCCCTAGAGGTAAGTCAGTCTTAACCAGAGTACTCACTCCACAATGGATTCCTCAAGATAATAAAAGCATAGAACTATTCGTGAATAGAGAAACGGAGGAAGCCTTTTGGAGATTTAGGCCAGATCAACCCAGCCTAGTAGTCACCATCTCTGAATTCAAGGATCTAGAGACACCAGGGAAAGCTGTCTATCTAGATCACACATCTCAGAAATTATTCTTGGTATCAGATCATGACAGACATGCTTACACTTGGCACGGTGAATCAATTTTCCCTCCACCAAGATCTAATGTTTCCCAGGGCCTCCAAGGAGTCGGATCATCCAAGGCTCATGAAACCCAGAGAGAAAGAACTAGAGAGAGGCCGGAGGTAAGCTTTGCAGACACTGTAGGCAGAGACAGATCACGATATGGAACGAAAAGACTTGAAAGAGAGAGACATAGAGTTTATAGGCATCAAAGAGATGATCATGATTTTCCATTGCCTAGACCACGAGAGCACTCAAGAACCCTTAGACCGTCTCAAGTGGTTAAGACAATGAAGAACTACTTTGATGGATTTGGAGATCCTTATGATCATGTGGCGGAGTTCAAACAAGTGCTAAGAGCTGAACAGGTTGAAGACTTATTCACCCAGTTCGAGGCATTTGGTTTGACTCTTAAGGGTACTGCCTTAGCTTAGTTTCAACCTCTAAACAGTCGCAACTATAGAGAGATAGGTCAGCTGCTAGAAGAATTCATTGTGGAATTTTCCAAAAGTGGTATCAGGCATAACACATCATCCTTGATCCACAGCTTCAAGCAGACACCTCAAGAAACAGTGCGACTTGCAGGAAGAAGGTTTAGACAGTACTTGGAAAGATGCCCTGTACCAGAATTACCCACATCAGCCAAACATGTGGCACTGTTTTTAGATGGCCTATTGAGCACAAAATTAAGGTCATATGTATACCTGAAAGAGCCTAGATCCATAGAAGAGTGTATACGGATGTGCATTGACATAGAAGACAACTTGGGTGAGGAGTTAGGACTATCCAAACTGTTGAAGCTCAAGGTCAAGGACAAAGCATGGAAGCACATCAAAGAAGTGGACATAGAAGAAGAGGGAGCAAGTAGGGAGCTCCAAGAAGTGTATGTCAAATTTTCAGAAGAATCCCCTACAAAAATAGTGATTTTCATCACTAGAAACCATTGTAAATACCATTATCTATTTTTAGTAACTCCATTTTGTTCAAGCCGAGGAGTCCTCGAGCTTGAGGAGTATTAGAAGTACCATCGTACCAATTTTCATAATTTTTAGACTTCGTTTGAGCCCTCAAATAAGCCCTGGAACCTAATTTTTAACTAGGCCGGACACTAGGTCTGGACAGGGCCAAAACTAGTCAAAAAACTATAAAAAGAGCTAGAGAGCTCATTTTTGAGGTTAGCTTGTTAGAGAATAGAACTTTTGTAAGAGAACTCTTTTGCAATCTAAGCTTTCCATTGTTCCTCTCTTTGATCTTACTTTGTGCGCGTGTGTGTGTATGTGTGTGCATGTTTGTGTGCTTTCACTCACACACTTGTGCCTTCACTTGCTCGTGGTCTTCATACCGGTCCTCACGTCTCCGCGGATTGACAAGTAAAGGAGGTGGTGCTTACGCTTGAGCTACACCAAATTTTGGCGCCGTTGCCGGGGAGAGAGCTTCGAGGACGAGCGTTGTGATGGTAAGATCGTAGATTTGCGACGTTGGAAGGTAAAAAAACTATCATTTCAGTTCATTTTCTGTTTTTTCCTCTTCATCTTCATCATCATCATCATCTCCACCTTCTTCCATCTTCTTCTTCATAGAAATTTCTTGTTTTTTAGTGCATTTTCACCATCTTCATACCATTTTTCATGCATTATTGTGTGGGAAGGAGTTAGGAGGTGCAAGGGAGAGCAAGCGCTGCATTTTTTTTCATGATTTTCTGCTCATACGGAGCTCGCCATAGCCGGCGCTCAGAAATTTGAATTTCCCGCCAAAAAACGCGATTCTGTGATGAAAATCGCGATTCTGTGAAAATTCAAAATTTTTTGAAAAATCACGATTTTCAGTTTTCCCGCCTAAAAGTTGGTTGAAAAAAATCGCGATTCTGTGTTTTTCTCAAAAAAAAAAAAAAAAACACGATTCTCTGCTCAAAATCGCGATTCTCTGAAAAATACGATTCTCTGCTCAAAATCGCGATTCTCACCAATCACGATTTTCAGCAAAAACACGATTTTGTGAAAAAGGCGATTCTGTGAAAACACGATTTTTTGCTCAACATCGCGATTTTCATGTGAAAAATACGATTGTCAGAAAACACGATTCTCTGCTCAAAATCGCGATTCTCACCAATCACGATTTTCAGCAAAAACACGATTTTGTGAAAAACACGATTCTGGGGGACAAAATCGCGATTTTCAAGTCAAAAACACGATTCTGAAAAAAAACACGATTTTGTGAAAAAACACGATTTTGTAAATCACGATTCTCTGAGTCAAAATCGCGATTTTCAGAAACACGATTTTGTGATCAACATCGCGATTCTCTGAAACACGATTTTGTGATCAAAATCGCGATTTTCTGCAAAAACACGATTTTGTGAAAAACACGATTCTGGGGGACAAAATCGCGATTTTCAAGTCAAAAACACGATTCTGAAAAAAACACGATTTTGTGAAAAAACACGATTTTGTAAATCACGATTCTCTGAGTCAAAATCGCGATTTTCAGAAACACGATTTTGTGATCAACATCGCGATTCTCTGAAACACGATTTTGTGATCAACATCGCGATTTTCAGAAACACGATTTTGTGATCAACATCGCGATTTTCAAATCACGATTTTCTGCTCAAAATCGCGATTTTCAAAAACACGATTTTGTGCTCAACATCGCGATTTTTTTGACTTCACAGCATCGCGATTTTCAGAAAGATCACAAAATCGCGATTTTCTCCAAAGGTCCTGTTTGCCTGTTTTGACCCCCAGGAGCCTGATTTGGCACAACTTTTTCATCCAAAGTCCATTTTTTGAGCTCTATAGCTTGTTGGAAAGCTCGTTTCAAATCCTACACGATCTCAACTGTTTTTTTCAAGAATAATGCGTTGATTTTGAGATAGGATAATTTGAAGTTGACCCTCAGGTGGGACTAGGGAACCAAGGGGGCTCTAAAGAATTGTGAACCATACCAAAGGGAAAATTTGGACTCTGGACTAAAGCTTATGAACCTGAGATCTGGTAGACACTTAGGCAAGGATAAACAAAGCATTAGATCTTCTGAGGCTAGTGTCAACCATACATCCAAGTCTTGGGCACAACAACTAAGTGGTCATCTTTTACTCAGATCGGACACAAGTGATTCAGAAATGTCTTTTAGTATGGGAAAACCTGCAGGTGGCTCAGGGACTGCCCATCTACAAACACCGGAAGGTCCCTATAAGACACAGTTGGAATATATTCGGACCAACCAAATAGGTGCTCGCATCTATGAGGATGGTCTGAGGCGATCAGTGGTCCAACTCAAAAATCCAGATCAATCCTTTGGACTTGAACACCCGGTGGTCAAGTTCGAAGAGGGTTCATACATTGATAAGGAAGGAACCATGTATGTGGTTACCAACCAACCAGATAGGACCGATGAGTTTGGAAATATCATTCATGAGAATGAGATAGGAGACCTAGAACAAGGAAACGTGGGACAAGGACCCCAGACTCCTAGAGGTAAGTCAGTTTTGACCCGAGTGATCACTCCGGACTGGATCCCTCAAGACAACAAAAGCATAGAACTATTTTTGAATAGAGAAACAGAGGAAGCCTTTTGGAGGTTCAAGCCAGATCAACCTAGCCAATTGGGCATAGTTATCATCTATGAATTCAAAGATCCTGAGATACCAGGCAAAGTTGTCTACCTGGATAACACATCAGAGAAAATTTTCTTGGTAACGGAACATGATAGACATGCATATACATGGAAGAATGACATGATTTTCCCCCCACCAAGATCCAATGTTTCCCATGGCCTCCAAGGGGTAGGATCATCCCAGGCTCATGAAGCCCAGAGAGAAAGAACTAGAGAGAGACCTGAGGTAAGTTTTGCACACACCGTGGGCAGGAATAGGTCAGGATTTGAAAATGAAAGACCTGAAAGAGAGAGACATCAAGCACATAGACATCAAAGAGATGATCATGATTTCCCATTGCTTAGACCACGAGAGTACCCAAGAACCCTTAAACCCAGTCACGTGATCAAGGCAATGAAGAACTATTTCGATGGGACAGGGGATCCTTATGATCATGTGGCCGAGTACAAACAAGTGCTGAGAGCCGAACAAATTGAGGACTGGTTCACCCAGTACGAGGCATTTGGTTTGACCCTTAAAGGCACTGCCTTAGCTTGGTTTCAACCATTGAGTAGAAGCAGCTATCGCGATATAGGTCAACTGCTAGACGAATTCATTGTAGAATTTTCCAAGAGTGGTATCAGGCATAACACATCGTCCCTGATCCATAGTTTCAAGCAGACACCCCAAGAAACAGTGCGACTAGCAGGTAGAAGGTTCAGACAGTACCTAGAAAGATGCCCTGCTCCAGAGCTACCCACACCAGCCAAACAAGTGGCTTTGTTTTTAGATGGCTTATTGAGCACAAAGTTAAGATCCTATGTATACTTGAAAGATCCTAGATCCATAGAAGAGTGTGTGCGGACGTGCATAGACATAGAAGATAACTTGGGTGAGGAGTTAGGATTGGCCAAACTCTACAAAGATTCGGATAGTTCTACTAGTCATACTTCAAAGATCTCCACAGAAATAGAAGAGATAGCTGAGCAAGTTGCCAAGAAGCTGGGAGTCCAAAATAAACAAACACAAGGAGTCACTTCATTGAATCGGTGCTATACTTGCGGAGGTGACCACATGGCTAACGTATGCCCAATGCAAAACCAAAACATTAGAGAAAGGAATACTCCATATTGCACTATTGAGAGAAAATACACAAACCACACGGCTCAAGATTGTCCCTACAATAGGCAGGCTGTTAGACAAAATTATCAGCAACCTTACCCACAAGGTAGGTATCAGAATCAATACCAACAGCCATATTACAGACCACAACAGCAATATCAGGTACCATATAGGCCACAACCTGTCTTCGTAAACCAACCACCAGCTCCAGCCAACGTGATTCCAGTCAAGTATGCTGTGGGAGAGGAAAATCCAAATAGAGCTTTGGTGCCACTAACCCCATTGATACCAGATAATGACTCTCATGTTCATAGTTCAGACTACTCCCATGAAGGTAGTCCACATGCTTATTACACAGAGTCACCTGAACATAGTGAGATTTACTCGTATCAATATGAGGCACCGCCTATGGAGCAAAATTGGGAGCCAGAATACTCCAAGGTCATGTACACAAATCCTAACCCTAGGCCCCAGTTGAGACAAATGAGACCACAAGCCCCTAGAGGATCTTGTTTCAGATGTCATGGTGACCATTTCATTCGTGACTGTCCCCACCCACCATCTCCGAGTCAAGGACAGGCTATCACAATACAGGCTTTTTGTCCTGATTGTGGCAAAGACCATCTCCCCAGAGATTGTCCAAGAAACCCCTCTAGTGCACCCAAGATTACACCCATTAATGTGGTAGGCTTAGTGGCAGATCCAAGTCCAAGTAGTAGCAATGTGGCTCCTATACGAGCTGTCACTAGAGCACAAGCCTTAAAACAGGATAAACCAGTAGAACAATCAGAGCCGAGTGAATCGGGAGAGCCTAGTAAGAGGAAAACAAGAACATGGAAGGATACCAGAGAGAAGGCCAATTGCAAGTGGAATAAAAAGTTATCGGAACTAGAAGAAAGGTTAAAAGAAGCGAAAACAAAAATAGAAGACATTGCATCTCAAAGCCCCTCGCATGCCGAAACTCCATCCACTCCACCTCATCCCACCCCACCACCCATTGTAAATAGACCGCAACCAGGGTCTGTTCTTGCAGATCCAACCCCAAAAGGCTTGGACATGATGTTCAAGGCCTACCAGGCTCGACTTCAAGAAGGGCCTACAGCGGCAAACCTAGACAAGAGTTACCCTAGAGCAGATTTAGAGATTGAACGGATGAAAATGTGCATGAAAATGGTAGAACAAGCTCAAGCCATACTTGAGACTAGTCAAAAGTTCAATCAGACAAACTCTATCAAATCGGATTTGCATTTCCAGGGCTTACTAGAACGATTAGAGCAGTTGGTAAACAAACCACAAGTTTCTTTACCTCCACAGGCTCAACCAGTTATTGAAAGAGGAAGCTCACCACCCAGGGGAGCTTATGTTCCTAATTCCACGGATGCTGGAATACCTCCTTCTATTCAACAGTACTCTCAAGAATTCTTGCGGGAAATACAAGAAGAGAAATGGGCCAAGGAGAAGGGTAATTCCCCTCCTATTCCTGAGATTGATGATCTTCATGATCAATTTCCCCAAGACATCCCATCTATTTACGAAGATGAAGCAGAACAACAAGAGGACGAAAGGTTAGATTTTGAATCTAATACCTTAGAAGAACTGCCTCAATTTCCAGGCCCATGGGAATCTGAATCGCTCCAGATTAGAGCTCCCACAATACTGGTAAGAAATGAAGACTCAGTGGTTCCAAGGAACACTGATGTCGTGAAGAACACTAAGGTTCAGTGTCATCTCACTGTAGAAGAGCTGCTCAAAGCAAAACCTGAGCTCTGGAATCATGTGAAGGATCAGGTTCCAGAACTTGATTCCAACATGCCAAAAGCAGGCTCCAAGCAAAGGGTACCAGAGATACCTCTAGACAAAATAGGGGACATGTGTGAGGGTGAAGAAGGTAATACTTATCTTCCCATCACCTACCAAGGTTACACAACCAAAGCAATCATAGATTCAGGTGCTGGTGTTGCTATTGCGACCACCTCCTTGTGGAAGCAATGGGGCAAGCCCACATTAAGACCAACTAGAATGAAGCTTCAAATGGCTGATGGTCATTTTGAAAGACCTCTAGGATTGCTAGAAGGGATCACTCTAACCACTTGTGGTGTAGAGTTTGAGCACACATTTGCTATATGTGACTTTGAGAAAAATAATGTCTTTGAGATGATCCTAGGAAGACCCTTCCTACGACAATTGCAAATAGTACAGGATTGGGGAACTAACTCCTTGTACTTACAGCACTTAGGGGTCACCACTAAGGTCAATTTGAAGGATTACACCTTCAGAGATGTACCACCCCTACAGTGGAATTCTATCCACAAAGCAAAAGAAGATTCCATCTCTGTGCATTCTGAAAGTTCACCTGATCCATCATGGCTGCATGAAGATACTCATTTGTGGATGTGCAAGGTTGCAAAGGAAGAGGAAAAACGTTTAAAGGCAAGAGAAGAAGGAACTTCACTAGGAGATAGACCAGTTAGGGACCCAGCCTACACACCGATGATCTTTCCAGATGAGGAGTTTGAGCCTCATGGCTGGCCAGAAATCTTAGCCACCATGGACATTGCTGTCAATGAGGAACAGTGGACACCTCATTGTGATGAGGAGGGTTATGATATCTCAGTGTTCATGTGTCAACCCTTGCTAGAAGAATGTGACCCTAGCGATGTCATAGAAGAAGAAGAGAATGACGATGATTTGGAGTCTATTGTGATGGATAGTTGCTTTAACTCAGAGCAGCACTATCTAGAAGATATAGGAGTGTTCACCCAGAAAGAAGAAGAACCTCTCACCAGTATTAAAACAGTAAACTCAAAGGATGGAAGTGAGAGTAGTCAAAAGAAAAAGAAAAGAAAAGCAGTGAAACAAGAAAAGGAGGAATCATTGTTTGAAGTACCAGAAAACTTCAAGAAATATGAAGTTGACGACCGCAAAATTCTAGTACGAATGCCTAAGAGAGAGGCCATCATAGGAGAATCATATGATAATAAAGAAAAGACCAAGAAGATTGTAGTGACCATTGAAGAGAACGAAGAGAGATGCACATATATAGGAGATGATCTAAGTGCAAGAGAAGAAATGGAGCTCATAGCTCTATTAAGGGAATATAGGGATGTGTTTGCATGGCACTATAGAGACTTGAAAGGGGTAGATCCAAGAATTTGTTCTCATACTATCCCCATGACTGCTGATGCTAAGCCCACCAAACAGAAGCCCTACACATATAATGATACCTATGCAGCCAAAATCAAAGAAGAAATTGATAGGTTGATTGAGGCTGGATTCATCTATGAGATTGAGCATACCGAATGGGTGTCCCCCATTGTTGTGGTGCCCAAGAAGAACGGGAAGTTGCGAGTGTGTATTAACCTTAAAAAAGTTAATGCCGCTACGATTAGAGATAGTTATCCACTTCCAATCACAGAACACCTTTTGGAGCGTGTTGCAGGCAAGGAAGTTTATAGCTTCCTTGATGGATTTTCAGGTTACAATCAAGTAGCCATTGCCCCAGAAGATCAACACAAAACAGCTTTTGCCACCGAATGGGGAATCTTTGCATTTCGTGTGATGCCATTTGGGCTCACCAATGCACCTGCAACATTCCAAAGGCTCATGTGTCATGTCTTCAAAGAGTTCTTGCGAAAGAGCTTAGAAGTGTATGTGGATGATTTATGTGCTCATTCCCAAGAAAGAAGGGTTCACATCCCTGAACTCAGACAAATCTTCAATAAGTGTAGAGAATATCGAGTGTGTCTGAACCCAGAAAAGTGTGTGTTCATGGTGCGTCAAGGTAAAATCCTCGGTCATATTGTTTCTAAGAATGGAATCTCAACGGATGAAGATAAGGTACGAGTCATAGCGGAGCTGCCAAGGCCAAGGAATGTTAAAGAGGTACAAGCCTTTATGGGCCATTGTGGATATTACCGTAGGTTTATCCACATGTACGCGATCATAGCTAGACCCCTTTATGCCTTGTTGTCTAATTTTGAGTGGAACGACGAATGCGAGAATTCTTTCAATGAACTGAAGAAACGTTTGTGCACAGCACCAATACTGACCACTCCTGATTGGAATAAACCATTCCATGTCCATGTGGATGCATCCAATCATGCCATAGGATGTGTGCTGGCACAACCCACAGGTGAAGGGAATTTAGATTTGCCCATAGCATATGCTAGTAGACAACTAAACCCAGCCGAAAGAAATTATACCACAACCGAGCGAGAAGGGTTAGGCATGGTATATGCTGTAAAGAAGTTTAGACACTATTTATTGGCCAACAAGTTCAAGTTCTTCACTGATCATCAAGCTTTGTTATATTTGGTCAATAAACCTTGCAATACTGGACGCTTAGTAAGATGGTTCCTCTTACTAATGGAGTATGACTTTGAAGTTGTTGTCAGGAAAGGTAGAACCCACCTTCGGGCAGATCACCTTTCTCGCATTACTTCAGGAGAGTCACCACAAGGAGTGTCTGATGAACTACCTGATGCTTATCTGTTCAATTTGGAAGTTGTCCCTAAATGGGCAAATAAGTTGGTACCAATCCTAACCTTCGGCCCTGCAAATAAGAATGTGAAAACATCACAAGAAGAAATTGTAAAATCACAAAAATATCACATATTGGCAGGAAGCATGTACAAAAAAGATACTGAGGGTGTATTAGCTTGTTGTGTCGAGGATGATGAACATAGTAGTTGGTTGCAGCAAGCTCATGAGGGATTGCTAGGAAATCACTACTCTAAACAACGAACATTGCAGAATTTGAAACGTTTAGGAGTGTATTGGCCTAGCATGGACAAAGAAATACATGAGTGGATCAAGAATTGTCCAATGTGTAGAGAGAAACCACCAGTGGAGCATGCGACCCTTTATCAAGTATCATTAATTCCAGATTGGAGTACTCCATTGGTAGAGTTTATGAGATCGGGAAGATTACCCAAAGAGGCCAGTCTAGCAAGAAGACGAAATATGGAGCAAGAGGCTCAAGGCTATGCCTTAGTAGGAGAGAACCTATACCGAAGAGGTAAAGATGGTTACTTAAGACTGTGCGTTCATGAATCAGACTATTTAAGGGTCTTAGAGACTGCACACAGTGGTGTTGCAGGTGGACATTTTGGTCCTGACTGAGTGATTAAGACCATTCTATTCTCAGGACTTTGGTGGCCCACTCTTCATATGGATGCACATACCTATGTGAAGAAATGTGACACATGCCAACGTGCACAATATCCAGTTAGAAAAGACGAGATGCCTTTGAGGCCAATGATGGGAGGACGTGCATTTTCGAAGTGGGGCATAGACTTCATAGGTCCTATTAATCCCCCTGCTAGAAACTCCCATGCAGAGTATATTATTGTAGCCACAGATTACCTTACCAAGTGGGTAGAAGTCAAAGCCACAACAAAGAATGATGCTCAGACTACGGCTAAGTTCTTATTCGAGAATGTGTTCACGAGATATGGACTACCAATAGAGTTGGTGAGCGATAGAGGCACACACTTCTTGAATGAAGTCATTGAAAATCTTCTCCAAGAATTCTTGGTGATACATAAGAAATCCGCCCCCTATCATCCACAAGCCAACGGACAAGCCGAGAGTACCAATAAGATCCTCTGTAACGTATTGACAAAATTGGTAAATAATAAACGCTCTGATTGGGACAAACAACTTCATCATGCTGTTTGGGCTTATCGAGTTGCCTACAAAACGGTACTCAACGCCACCCCATTTCAGATGGTCTTCGGACAGAACGCTGTGCTACCATTAGATTTCTTAATCCCTGCCTTAAAAGTAGCACAAGAGTATGAGTGGAATGGGCATGAATTGTCCTCTAGGATCTTTGATCTCGAACGCTTGGGTGAAACGAGGCTACGAGCGGCAGCAGGCATCTACGCTGCAAAGAAGAGGCAAAAGGCATACTTTGATGCACACATCAAGGATAAGGGATTGAAAGAGGGAGATCTAGTGTTGGTATACACACTAAAACAACATGCCCGTAAGTTGGAAAAAAGAGGATATGGACCCATGATCATTAATAGAATTTCCACTAGTGGTGCAGTTCAGTTGGCCACTCTAGAAGGAGATATCTTGCCAAACTATATTAGTGGCTGTAGAGTCAAGCTATATCAAGAACCTCTTACTGAGGATATGCTAATGAGACTCAACACTGCGAAGAAGCGAAAAGAAGAAGAGTTAAGAGTGAGAGAAGAAGCACAGGTAGAGGCCAGAGAGCGTATTAGGCGAAATAAGTTAAGGCGATTAGGCCTAGATGTCAACTCCAAAGCCCCAAAATATCACATGGATATGTGTCAAAAGTCAGGCATTGCGACTTCTCAGGTCATTGACCGAAGACCCTTTGTGACCATAGAGATAGGACAAGGGAAGGGTGCAAGGACGGCGAAAGCATTGATTGACTCAGGTGCAGCAAGTAGTGCAGTTAAACTTTCCTACTGCCAAGACTTGGGGTTGAACATCAATCCCATAGAAGCTTATCTCATAGGATTGGGAGGTGTGGAAACCCCTTGTTTGGGCGAGGTGGAACTTCCCATCTACCTTCAAGATGTTCCAATGAAAGTCAACGCGCTAGTATGCCAAGATGAGAACCTTACAGAACCACTTGTCTTGGGTCAAGATTGGATCTATGACCATGCAGTTAACTTAAACCTAAGAAGTCAAATTCTTCAAGTTTGGGTACATGAACAATGCATTACATTAGAATTAGAGAACTGCACGCTCCTAGATCATGGCACCACACACTCTCTTAGTTCTTCCAAGACTAATCATATGAAAGAAGATGTTGTATGTGTCAAAAGCTCTATGACGCAGAAGGAGTCAGTCGTGGAAGACCAGGTTCGAAGGCGGGTGGATCTTTCTTCTTCTCCAAAGACTCAAGTAGCCACAGTAGTGAGCCCACCACACAAGCAAACACCACCGTTCACGACAACTGCTACATCAAATAGAAAGACACCATTCGGTAAAAAAGCGGTTCCGGGCATGAAGCAGATCTGGGTACGCAAAGGAGAGCAACCACCAGCCTTACCCCCACAAATCCCATCCATGCACACTAACCAAGCCAGAAGACAAAGGAAGCAGCTCAGACAAGCTCCGTCACAAGATATCCAACAAGTTTGGGTGCCTAAGAAGTTAGCTGCAGCTCAACAAGGGCAATTACAGATGTGGGTACCTAAGAAGATCCTACACCCACAACAACCTTTGTTCTCCCACATGCACAAGGTTTCAACGAAGAGGCCAAAAAGAGAAAAGGGTAAGAACCACGTACAGAGACCAAAGGAAGATCAAATCAGCTCTTCAACATTAGTAGGAAGACATGCAAAAAGGATATGGGTTTGGAAGCCAAAAGTGCAAGTAGCCTCCACCGAACCAAAGCATCAACCACACTGGACACCACAGTTCAGAAAGCATCCAAAGAGAAAGACGCCTGAAGTGACCTCTACAGTGCCAAATGATGTTCTAAAATGGACTCCAATAAGGAGGATTACATCAGTTCGAGACTCAATGGATACCTCCACTAAGGCCGGCATCAACCTCCACAAATAACATCGAAAGCCTCGAACGAGCAACAACCATGTGCTCCTTGCACAACCCTATCTTTTGCACCATTCAGGTCATGCATTTCCAAAGTATGCATTAATATAGGGCCACATTACACGGCCGTGCATAGACACACTTGAGAATCCCATGCACAAGAGCACAGTGACATATGTCGAACATTTCTATTGATACTAACTTTTGTGTTCTTGTTTTGTGATATCCTGTTCCAAAAAAAAAAAAAAAAAAAAAAAAAAAAAAAAAAAAAAGAGAGAAGTGGGAGAGAGCTTGTTCCCAGTGTGTCTCAGCCAGCAGTGAGATTATTGCTGCCTTATCTGGTAGAGGACAAGAATTTGGCATGAACATGGCATCTACAACTATGATTTTCTCTTACCATGGTAGGAATGAAGAGCTTGAAGGTCCGCAACTTGCGTGATGCTTAACTACTTCATGTACCAGAGCATCCAAGGAGATATCTGCAAAAGGTAGTTCTGGAGGAGAAGACTCCTGCATATGGTGAGCTAAAGAGTATATGTGAAACACAGCTTGGTGTAGTTATCCGATGTTGCTTGCCAAGGAATATAAAGCAATTCAATTCTCAGTATTTCCTGAACCAGTATGGAACAGTAGCACTGGTGAATGGTCTATGTCAATCAGCATGGTAATCTCTTAGAAACCGGCACGTGTCCAATATTCCTCTGAGTGTCAATATAGGGAAGTGAACGTGCATGAGCCCAAGCTCAGAAATGCACATTGTTAGTGACAAATGTTGCTTTGAAAAGAGGAGAGGGGATCCACCACTCAAAAGATCTCATCAGTGGACAATCAACATGGACATTCATCAACAAGGTTCCATCCCAAAGGCCGAGTGTACCACACGAAGAGGCAAACATCCATCAACCTTCGCCATGGTAAGTATCTTTACTCTGGAAACACCATAACCATGATAGTTTAGGAAACCTCTTCGTCAGCATACCCTTGAGCACTTAGCTCAAGACCCGCAATTTTTGCACCATACTTCTTCCAATGCATTTTCCAAGTAAGCATGCGTAGGGCTACATTACAAGGCCGTGCACAAGGCACATACTTTTTTCAACCCATGCACGAACACACTTACCCATCACTCAATATGGGTTATGAGTACTTGGCTTGACTACTACGAAGATCAACTTTGGAAGATCTAGAAAACATCAACGGAGACTCACAACGACACAGTCATGCTGGAATACAAGGCAGAAGCACATACCAAGAGACTACAACCTGCAAAGACTCATAGTGATAGATGAAGAACGTCGGACGACTTGTGTTCATACAGAAGGGACACTCCCTCTCAAGGCACTACTTGGAACAATCACTACAACAAGGGTCTGTCAGGGACGACAGACTCGAGAGGGGGGGGAGTGTTGAAGCTCAAGGTCAAGGACAAAGCATGGAAGCACATCAAAGAAGTGGACATAGAAGAAGAGGGAGCAAGTAGGGAGCTCCAAGAAGTGTATGTCAAATTTTCAGAAGAATCCCCTACAAAAATAGTGATTTTCATCACTAGAAACCATTGTAAATACCATTATCTATTTTTAGTAACTCCATTTTGTTCAAGCCGAGGAGTCCTCGAGCTTGAGGAGTATTAGAAGTACCATCGTACCAATTTTCATAATTTTTAGACTTCGTTTGAGCCCTCAAATAAGCCCTGGAACCTAATTTTTAACTAGGCCGGACACTAGGTCTGGACAGGGCCAAAACTAGTCAAAAAACTATAAAAAGAGCTAGAGAGCTCATTTTTGAGGTTAGCTTGTTAGAGAATAGAACTTTTGTAAGAGAACTCTTTTGCAATCTAAGCTTTCCATTGTTCCTCTCTTTGATCTTACTTTGTGCGCGTGTGTGTGTATGTGTGTGCATGTTTGTGTGCTTTCACTCACACACTTGTGCCTTCACTTGCTCGTGGTCTTCATACCGGTCCTCACGTCTCCGCGGATTGACAAGTAAAGGAGGTGGTGCTTACGCTTGAGCTACACAAACTCTATAAGGACTCTGATAGTTCTACAAGTCATACCTCTAGAGCCTCCATTGAGATAGATGAGATAGCTGAGCAAGTGGCCAAAAAGCTAGGAGTTCAGAATAGACAAATGCCAAGGGTCACTTCAGTGAAGCGATGTTATACATGTGGAGGAGATCACATGACTAATGTTTGCCCGTTGAGGACTCAACCCCAAGGAAACCCTAATGCTCTGTATTGCACCATTGAGAGAAAATACACAAATCATACGGCCCAAGATTGTCCCTATAATAGGCAGGCTGTTAGACAAAATTATCAGCAACCTTACCAGCAGGGTAGGTATCAGAATCAGTACCAACAGCCATATTATAGGCCACAACAATATCAACCTCAATACCAGTAGCAATATCAGGCACCATATAGGCCACAACCAGTCCTAGGAAACCAACCGCCAGCTCCTGCCAATGTGATCCCAGTTAAATATACGATGGCGGAGGAGAACCATAATAGAGCATTGGTGCCACTAACCCCATTGGTCTCAGAAAATGATTCTCACGCTCATGGTTCAGACTACTTCCATGAAGATAGTCCACATGCTTATTATATAGAGTCCCCTGAGCAAAGTGAGGCTTCTAAGTGTCAATATGAGACACCACCTATGGAACAAAATTGGGAGCCAGAATACTCCAACGTCATGTATACGAATCCAAATCCTAGGCCCCAATTGAGACAAGTAAGACCACAAGCCCCTAGAGGACCATGCTTTAGATGTCAGGGCGATCATTTCATTCGTGAATGTCCCCACCAACCAGCTCTGGGGCTAGGACAAAACATCACAATACAAGGCTTTTGTCCTGATTGTGGCAAAGACCATCTCCCCAGAGATTGTCCAAGAAACCCCTCCAGTGCACCCAAGATTACACCCATTAATGTGGTAGGCTTAGTGGCAGATTCAAGTTCAAGTAGTAGTAATGTGGCTCCTGTACAGGCAGTTACTAGGGCACAGGCTGCACAACAAGCAAAACCATCTGATCAATCGGAGTCATGTGAGTCAGGAGAGCCTAGTAAGAGGAAACCAAGAACATGGAAGGATACCAGAGAGAAGGCTAATCGCAAGTGGAACAAAAAGCTATCCGAGCTAGAAGAAAGACTAAGGGATACCAAAACAAAAATAGAAGACATTGCATCTCAAAGCCCCTCGCATGCTGAAGCTCCATCCACTTCGCCTCATTCCACCCCACCACCCATTGTAAATAACCCACAACCAGGGTCTGTTCTTGCAGATCCAACCCCAGAAGGCTTGGACATGATGTTCAAGGCCTACCAGGCTCGACTTCAAGACGGGCCAACAGCTGCAAACTTAGACAAGAGTTACCCTAGAGCAAATTTAGAGATTGAACGGATGAAAATGTGCATGAAAATGGTAGAACA
This sequence comes from Ceratopteris richardii, assembly GCA_020310875.1. Lineage (NCBI taxonomy): Eukaryota > Viridiplantae > Streptophyta > Polypodiopsida > Polypodiales > Pteridaceae > Ceratopteris > Ceratopteris richardii. Next base: position 6,607,240 of record CM035406.1, read on the forward strand.
AGCTCAAGCTATACTTGAGACTAGTCAAAAGTTCAATCAGACAAACTCTGTCAAAGGGGATTTGCATTTCCAGGGCTTACTAGAACAATTAGAGCAGTTGGTAAACAAACCACAAGTTTCTTCACCTCCACAGGCTCAACCAGTTATTGAAAGAGGAAGCTCACCACCAATGGGAGCTTATGTTCCTAATTCCACGGATCCAGGGATACCTCCTTCAATTCAACAGTACTCTCAAGAATTCTTGCGGGAAATACAAGAAGAGAAATGGGCCAAGGAGAAGGGTAATTCCCCTACGATTCCTGAGATTGATGATCTTCATGATCAATTTCCCCAAGACATTCCATCTATTTACGGAGAGGAAGCAGAACAACTAGAAGACGATAGATTAGATTTTGAATCTAATACCTTAGAAGAACTGCCTCAATTTCCAGGCCCATGGGAATCTGAATCGCTCCAGATCAGAGCTCCCACAATATTGGTAAGAAATGAAGACTTAGTGATTCCAAGAAACACTGATGTTGTGAAGAACACTAAGGTTCAATGTCATCTCACTGTAGAGGAGCTGCTCAATGCAAAACCGGAGCTCTGGAATCATGTGAAGGATCAAGTTCCAGAACTTGATTCCAATATGCCGAAAGTAGGCCGTAAGCAGAAAGTACCAGAGATACCTCTAGACAAAATAGGAGACATGAGCGAAGGTGAAGAAGGTAACACTTATCTTCCGATCACCTATCAAGGTTACACAACTAAAGCAATTGTAGATTCGGGTGCGGGGGTTGCTATTGCGACCACCTCCTTGTGGAAGCGATGGGGCAAACCCACATTAAGACCAACAAGAATGAAGCTTCAAATGGCAGATGGTCATTTTGAAAGACCTCTAGGATTGCTTGAAGGGATAACTCTAACCACTTGTGGTGTAGAGTTTGAACATACATTTGCTATATGTGACTTTGAAAAAAATAATGTCTACGAGATGATCCTAGGAAGACCTTTCCTACGACAATTGCAAATAGTACAGGATTGGGGAACTAACTCCTTGTACTTACAGCACTTAGGGGTCACCACCAAGGTCAATTTGAAGGATTACACCTTCAGAGATGTACCACCCCTACAGTGGAATCCTATCCACAAAGCAAAAGAAGATTCAATCTCTGTGCATTCTGGAAGTTCACCTGATCCTTCCTGGCTGCATGAAGATACTCACTTGTGGATGTGCAAGGTCGCAGAGGAAGAGGAAAAGCGCCTAAAAGCGAGAGAAGAAGGAACTCCCCCAGGAGATAGACCAATAAAAGACCCAGCCTATACACCGATGATATTTCCAGATGAGGAATTTGAGCCTCATGGTTGGGCAGAAATCTTAGCTACCATGGACATTGCAGTCAATGAAGACCAATGGACACCTCATTGTGATGAGGAGGGTTATGATATTTCAGTGTTCATGTGTCAGCCCCTGTTGGAAGAATGTGATCCTAATGAGTTCATAGAAGAAGAAGAGAATGACGATGATCTAGAATCCATTGTGATGGATACTTACTTTGACTCAGAGGAACACTATTTAGAGGACATAGGAGTGTTAACCCAAAAAGAAGAAGAACCCCTCACAAGTATTAAAACGATAAATTCAAAGGAAGGAAGTGAAGGTAGTAAAAAGAAAATGAAAAGAAAGGCAGTGGAACAAGAAGAGGAAGAATCAATGTTTGAGGTACGAGAAAATTTCAAGAAATATGAAGTGGAAGACCGAAAAATTTTGGTACGGATGCCTAAGAGAGAGGCCATTATAGGAGAAGCATATGACAATGAAGAAAAGACCAAAAAAATTGTAGTGACCATTGAAGGGAACGAAGAACGATGTACGTACATAGGAGATGACCTAAGTGCAAAAGAAGAAGCAGAGCTTGTAGCTCTATTAAGGGAATATAGGGACGTGTTCGCATGGCACTATAGAGACTTGAAAGGAGTAGATCCAAAGATTTGCTCTCATACGATTCCGATGACCGCTGACGCCAAGCCCACCAAACAAAAGCCCTACACATATAATGACAATTATGCAGCCAAAATAAAGGAGGAAATTGACAGGCTTATTGAAGCTGGATTCATCTATGAGATTGAGCACATTGAATGGGTGTCCCCCATCGTAGTGGTGCCCAAGAAGAATGGGAAATTGCGAGTGTGCATTAACCTTAAAAAAGTTAATGCCGCTACAATCAGAGATAGTTATCCACTTCCAATCACCGAACATCTATTGGAGCGTGTTGCAGGCAAGGAAGTTTATAGCTTCCTTGATGGATTTTCAGGTTACAACCAAGTAGCCATTGCCCCCGAAGATCAACACAAAACGGCCTTTGCCACAGAATTGGGAATCTTTGCATTTCGTGTGATGCCATTTGGGCTCACCAATGCACCTGCAACATTCCAAAGGCTCATGTGTCATGTCTTCAAAGAGTTCTTGCGGAAGAGCTTAGAAGTATATGTGGATGATTTATGTGCGCATTCCCAACAGAGAAGTTACCACATCCCTGAGCTCAGACAAATCTTCAACAAGTGTAGAGATTATCGAGTGTGTCTGAACCCAGAGAAGTGTGTGTTCATGGTACGACAAGGTAAAATCTTAGGTCACATTGTTTCTAAGAATGGAATTTCAACAGATGAAGACAAGGTAAGAGCGATAGCAGAGTTGCCAAGACCAAGAAATGTTAAAGAGGTACAAGCCTTTATGGGCCATTGTGGATATTACCGTAGGTTTATCCACATGTATGCCATCATAGCTAAACCTCTTTATGGGTGGTTAACAAATTTTGAGTGGAACGAGGAATGCGAGAATTCCTTCAATGAGCTGAAAAGACGTTTGTGCACAACACCAATATTGACTACTCCGGATTGGAGCAAACCCTTTCATGTCCATGTAGATGCCTCCAATCATGCAATAGGATGTGTGCTAGCACAACCCACAGGTGAAGGAAACCTAGATTTGCCGATAGCATATGCTAGTAGGCAATTAAATGCAGCTGAACGAAATTATACCACAACGGAGAGAGAAGGCTTAGGTATGGTCTATGCTATAAAGAAGTTTAGACACTATCTATTGGCCAATAAGTTCAAGTTTTTCACTGATCATCAAGCTTTACTATATTTGGTCAATAAACCTTGCAATACAGGCCGCTTAGTAAGATGGTTCCTCTTACTAATGGAATACGACTTTGAAGTTGTTGTCAGGAAAGGTAGAACCCATCTTAGGGCAGACCATCTTTCTCGCATCACTTCAGGAGAGCCACCGCAAGGAGTGTCTGATGAATTGCCCGATGCTTATCTGTTCAATTTAGAAGTTGTTCCTAAATGGGCAAATAAGTTGGTACCAGTCCTAACCTTCGGGCCTACAAATAAGAATGTGAAAACAAGCAAAGAAGAAATTGTAAAATCACAAAAGTATCAAATATTGGCCGGAAGTATGTACAAGCAAGATGCCGAGGGCGTATTAGCTTGTTGTGTTGAGGACGACGAACATACTAGTTGGATGCAACAAGCCCATGAGGGACTGCTAGGAAATCACTACTCTAAACAACGAACATTGCAGAATCTAAAACGTTTAGGAGTGTATTGGCCTAGCATGGACAAAGAAATACAAGAGTGGATCCAGAATTGTCCAATGTGCCAGGAGAGACCCCCAGTGGAGCATGCCACTCTTTATCATGTGTCATTAATCCCAGATTGGAGTGCTCCATTGGTTGAGTTCATGAGATCGGGAACATTACCCAATCAGGCTAGTCTTGCAAGAAAACGGAGCATGGAGCAAGAGGCTCAAGACTATGCCTTAATAGGAGACAACCTATATCGAAGAGGCAAGGATGGTTACCTCAGACTGTGCGTTCATGAATCAGACTATTTGAAAATCTTAGAAACTGCACACATCGGTGCTGCAGGTGGACACTTTGGGCCTAACAGAGTAATTAAGACCATCTTATTCTTAGGACTTTGGTGGCCCACTCTTCATATGGATGCACATACTTATGTGAAGAAATGTGACACATGTCAACGTGCCCAATATCCGATAAGAAAAGATGAGATGCCTTTCAGGCCAATGATGGGAGGGCGCACATTCTCAAAGTGGGGCATAGACTTTGTTGGTCCCATCAACCCCCCAGCTAGAAACTCCCATGCAGAATACATTATTGTAGCCACAGATTACCTTACAAAGTGGGTGGAAGTAAAGGCCACGACAAAGAATGATGCTCAAACGACGGCTAAGTTCTTATTCGAAAATGTGTTCACTAGATATGGGTTACCAATAGAGCTGGTTAGTGATAGAGGTACGCACTTCTTGAATGAGGTCATTGAACATCTCCTTCAAGAATTCATGGTGATACACAAGAAGTCTGCCCCTTATCACCCACAAGCCAACGGACAGGCCGAGAGCACGAATAAGATCCTATGTAACGTGTTAACAAAACTGGTGAATAATAAACGCTCTGATTGGGACAAACAACTTCATCATGCTGTTTGGGCATACCGAGTGGCCTACAAGACGGTACTCAATGCTACCCCATTTCAGATGGTCTTTGGACAGAATGCCGTGCTACCATTGGACTTCCTAATCCCAGCCTTGAAAGTAGCACAAGAGCATGAGTGGAATGGACATGAGTTGTCTTCCAGGATCTTTGATCTAGAACGCTTAGGTGAGACGAGGCTACGGGCAGCAGCAGGCATTTATGCTGCAAAGAAACGGCAAAAGGCATACTTTGATGCCCATGTAAAGGATAAAGGATTGAAGGAAGGAGATCTAGTGCTGGTTTATACGCTAAAGCAACATGCCCGCAAATTGGAGAAACGAGGATATGGACCCATGATCATTAATAGACTCTCCACTAGTGGTGCAGTTCAATTGGCCACTTTAGAAGGTGATATCTTACCGAACTATATAAGTGGTTGTCGAGTCAAGTTATATCAAGAACCTCTTACAGCGGAAATGCTCACGAGACTCAACACTGCTAAGAAGCGAAAAGAAGAGGAGTTAAGGGTTAGAGAAGAAGCACAAGCAGAGGCGAGAGAGCGCATCAGAAGAAATAAGCTACAGCGGCTAGGCCTAGATGTCAACACAAAAGCCCCAAAATATCACATGGACATGTGCCAAAAATCGGGCATAACTACTTCTCGAATAATTGATCGACGGCCCTTTGTGACTATAGAGGTAGGACAAGGAAAGAGTGTAAAGGCTGTGAGAGCATTAGTTGACTCAGGTGCAGCAACTAGTGCAGTGCGACTTTCATACTGCCAAGACCTGGAATCGAACATCAAGCCCATAGAAGCCTATCTCATAGGTTTAGGAGGCATGGAAACCCCCTGTTTGGGCGAGGTGGAACTTCCCATCTACCTTCAAGATGTTCCAATAAAAGTCAAAATGCTAGTGTGTCATGATGAGGACCTCACAGAGCCACTTGTCTTGGGTCAAGATTGGATTTACGACCATGCTGTCAACTTGAACCTAAGAAGTCAACTTCTTCATGTTTGGGCACATGAACAATGCATTACATTAGAATTGGAGAATTGCATGGCCACTGACCAAGACACCACACGCTCTCTTTGTTCCTCTAAGGCTAATCTTCTCGAACAAGATGTGGTAGATGTCAAAAGCTCTATGATCCAGACAGACGCAATCACGGAAGGACAGTCGCAAAGGCAAGAAGAACCTTCTTCTTTTTCAAAGAGTAAAACATCCACATTAGTTCAACCTCAGAAGCAAACAAAACAGTGCAAGATAGCCAGTCTATCAAATAGACAAAGAGCCTTCAAGAAGAAAAAAGTTATGGGCATGAAGCAGATCTGGGTAAAGAAAGGAGTGCAACCATCGACGTTACCTCAAAGATTCCCGCCCAACCAGATCGACCATGAAAAAAGAAGAACCAAGCACCGATGACAGGCTCAAGCACGACGAATCCAACAAATTTGGGTACCGAAGCTATCAAAGAAGGTCGACCACAATCATGTACAAATTTGGATGCCTAAAAAATTAGCTACAGCTCAACACGGGCGATTACAGATGTGGGTACCCAAGAAGCTCTTACATACACAACGGCCTATGCTCCCCACCATGCAAAAGGTCTCAACAAAGAAGCCAAGGAAAGCAAAGGGTAAGAACAAAACGCAAAGAACAAACGAAGATACACTCAACCCTTCTGCAAAAGTAGGCAGGCAATCATCAAGGAAATGGGTTTGGAAGCCAAAAGCACCAACAACAACCACAGAACCAAAAGGCCAACCACACGGGATGCCAAAGTTTGGAAAGCATCCAAAGATGAAGTGGCCTGAGGTGATCTCTACAGTACCAAACCCTATTCCAAAATGGGTTCCAACCCGGAGGATTACATCTTTTCAAGATCCAATAGACACCTCCAATCAAAGAATTCATCAAGTATACAAGTAACATCAAAAGCCTCGACCAGCAGCAACCATGTGCCTTTGGCATAACCCAGTCGTTTGCACCATTCAGGTCATGCATTTCCAAAGTATGCATTAATATAGGGCCACATTACACGGTCGTGCATGGACACACTTGAGAATCCCACGCACAAAAAAAAAAAAAAAAAAAAGTTTCATTCATGTTTCATATGCACATTGTTAGTGACAAATGTTGCTTTGAAAAAAGGAGAGGGGATCCCCCACTCAAAAGATCTCATCAGTGGACAATCAACATGGACATTCATCAACAAGGTTCCATCCCAAAGGCCGAGTGTACAACACGAAGAGACAAACATCCATCAACCTTCTCCATGGTAAGTATCTTTACTCTGGAAACACCATAACCATGATAGTTTAGGAAACCTCTTCGTCAGCATACCCTTGAGCACTTAGCTCAAGAACCGCAATTTTTGCACCATACTTCTTCCAATGCATTTTCCAAGTAAGCATGCGTAGGGCTACATTACAAGGCAGTGCACAAGGCACATATTTTTTTCAACCCAGGCACGAACACACTTACCCATCATTCATTATGGGTTATGAGTAGCTATCATGACTGCTCTCAACACCATCTTTGGAAGAACTAGCGGACGTCATGGGAACAACATCCATATCTCGGAAGCAAAGTGACGCCAGTAGCTGCTCCAAATCACTCTTGACAACCTCTTTTGCGCAACTTGCAGTTTTGAAAGCTCACAATGACACATTCTTGCTGGAATCCAAAGAACCAGATCATACAACGGATGGACACCACCTCTCAAAGCACTACATAGAACAGCCCTTCCAACAAGGGTCTGTCAGGGATGACAGACTCGAGAGGGGGGGGAGTGTTGAAGCTCAAAGTCAAGGACAAAGCATGGAAGCACATCAAAAGGTGGACACACAAGGAAAGGGAGCAAGTAGGGAGCTCCAAGAAGTGTATGCCAAATTTTCAGAAGAATCCCCTACAAAAATAGTGATTTTCATCACTAAAAACCATTGTAAATACCATTATCTATTTTTAGTAACTCCATTTTGTTCAAGCCAAGGAGTCCTCGAGCTTGAGGAGTATTAGAAGTACCATCGTACCAATTTTCATAATTTTTAGACTTCGTTTGAGCCCTCAAATAAGCCCTGGAACCTAATTTTTAACTAGGCCGGACACTAGGTCTGGACAGGGCCAAAACTAGTCAAAAAACTATAAAAAGAGCTAGAGAGCTCATTTTTGGGGTTAGCTCGTTAGAGAATAGAACTTTTGTAAGAGAACTCTTTGGCAATCTAAGCTTTCCATTGTTCCTCTCTTTGATCTTACTTTGTGCGCGTGTGTGTGTATGTGTGTGCATGTTTGTGTGCTTTCACCCACGCACATGTGCCTTCACTTGCTCGTGGTCTTCATACCGGTCCTCACGTCTCCGCGGATTGACATTAAAGGAGGTGCTACTCATCACTGAGCTACATTAACCTTCTTTAAGTTAATGCACACACGCAACTTTCCATTTTTCTTGGGCACCACTACGATGGGGGATACCCACTCAGTGTGCTCAATTTCATAGATGAATCCAGCTTCGACCAGTCTATCTATCTCCTCTTTGATCTTAGCAGCATAATTATCATTATATGTGTATGGCTTTTGCTTAGAAGGTTTGGCATCCGAGGTCATGGGGATAGTGTGTGAGCATATGTCTGGATCAACACCCTTCAAATCCTTGTAACTCCAAGCGAACACGTCTCTGTATTCTCTTAGCAAGGCTATTAGCTCTTGTTCTTCCTCTTCTGTCAGGTCATGGCCTATGTACGTGCATCTCTCTTCTCCTTCTTCCATGGCTAGCACAATTTTCTTTGTGGTTTCTTTGTTATCATAGGCCTCTCCTGATTGCGCCTCTCGTTTAGGCATTCTGATCATGACTCTACTGTCATCTATCTCATACTTCTTAAAATTTTCTGGGACCTCAAACAAAGATTCTTCCTCTTCTGGTGTGACTTCTCTCTTCTTTTTTTTCTTTCCTTCTTCCTTCGGGGTCACATGTGTGGCTAGTCTTACATCACTTGTAAGCTCTCCATACCTCTGGGGTTGAAATTCTACTTCATGGAAGTATTCTTCATCTGATGCAAAAGGTGGATCCATAATGATTGACTCTAGATCAGAGTCATTTGCATCCTCAAATGCATTAGGGCTAGGTTCACTCTTCTAACACTGCCTCTCCCATGATTGGCTCTATGGAGAAGACTGAAATGTCATAGCCATCTTCATCACAGTGAGGTGTCCATTGTTCTTCATTGATGGCTACATCCATTGTTGCTAGGATTTTTGCCCAGCCGTGGGGTTCAAATTCCTCGTCAAAAAAGACTACCGGTGCATAGGCTGGGTCTTGAATTGATCTATGTGTTTCTTTTGCACCTAGCTCTCTGGCTTTTTCTCTCTTCTCTTCTTCTACTGCTACTTTGCACATCCATAAGTGGGTGTCTTCATGCATCCATGAGGATCTTGAACCTATGGAATGCACCGATTCTGTATCATCTTTGGCTCTATGGATGGGATTCCATTGGATGGGAGGGACATCTCTATGAGAGTAATCTTTGAGATTCACTTTGGTCGTAACACCTAAGTGTTGTAGGTACAAGGAGTTGGTTCCCCAGTCCTGTACCACTTGCAACTGTCGCATAAATGGTCTTCCCAAAATCATCTCATAGGCATGGTTCTTGCTAAAGTCACATATGGCGAAAGTGTGCTCAAACTCAAAACCACAAGTAGTGAGAGTTATTCCTTCTAGCAAGCCTAAGGGTCTCTCTATGTGGCCATCAGCCATTTGCAATTTCATTCTTGTGGGCCTGAGTGTTGGCTTGCCCCAACGCTTCCATAGGGAAGTGGTAGCAATTGCAACACCTGCGCCTGAGTCTAGAATGGCCTTGGTGGTGTATCCTTGATGGGTGATAGGAAGATATGTGTTTCCCTCTTCGCCCTCACTCATGTCTCCTATCTTGTCCAATGGTATTTCTGGCACTGTTCTCTGGGATCCTACCTAGGAACGAGGTTTGGCTATTTCTGGTACTTGTTTGGCTACATGTTTCCATAGCTCTGGCCTTACTTTGAGTAGCTCTTCTAAGGTGAGGTTGCATTGTACTTTAGTGTTTTTCACTACCTCTGTGTTCCTAGGTATGACTGAGTCCTCATTTCGTACCATGACCGTGGGTGCTCTCATACAAGTAGACTTAGCTTCCCATGGGCCTGTGAAGTGGGGTAATTCTTGTAAAGAATTAGACTCAAAGTCTAGTCTTTCCTGAGAGTGGGTGCTCTCCTGCTCCTCATAAATGGATGGGATGTCTTGTGGGAATTGGTCGTGTGCATCATCCACAAGTTCAATGGGAGGAGGGACTTCACTTTCCTTAGCCCATTTGTCTTCTTGAATCTCTCGTAGGAATTTTGGTGTGAACCGATTCATAGAGGATGATGTGTCTGGCTCCGTACAGTTAGGCACATAGGCTTCAGGCACATAGGCTTCCTGAGCAAGAATGCTTACTCTTTCACTTGCCTTGTCCTTGTGTTGAGAGGCGGGTTCCTTTTCTGATTGTGCAATCAGCTTCTCTATTCTTTCTAACAGTCCATCAAAGTGTAACTGTGTCTTCGCTGAACTAGAGATGTTAAATAGGCGACTGGCTTCAAACATGGTCTGAGCCAATTCCACCATCTTAGCACAAATTTTGGTTCGTTCTAGCTCTAGTTCTGCTCTTGGGTAACACTTTTCATGATCAGTTACGTTTGGCCCTTCTTGGATTCTGGCCTGATATGCTTTAAGCATCATATTAAGGTCTTCGGGAGTGGGATCTGCTAGGACTGATCCTACTCTAGGGGGTGGTGGAAGTAGGTGAGGCGGGTCGGATGGAGTTGGGAATGGTGGAGGTGGGGTAGTGTGAGAGGGAGTTTGAGATGTGAGTTTAGTTATCTTGGCCTTTGTTTCTCTGAGGCTTTCCTCGAGTTCACTCATCTTTTTTGCCCATTATCTTTTCATTCTTTCACGACTATCTCTCCAAGCTCTAGTCCTCTTCTTTGTCATGCTCTCCGTTTCACTAACATCTGGGCTCTTTTCCTGGCCTACGCTTTGGTTCTGTTGCAAGGCTTGGGCTCTAGTGATTACTTGTACTGGTGCAGTGGAAGTCACACTCCCTGTGGAGTCTACAACTAACCCAATAACATTAATGGGAGTTATTTTTGGCATATTGCTGGGATTCTTTGGACAATCTCGTAAGAGATGCTCCTTTCCACATTCCTGACAATAGCCCTGGATCGTCACTGATTGGGGTTGTGGAGGTGGAGGCAAGGGACAATCACGAATGAGATGATCTCCCTGACATCTGTAGCATGGTCCTTTAGGGAATGGGGGTCTTACTTGCCTAGGTTGAGGCCTAGGGTTGGGGTTTGCGTACATGACGTTTGTGTAATCTGACTCCCAACTAGGTTCATTTGGTTCTTCACTATAGTAAGACTCACCATGTTCAAGAGACTACATGTAGTAGGCCTGGGGACTATCAATATGTGTAGAATCGAAACTATGGTCACTCGGGTCACTTTCAGAAAGCAATTGGGTTACCGGGACTATAGCTCTATTCAAATTTTCTTCTGCCGCTGCATACTTTACCGGAATTACATTAGCTGGGGAAGGGGTTTGTTGTGCTAACACGGGCTGAGGCCTTTGTTGGGCTTGATATTGTGGTTGATAATTTTGTTGAGGCCTAGTATACTGTTGTGGTGGGTATTGACTCTGGTATCTGCCTTGTTGAGGGTATGGCTGAGGGTAGGGTTGCCTAACCGCTTGCTTATTGTATGGGCAGTCTTGCGCGGTGTGATTGGTGTACCTTTGTTCTATGGTGCAGTACTGGCTACTAGGATTAACTTGGGGTTGAGCCAAAATGGGACAGACATTCGCCATGTGGTCGCCACCACAAGTATAGCATCTTTTCATAGGGGCATACCTTGGAGTCTGTTTGCTAGTGACGCCTAATTTCTGAGCTACTTTCTCTGCAAGTTCCTCAATTGATGTGGATTGCATGGAAGAGAGGCTAGAGGCACTATCTGAATCTTTGTATATCTTGGAAAGCTCTAACTCCTCCCCTAGGTTATCCTCGATGTCAATGCACATGCGTACACACTCTTCTATAGTCCTAGGGTCCTTCAGATACACATATGATCTCAATTTGGTACTTAGCAATCCATCCAAGAATAAAGCCACTTGCTTAGCTGGTGTGGGTAGCTCAGGGACATGGCATCTTTCAAGATATTGCCTAAATCTTCTTCCTGCAAGTCTCACGGTCTCTTGAGGGGTTTGCTTGAAGCTGTGAATCAGCGAGGAGGTATTATGTCTTATGCCACTCTTAGAGAATTCAATAATGAAAGCCTCTAGGAGTTGGTCTATGCTCTTGAACTGCCTCTCATTTAGTGGCTGAAACCATGTCAGGGCAGTGTTCCTAAGGGTTAGACCAAAGGCATTGTACTGCGTGAATAGATCCTCCACTTGTTCAGCTCTCAAGACTTGCCTAAACTCAGCCACATGATCGTATGGATCTCCAGTGCCATCGAAGTAGTTCTTCATGGACTTAACTAGCTGAGTCGGTCTCAAAGTCCTTGTGTGCTCTCTAGGTCGTGGTAGAGGGAACTCATCCGCATTTCTTTGATTCCTGTGAGCTCTAAGTATCTCAGGTTCTACTCTATTTGTTTCCATTCTCGTTCTTTCTCTGCCCCCTGGGTTGGCAAAGCTTACTTCTGGTCTATCTCTACTTCTGTCTCTTTGAATTCCATGAGCTTGGGATGTTCCAGCTCCAGGGTGACCATATGACACATTTGATCTTGGTTGGGGGAAAATAATTTCACCTTTCCAAGTGTAAGCATGCCTATCATTTTCTGTCACCACAAAGATCCTCTCTGAAGCATGATCTAAGTAGGTCACTCTGCTTGGGCTATCAGGATCCTTAAACTCATAGATCATGATTGTTCCTATATCAATTGGCCGATCAGATTTATACCTCCAAAAGGCTTCGTCAGTTTCTCGGTTCAGAAGCAGATCTATGCTCTTATTATCTTGGGGAATCCACTCTGGTGTGATAATCCTAGTGAGAACAGATTTGCCTCGAGGGGTTCTAGGTTCTGTACCCATGTTTCCTTGCTCTAGGTCACCTAAGTCCGCTTCTGGGATCACATTTCCAAATTCGTCCGTCCTATCTGGGTGGCTGGTGACTACGTATATGGTTCCTTCTTTGTCCAAGTATGCTCCGTTTTCAAACTTGACAGCTGGGTGCTCTAATCCTATGGATTGGTCAGGGTTTTTAATCTGGACCACAGATCTTTCTAGGCCGTCCTCATAGATGCTAGCACCTAATCGGTTGGTCCTAAGGGATTCTAGCTGCATCTTGTACGGGCCTTCTACCCTGTGCAAGTATGGCACTCCTGAACTTCTCGTAGGTCGGTCCATGCCTTGAGACATCTCTGATTCACTAGTCTCAGAGCTAGGGTAGTATGAGTGGTGGCTCAACTGCTGGGCCCAAGACCTAGCAGTGTGGTTGACACTAGCCTCTAAAGACCTAAGACTTTGTCTATCTCTCCCTAGATGTCACCCTGATCTAAGGTTCATAAGCCTAATTGAATAGCCCAATTTTGCCCAAGTACAACCTCGTTGCTGAGTTCTTTTGTATCAGTCACTTGATTCTTTTTTAGTCGATTATCGTGTTTATGCTCTAGTCAGAAATCACGTCGTCAGGAATATTTGAGTTAATTTTTCGCACTGTAAGTTGATCGTTCCACGTTAGATTCTTTCCTTTAAGGTTATCGCATCACGAAGAGATTATGTTTAATCTTGAACTTGAGTGCATAGGTAGTCTTCAACTTGATTGATGCCTATCGTTGCCCTGACTTACTCCTATCACTAGTTGTTCTTAGCCTAAGCTAAGAATTGACAGAGGGGGTTGAAAGTTTCCAACCTTTTGTTTCCTGCTTGGTTGCCCTTGAATGCCCAGGAAGTGTGTTCCCAAGCTTGCACTTACACTTACGTAGAACGCCTTTCGATGCTCTCAATAGATCTGTAAGAGTTCCAAAGTTAGCTTTAAGATTTAAATTCCAAAGAAAGAACCAATGATTCTCATTCCTGTAGCACAAATACTAATTTGCATAGTGATTTTTAGGAAAACAATTCTTAAGACCCCTGACTTTGATCCCCCTGGGTATGGCCAACTTCAAAATACCCTAGCTGAAAATCAACGCATTATCTTTATAAAAAACAGTTGAGGGCGTGTAGTATATGCCACAAGCTTTCCAACAAGCCCTAGAGCTCAAAAAATGGATTTCATATGAAAAAGTTATGACCGTTCAGGGTTCTAGGGTTGAGATAGGGTTCAAACAGGATCACTGTGCAACAGGTTTTCCCCAATTGTTTTCCTAAGGCCTCCTTATGTGCTCTAGAGTAAAATGTTCATGCTCAAAATTAGTCAAACTCTTCAAATTAAAAACCCTAAAAAATTGGCTAAAATTGGCTGTCAATCGCGATGGACAGGGCAGCCAATCGCGATGGACAGGACTCAATCGCGATGGACGGGACTCAATCGCGATGGACAGGTAATCAATCGCGATGGACAGGGCAGTCAATCGCGATGGACAGGTAGTCGATCGCGATGGACACGACTCAATCGTGATGGACAGGCAATCAATCGCGATGGACAGGTGTAGCTCAATGATGAGTAGCACCTCCTTTAATGTCAATCCGGGAAGACGTGAGGATGGTATGGAGACCTCGAGCAAGTGGCGGCACAAGTGCGTGAGTGAGAAGCACACTAGCATGCACACACATACACACACACGCGCACACACGGCAAGACAAAGAGTGAGAATCAATGGAGTTCTTTAGTTACTTTCAAAAGCTCTTACAAGTTCGTTTCAATTACAATCTAACCCCAAAAATGAGCTCTCTAGCTCTTTTTATAGTTTTTTGACTAGTTTCGGCCCTGTCCAGACCTAGTGTCCGGCCTAGTTAAAAATTAGGTTCCAGGGCTTATTTGAGGGCTCAAACGAAGTCTAAAAATTATGAAAATTGGTACGATGGTACTTCTAATACTCCTCAAGCTCGAGGACTCCTCGGCTTGCACAAAATGGAGTCTAATCTACCAAAAACGGGATTTACAATGTTTGTGTAGTGATTAAAATCACTTGAGTTGTACATAATCCATGGAAAAAAAATGATCTGGCCTTGTTACCGTATTGTGCATGACTCCTCTGTTGCTTTGTATGCCAACACTCCCCCCTTCCTAGCGTCTGTCGCCCCTGACAGACCTTTGTTCTCTCGGGTGGTCGATATAATATTGGATGACATTGGTGGCCAGTTCATGTTCTCCTATCCGTAAGCCTCTTGCTAGATCAGCTTCCAATGCATCCCAATTGATTGCACCAGGGGTCTCTGGTTGTGGGGTGGTGTAGTACTCTGAGTACATTGCTTGTTCACAAGCAAAAAGTTGGAGCAGATGTGTTGGCTTTGGTGTGAAAATCTCCGAGTGATACTCCCAGAAACCTGATCTGAACATTTCTTCGAAAGTCTGTTTGTAGCAGGCAGGGAGGTATTTGATGCGTGCATGCCAAGCGTAAGCCACACGAATACTGGGGGTGGTGCTCATGTCATACACCAAGTCATAATTTCCATTGCCAAACCCCGGGAGACGTACCTGTGGTGCGGCTGCATTTCTAAAAGTCTTCAGGACTACTTGCATCATATCTAAGATTTTAAGCATCGGCATCCAGTGGCATCCAGTGGCGAATGGTTCCCATCATATATGCTACTGATGGTGGTCCCTGTGGTGGCGCAATGTACGGGTAGTTCAGCCATTCCTTGCATTGCGCGTTGTTCTGTACCTTGATATTGAATGCCTTCCACGACCTGCGGCGGGGGACTGGACCGTAGCATGGATTGTACAGGAGGTGCAAAGGCGCGTTATTCCATGTGCGTAGCATTTCTGGATATGTCTCTAGAAGTTTCTGCCGCCATGTTGGTTGACGAATTTTGCCTTTTTGCACCTCTAGAGGAAGGTCTTCGGGTTGAAATTGGGTCGCAAAGGTAGGAATCTGACCCGTGACTCTTTGTATTTCTGCATTATAATCAGCCAAGATAATATAATACGGCCTGTATTGGAGTTCAGATGAGAGAATCAGGCGTCTCGATGACAGGTTCTTAAAGTAAGCTGATTGTAACACAGTTTCCTCTATGACCCTCATGGCCTGATTTTGCACTACTGTGCGCTCTTCGTGCGAAGTCCCGATTTCCTCCACTTGACGTAGCCATGGGGGCCGTGGTGCCTCGAATGTATCCTGCGCTTCTTCTGTTTGTTGGCCTCCTGGGAATGGTTGTGGATCGTATTCTTCGTCAAACGTTTGTTCCACAGGAATTTGCACAACTTCTTCGTCCGTGGGAACCTCTGGAGGGGAAGATGGTCTCTCATATTGTAGTAAGCGTGTTTGCAATTCAGTGACCTGTTTCTGGAGATCTTTTATGGCCTCTGCGTCTGTGAGAAGTGAAGCCACAGAGGGGGTGGTTGGAGGGGCTGCTGTTGGTCCTTGTTGGTGTTCCTGCTTCAATTGTCCCAGTTCCTCCGATAGTTTATCATGTGCTTCAAGCAGCATGGCATAATCTTCCAATATAATCTTGATATTATCGGGGGTCACTGCTTGAAACTTGGATGGGCTGATGGGTGCCCCCGGTGTGCTCTCAATAGCTGCCTCCAGGTTCTCTTGATTTTGTATTTGCAGGCGTCTATTCTCTTCCTGAGCAGCCGCAAGATGGCGTTTGAGTAGTGCCATATTTCGCTGAAGTTTTGAGTTGCGTTCTAGCTGTGTCCGTAGGTGACCTTCTGTTGGTGCATTTTGCCCAAGCCTACATGCTTGATATGCTTGATATTATCCTCATTTGTAAGTCACATGAGTAGTCATGTGAACACCTCTTGTAAAAGAGTACATTTTATCTCTTGTAAATGGAAAAAGAAAAAAGTAAAAGGATGGCTTACCTCATCCATGATGTAAAAGCAAATTCGTGGCTCCAACTACCAAAATCACGAATTTTTGAGCTGAGGGAATCTCTCCTAACTTTGGGGATCACTTTTAGGTGGAGCCATTCGAATTCGAATTCAAAACTCCCTCCAAGAATTGCTATAAAAGGAGCAAGAAGGAAGAGGCGATTAGCAAGCCTTGTACGTGACCACTTCATGTCATTTTGTAGAGATTGAAGAGCTTACTCCATAGCTCTATCATTCTACTCCCATTGTGCAAAGATTCATTGCCAATGTGGTTGTAATCATATGTGAATCTATACATTTATTATCATCTACCTCTCTGTTTTGTTCTCTGCTATACTCACTCAGAGCAGTAACTTCAGAAGGTCATATCTCGAGTTTTACTGAACCTTTTTCAGTGTTTTAAAGTGCGTTGGATGGCTCTCACTGTCTAGTTTCTACCTATAAATTTTCAAGGTCATTGGATTTATACTTTTGGAGATATCGGCATTTTACTGCTTACTGGTCTATCTCTGCAGAGCCCCGAGAATTGTGGGAATGTTCCAGAACTTGATGAAACTTGTTCTCAGTGCTCAGTCCATCATTTGAAGTGTTTTAACTTGGAATAGGAAGCTTGCTAAGTCTATTTGCTATGCCCAAAAGGAATTTTTCTAATTCCTTCCAGGTTGAGAGCACTGTTCATTTTTTCCAGCAGGTGTATGTCCAAAAATAGCAAGTTTTGGGAGCTAGTCATTTCGCAACTAGTCTGTCTTGACTTAAACTTTTGGGATACATGTTCCAAAGTACTTGGCTGATATTTTGGTGGGTTTAGGAAGCTCAAAGGGTCTACTAATCAACTCTGAAGTCTCAGTTGGCTGGTGTGAAGCTGGTTGTAGCGGCACCTACTCATCTTTGGATTGCATCCACCATCTCTCTTCACAGTGGTATCAGAGCATAGTCAAGCAACATGGGAGATGGATTTCCATCAACAATTGACAAATTGGATCGAAACAACTACCCGGCATGGTCTCTAAGGATGGAGGCTTACCTTCAAGGGAGGAATCTATATGGATTCATATCCGGAGATGAAGCAATGCCAACCATGAGGAACAAAGGGCAACCATCACATGAAGAAGTGGAAGGACTTTCGAATTGGTGTTCGAAGGATGCACTTGCAAGGTCCTATATTCTAAACTCAATCTCTGATTTTCTTTTACCTCATGTCAAGGGATGCAAGACATCAAGAGAAACCTGGAATGCACTTGCTTCTTTCTTCTCTTCCAACACTCGAGCAAGGAAGAACCAATTGTGGATGGAGTTCACAACAATGAAGAAAAGCCCGAAGCAAAATGTGACTGATTATGTCACAAAGATGAAGGAGATTTCCGACCAACTTGGAAGCATTGGAGAGGTAATTGAAGAGGAGCAAATCATAAGACAAATCATGAATGGAATCAAAGCAGACGACAAGTGGGAGTCATTCACAACAGCCATGGATTTATACATGGATATGCATGTACCCGACCTCAACACACTCATGGGCCAACTCTTCACTCATGAAGCAAAGATTAGCAAAGGTGGTGAGTCCTCAAGAGGTAATCAAACTTCTGCCTTATATTCTGATAAAGCTAAGGTCAAGGACAAGTCAAAGAATAGAAAGAATGAAGATGAAGGAAGCTCTTTCCAAGCAAACTTTGCAGGTAGAGGACGAGCTAGAGGAAGAGGCAGAAGTGGAAAGCAAGGCAGGGGGAGATTCCAATCATCTCAACCTTGCAACATATGTGGCTTATCTAACCATACTACTGAAGAATGTTTCAGGAATCCAAGGAACTCAAGAGGAAGAGGATTCAATAGAGGTGGCTATGGATCAAATAGAGGCAGGTACAATGGAGGCTACAACAACAACTACTACAACAACAATTACAACAACAACAACAACTATCAAAGTGGCCATAGAGGAAGAAGAGACTACAATAACTATGCAGAGGACCAAAGTCAAGAAGATTCATTATTGATTATGAATCTATCAACAAAGAAGGGTAAGGATGATGATCACATATTTTACATTGATTCGGGATGCTCGAACCATGTAGCAGGAAATGTGGCTTTACTTTCTGATTTGGAAGATCCTCATAACAAGCATGAAGTGCAGACAGGAGATGACACAAAGCACTCAGTGGAGAAGATAGGTAATGTGAAGACATCAGATGGGAATATGAACCTCTTAAGCAAAGTCTTGTATGTCCCTACAATTACCAAAAATTTAATAAGTGTTGGACAGATTGTTGAAAAAGGATTGCAGGTTAGATTCAATCGATTTGGAGCATATGTTGAAGACCCAAGGCAAGGCTTTCGAAGGATTGCCAAAGGAGAAAAGACAGGAAGGCTTTTCACTTTTGAAGTGGAAGATACAAAGAACATAGCTTTGTTTAGCTATGGATCTCAAACTCTAACAGAGTTGGAGATATGGCACAAAAGGCTTGCTCACATTGGTGAGAGGACACTCAAACAGATTTGCAGGGACCAAAGTGTACTTGGTTTGCCTAATATCACAAGGCAACACATGATTTATAAGTGTGAAGCTTGTCAACTCGGCAAGGCTCATAGACAACCTTTCAATAAGAAAGGATATATGTATCAAAATCCTTTGGATCTAGTGCACACGGATGTGTGGGGTCCAAGTAAGGAGCCATCTATATCAGGCTCAAGATATTATGTGTCTTTCATAGATGATTGTAGCAGGTGGACCATTCTGTTTTTCATGAAGCACAAGGATGAAGTGTTTAATTGCTTTAAGAAGTATATTGCTCTTGTTGAAAATCAAACAGGTAGGACTTTGAAAAGACTCAGATCAGATGGTGGAGGAGAATACTTCTCTTCTGAATTTGATGCCTTCTTGCATGAAAGAGGCATTAAAAGGGAAGTCACTACAAGGTATACACCTGAACTCAATGGTGTAGCAGAGAGGAGGAATAGAGCTATCGTCGAAGCTGCAAGGTCCATGCTCAACGAAAAGGGATTGCCGAACTACCTATGGGCAAAGGCTGTGTCGACAGCCACATATCTCATAAATAGACTTCCATCTAAGTCACTAGATGGAACCACTCCATATGAAGTGTGGAATGGAAGAAGACCTAGTCTAGAGCATTGTAAAATATTTGGATGCTTAGCCTATGCTCACATTCCTTCTCAAGTAAGAGGGAAATTGGATCCCAAGGCAGAGAAGTGTGTATTCATTGGTTATGATCAAAACCAAAAAGGATATAGATTGTACAATCCAACCAATAAAGGATTTTCTGTGAGTAGAGATGTAATTTTTGATGAAAACAAATCATGGTTTGATGATGACAGGAAAGTGAAGCTGCCATATGACTTGGATGAAGATTTTCCATCACTTCAACCAAAGGAGCCAAAGCAGATTGAAGAAAGTGATTCGGAGATTGACCTAGAAGACTTGGAAAGACTAAAGCTATGGAAGAACAAAGGTAAAGCAAAGATGCAGGATGCTACATATGGACCCGAGAGCTCACATCAACCACTTAGAAGGTCTTCGAGGGAGAAGAAGAAACCAGAGAGGTTTGGTTATGATACTTCTTTGGTCACCAAGCACTCAATCTACATTGCAAAGGATTCAACCAATGAAGAACCTACCACATTCGAAGAAGCACAAAGCAAGAAAGCTTGGAGAGATGCAATGGATGAAGAAATGGAAGCCTTGAAGGAGAATGACACTTGGGAGCTTGTACCTAACAAGCCATCTATGAAGATAATCGGATCTCGATGGATATACAAAATCAAGAGGAATCCAGATGGAAGTATAAATAGACACAAAGCAAGGTTAGTTGCTAAAGGGTTTGCTCAAACCCATGGTATTGATTATGAGGAGACTTTCTCTCCTGTTGCAAAAATGCCTACAATTAGGGTTCTCATAAGTATTGCTGCATCTAGAAATTGGAATCTTTATCAACTTGATGTAAAGAATGCCTTCTTGAATGGATGGATTTCTGAGGAAGTGTATATGGCACAACCTCCTGGATATGAGGATGCACATCATCCTAACTATGTATGCAAACTAAAGAAAGCTTTGTATGGATTGAAGCAAGCTCCAAGAGCTTGGAATTTCAGATTGGTTACTTATTTGCAGGACCAAGGATTCAAAGCTAGCAAGGCGGATACCTCTTTGTTCATAAAGAGGAATGGATCTGAAGTGATCTATTTATGTGTGTATGTTGATGATATTATTATCACAGGCAATGATCTTGAAGGAATCAAACAGGTAAAGAGTCAAATGAAGGAGGAGTTCAAAATAAGTGACCTCAGACCACTCACTTATTTTCTTGGATTGGAGTTGATCTACACAGATTCAGGTATATACATCACACAAAGGAAGTATGTCCATGACATGCTCGTCAAGTTCAAGATGGAAAATACAAAGTGTGCAGGTACACCTATGGAGCAAAATCATAAGCTTAGTGCTTATGAAGGAGAGCCAATTGAAGACATCACAAGCTATCAAAGCTTGGTTGGAAGTTTGAACTATGCAACACTCACAAGGGTGGATATATGCTATAGTGTTAGCATATTGAGTCAGTTTATGCATAAGCCGAGAAGACCACATATGGAAGCGGCCAAGCGAGTCCTCAAGTACCTAAAGGGGACCATGAATGAAGGTTTGTTTTATTCATTTACTTCAGATATTGAGCTAAAGGTCTACTCAGATGCAGATTGGGCCGGATCTAAAGATGATAGAAGAAGCACATCAGGGTATATATCATTTGCAGGTTCAAAAATCATTTCTTGGTCATCGAAGAAGCAACCAACCGTGGCATTATCTTCTACTGAAGCTGAATATAGAGGTTTGGCTAATGCAACTCAAGAAATCATGTGGTTAAAATCTTTGTACACAGATCTTGGACTTCATTCTTCAACACCTCACATTTTTGGTGACAACACAAGCTCACTACATCTAGCAGCTAATCCGGTATACCATGCTAGAACCAAGCATATTGAAGTCCACTACCATTATGTAAGGGAGAAGCTAATGAGCAAGGATATTCAACTATCCTACGTCTCTACAGATATGCAATGTGCAGACATGTTGACGAAAGCTCTTGATGGTACGAAATTAAGTAGATTCAAGTTGATGATTGGTTTGCAGGAAATCAAGGACAATTGAAGACTTATTTGGAGGCCAAGCATGTTAGGCTTGAGGGGGAGCTGTTGGTGCATTTTGCCCAAGCCTACATGCTTGATATGCTTGATATTATCCTCATTTGTAAGTCACATGAGTAGTCATGTGAACACCTCTTGTAAAAGAGTACATTTTATCTCTTGTAAATGGAAAAAGAAAAAAGTAAAAGGATGGCTTACCTCATCCATGATGTAAAAGCAAATTCGTGGCTCCAACTACCAAAATCACGAATTTTTGAGCTGAGGGAATCTCTCCTAACTTTGGGGATCACTTTTAGGTGGAGCCATTCGAATTCGAATTCAAAACTCCCTCCAAGAATTGCTATAAAAGGAGCAAGAAGGAAGAGGCGATTAGCAAGCCTTGTACGTGACCACTTCATGTCATTTTGTAGAGATTGAAGAGCTTACTCCATAGCTCTATCATTCTACTCCCATTGTGCAAAGATTCATTGCCAATGTGGTTGTAATCATATGTGAATCTATACATTTATTATCATCTACCTCTCTGTTTTGTTCTCTGCTATACTCACTCAGAGCAGTAACTTCATAAGGTCATATCTCGAGTTTTACTGAACCTTTTTCAGTGTTTTAAAGTGCGTTGGATGGCTCTCACTGTCTAGTTTCTACCTATAAATTTTCAAGGTCATTGGATTTATACTTTTGGAGATATCGGCATTTTATTGCTTACTGGTCTATCTCTGCAGAGCCCCGAGAATTGTGGGAATGTTCCAGAACTTGATGAAACTTGTTCTCAGTGCTCAGTCCATCATTTGAAGTGTTTTAACTTGGAATAGGAAGCTTGCTAAGTCTATTTGCTATGCCCAAAAGGAATTTTTCTAATTCCTTCCAGGTTGAGAGCACTGTTCATTTTTTCCAGCAGGTGTATGTCCAAAAATAGCAAGTTTTGGGAGCTAGTCATTTCGCAACTAGTCTGTCTTGACTTAAACTTTTGGGATACATGTTCCAAAGTACTTGGCTGATATTTTGGTGGGTTTAGGAAGCTCAAAGGGTCTACTAATCAACTCTGAAGTCTCAGTTGGCTGGTGTGAAGCTGGTTGTAGCGGCACCTACTCATCTTTGGATTGCATCCACCATCTCTCTTCACACCTTCTACCACCTGCACCGCTTCCTGATCTACGTTCTGTAACTGTACCTCCAATATGTTATGGGCTTCTTGGAGGGTTTGGAACTGTGTGTGGAGACGAGCGTTCTCCTCTTCTAGTGCCGCAAGGCGGTGCTGTAGTGTCTCTGAGTGCTCGTGCAGGCGTTCGTTTTGTTGCTGGAGCTGAATGTAATCAGTTCTTAAATTTGATATACAAGTCAACATGGTGTCCAATGCATTTCCTATAGATGAGTGGGTGGTGTTTACCGTGGGAGATGCATGGGAAGGGAATTGGGGAAGGGAGATAGTGAATGATGTGTCTACGGAAGTTGTGTGTGTGGGTGAAATTGGTGGAGGGGGAATGGGAGGAGGTGAAACCGTGGGGGGAGGTGCCGTGGGTGGTGAAATGTCCATTCCTTCAGGAGTGGGTGAGAGTGTGGGGTCTGCCATATACATTGGGATGGTAGGTGGGGTGTGTGTGGAAGTGGTGAATAGATGTGAAGTGGGGTGGGGAGCTGAAAAGACAGGAAATGGTTGAGATCCTGGTTGAAAAGCTCTAGCAAGGAAGTCATGGAGAGATTGTAAAAATGGAGAGAGGGATGTCGGGGGTTGAGGTCGTAAATTTGAGGAGGGCTGAAAGGGTTGCGTGGTAGCAGGGAAGCCCATGAATGTGGATCTAGGATCCGGATGACCCATGGCTGAGGGCATTGGGGATGGTTGCCCTAGGGCAGGCTCTAGGAGGGGTTCGGCGGATTGTGTAGTGTTGGGGTTTGCTTCAAAGATTGGATTATCAATGGTAGAGAATAGGGTGGCGCTAGAGATGGGCGTACGGAAGATGAAGGTTGGGTCAGTGGATTGAGTGGTCGATGTGATTTCCACTGTCTCTGTTCTAGGAGGTGATGGTGGGGGAGTGGGTGGTAGTGGTTCGATGGACTCCTCATGGGTGGCTGGGTGCTGTTGGCTAGCTGTTTGGGAGGTTGTCCTGATAGTTTCAGATGTAGTAGTTGGCTCTTCTGCAACTGTAATGGGAATTTGGACGTTCTTACCTGATCGTGGTCGCGTCTGGAACCTTCGTGGGTCATATTGAACTGGAGGCCTCTGAATGGCAGTGTGCACTGCTTCTACTACCCCATATGTTTCTGCCATCAATAAGAGACCTTCCCTGTACTCTGAGTCAACTCCCGCTTCTTCCAACAACTGAGTCATGAGTACTCTGCTACTCTGTTCAGTTAGTAGTTGTTGTGATCGCACTCTTTCCATAATCTGATACAGCCTTCGGAGTTCTGCTGTATAGGCTGGGGCTTCAGTGGTCTCCTCTTCATACGCACCTTCTTCTTCTGGGTGTCCTTGTTGTTGACTTTGCTGAGCGTCACTCCAATGTACATGTCGACCGTCTGTAGACTTTCTTCTTCTTCGTGAGGATGTGCCCTGCTCCTCTGCCTCTGAATAAAACTCCACATCAGAGAATTGTGTGCTTTGTAGGAATGCCTCAAAGTCCTGGGGGTCCAGTCCTTCAGCATCTCCAGTGGCAGCAAATTCGAATTCAGGTGGAACAGGAGGAGCCGATGGGGTAGCTTGTGTCGTAGTGTCAGATTCCGACCTGGGTATCCTGATGGTAAAGGGAGGTACAGTGGCCTCCCTTAGTGGTGATGCCTCAGGAGTAGTCAGAACTTCCCTTGTCTGGACACAAGGGATCGCACCCCTCATGCGCTTGGATTGATGGGTGGATGTCTTGAGCCTTTTAAACATTTGTAATTGTGCCCAAGTTAAGGCACGTTCAATGGGGACATCGTATGCTAGGCACCGGTAAATAATGTGTGTGATTGCACAGCATCCGTTCACCACTAATTTCCTAGAAGCCCGTTTGTTTGCTTCATACAACTGATCTATAATCCATACTGGTAGCTTAATGGGTAACGCACCTGCTTCCGCTAAGTAGAGAGCGAACCAGATCCTCTTGTGTGGTTGTGTGAATCGGTCTTGGCCGGGAAAGGCGAAATGTTGCATGCACATGCGGAGAGGGATGGACACATTCGGGGTGAGTGCTGCCATGTCTTTAAGCTTCAGCAGTTTCCTATCCTTCATGTTAGTGGGAACAAGAGCATCCTTTTCAGTGGGTACATGCGTGCTGTGCATATTCAAAGCGTCGCTTACCAATTCCACAGTAAGTTCAAACCTCTTCAACTCGTTGTTGCCCAGCAAGGAGGGAAGCACAAATGATCCGGGTTTGTCCTTTTCTTCATTAGCTTGTAATGTGGAGACCAAATAGTAACATCGGAGGAGATCTAGTTTAGGTAGTGGGGCTTCAAAGTATTCTGCCAGCCCTGCTCGTTGCCATATGGTCTGGAGATCCTCGGTGTTCTGTAAGGTCTCGAACTCCTTGGAGAAAAATTGAAATCGGACCCATGATCTGTCATATTCGCACTTAGACTCCCAGATATATTTGGCCTCACCTAATGGACCTGGCATGCCATTGAACCAATGAGAATTGGCATGGACTCTTTCCGTGATCCCTGTAGGTGGATCTGGCACCGGGATTTGCTGAAGGTGCTGCAGCTCCACTGGTCGTTCAGTTGGTGGCACATCCACAGGTAGACTATCCACATCAATTCCTGCAGTAAGTATCCCTACTTGTGAGCCCGAACCTGTCGCTTCTGCCATTTTACTTCTTGCCTTTTGATTCTGTGAGAATATAGAATCATGTGTTAACATCGTAATGGACAGAATAATTCCGTTGTTGTCCCCGTTACAATCATTAACATGAGGTAGATGGTGAGTTAGTGGTTAGTAAGTGCACGAAGACAGTGTGTGTAGTTAATGTTTGTGTATTCCTAGGAGACTAATGCTGTTAGTAAGTGGGGGTGAATTTACAAATTGGGGTCGGGGGGTTTATTACAGGTCTTGAGCTGCCAAATGCAGTGGATGGGTTTTTCCTTTGGTTTCGTAGAGGCGCTAGAGAACATTATAGGTGTATCAGCTTGAACATGAGGCCTTTTAGGGACCCATTTACAAGTGATTACATGCGTGCTCTTGGTTCTTGGTGTGTTCCTGAGTGTTGAGAACGAGTGAATACTGGCTGTACGCGTAGCTGGGTTATGCTGCATAAGTTGTGGCCTTGGCGTAGCTACTTGTGCCCGCAAGCAAGCCTTAGGTACCCAAATTTGCCTTGAGCGTGGGCTAGCCTTCATCGACTTCTTGGGCACCCAAATAGATTTCACGTTAGCAGAAGAATTTCCGAAAGACTTCTTATTAGTGTCGTGTTGTCGATTACTAATAAGAGGCTTTGCCCGTGTGGTTGGCTTGAGTGCAACCGGGTGTTCGCCTTTCCGCACCCACACTTGTTTTATTTTCTGGGACATTCTGCTGCACAGGTACTTTTGATCTCGGACATAGGTAGTACTCTGCTTCTTCTGCCTTTGATCCACCTTGGGTTGCTGCCTCCTTCCGGCCTTTGGAAAAGAAGGGAGTTCCGTTGCATTCCTGACTCCTTTTTTGCGAATATCATTCCTCTGCAACACATAGTTTTGGACAAGAACAGCATGGTCATCTTCATGTGTACCCCTGGAAGGACCAGGAGTCTGTGCCTTTCCTAGTTCCTTGAGTGCTCCATTATCCAACTCTACTGTAATTCGACTATGATTGACCCATACCTGAAGAAGTCCACTTCTTAGGTTTAAGTTGACTGCTTGGTCATAGATCCAGTCTTGACCCAAGACAAGAGGTTCAGTGAGATCCTCATCTTGACACACTAGTGCTTTAACTGTCGTTGCCTCATCATGAATGTAGAGGGGAAGTTCCACCTCGCCCATGCAAGGGGTTTCCACGCCTCCCAATCCTATGAGATACGCTTCCATAGGGTTGACAGTTAACTGCAACTCTTGGCAGTAAGACACTCTAACAGCACTAGTGGCTGCGCCTGAGTCAATCAAGGCTCTTACGTTCCTTGCACTCTTTCCTTGTCCTATATCTAGGGTTATGAAAGGACGTCTATCAATTATCCTATGCGAGCTTGTTCCTGCAACTTCACACATGGCCATAGGAAATCCTTGATCTGCGTAGTCATTCGCTCTAGGCTGATCTCTACCTTGCCTTCGTAATTTCATCCTTCTGATGCGTTCTAAAGCTTCTGCTTGAGCTTCTTCTCTAATTCGCTTTTCTTCCTCTTTGCGTTTCTTAGCAGTGTTGAGTCGGCTAAGCATTTCCTCTGTGAGGGGTTCTTGATACAACTTGACTCTGCAACCGCTGATATAGTTAGGGAGAACATCACCCTCTAACGTGGCCAGTTGTACTGCTCCACTCGTGGAGATCCTATTGATGATCATAGGTCCGTAGCCTCTCTTTTCTAGTTTCCTTGCGTGTTGTTTCAGTGTATAGACTAAGACTAGATCTCCTGCTTTCAAACCCTTATCCTTCACATGAGCATGGAAATATGCCTTCTGTCTCTTCTTGGCTGCATATATTCCTGCAGCTGCTCTCAGTCTTGTTTCTCCTAATCGTTCAAGGTCAAAGATCCTAGAGGAGAGCTCATGACCTATCCATTCGTGCTCTTGTGCTACTCTCAATGTAGGGATCAGGAAGTCCAAGGGTAGCACCGCGTTTTGGCCGAATACCATCTGAAAGGGGGTGGCTTGGAGTACCGTTTTGTAGGCCACTCGGTATGCCCAAACAGCATGGTGTAGCTGTTTGTCCCAATCAGAGCGTTTAGTGTTCACTAATTTTGTCAGAACATTGCATAAGATTTTATTAGTGCTCTCAGCTTGTCCATTAGCTTGAGGGTGATAAGGGGCAGACTTCTTGTGTATTACCAAGAATTCTTGGAGTAGATTTTCAATCACTTCGTTCAAGAAATGAGTGCCTCTATCACTTACCAGCTCTATAGGTAGCCCATATCTTGTGAATAGATTCTCAAACAAGAACTTGGCAGTTGTTTGAGCATCGTTCTTTGTCGTAGCCTTTACCTCCACCCACTTGGTGAGATAATCTGTTGCAACAATGATGTATTCCGCATGAGAACCTTTAGCTGGGGGATTAATAGGACCTACGAAGTCTATTCCCCACTTAGAAAATGCACGTCCACCCATCATAGGTTTCAATGGCATCTCATCTTTTCGTATAGGATACTGAGTTCTCTGACAGACATCACACCGTTTCACATAGGTATGAGCATCCATGTGAAGGGTAGGCCACCAGAAGCCCGCAAATAGTATTGCCTTGATCACCCGATCCGGTCCAAAGTGTCCTCCTGCTACACCTTGGTGAGCCGTTTCTAAGATCTTAAGATATTCACTTTCATGGACACATAGCCTCAGGTAACCATCTTTACCACGCTTATATAGAGTATCACCAATGAGTGAGTAATCCTGAGCTTCTTGTTCTAAACTCCTTTTCCTCGCCAGAGTCATGTCTGGAGGGAATGTGTTTGTCCTCAGGAAGGATACTAGAGGGTCGCTCCACTCTGGCACAATGGATACTTGATACAGAGTGGCGTGTTCCACAGGTGGCTTAGTGCAACAGATTGGGCATTCCTTGCACAACTTTTGGACATCAGCTTCCATAGTTGGCCAATGTACTCCGAGTCTCTTTAGGGTCTGTAAAGTTCGTTGCTTTGAATGGTGTTGCTCTAACGCACCTACATGTGCTAATTGCAACCATTTAGCGTACTCATCCTCTTCTACGCAACAAGCCAAAATCCCTTGATCTGTGTGCTTGTACATACTTCCTGCCATGATGTGGTACTTTTGGGCTTTTACAACCTCTCTATTCCGTGTGTTTACCACTGGATGGTTAGGCCCGTATGTCAATACTGGTACCAATGGCTTAGCCCACTGCGGTACAACTTCCAAATTAAACAAGTAAGCATCAGGGAGGTCATCTGATACTCCTTGTGGGGCTTCTCCCGATGTAAGCCTAGAAAGATGATCAGCTCTCAAATGGGTCCTCCCTTTTCTTACCACAACCTCAAAATCATATTCCATTAGCAAGAGAAACCATCTTACTAATCTTCCTGTATTGCATGGCTTGTTTACAAGATATAACAATGCCTGATGATCAGTAAAAAATTTAAACTTATTTGCAAGCAAATAGTGTCTAAATTTCTTAACTGCATATACCATGCCTAATCCTTCTCGCTCTGTAGTGGTGTAATTCCGTTCAGCCGCATTCAATTGTCTACTAGCATAGGCAATTGGAAGATCCATATTACCTTCACCAGTAGGTTGTGCAAGCACACATCCAATAGCGTAATTGGATGCATCAACATGAACATGGAATGGCTTATTCCAATCTGGTGTGGTCAAGATTGGTGCTGAACACAATCTTCGTTTAAGCTCCTGGAAGGAATTCTCACATTCATCCGTCCACTCAAAGTTTGTCAGAAGTCCGTACATGGGCTTTGCAATGACAGCATACATGTGTATAAATCGTCGGTAATAACCACAATGCCCCATGAAAGCTTGTACTTCCTTGACATTCTTTGGCCTAGGTAGTTCTGCTATAGCTCGCACTTTCTCTTCGTCAGTGGATATGCCATTCTTTGACACTATGTGTCCTAGAATCTTGCCTTGCCTGACCATAAAAACGCACTTTTCTGGGTTCAGGCAGACTTGATATTCTCTACATTTGTCAAAGATTTGTCTGAGTTCAGGGATATGGGTTTGTCTAATGTTGGAATGAGCACAAAGATCATCAACGTAGACTTCTAAACTCTTCCTCAGGAACTCCTTAAACACATGGCACATCAGCCTCCGGAAGGTAGCTGGTGCATTGGTAAGCCCAAATGGCATTACTCTAAAGGCAAAAATGCCCCATTCTGTGGCAAAGGCTGTCTTATGCTGATCCTCTGGAGCTATGGCTACTTGATTGTAACCCGAAAACCCATCAAGGAAGCTGTACACTTCCTTGCCTGCCACTCTTTCTAAGAGATGCTCTGTGATGGGAAGCGGATAGTTATCTCGAATCGTGGCGGCATTAACCTTTTTCAAGTTAATGCACACACGCAGCTTGCCATTCTTCTTGGGCACCACTACGATGGGGGATACCCATTCAGTGTGCTCAATTTCATAGATAAATCCAGCTTCGACCAGTCTATCTATCTCTTCCTTGATCTTAGCAGCGTAATTATCGTTATATGTATAAGGCTTTTGCTTAGAGGGTTTGGCATCTGAGGTCATGGGAATAGTGTGTGAGCATATATCAGGGTCGACACCTTTCAAATCCTTGTAACTCCAAGCGAATACATCTCTGTATTCTCTTAGCAAGGCAATCAATTCGTACTCTTCTTCTTCTGTTAGGTCATGACCTATGTACGTACATCTCTCCTCTCCTTCTTCTATGGCCACAACTATTTTCTTGGTGGTTTCTTTGTTATCATAGGCCTCTCCTACTTGTGCCTCTCGTTTAGGCATTCTTATCATGACTTTCCTATCGTCTATCTCATATTTCTTAAAATTTTCTGGGACCTCAAACAAAGATTCTTCCTCTTCTGGTGAGACTTCCCTCTTCTTCCGTTTCTTCCCTTCTCCCTTCGGGGTTACATGCGTCGCTAATCTTACATCGTTTGTAAGCTCTCCATGCCTCTGGGGTTGAAATTCTACTTCATGGAAGTATTCTTCATCTGATGCAAATGGTGGGTCCATAATGATTGACTCTAGATCGGAGTCACTAGCATCCTCGAATGCATCAGGGCTAGGTTCGCATTCTTCTAGTACTGTCTCTCCCATGATTGGTTCTATGGAGAAGACTGAAATGTCATAGCCATCCTCATCACAGTGAGGTGTCCATTGTTCTTCATTGATGGCTACATCCATTGTTGCTAAAATTTCTGCCCAGCCATGGGGTTCAAATTCCTCATCTGGAAAAACTACAGGTACATAGGCTGGGTCTTGAATGGGTCTATGGGTTTCGTTTGCACCTATTTCTCTGGCCTTTTCTCTCTTCTCTTCCTCTACTGCTACTTTGCACATCCATAAGTGGGTGTCTTCATGCATCCATGAGGATCCTGACCCTATGGAATGCACCGATTCTGTGTCATCTCTGGCTCTATGGATGGGATTCCATTGGATAGGAGGGACATCTCTATGAGAATAATCCTTGAGATTGACTTTGGTCGTAACACCTAAGTGCTGTAGGTACAAAGAATTGGTTCCCCAATCCTGTACCACTTGCAACTGTCGCATAAATGGTCTTCCCAAAATCATCTCATAGGCATGATTTTTGCTAAAGTCACATATAGCAAAGCTATGCTCAAACTCAACACCACAAGTGGTGAGAGTTATTCCTTCTAGCAATCCTAAGGGTTTCTCAATATGACCATCGGCCATCTGCAATTTCATCCTCGTTGGCCTGAGTGCTTGCTTGCCCCAACGCTTCCATAAGGAGGTGGTGGCAATTGCAACTCTTGCACCGGAGTCCAAAATTGCCTTCGTGGTGTAGTCCTGGTAGGTGATGGGAAGATAGGTGTTCCCTTCTTCACCTTCACACATATCTCCTATCTTGTCCAAGGGAATTTCTGGCACTGTCCTATGGGATCCTACCCGGGAACGAGGTTTTGCAACTTCAGTTACTCGACTGGCCACATATTTTCGCGCTTCTGGTCTATCCTTAGTCAGTTCTTCCAAAGTGGGATCGCGCTGCACCTTGGTGTTCTTTACTACCTCCGTGTTCCTGGATATGACTGAGTCATCGTTCCTTACCATGACTGTGGGTGCTCTCAGACATGTGGACTTTGCTTCCCATGGGTCTGTGAAGTGAGGTAACTCTTGTATGGAATTAGACTCAAAGTCCAATCTCTCGTGAGACTGAGTACTCTCATGTTCCCCGTAAATAGATGGGATGTCTTGTGGGAATTGATCGTGTGCCTCATCCACAAGTTCAAAAGGAGGGGCAACTTCACTTTCGTTATCCCATTTATCTTCTTGAATCTCTCGTAGGAAGTCTGGTGCAAACCGATTCATAGAAGAAGAAGTATCTGGCTCTGTAGAATTAGGTGCATAAGCAACCTGGGAAGGAGGGCTTATTCTATCATTGGCTCTCTCCTCGTTCTCATAGATGGCTGGGGCGCAAGCTTCTTGGGGAGGATTACTTATTCTATTACTTTTCCGAACAGGCTCATACGCTCTCTGAGAAGGGATGTAGGCAACCTGTGGAGGTACGTAAGCTTTCGAGGGAGGTTCATCTGCCTTTTGGGGGGGAAGATAAGCTTCTTGAGGAGGCACATGGGCTTCCTGAAGAGGCTGGCTTATCCGTTCTCTTGCCATGTCCTTTCTTTGAGGGGTAGGTTCCTTTTCTGATTGTGCAATTAGCCTCTCTATTCTTTCCAGCAGTCCATCAAAGTGTAACTGCGTCTTAGCTGAACTAGAAATGTTAAATAGGCGACTGGCCTCAAACATGGTCTGAGCTAATTCCACCATTTTGGCACAAATTTTGGTTCGTTCAAGCTCTAGCTCGGCTCTAGGGTAGCATTTTTCATGATCGGTTATGGTTGGCCCTTCTTGGATTCTGGCCTGATATGCTTTAAGCATCATGTTTAGGTCCTCGGGAGTGGGGTCAGCTAGGACTGATCCTACTCTAGGGGGTGGTGGGATTTGATGAGGCGGTGGGGGAGGTGGTGGGTCGGATGGAGATGGGAGTGGTGGTGGTGGAGTAGTGTGAGAGTGAGTTTGAGTTGTGAGTTCGGTTATTCTGGCTCTTGTTTCCCTTACGCTTTCCTCGAGTTCACTCATCTTTTTAGCCCATTGTCTTTTCATTCTTTCCCTACTATCTTTCCAAGCTCTAGTCCTTTTCTTGGTTATGCTCTCAGTTTCACTCGCCTCTGGGCCCTTTTCCTGGCTCGCCTCTTGGTTTTGCTGCAATGCCTGAGCTCTAGTGACTACCTGTACTGGTGCAGTGGAAGTGACACTTCCTGAGGAGTCTACCACTAACCCAACAACGTTGATAGGGGTGATTTTTGGCATGTTATTGGGGTTCTTTGGGCAATCTCGTAAGATATGCTCTTTTCCGCAGTCTTGGCAAAAGCCTTGGATCGTCACAGACTGGTTTTGTGTAAGTGGAGGTAAGGGGCAATCACGAATGAGGTGATCTCCTTGGCATCTATAGCACGGTCCTCTTGGGAATGGAGGTCTTGCTTGTCTACGTTGAAGCCTAGGGTTGGGGTTTGCATACATGACGTTCGTGTAATCTGACTCCCAACTAGGTTCGTTTGTCTCTTCGCTATAATAGGACTCACCATGCTCAGGAGACTGCATGTAGCAGGCCTGGGGGCTATCAACATGTGTAGAATCAAAGCTATGGTCACTCGGGTCACTTTCAGAAAGCAAGGATGTTACAGGGACTATAGCTCTATTCAGGTTTTCTTCTGCAACAGCATACTTTACCGGAATCACATTAGCTGGGGCAGGGGGTTGCTCAGCTAACACTGGCTGAGGCCTTTGTTGGTTTTGGTAGGGTTGCTGATACGGCGGATGTGGCCTGCCATATGGTTGTGGAGGGTACGGGTTCTGGTATCTTCCTTGCTGCGGGTATGGCTGAGGGTAGGGTTGCCTAACTGCCTGCTTGTTATATGGGCAATCTTGCGCAGTGTGATTGGTGTACTTCCGTTCTATGGTGCAATACTGGCTACTAGGATTAATTTGGGGTTGAGCCATAATGGGACAGACGTTAGCCATGTGGTCGCCACCACAAGTATAGCATCTTTTCACAGGGGCCACCCGTGGGATTTGTTTACTAGTTACTCCTAATTTCTGAGCTACTTTCTCTGCGAGTTCCTCAATTGATGTGGATTGCGTGGAAGAGTGACTAGATGCACTATCTGAATCTTTGTAGATTTTTGAAAGCTCTAGTTCTTCCCCTAGGTTATCTTCAATGTCAATGCACATGCGTACACACTCTTCTATAGTCCTAGGGTCCTTCAGATACACATAGGATCTCAATTTCGTACTCAGCAATCCATCAAGGAATAAGGCTACTTGTTTAGCAGATGTGGGTAGCTCCGAAACAGGGCACCTTTCAAGATATTGTCTAAATCTTCTTCCGGCCAATCTGACAGTCTCTTGGGGGGTCTGTTTGAAGCTGTGAATCAATGAGGAGGTATTGTGTCTTATGCCGCTCTTAGAGAACTCTACGATGAAAGCCTCTAGGAGTTGGTCTATGCACCTGAATTGCCGCTCATCCAATGGCTGAAACCATGTAAGTGCTGTGTTCCTAAGGGTTAGACCGAAGGCATTGTACTGTGTGAACAGATCCTCCACTTGTTCAGCTCTCAAGACTTGCTTGAACTCCGCCACATGATCATATGGATCTCCTGTGCCATCAAAGTAATTCTTCATGGACTTAACTAGCTGAGTCGGTCTCAGAGTTCTTGCGTGCTCTCTAGGCCTCGGCAGAGGGAATCCATCTACATTTCTTTGGTTCCTGTGAGCTCTAAGCATCTCAGGTTCTACCCGATTCGTCTCTGTCCTCGTTCTTTCTCTGCCCACTGGGTTGACAAAACTTACTTCTGGTCTATCTCTGCTTCTGTCTCTTTGCATTCCATGAGCTTGGGATGTTCCAGCCCCAGGGTGACCATAGGATACATTCGATCTTGGTTGAGGGAAAATGAATTCACCCTTCCAAGTGTAAGCATGCCTATCATTCTCTGTCACCACAAAGATCCGTTCTGAAGTGTGATCTAAGTAGGTCACTCTTCCTGGGCTATCCGGATCCTTAAACTCATAGATCATGATACTCCCTATATCAGTTGGCTGATTAGATTTATACCTCCAGAAGGCTTCGTCGGTTTCTCGATTGAGGAGCAATTCTATGCTCTTGTTGTCTTGGGGTACCCACTCAGGTGTGATAATCCTAGTGAGAACTGATTGCCTCGAGGGGTTCTAGGTTCCGCACCCATGTTCCCTTGTTCCAAGTCACCTAAGTCCGCTTCTGAGATTACATTCCCAAATTCATCTGTCCTATCCGGGTGACTAGTGACTATATATATAGTTCCTTCTTTGTCCAGGTATGCACCATTTTCAAACTTGACAACTGGGTGCTCTAGTCCAATGGATTGGTCAGGATTTTTAATCTGGACCACGGATCTTCCTAGGCCGTCCTCATAGATGCTAGCACCTAATCGGTTGGTCCTAAGGTACTCCAACTGTGTTTTGTAAGGGCCTTCCACCCTGTACAAGTAAGGCACACCTGAACTTCCCGTAGGTCTGTCCATGCCTTGAGACATCTCTGACTCACTGGTCTCCGAGCTAGGGTAGTGCGAGTGGTGGCTCAACTGCTGGGCCCAGGACCTAGCAGTGTGGTTAACACTAGCCTCTGAAGATCTAAGGCTTTGCCTCTCCCTTGCTAGATGTCGTCCTCATCTAAGGTTCATATGCCTATCTAAGTAGCA
Organism: Ceratopteris richardii; assembly: GCA_020310875.1. Taxonomy (NCBI): domain Eukaryota; kingdom Viridiplantae; phylum Streptophyta; class Polypodiopsida; order Polypodiales; family Pteridaceae; genus Ceratopteris; species Ceratopteris richardii. Next base: position 6,642,345 of record CM035406.1, read on the forward strand.
CAGTTCTTCGCCCAGAGTACAACCTCGTTGCCGGTTTCTTTATATCAGTCGCTTGGTTCTTTTTATGTTGATTATCGTGTTTATGGTCTTGTCTGAAATCACGTCGTCAGGAATATTTGAATGTTGTTTCGCACTTACAGTTGATCGTTCCACGTTAAGTTCTTTCCCTTTACATTCTCGACAGTACAAGGATTATGCCCTTAGCTTGAACTTGAGTTTTTAGGTGGTCTTCAACTTGATAGAGGCCTATCGTCGCCCTGACTTACTCCTACTTCTAATCGTTCTTAGCCTAAGCTAGGAATTGACGAAGAGGAGTTGAGAGTATTCTGACCTTTCTTGCCGAACCTTGCTCTTTAGTGCTCAAGAAGTTGAATCTCAAGCTTGCGCAAAAACCCTTGCTTGGACGCTCTCAATAGCTTCTCAATAGACCTGCATAAGTCTCAAGATTAGCTCCAAGTAGACCTTTCAATTGACAGACAATTTATTTCAGACACTTTTTTTTTTTTTTAATGACCCTTGTTCCCCCTTTTGTATTGCTAGAAATTTCCTCTAGAGCTCCCTTGGTGTTTCTACCCCTCTGTGTGTCAACTTCCAAATATCCTATCTGAAAATCAACGTGTTATTCTTATAAAAAACAGTTGAGGGCGTGTAGTATATGTCACGAGCTTTCCGACAAGCCCTAGAGCTCAGAAAATGGATTTCGTATGAAAAAGTTATGACCGTTCAGGGTTTAGGGGGTTAACTAGACAAACAGATACTATCAGGGGTTTTAATGCATTTTCTAAGGCCTTTGTAAGTATATGAGTACTTGAGATTGCCAATATGCCCAAAATTTAGCCTAAATTCTCAAAAATTTACCCCTTAATTTTTGCCGAAAATGTCTGTCTGTCGCGATAGACGGTGTCTGTCGCGATAGACACAAACTATCGTGGGGGCTGTCTGTCGCGATAGACGGTGTCTGTCGCGATAGACGCTGTCTGTCGCGGATTTCTGTCTGTCGCGATAGACGGTGTCTGTCGCGATAGACGCTGTCTGTCGCGATAGACGGTGTCTATCGTGGATTCCTGTCTGTCGCGATAGACGGTGTCTGTCGCGGATTTTCGGTCTGTCGCGATAGACGGTGTCTGTCGCGATAGACTGGTCTGTCGCGATAGACGGTGTCTATCGTGGAATTTCGGTCTGTCGCGATAGACGGTGTCTGTCGCGATAGACGCTGTCTGTCGCGATAGACAGTGTCTATCGTGGATTCCTGTCTGTCGCGATAGACGGTGTCTGTCGCGGATTTTCGGTCTGTCGCGATAGACGGTGTCTATCGTGGATTCCTGTCTGTCGCGATAGACGGTGTCTGTCGCGGATTTTCGGTCTGTCGCGATAGACGGTGTCTGTCGCGATAGACTGGTCTGTCGCGATAGACGGTGTCTGTCGCGATAGACACTGTCTGTCGTGGGTCTCTGTCTGTCGCGATAGACGGTGTCTGTCGCGATAGACAGTGTCTGTCGCGATAGACGGTGTCTGTCGCGATAGACTGAAAAAACGCAAATTTTTGAGAAACTTCTAGTGATCTAGAGTGCCCTCAAGGTGTAGGTTACCGTGCTAATCATGCATTCACAAAATTTTAAGATTTTCTGTCTGTCGCGACAGACAGAGATCGTCGTCTCGGGACCTGTGCAGAGCCTGTCGTACCTGCGCACACTGCTGGGGATGCTGCTACAGCAAGAACCTGCAATGAAACTCAAGAAACATGCAAAATACGCACACACAATCTTGCTCTCTCGCACTCTCTCACAAGTGAAATGAGGGAAATGAGGTGGGGAAGGTGATATGATCAAAAAACAGAAATTTTCGCGATGATGGAGATGGAGGTGGGAGATGGTGATGATGATGATGGAAGTGAAGATGGAGAAGAAGGTAAAAGAAATTCAATGAGAGTGAAGAAAATACCTACAACTCCAACGCGTCAACTCTACGTCTTACCATCACACGCTCGTCCTCAAAGCTCGATCCCCGGCAACGGCGCCAAAATTTGGTGTAGCTCAGTGATGAGTAGCACCTCCTTTAATGTCAATCCGGGAAGACGTGAGGATGGTATGGAGACCTCGAGCAAGTGGCGGCACAAGTGCGTGAGTGAGAAGCACACTAGCATGCACACACATACACACACACGCGCACACACGGCAAGACAAAGAGTGAGAATCAATGGAGTTCTTTAGTTACTTTCAAAAGCTCTTACAAGTTCGTTTCAATTACAATCTAACCCCAAAAATGAGCTCTCTAGCTCTTTTTATAGTTTTTTGACTAGTTTCGGCCCTGTCCAGACCTAGTGTCCGGCCTAGTTAAAAATTAGGTTCCAGGGCTTATTTGAGGGCTCAAACGAAGTCTAAAAATTATGAAAATTGGTACGATGGTACTTCTAATACTCCTCAAGCTCGAGGACTCCTCGGCTTGCACAAAATGGAGTCTAATCTACCAAAAACGGGATTTACAATGTTTGTGTAGTGATTAAAATCACTTGAGTTGTACATAATCCATGGAAAAAAAAATGATCTGGCCTTGTTGCCGTATTGTGCATGACTCCTCTGTTGCTTTGTATGCCAACAACAAGGCAGTCAATCGCGATGGACAAGTAGTCGATCGCGATGGACAGGACTCAATCGCGATGGACAGGCAGTCGATCGCGACGGACAGGCAGTCAATCACGACGGACAGGCAGTCAATCGCGGCGGACAGAGCTGTCAATCGCGATGGACTGAAATTTTGCAATTTTTTTAAAAATTTTTGTGGAAATGTGGTGTGCAGGGTCTCTAGTCCACTGTGGTGCACTCAGATTTACCAAAAGGTGAAAATTTCTGTCAATCGCGATCGACAGAAGTCGACGACTGCGAGATAGTTCTGCACACTTCTGTACCTGCGCGACGTGCTGGAGGGGATGATGATGCTGAAACCTGCAAGAAACTCCAAAAGCATGCAGAAAATAGCACACAACAGTTCGCTCTCTCTTACAAGTGAAATGAGGGAAATGAAAGGAGGAAGGGGATATAGTAAAAAACTGAAATTTTTGCGATGATGGAGATGGAGGTGGGAGATGGTGATGATGATGATGGTGATGAGGTAAGGAAAAGAAAACAAAGGAAAAGTGAAGAAGTTACCTACAACGCCAACGTCCCAAATCTACGTCTTACCATCACACGCTCCTCCTCAAAGCTCGATCCCCGGCAACGGCGCCAAAATTTGGTGTAGCTCAGTTATGAGTAGCACCTCCTTTAATGTCAATCTAAGAAGACGTGAGGATGGTATGAAGACCTCGAGCAAGTGAAGGCACAAGTGCGTGAGTGAGAAGCACACTAACATGCACACACATACACACACACGTGCACACACAGTAAGACAAAGAGTGAGAAGCAATGGAGTTCTTAGATTACTTTCAAAAAGCTCATACAAGTTCAAAACTATTACAAGCTAACCCCAAAAATGAGCTCTCTAGCTCTATTTATAGTTTTTGACTAGGTTTTGGCCTTGTCCAGACCTAGTGTCCGGCCTAGTTAAAAATTAGGTTCTCTACCCTATTTGGAGGTTCAAACGAAGTCTAAAAAAAATGTGAAAACTGACAGGTAGATACTTCTAAAGCTCCTCAAGCTCAAGGACTCCTTGGCTTGCACAAAATGGAGCTACAAAAATGTGAAATGGTATTTACAAGGGTTTTTAGTGATGAAAATCACTATTGTTGTAGGGATTTCTTCTAACATTTTGATATACATTTCCTGGAGCTCCCTACTTGCTCCTTCTCCTTGTGTCCACCTCTCTTATGTGCATAAATGTCTTGAAAAAATATTGGCCTACTTGCCAGATCGTCGTTGACTGCTCTGTCTGCTTGTACTTTCTCTTCTCTCTAACTCCCTTCTTAAGCTTCCTTGCCTAGTGAGTCCTTCAGTTCCAACACCCATCAACATTCTGTCCTTTACCTTTAGCATTCTTTAATGCATAACAGTCTTTCTTCATGTGTCCTTTCTTATGACAATAATGGCATTCAATGTCCCTCTTCCTTGATTTACTTCTACTCTTATTCCTTTGACCATTCTTTTCCTTGTTCTTGCTCATGCGACGTTGTTGATTCTTTCCTTGGTAAGAATCACGAACATTATATGCATCTCCACTCTAAGTGCCAACCATAGTTTTTCTACAAATCTCATCACTCAAGAGTGCTCCACATATGTCATCATAGATGAGTTTACCACCAGGTGCACTATTGCTAATAGCTTGCAAAATGTATCCCATGATGAAGGTAAGGTGCATAACAGCAATACTGCTTTCAATTCATTATCCATATCCATTTTCTGAGCCTGTAACTGAGAGAATATAGCATCAAACTCATTTAGATGAGCAGCAACATTATCTGTGTCCTTTATATGAAGTTCATATAATTTTCTCATTCGATAGACTTTATTTGATGCCGTCTCTTTTTCATATGTATTGCATAACTTCTTCCAAAGCTCCTCTGCACTGTCACAGTCTAATACTGTAAAGTAAACATTATCTGCCAGGTGCAAGCGAATGGTAGACCTGGCCATTTCATCTAACTCATCCCAATCATCTTCATCCATGTCAGCAAGCTTCTTTGAAATTCCATTTACTGGCTTCCATTGCCTCCTTTGAATCAGCACATCTTTAATATGATTCTTCCATAGAGCAAAGTTTGTGCCATCAAATTTTCGGATCTCAAAATTGTCTTTGCCCTGCAAGTTATAGCTCCTTCTCGGAACACTAGCACTAGACCCTGATCCACCGGATGTGCTTGAGACCTCTGATGCCATGATTGTAGAGAACTGAATGGAATGATAATGGAGCTAGAAGAGTCCGAACACCAACGAATAAGTGTATCAAGGAGTAAATCAACCACTATATAGTTGACAAAACCAAAAATCTGGAAAAGTTTTGCAAGAGTATCCTCTGCAAAATGAGCATATGATGAGTGTCAAAATATCATAAAACTGCAAGTATTGGCATGTTTCCTTGCATAATGAATCACTGACTCCACTGCATATAATCCGTTACCCAATAGAAGCCATCTAGGCTTATCGAGCACCTATGAACAACTATCATACCTCCTATGGTGAGGCTAGGTAAGTCTTCCACCTACATCACTGAAGAGACCCCGACATCTGGGTGTCTCCCAATTAAGAAAAGAACTCACCACGACCCTCTTTATCAAATGTAAAAGGCTTTATGCAAAGAACGTAACCGCTATATCAATGACCACATGAACATACATAAGCGGTATCCACAAAGGTGTACATAATGTGTATGTGCTCAATATATGCAATAAAATGACACTAAAAGGCTGAATGTATAGCCCAAAAACCAGCCAATAACACCTGCAAGTGTCTGTCAACTCTGATGTTTTTGGCTCAAAAAACCTGCATAAATTTGCAGCGGCTGCTCCCACAAAAACTGAAAATCTTTCAAGAAACCTGTAGTTTTAGGAATGTGGCTGAAAACAAGCCTCAAAGGTTGATATTTAATGTTAGAGAAGTACAAAGAACACTCTTCTTGATGTTCTTGCACCTGTGTGAAGAGAACTATGTGCATAAGTACTCCAAAATGACTCCAAAAGACACTCCAAAATGACTCCAAAACACACCCCAAAAATGCTTCAGAAATAGGCTTTGAAAGCAAAGAATGAAGCTTTGAGGGACCGAAACATGTTCAAGGTAATGTCAACCTTAGTCTCTCCCCTTCTTCAGACACCACAAGAGTGTCGCTTAGTGGCAAGAGACTGCCACGATTAAGCGAGCTCCAGGAGGAACAGTATTGGGATGGGTGACTCCCGGGAAGTACCCGGAACCTCTATATTCCTTGATCATTGAGGTCCTCCCTCATGTGCAGCCAACGGTGACTTCGGTGACTCGGATGACAAGGTATGCCAAGGTCTATGCCTTGGTCGCCGCCTTAGTCGTAAGCCTTGGAGAAAGCCTGGGGGTGCTCGTGTTGACATATTTAGGTAGTGATGTGTGTGAACACACTAGGACCGCCGGGGCACTTTTTTCCCTCTTTAGGAGGTTTTTTTCCCCCGGCTTGTATACACGCCTATTGCCCTAATGGGCTACTTATCTTTTTACATTCTCTAGTAATACATTCAGTATTGTGTGTTTATGCTCCAAGCTTCTTCTTCTTCCTTGTGCTGTTCGCATGCTTCCGCAGACGTCTATCTCCAACAATTGGTATCAGAGCAGGTCGTCGCTTCATCTAGGGCGCCGTCAACACTCCTCCGTTTGCAGTCTCAGAATCACACGAATTTTGGTGAGCATACTCAGCGTGCAGCCTATTTCATCTTTTTGTGCCAAAGGTATATACTAGTTTGTGTTTGCCAGTTTAAGCATCTCGAAGTCTGCTACAGGTCTAGTAGAACTCGCCTGGGTAGTTCTATTCAACTTTTTGAGATACATTCAATTTTTTGCATCAAGGTATTTTAGTCACCGGCCATGGCTGAAAGTAGTGATGTATTCCGTATGTTGGCTGTTGAGGATAAGTTGGATGGTACCAACTACCCATTATGGGCTTATATGATGCGACATGTTTTGGTTGCAAAAGGATTGTGGAACATTGTGCAGGGTGTTGAAAGACGTCCTGTTACACTTGTAACGATAGGTACTACAAATACAGGTGCTGGAGCTGATTAAGATGGTGTTGAAGATGATATTTCACAGATTCCTGTTCGTGCTGATGTTTCTGTTGCACCTACTGCAGAGCAGATTCGTTGGGATGGCAGAGATGCCCAGACACATGCATTGATAGCTTTGTCTGTCAAACGTGCCATTATTCCTCATATTTGCTCTTGCAGAACAGCTAGGGATGCTTGGGATACACTTACCACATTGTACCAAGCTAGGAATGAGGCTCGTGTTGCTTACCTCTGAAAACAGGTGGAGAGTGAGGACATGAATGAAGGTGATTCTATGGACAGTTTCCTAACGAAGATCAAAGATTTGAAGGAACAGTTGATTTCTGCTGATGAGGTTATACCAGATAGCTCACTTGTGCAGACCGTTCTGAATGGTCTTCTTGATTCATATTAGAGTTTTGCTTCTACTCTTCGGTTGATGATGAAAGGCAATCCGAATGCCTTATCATTTGAGGAGTTAGTCTCTGTTCTATTGCAGGAAGATCAGTCCAGGCAGAACAGGTCCATTATGCGAGTTGCAGATCAAGCTTTCCTGGCTAGTCAGAAGGGAAAAGGAAAATGGAGCTCTTCAATTAGTAAGCAGAAATCTGCTAATTCTGCATATTCGAAGAAGGAAGATAAAGACGAGAAGAAAACAGAAAAGCAGAAATTGTTTTGTAAGTACTGTAAAGGGAATGATCATATCATAAAGAACTGTCCAAAACTGGCTGCTAAAGAGGCAAAGAAGAAAGAGGCAGGAATGGTTGTTGCAGAGGCCTCTACACCAAAAACAGAGTCTGCAAATCTTGTGTAGGAAGAAGAATGGGCGTTTACTACTGTTTGCAGTTTTGACCCATCTTCTCATGAGTAATGCATGTCTGCAGTAGACTCAGATGTTTGGTATTTTGACAGTGGGGCAACCAAACATATTACCTCGCAGCGTAGTTTCTTCTCTTCGCTCGAGCCTCCCCCTACAGGGAATACTGTTACATGCGCTAACAACTCCTATTATCCTGTCATGGGAGTTGGTAAGATCATTTTGACTACTACTGATGGTAGTTCTTTCACTTTGTCAGATGCTTTATTTGTGCCAGGGATCAAAAAGAACCTGTTATCAGTTTCTGCATTAGCCAAGATTGGCTTGGTTGTGAAATTTGTTGATGACAGGTGTACAGTTCATTGTCTTTCAAATGGCAATATGATTATTGCTTCTGGCATTTTATGTCGTGGTCTGTATAATCTCATAGACTATGAAAGATCTGTGAATGATTCGGCATGTGCAGTTCATGATTCTGAGGCTATGTCAGATACAAAGCTTTGGCATGCATGCTTTGGTCATCTGAATTTTGCTAGTTTGCTATGCCTGCAAAAATCTGATATGGTGTCTTCTTTGCCCAAGCTTGAGGCACCTGGAAAACATGTATATGAAGGCTGTATTTTGGGCAAAATGCAGCGTTCCTCCTTTCCAAAAGATGGTTCAGTTCGGGCTACGCAGAAATTGCAGCTTGTACATAGTGATGTCTGTGGTCCTATGCAGACACCCTCTTTTGGGAATTACCTTTACTTCGTGACTTTCATCGATGATTTTTCCAGGCATGCATGGGTATATCCATTGAAGGCAAAGTCCGAAGTGTTCATGTGCTTCAAACAGTTTTTGGTTTTGGCTGAAAATATGTCAGCATGTAAAATAGGCACCCTCCGTTCTGATCGAGGGGGGAAATATATATCTTTTGATTTTAATGCATTTCTGGCTGAACGTGGGATAAAACACCAGTGTACAGTGCCGTATACACCTCAACAGAATGGAGTTGCTGAACAAAAGAACAGGTCACTCATGGAGATGGCGAGGTGCATGGTCAAGAGTCAGGCTTTACCACATAGTTTCTGGCTTGAGGCTGTCATGTGTGCAACATATGTACTGAACAGGTGTCCCACTAAAGCGCTGCAGTCTATCACTCCATATGAGGCTTGGCATGACCGCAAGCCATCTGTTGCTCATCTGCGTGTTTTTGGTTGTTTAGCATATGCACTAGTGCCTGAACAACATCGCAGAAAATTGGATGATAAGGTAGTAACATGTATTTTTGTTGGATACAGTTCTGAAAGTAAAGGCTATCGACTGTATCATCCACAGACTAAACGCATTCTGGTTAGCCGTGAGTAGGAAAGAGGCATTGATTTTGATGAGACCTTTGCACCTACATGCCATATGACTACTGTTCGGAGCATTTTTGCACTTGCAGCCCATCATGGTTGGAATGTACATCAGTTGGACATTAAAACAACATTTCTGAATGGTGACTTGCATGAAGAAGTGTATGTTTTTCAGCCCCGTGGCTTTGTGCAGAAAGGGCATGAAAACCAGGTGTGCAGGTTAAAGAAGGCATTATATGGTTTAAAGCAAGCACCACGTGCTTGGTATGAGAAGATACATGCCTATCTGGTTGCACATGGTTTTGAGAACAGTCCAACTGAAAGCACCTTATATGTTAAGCGTGCTAATGATGTGCTTCTGATCATTGTTGTCTATGTTGATGACATGCTGCTCACTGGTCCTATTGAGAAGCATATTGCTGATTTCAACGCTAATTTGCATGCCTCATTTGAGATGTCTGATCTGGGGCATTTGCATCACTATTTGGGCATTCAGTTTATGCAAGTTGATGGTGGAATGGCTTTGTGTCAAATGAAATATATTGACACATTATTGCAACGTTTTGGCCTTGAAGATTGTAAGCCTATTGCCACTCCTATGGAGACAGGTTTACGATTGAGTCTTCATGATGCTGGAGATGCATTTGATGCTGTTCTCTATTAGCAGGCTGTTGGATGCTTGATTTACTTATGCATTACTCGACCAGATATTCAGTTTGCTGTCTCACAGATGAGCAGGTTTATGCATTGCCCAAGAGTCACGCATTGGAAGGCGGTTAAGCGCATCTTTCGCTACTTGAGTGGTACTCATCTACTTGGGTTGTTTTATCCCAAGGGGGGATCACTACCGCCAGATTTGCATGCTTTTTCTGACTCAGATTGGGCTGGTTGCTATGACACTCGTGTGTCCACCAGTGGTTTTTGCTTCATGCTTGGTAGCTCATGTATATCTTGGTTGAGCAAGAAGCAGCCTACTTTGGCCACTTCTAGTTGTGAGGCTGAGTATAGGGCAGCTTTCACAGCGATTGTTGAGTGTGTGTGGCTCAGACGCCTTATGGCTGATTTGGGTGTTGGCCAGTCTTCTGCCACCACCATCTTCACTGACAGTCAGAGCGCATTGGCAGTTGCGAGGTGTTTTATTTTGGACTCCAAGTTGTCCTCTCCAATCATGAAGTAACAAAGAATCAACAAATCATCTTTATTTTGTCAATCCTAGGAATATCCATAAGACCACAGCCCCTTCAAGATAATAGATTCAAGGAAATAAGAGATTGATGGCTGGATTGCTGAGAGAAATTGAAGATGAAGAGAAAATCTTGAATTTACCATAACTAAGGCAAATCTCCATCATTTTCTATGTTCTTTATGTCAAAACCATGCCATTTCATTAGCAGAATACAAATATGAACTCAAAATTGAAAAATATCACCTGTGTCACAAAGACGAGACAATCGCGATTCTGTACCAACAGACGATTTTCACAATTTTGGAATTTCCTTCAGTCCTTTTCCACTTATTACAGCAATAGGTCTCTCTCTTCATACAACTTACTCAGTAATACACAAATTTGATTCACAAATCTCCATGATTAAGCAAGAGACAAGCTCACACATCAAAGGAAATACACTCAACAGGAGAAAACACGATTTTGCAGAAACTCTTTCTTCTCTATTGATAGCTTGAGCAAATGACTAACCAACCTCTCCAAAATAGAGAAAATTGACTTATATACATTTTCAAGTGTCCCTTTTCACACTTGAAATTAGGTCTTTTTCTCTAATTTTCTAAAGAAATGCTATCTAAGAGTTTCTAAAAATTCTACAAAAATTACATGAGATCCTCAACCACATAAGGAAGACTCTTCCTTATTTTTACAATCATTGCATAAATATTTTACAAGTTTTTTGACTTTTTTACTAATTTTTTACATCAAAAATGCTCTTCCAAAAATACACCTTCCAACATCCTTCCCCTCCTAAGCTTTTCGGCTCCTGACGAAAGATTTTCTGATCCTCTATGTTGGTCACTTTGCTTCATTTCTTCTTTCTTTGATATACCTGTGACAGTAAATCATGGCTTTTCCTTTCTGTTATATTCAAATTATTGACCATTTCAAATAAAGCTTTCCTCCATTGTACTGCAGCTTCAGGCTTATCTATGACATCCTTCTTCAAGTATTCTGTGTAAGCAACTTCATAGGCAGTAAGTCTTGCTTTTGTAACAACAGATAAATTTCCAAAAATTTCTGACTCCCTTTCAAAGAATCCATAATCAAAAGCATCTTCAAATATTTGCAAAAAATGACTGCCCAAAAATATTATTCTATTGTAGTAGGCCATCAAACAAATCCTGTCTGGTGTCTCACTCAAATCAAACAAAAGAGCATCTGTTGGCGAATTAAAACCTATGTAGTTCAGAATTCTGACGTCTGTATCAGTGTAGGTCTCTATACAGGCTAGAATCAATCTCATTATTCTGACAAGTAATATACAAGCTGGATCATTAACATCTTTATATGTTGTTAAAACTGACTCAGCAGTATTCACCATGTAACTTTTTGTAGGCCAAGTTCCTGCCTTTGGACCTGCTATTTTTGGAAAGTTCAGCCATTTTGCTAGAATCTGCCCTGTTTTTCTTCTTTCCCAAAAAACAGTCCATTCTCTTCTTCTGGCAACTGGACAATAAGCTGGGTTGATCTTTAAATTCAAAGGTGCCTCTTTCCAGATTTTCCTACATTCCTTATTGGCATCCAACCACTTATTTCTCCATTTAGGATTTTCTCTTTCAAATAACTCCTTCGTGACATTAATATCTTCTTCATACTCAAGGTATTTGTTTGGAGATAGCCCTACTCTGGCCAATTGATAATTCTTTATACTCTCCAAAATCATACAGAAAGGTATTCCCAATCCATCTGCAGCCCAATGATGCTGATCTGGATTAATGCCTTTATTCAGAGCAAATGTAACTATTTGATCTTCATACTCATCATGCATTTTTCTGATAAATTCCATTCTTGACTCTCTATTGGTCAATAATTTCTGTACAAAATCTTCAGAATACTCTTCCTCTGTTTCTTTGGCTGCTGGTTCCTTGTTCTCTTGTTCCTTGTCAAAATCCCCTGTTTCATATTCCCTTTTATCTGTATCTTCTGCCTGTACTTGATCTTGAATTTCTTCTGGAACTTTTGATTTCTCCAACTGTTTCTGTAATTCTTCTATAGTCATCATTGAATTTTTGTTCTGAGCTGCACATAACTCCTTTTCCTTCCTCCACTCATTTCTTTCTTTCTCCATCTTTGCTTGCCATTCACTTCTTTCCTTCTCTACCTCCATATGTAATTGATGATACCCTCTCATTGATGTGGAAGCATGAGTGTTTGCCTGTTTCTCCCTTTCTTTGGCCTCTTTTAATTCTATTTGAAGTCTTTGAATTTCTTTATGCAGCTCTTCCTTTTCTTCCTCTGTTAATTGAACAGGTTTACCTCCACCTTGTAGTTGACCTTCTTCTAACAACACTTTATTAATCTCTTCATGTGCTCTAGTCAGAATTTGATAGGATGTTTGTAAAGTTCTGTATCTTCCTCCTATGGCTTTTAGTTCCATTTCCATTTTGGCATTCTGCTCTGATAACTTTACACTCTTTTCTTCCAAATATTGGATCTTGTTCTGCTTCTGAACCTCAGCTTCTTCCAAAGCAATGATTCTATTGATATATTCTTCATTCCTTTCCTTCATCAACCTTAATTGCTCTGTCATCTGCTCTTTTTCTTTCTTGTGTTCTTTGATAATTAAACTTCCTTTTTCAAATTCTGATTCAGCCACCATTCCTGATATGATCATATTTCTGCTAGATGGTCTGAACTGTTCAATGTTACTCATAATCATTTGACAAGCTGATCTTATATTTTTGGGTATTCTTTCCAACCCTACTTCTATTTCTGTCTGTCTAACTTCAATTTGCTTATCTTCTTTATCCACATCATCTTCTTCTGCTGCTGTTTCATCTTCTATGTCCTGCATGTCTTGTTCTTCATAACTGTGATCATCGTTCTTTGTATCCTGATTGGTATCATCCTCTTCATAAACTAGTGCTCTGTCATCTGCACTCTTCTGCTCTGAAAAATCTGAAACCCTCTTCTTTTCTAATGACTTCTTTTCTTCCAATACTTGTTGCTTCTCTGTAAAGAGCTGGTCTCCCTTAATTAGTATCTCCTTCTCTTGTGTTAGGGTTTCCTGACTTCTGTTTGAGTCCTTTCCAACAAGAGTTTTTTGAACTTTCCTGAGTTGCTCTTCCAGTCCCTGCTTTTCCTGAACTTCAACTGATTCAATTTCTTTTGTACCAGCAACCTGGTCATTACTTTTCTCATTTATGTATTCCTGATCTTGCTCCTCAATGTCCATAACATCTGCTTCCACCTCTTGTTCTTGATCATTCTTAGATGTAAATTCCCCACTGCTTTTTATATCCTGCAGCACAGCCTTTATACTTTGAACAATTCCTTCCTCCATTACTTGTCCCAAGACATCTTGAGCATTCTTTTCTGGTTCTAACTCCTTGCTTTCCTGTTCTTCGGATGCATCCTTCTGCTGATTATTTGAACTGCCGAATACCTTCTTTGCTAGTTCCTCCAAACTTGCAGTCAACCTTGCATTTAATTGGAATTGTGTCTGTGAAGGGTTGGTCCATATTGAATTTTCATCAACATTCATTATTCCAGAGCTATCTTCATCTCTCTTCTGGTTTTCCTCTTCTGTCATTCTTGCCTTTCCTTTTAACAGCCTTCTTTTTTCTTCAGCACCCATCTGTGGAACTATTTCCTCCTGTGTCTGCTTCTCTTGAGATTTCTTACTTGAATCCTCAGGTGTCTTCACTTTTTCCACAGCCTGTACAGCTACATTGGGAGTGTTGGGTATTGACAAATTTAAACTTTTTAACAAAAAACTCTCAATGTCGCTATCTGAATCAGATGAGAATCGTGAAGATCCTCCTACTTCTTGTTCTGTAGGCTTTGATACTTCCATCACTGAGGTTAGCTTTTGTGTTTCTTTTGTAATTACTTGCTTCATTTCTTTCATCACAGGTTCATCTTCCATTTTTCCTTTCCCTTTCTTTATCATCTTCTTCTTTTGAACAGGTTTCCTTGGCATCTTCTTTTTCACTATCACAGTAGTCCTGGCCTCTGGAGGTCCTTGCAACTCCTTGAAGTATGCCAGCAATTCTACCTCCTTCTTCACAAATATCTCTTCAGTTTCGGCTGCCATCATTTCTTCATGCAATGCTTCATAGTGCTCCACCTCTTCTTGGATCCAATCGGTAGCTTTGCATGAAAAATCTTCCAACATTTTTTGATATTGTGCCTCATATATGGCTCTTTTGCTGTTTCCTTGAGTGAGATAAGTATAAAGCTGTTCTTTACTTGTCTGCGGAGGATGAGGTTCACTGGAGGATTGTACCTTTTTCTGTGCTTCCACTTGTTCCTCTCTTGTTTCTTCTGCCTGTTCTAATTCTACTTTTCTGGGGTCCAACTTTCTTTTCTTTACTGGAATCACTTCCTCAGATATTACTTTTCTCTTCATTCCTGTTCCCCTCATGCGAGTTTGTCCTTCTGATTCTCTTCCAAGTGCTTTTCTTGGGGGACTTTTGATTCCTGACATCAAATTTCTGAAGTACTGTGCTTCAGGAGCTAACTTTAACTCTTCTTCCATTCCTAGAACATGATAAATGATTTTTGTCAAAAACTGGGCTCCATTCATGAATTTCTTCTGCTCCCAGTGTTTTGCTGCTTCCTTCAGCTGTTCATGGATGTATGGTGAGACATCCATCACCCCAAATGGCTTGGTTCTATCTTTGTTATTGAACATTAATAGAGTTACTGACTTATGAGGCATGGTGTACCTTGGTAATTTCGGAAAACAAAAGAACTGCAAGAACATTCTTATAGCATATTCTTCATTTTCTCTTCCCTTGAAGTCAGTGAACTTTACATATCCAGTGTAAGTCTCCTTATTCTTCTTGACAAAGCTTTGGTCCAGTTTAGTGCCCATTGGATAGAACTGTAAGGCGGCTCTGATATGTTCTGCTTTGATAACTATCCCTGCCTCCTGATTGTCCTTATTCTTCACTTTGCATCTGAAGTAGGCATCATTACCTTTTCCCACTTCCTCCAAACTTCCCATCACTTGTGCTACTCTTTCAAAGTCAATAAAGAAAATAGGTTCTTCTAAGAGCTTGTGCAATCCCACAGCTTTCCATCTCTTGAGGTTGACAGAAGTTTTCTGAAACTTGTAAAATTCCTGGCACAGCATAGTGTACTTATATCCTCCCACTGCTACTGTGAAAATATGTTGTCCTATTACTCCCAGAATTTCTTTAAGTTCTTTTGCTATTTTTTCAGCTTCTGGGATTTCTTGGTCTTCATCTGATTCTAAGTCCACTTGTTCTTCAGCTGCTTCACTATCCAAAAACCAGTGTCCTCTGGACAAAGTCACTGAATCAGCTTTGAAGTCATGGATTGTCAACTCCTTTGCATTCACCATCCTGTATATTTATATATAACAGAAAAGAAAATACTCCACCCACATGAGTCACAAGATTTCATAAGAGAATACTATATTATTCTGGAATGTTACTGAAAAAAATAAGAAAGACAAATTCCAAGCAATTTTTGCTTTTTTCCAAGAGACTCAATTTTAAGTGAGCAACACAGGTGTAGCAAGACATCTAATGTGCTCTCTCCAATTGTCACTTCCTTGCTCAAAAAACAATTCCTGAATAGAAAGATGATACTAAAAAAAATAATTAATGAAGAAACTTGAAAAAGTAGTGGTAAAAAAATGAACACAAAAAATTAAACAACAATAAGACAAAACAACTTTTTTCCATAATAAGTTACTCTTTCCCTCCCTATATCTTGCTTTGTGTTTTTTTAATTTTAGAAAGAAAATCAAGAAAATAAAATATATTTTTCCAGGGTTTTTTTTTTTTTTTTTTTCTGTCTTCTTTCCTTCCCCTCCTAATTTTCTTCTAAGGGGAAAGAAGGAAATATTTTTTTGTCATTTTCAAAATTCCAAAAATAGGTCCACTGTGGATTATCCCTCTTCCATTGACCCAATTCTGATTTTTTCACCCAATAATGTTTTACTCCATTTGTCCTTCTGTTATGGAAATATCCATGCTCTGTGGATGAACATTTTGTGACATTTTTTGGCTTCCATATCCATTTTGTTCTAATTTCCTGTTTTGGTGAGCCATAACTGTGCATGACCTGTTTCCATATTCCTTTTGTTCTGTTTTGTTGATATTGCCACTTTGGCAATAATAGTCTTCTTTGTTTTGTCTCCTCATCCACCTTTACCTCTTCAGTCTTTTGCTGGTCTTGAGTGTATGAAGCTTGATCACTTTGTATTGTCAAAATGTTCCTGTCCTCCATTGAGAAAGTAAATCCTTCAAGATCTGGGTCATGAACATCCATATGAACTACCTGCTCTTCATTACTCAGAAAGAACATTAAAAACTTTTTGTCCTTGATGGTCAAATTAAGCTTCATTTTTTCAAAATTTAAGATGACTTTACCTTGTTTGAGCCATGGTTGCCCTAAAATCAGCTTTTCAGCCATTAAATGGTCTGGCCACTCTTCACAATCTATCTCCATATATTCATTATTAAATTTAACTTTAATAGGAAGTGAAGATATGCTCTGAATTCTTTTCCCTCCCAGGGTTTTGATCAAAATTCTGCTTTCAGCTCTCTTAAGGTTAAACTTATTGATCAAGGCTGAGCTAATTAGATTCACTTGAGCTCCTGAATCTATCAAAACCCTTATGTTTTCATTCTGATAATTCATCATAATCAAAGGCAAATGTTCTTTTTGCTTTAGAGTGTTTTCACATAAACACACTTGTTTCAATTTTCTAATTCTCTCTTTGGCTTCTAGTTGAGCCTCCTTTCTAATACTTTCTTCTTCTTTTTTCCTGTTTTGGGCCTTTTGCAATCTTCTCCATTCCTCAGCAGTTAATGGGCACTCATACCTCTTCACTCTACATCCACTTATGAAATTTGGCATGATTTCCCCATCAATATTGGCTAACTGAATAGCTCCACTCTTGCTTATCTGATGTATGATATATGGCCCATGACCTTTTTTCTGAAACTTTTTCTGATGTTCCTTGATTGTGTAAGCTAAGACCAGGTCTCCTTCTTGTAGATCCTTGTCTTTTATGTGAACATCATGATAAGCTTTTTGTCTTTTCTTGTTTGTGTATATACTCATCACTGCTTGGAGTCTCGATGCTCCCAGTTTTTCCAAATCTATGACTCTCTCAGATAATTCATGTCCTGTCCAATTGTATTGGCTACCCACCTTCAATGTTGGAATAAGAAATTCCATGGGTAAAACAGCATTCTGGCCATACACCAAATTAAATGGTGTAGTCCCTAAAGCCGTTTTGTATGCCACTCTATAAGCCCAAAGAACATGATTAAGTTGAGAATCCCAGTCATTTCTGTTTGTGTTGACTAATTTGGACAATACATTGCAAAGTACTTTATTAGTACTTTCTGCTAACCCATTGGCTTGTGGGTGATATGGGGCTGACTTATTGTGACTAATCATGAAATAATTAGTCATGTTTTCTATGATCTGATTCAAAAAATGAGTCCCCCTATCGCTTACCAATAAAATTGGTAGTCCAAATCTAGTGATAATGTTTTCATACAGAAATCTAGCAGTGGTGTGAGCATCATTTCTTCTAGTAGCTTTGGCCTCAGCCCATTTTGTCAAATAATCTGTAGCTACTAGTATGTATTCTGCATGAGATTGTCTGGCTGGAGGATGTATGGGTCCAATAAAGTCCAATCCCCATTTACTAAAAGCTCTGGCTGAAATTAAAGGAATTAATGGCATGTTATCTCTTTTGTTTGGTTGACTTACCCTTTGACAGACATCACATCTCTTTACATAAGTTCTAGCATCGGGAAATAGGGTTGGCCACCAAAAGCCAGAATATAAGATGAGTTTGGCTGTTCTATCACTTGAGAAATGTCCTCCAGCTACTCCGGAGTGTGCCATTTCCAACATCTCTAAATACCTTTCTTCTGGAACACAAATTCTCAGATATCCATCCATTCCTCTCTTGTATAATTGTTCTCCTATGAGTTGATATTCCTCTGAGATCACTTGTAGATTTCTTGAATCAGCACCAGCTATTACTTGTTTCCCTTTCTCCTTTCTCTTCAACTTCTCAACAATGTTTTCACTCCATTCTGGATTTTTCTGAAACCAATATAAAGTTATTAATTCTGATTTCTGCCATGTTTGACATTTTTGACAGTTATCAATATATCTCTCCACATCTTGAATCTTATTTGGCCAATGTACTCCCATCCTATTAAGGTTACTTAGAGTGACACTCGTAGAAGCATGAGTACATGGATTCCAGCAATGAGCTTTTCTTACATATTCATGTTGCTCCTCTTCTGGAGTACAATATTCCAGTATACCTGACTGATTGAGGTGATACAAATGTCCAGCTAACAACATGAAATTCCTGCTTTGTAACACCAGATGTGTGTTATTTGCTAATGACCTACAAGGTCCCATGGTTAGCAAGGGAATTAATGACATCGACCATTCAGGAACACTTTCCACCTTGAATAAGTATGTATCTGGCAAATCATCATCTATAGGTGAACTAGGTTCTTTTGACTGGATTCTTGATAAATGATCTGCTCTCAAGTGTGTTTTTCCTTGTCTAACCACCACCTCAAACTCAAATTCCATTAGTAAAAGAAACCATCTTACTATTCTTCCTGTATGACATGGTTTATTTACTAAATAGATTAGAGCTTGGTGATCCACAAAGAATTTAAACTTGTTGGCCAATAGATAATGTCTGTATTTTTTGACAGCAAAGATCATTCCCAACCCTTCTCTCTCAGTAGTTGTGTAATTTTTTTCTGCAATGTTTAGTTGTCTACTTGCATATGCTACTGGGAAATCTAATTTGCTTCCTTCTATAGGTTGTGCTAACACACATCCCAGAGCATAATTTGAAGCATCGACATGTACATGAAATATTTTATCCCACTGAGGTGTTTTTAAAATTGGTGCTGTCACCAAACAAGTTTTTAATGTTTCAAATGCTTGGTCACATTCTTCAGTCCATTCAAACTTTGTGATGAGGGCATATAAGGGCTTGGCTATATCAGCAAATTTGTATACAAATTTTCTGTAGTACCCACAATGTCCCATAAAAGTTTGGAGTTCCTTCACATTTGTAGGTCTAGGAAGCTCTATTATGGCTTTTATTTTCTTCTCATCAGTAGAAATTCCATTTTTTGACACTATGTGACCCAACATTCTTCCTTGTCTGACATAGAATACACACTTTTCTGGGTTTAAGCATACTCTATATGTCCTGCACTTCCTGAATATTCTTTCCAAATCTTGTAAATGATCTTGTCTTTTTAAAGAAAAAGTGCATAAATCATCTACATAGATTTCCATCACATTTCTTAGGAATTCTTTGAAAATATGACACATCAACCTTTGAAAAGTTGCTGGGGCATTAGTCAATCCAAAGGGCATAACCCTAAAAGCATAAACCCCCCATTCTGTAGAAAAGGCAGTCTTATGTTGGTCCTCTAAAGCTATAGGTACTTGATTGTATCCTGAGAAGCCATCTAGAAAACTATAGACTTCCTTTCCTGCAACTCTCTCAAGAAGATGATCTGTTATTGGCAGTGGATAACTATCCCTTATAGTTGCTGCATTTACTTTCTTCAAGTTAATGCATACCCTAAGTTTCCCGTTCTTTTTTGGCACCACAACTATAGGTGATATCCATTCAGTGTACTCTATTTCATAATGGAATTAGCAGCCAACAACTTGTCAATTTCTTCCTTTATTTTGGCAGAGTATTTGTCATTAAATGTATAATGTCTCTGTTTGCTTGGTTTTGCATCAGGTGTCATAGGGATCTTATGCTCACAAATTTTTGGATCAATTCCTTTCAAATCTTTATAACTGTAAGCAAATACATCCCTATAGTTCTTTGCCAGGTTCCTTAATGCTTCTTCTTCTTGTGATGTCATGTCATCAGCTATTACTATTTGTCTCTCTTCTCCTTCTTCCTGTGTAATTACAATTTTCTTTGTTTGTTCTTCATTATCATATGCTTCCCCTTTCTTCTTCTCTCTTTTTGGTTTCATTTTCAGAAGTAGTCTGTCTTCTACTTCATAAGTTTTAAAGTTTGCTGGTACATCAAAGTATTGATCTCTGTTTATCTCTTTCTCTTTCTTTTCTTTTTCCTGGTCTCTTTCTATTTCTTTGTGTTTATGTTCCTTGTATTTGCCTGAGATTTTGTCTTTGATTGCATCCTCAGCTTTTACTGTTTCCAAATATTGTGATTTTCCTTCTTTTAATATCATTTCTTGATTTTGATCCTCTTCTATTTTTGATACTCCTATCATGTGTATGCCAATGTGGAAAATATCAAATCCTTCCTCATTTTGGAATTCCACTCCCACATATTCCTCACTGGCCAAATCCATGGTAGCTAAGATTTGATTCCATCCATAAGGCTCAAACTCTTCATCTTTGAATTGTTGAGGCACATAATTTTCATCTTGTATTTCTCTTTCTTCCACACAATCTTCTCTTCTTAACTTCCTTTTCCTATTTGTGATATTTCTTAATATGTTACACTTCCAAACTGCTGATTCACCTTCTTCCTGATCCTCCCTCTCTGATTCTTCACTTTCTTGTTGATTTTGATGTATTTTATACCATTCTCTAGGAGATATGTCACAATAGTGGCCATTTCTTAAGTTTACTCTTGTTATTCTCCCCTGGTTCTGAAGATATAAACAATCATTACCCCAATCTTGTACAATTTGCATTTGTCTCATGAAGGGTCTTCCTAGGATAATTTCATAAGATGTGGATTGTGGAAATTCTACTATAGCAAAGGTATGCTCTATTTCTATGCCACATATGTCCACAATCACTTTTTCCCAAATTCCTAGGGGCTTTTCTATATGTCCATCTGCAAGTTGTAATCTCATTTTAGTGGGTAGTAATTCCTTTCTTCCCCATTTCTCCCAGGTTTGTTTAGTCATTATAGCCACTCCTGATCCACTATCCAAAATGGCTTTTGCTGAATGTTTTTCATATTGTAATTTTAAGGTTGAATTCCCTTCTTCTCCTTCACAATATCCTCCTATTTTGTCAATAGGAATATACCATAGTTCCTCTAATTCTTGTGTTGGTGAATGAAGGTTTCTAGATATTGTTTCTTCTTTGTTCATCTTGTTTTGTAGGTGAGGATTTTGTTTCAACAAATTTTCCCATGTTGTATGACATGTAATACTACAATGTTCATCTAAGATCATTTGGAATGTTATTTGTGGATTTCCTTCTTTATCATCTTCCTTGGTTTTTGTTTTTTCATCCTGATCAAATGTTCTCCGAGATCTGTCTTCTTCCCCTAATCTGAGTTGTGTTTTCTGGATAATTTGTTTGCATTTTAGCATCCTTTCATGCTCTAAATCCGGTATGGGATAAGCCATTGCATGATCTGCAGGGCTTGGTCCCTCTTGAATCCTTCCTTTATAGGCTTTGATTAGGGTGTCTAGACTCTGAGAATTTCCTAATTCAGACAGATTCTGGGTCTTTTGAGGAGAAGTATGGTTTGAATTTGTTTGTTCCTGTTTGTCTTCTTCCAGACTCTTGCCCACTTTCCTCTTCTTTTCCCATTTCCCTTTTTGTCTATTTTTCTTCCCTTTTGATGTGGAACCCTCACTTTGTTCTTTAATTGTTCCTTGTTGTTTGGCTTGTGCCCTTGTTATAACATTAAGTTCAATTTGATCATTGTCACTCAATTCCTCTTGTTCCATAATTTTGACTGTTTTTAAAGGTATGTTATTAGGTGTGTTCTGTTGTTTTTGGGGATTTTTTGGACAGTCCTTGATCAGATGTTCTCTACCACAATCCTTACAGTATGCTGCCTCTATCCTGAATGTTGGAGGTTGTGGACAATCTCTAATGAAATGCTCTCCCCCACACCTATAACATGTTATCTTTGGTCCTCCTTTAAATTGAGGTTTTTGATTGGACATGTAGTTGTTGGTAATGTACATGAATGTTGCTGTGTCCATTTCAATTTTTCCATTTCCCAAATCTAGGGCTTTAAGCTCAGGTTCCCTTATTTCATAATCTTCCCATTCTTCCTGATGTCCCTCACTCCATTGATACTCTTCCTTATAAGGTGATCTGAATCTTGAATTTCCTTCGTCAATGGGTGCATATTTGACTGGTACTACATTGGTTGGAACGGGAGGTTGTTGTCCCAATACTGGTCTTGGTTGCTCAGTATAACCTGATTCCCTCTGAGCCATATAGTCTCTTTCCTTGACAGGTTGTTTGTTATAGAAGCATTCCTCCCTGGTATGGTTTGTCCATTTTCTCTCTAGTGTACAATACTTGAGTGTCTTCCTATCTTGTAAGTGTTGTGGTTTCTGATAAGGGCATTGTTGTGCCAGATGATTTTCTCCACAAATATAACATTTCTTGTTTGTGTTTATCCTAGAGTTTATCAGATTAGTTTTAGTGCTTACCTCTAGGGCTTTAGCAATAGCCTGAGCCAACTCTTCTGCTGGAGGAATTTTGTCTTCATAAGATCTGGGTTGATCAAATGCTAACAAATCTTGACCTCTGTTGTCCTCCAAATCTATTGCTTCCTTAACACAGGCTGCTAAATCAGGACATCTCCTATAGTACACTAGGGTCCTTAATTGGGCACTTCTCAATCCCTCAATGAATAAGGATACTTGTTTTGCCATGGAAGGTACTTCTTCTCTTGGGCATCTATCAATGTACTGTTTAAACCTTCTGGCTGCTTCTCTAACATTTTCCTCCTTTTGTTGTTTGAAGCTGTGTATCAATGTGGCTGTACTATGTTTGATTCCGGTCTTAGAGAATTCACCAATGAAAGCTTCTAAGAAAGATTCAATGTCTAGGTACATTTCTTTTCTCAAAGGAATGAACCATGATAAAGCTGGCCCTGTTAGGGTTAGACCAAATGCTTCAAATTGTACCTTGTAATCTTCTACTTCCTCTGCTCTAATCAATTGTCTAAATTCTGCTGCATGAGCATGAGGATCTGAATACCCCTCATATTGGTTCTTCATGCATTTGGCTACTTGGTATGGTCTAAGCATCCTACCCTGAGGTTGCCAATGAGGTCTTCTTCTGAGTGGGAAGTCATTGTTTCCTTCTGGTTCTCTGTCAAAGGGATTTGGTGAAGCATGTGTCCTTCTCCCATGATGTTGCTCATTATTAGTGTAGTTTTCATTTGGTCTAGGTATATCTGGTTGTCCCATGTTATGTTCCCAAGGTCCTTTGTCAGCACATTGCCCTAGATCATTTGAATTTTCTGGATCTTGAGAGAAGATGTATACACATCCTTGCCTGTCTTCATATCTTCCATCTTTGAATTGGGCTACTGGAGTTATATTCAGGGGAACTTCTAAATTTCTCAGTCTAATGAGGAATTTATGCATTCCATCCTGGTATACATAGGTTCCAAACCTATTTGTATACATGTATTTAAGGATGTTTCTAAAATCCCCAGTTTCTATTGACTCATTTGTTTCATTTAGGTTTTCCATGTTATTTTCTTGGCCTAAACTTCTTTCTGATCTTTTATTACTTCCTGGCTCTTTTTCCTTCCTTGTTAGGTCTGGTTTAGGAATTGAATTTATTTTATTTCCAGACCTTAGTATCATTCAACTATTTTTGACAAATTCCTAATACTCAAAAGAGTGTTTGTCACAGTTTCCTAACCAATATATTGGTTTTCCACAATTTTCTGTCCAAAATTGTGTGTGTTTTAATTTTCTTCCTATGTTTTGTGCTTTTCACAACTTCTTAATGAATTTAGGGTTTTTTCACGATTTTCTACTGCCAGTAGTGTTTTTTCACAAATTTCAGATGAAAATCGTGTTTTTCACGATTTTATCATGCAATTAGACTTTTTCACAATTTTCTGATGAACTTGATGTTTTTCACAATTTTGTGCCTACCTGTGAGTTTTTCACGATTTTCTGTTGAAAATCGTGTTTTTCACGATTTTCTACTTACTTGTGAGTTTTTCACGATTTTGTGTTGAAAATTGTGTTTTTCACGATTTTGTGTGAAAATCGAGTTTTTCACGATTTTGTGTTGAAAATCGTGTTTTTTACGATTTTGTGTTCAAAATCGTGTTTTTCACGATTTTGTGTTCAAAATCGTGTTTTTCACGATTTTGTGTCAAAATCGTGTTTTTTGCGATTTTGTGTCAAAATCGTGTTTTTTGCGATTTTGTGTCAAAATCGTGTTTTTTGCGATTTTGTGTCAAAATCGTGTTTTTTACGATTTTGTGTCAAAATCGTGTTTTTTGCGATTTTGTGTCAAAATCGTGTTTTTTTGCGATTTTGTGTCAAAATTGTGTTTTTTTTTTTTTTTTTTTACGATTTTGTGTCAAAATCGTGTTTTTTGCGATTTTGTGTCAAAATCGTGTTTTTTGCGATTTTGTGTCAAAATCGTGTTTTTTGCGATTTTGTGTCAAAATCGTGTTTTTTTGCGATTTTGTGTCAAAATCGTGTTTTTTGCGATTTTGTGTCAAAATCGTGTTTTTTGCGATTTTGTGTCAAAATCGTGTTTTTTGCGATTTTGTGTCAAAATCGTGTTTTTTTACGATTTTGTTCCCAGACAATCGTGATTGCTCACAGATTGTAAAAAACACGATTTTCTTATGAAAATCGCGTTCTGGGAATCGCGATGTTGATGGCACTTTTCACAGAATCGCGATTTTGTCCAAAATTTGGCAGATTTTCAACTTATTGCCTTTTTCAATATTTTTTCACCTATAGAATCGCCTTATCAAAATTTTAACATGCAATGAAGAAATTTCTTGAAAAACTTTTTTTTTCTTACTGAAAACCAACAAAACACAGGAAATCGCGATTTCGTGATTTTACTTTTTCCTACTTTTTTGTGTTATTTTATCACTTTAATGCAAAAAATATGTACTCAAAATACTGCTAGACTTTTTACCTTGCTTGCCAAGTTGAAAATATCTCCAAAGCTTGCGTGTAGCAGAAAATCGCGATTTTGATCGACTCTGCACACTCTCTCTCTCACTCACTCTCACTCAAATGAATTTTTCTTTGAATTTTAGATTTTTATAGTGTTCAGAAAATCGCGATTTTGTGTGATTTCTATTTTTCCTCACTCTTTCACTTGTTCAACTTCACTTACTCAATCTTAATGACTCCCTCTACACTTTCTTATGTCAAGTACCCAAATTTACAACATATTCCAAAAAACTTTCTTTACAGAAAATCGCGATTTTGTATAGAGAATCGTGTTTTTTCTGTAGATCTTTTCTTGTGCAAATTTTGAGTATTCTATGTCCTTGCCTTCTCTCAATATCCTTCACAACTTCAATACATGAGTCACCTGAAAAGTTATTTCAAAACAACACTTTTTACAGGAAATCGCGATTCTGTTCAGAGAATCGTGTTTTCTAATTTTCTGGGTTTTTTGATAATTTTTTTATTTTTTAAGCTTTCTTTCTCTTTGTTTTGCTTCAATTCCTTCTTTTCTTTGTAATTAACTCTGCTCCTGAATTTTTGCACCAAAATCACAATCTTCCTCAGAGAATCGCGACTTTGTGCAGAAAATCGTGTTTTTCTCTATTTTTGATTTTATACCACTTTGAGTAGTTTTTTCTTCTTGATTACCTTCAAAACCCTTCAACAACTTCAATTCAACTTTCACTTAAAATGTTATTTCAAAATCAATCACTTTTCTCAGAAAGTCGCGATTCTGTGCAGAGAATCGTGTTTTTTAATTTTCTGGTTTTTTGATCATTTTTTGCTTTCTTTTCCAGTTTTTCACAATCACTCCTAACCACAACACCTCACTTCAACTTCTTATCAAGAAAGGAAATTTGTTTGATTGTTTTTGATGAGTTTTGTGAATTTGTTTGGTATTTTTGCCCTAAAAATAAAGGTGAACACTTTACTTAGGGTTTCTGGTTTTGGAAATCAACTGATCCTATGGTTCTTGATTGGTTATGAGTTCCTATGTCCTTAGCTATCACTAAAGTACCAAAGAAAGGTTCTCCAATGAAAAAGTGTTATGAAAGGCAATCAAATTTTGTAAAGATAAACTCAATCATATGATTTTTTTCAAAATGCAGCACAACTCAAGATTTAATGCTCAGACTTGGTCAACAACTGAATCACTCATTCTTACATCTAGCTACTTTAACTGTCCTTTCCTTAATATCACCATGTTATCTTCCCAAGATCACCCATGGTGTCTAGTACTTGGGCAAAAAGAAATCTAGAATTGCAAGAATAGATTCAAGTTACCTCCATCTTCAGCTTCTTGGCTCAAATCCTCCACACTCCTGCACTTTTACTTCACCAAAATGATGAGCAACTATCAATTTACAAAGATTTCAGCACTTCCACTTCTACAAGACATCCATTGCCTTCTTCTTCCCTAAAGACAAACAATGATATCTACCTATTCATGTGCACTTTTCCTAATTGATGAGCTTTACCTTGTTCACCATCATCAACTGAAGATCCAGCAAAGGTCCAACTTCAAAGAAGTTCTTGGAATGTTCCCCGGCAACGGCGCCAAAAAATGTTTTATTTTGGACTCCAAGTTGTCCTCTCCAATCATGAAGTAACAAAGAATCAACAAATCATCTTTATTTTGTCAATCCTAGGAATATCCATAAGACCACAGCCCCTTCAAGATAATAGATTCAAGGAAATAAGAGATTGATGGCTGGATTGCTGAGAGAAATTGAAGATGAAGAGAAAATCTTGAATTTACCATAACTAAGGCAAATCTCCATCATTTTCTATGTTCTTTATGTCAAAACCATGCCATTTCATTAGCAGAATACAAATATGAACTCAAAATTGAAAAATATCACCTGTGTCACAAAGACGAGACAATCGCGATTCTGTACCAACAGACGATTTTCACAATTTTGGAATTTCCTTCAGTCCTTTTCCACTTATTACAGCAATAGGTCTCTCTCTTCATACAACTTACTCAGTAATACACAAATTTGATTCACAAATCTCCATGATTAAGCAAGAGACAAGCTCACACATCAAAGGAAATACACTCAACAGGAGAAAACACGATTTTGCAGAAACTCTTTCTTCTCTATTGATAGCTTGAGCAAATGACTAACCAACCTCTCCAAAATAGAGAAAATTGACTTATATACATTTTCAAGTGTCCCTTTTCACACTTGAAATTAGGTCTTTTTCTCTAATTTTCTAAAGAAATGCTATCTAAGAGTTTCTAAAAATTCTACAAAAATTACATGAGATCCTCAACCACATAAGGAAGACTCTTCCTTATTTTTACAATCATTGCATAAATATTTTACAAGTTTTTTGACTTTTTACTAATTTTTTACATCAAAAATGCTCTTCCAAAAATACACCTTCCAACACGAGGAACCCTGTGTTCCATGCTCGCACTAAGCACATTGAGGTGCATTATCACTATGTCAGGGAGAGGTTCTCTGCTGGGGAGATCAGCTTGGCATATGTGCCCACGCAGGAGAACATTGCAGACCTTTTCACGAAGGCTCTGCCTAGGGAGAAGTTTGAAGCTTTCCGCAAAGCTTTGGGCTTACTTGCTTTTGTGGAGTGATTTCCACATAGCTTGGCACTTCCTTATACATGAGTGCCAGCTCCTTGTTCACCGCATCATTCCTAGGGGGGATTTGTTGACATATTTAGGGAGTGATGTGTGTGAACACACTAGGACCACCGGGGCACTTTTTTCCCTCTTTAGGAGGTTGTTTTCCCCCGGCTTGTATATACGCCTATTGCCCTAATGGGCTACTTATCTTTTTACATTCTCTAGTAATACATTCAATATTGTGTGTTTGTGCTCCAAGCTTCTTCTTCTTCCTTGTGTTGTTCGCATGCTTCCGCAGACGTCTATCTCCAATAGCTCGCTTCGCTTGCACAAAAGGAGCAAAGCTTTTGCCTCGAACTACTCTGATATCAGTGAAGTAATTTGATGGCGATGCACCACAGTGCACTCTGCTTCTTGCGCTCTCCACAATGATATCCTCATTGTAGAAAACCGAGCTCCTAAGGGCGCACATAGTACTCAGCACAGAGACTGTAGAATACACAAAAAAACACAGTACATACGGAGCATGAAGACAGACTTCTTAGGTCTTACAAATGCGGTCGAACTTACAATCTGTGACTAACCATGCCAATATATGTTTTATTAAAGAACATATCCAAAGAAGTGTCCAGTGGCCATTTGGCCTTTCACATGGACACTAACGATAACAGACTCTTACTTGTAACCTTTGTGACTCTGCCTAAAAGGCAGCACTGCGTTCTTCCAATTCTTGATACTCTTGTTGTAATTGATATGCACATTGGATTAACATATTGAATGAAGTCTTTACATTATGAGATGTGTGTTGGAGAATTCCTCTCCTATTTGCAGTAGAAAGTGTAGAAGACCTTCTGAGGATCAAGACTTTTGCCAACAGCTAAACCTTCAAATGAAAACTAGTACCAACTGAAAAATGCAATGAACTTGAAACTTTGGTCACTCAAACTAGAGATAAGCTTTCCAATGAATGTTTAAACACTAAAATTGGATACATATATTGAGAGATATGACTCTCACAAGTAGACTACCCAAAAATGGGTGTGCGGCTGGACATACTCTATGAGAGTGAACTGAACGAAATGACTCAAACCAAATGAACTAGCTACAAGGGGACTTCCACGCCTTCTTCCTTTGTTCTTGAGTGTCCTCCTTGCCTCTTTTATAGCCAAGTGACCAAAATCTCTCATGATGAGTTTGAGAGCTCTTCTCCATCATTTCTCCACTACTTTGGAGAACCACTCCTCTTATAGTTCAGTTTTTGGATTTGATTCTCTTTTGGCCTCCACTACTTGCTGAAGTAAATGCTTCCATTTTTCATTTTTGTATTTTCCTTCTACTTGAAGAAAATCCTTTTTGCAAAAATATATACGAGCTTACTTCTTTATTTTTAACACTCCCCCTCAAGCTCACATGTGAGCTTGCACCTTCAGCCATATCCTACAAGTTGATGTCGTCCGTAAACCTCTTTAGCTTAGAAGCATCTAGGGACTTTGTAAGCATGTCTGCAACCTGGTCATTAGTTCCAATGAAGCATCCTTGCTCGAAACTTTTTCTCAAACATAATGATAATGCACTTCTATGTGATTGCTTCGTGCATGAAACATTGGATTGTTTGTCAAGTGAATGCTTGACATGTTGTCACCATAAATTGGAATGGTCTCCACCTACACATCAAGATCAGCCAAGAGCTTCTTAATCCACATAGCTTCACAAGTTGCAAAGGCTAAACCTCTATATTCAGCTTCTGTAGATGATAGTGTAATAGTAGGTTGCTTCTTTGAGCTCCATGTGACTGGTTTGCTACCTATCATGAACACATAACCTGAAGTGGATCTTCTATCTTCCTTCGAACCAGCCCAATTAGCATTACTGAAGCCCTTTACCTGCAATTCTTCATCATATCTATAAAACAATGCATGATTGACAGTGTGCTTCACATATCTTAGCACTCGTTTGGCTGAATTTAAATGTTCACTTGTTGGAGCTTGCATAGCTTCACATTTGTGTCCATAGGTTGAGTGAGTGCTTTGCATTCACTCATTCCAAATCTGAAAAGAACATCCAACAGGTACTTTCTTTGCATCAAGTAAATGCCATCTTTCCCGTAGACTATCTCAATGCCTAAAAAGTATTTTAGCTCACCAAGATCTAAAATTTTAAACTCCTTACCGAGTTTCCTTTTGATCTCTTGTATTCCTATAACATTACTTCCTGTTATGATGAGATCATCAACATATATGCAAATATATGCCTGCTTGCCTTCTTCTTTCTTCATGTAGAGAGAGGGATCTGCATTATTTGGACTATACCCACACCTTGTGAGGTACTCGACCAATCTTTGATTCCAAGCACGTGGTGTTTGCTTCAGCCCATACAAAGCGTTCTTCAATCTACAAACAAAGCGTTCTCATGTATACCTCTTCTTGAAGTTCACCATTGAGAAAAGCATTTTTTATGTCAAGTTGATATAATGGCCATCTCCTTGCTGCACTCACTGCAATCAAGGTTCTAATTATTCCCATCTTTGCAACCGGCCTAAAAGTCTCTTCATAGTGGATGCCGTGAGTTTGCTTGAATCCTTTTGCTACTAGTCTAGCTTTATGCCTTGCTAGAGAACCATCAACATTTCTCTTTATTTTAAACACCCATTTATTTGGAACAATCTTCATACCTTCAGCCTTTGGAACTAGCTCCCATGTGTGATTGTCCTTGAGAGCTTTCATCTCTTCTTGCATAGCTTCTTGCCATTCTTTTTGGGTACATGCTTCTTCATATGCATCCGGTTCTTTGTTTTTGACCACCTGTGTCATATATACAAAATGCTTTGCAATAAAACTATCATAGCTCAGCCTTTGAATTGGATACCTTGCTCTCAAAGACCTCCTTTCATTTTCTTTTGAATATTTCTTCTTCAACGAGTTCAACTTTACCTTTGGTGTGATCACCTCTTCATACTCTTATTCACTTGCATTTGAATCACTATTTTGGGAAGCAATTTCAGCTTTAGATCTTTCATAACATGATGTTGGTGATGAGGAATGACTCCTTAGTCTCTCCTTCCATGTTGAGCTTTCTCCAAGTGATGGAGAAGCTTCTGGACTTGACATTTGAGTGCTTATTTGCTGAAATTCTTCTTGGACAGCACCTCCATCATCTTTGCAATCTTCTTGAAGAATCTTCTCTTTCCCTTTGTCTCCAAACCATGGTCTTAGCTCATCAAATACCACATCTCGTGAGACTCGTAGATCCTTTGTCACCGGATTGTAGCACCTATATCCCTTTTGCTCCGATGAATATCCAATGAAAATACATTTTTTTACTTTGCCTCCATCTTTGTCCTTAGTTCTTGAGGGATGTGAACATAACACACACATCCAAAAACTTTGAGATGTGTAAGGTCATGTTTCTTACCGGAATAAACCTCCTCGGGAGTCAGATTATGCACTTCAGCCGTTGTGCACTTGTGGTGTATGTGTATAGTGACGTGGTTGTGAGTGTTTGTGAACCTAGCATCTGAGGAGCAGGAGCATGTATGAATTGTTCCATATAGATATGTAATGAGGTGGGGCGATTGTGGCAAGTGAGGTATGGGAAAACATGGATGAGGCGGATGGAAAGTGTGGATCCCTAGAAAGGGGAAGGTGTGAATATGGGTAAGCAGAGAAACCTACACTACCTTTTGTGGGTTGTAGGTGTCCTTCTGTGCTACGTAGTAGTGGTTGTCCAATGATGGGCTTGAAATGCAAAAATGGTGAAGTGATAAAAGGGTTGGTAATGGAAAAAAAAGGATGGTATGAGATGTTGGTTCATGAAAGGAAAAGGAGGATGAAGAGGCTATGGTTTGGGCCATGGTTGTTATTACAACAACGGTCTCTGTAGTGGTTGGTGGTGGGGGTGGGGAAGATGGAGGAGATGGAGGGTGATGGGTGAGATTGGCAATGTCTGTACAAATGTTTCAGCTGTAAGGTCTATGGTGGTGGTTGGGGTAGTTTTCGGCTCGATGGTAGGTTCAGGTTCAGTTACTAGGATTCATATATTCTTGCCTGCCCGTGGTCGTGTATCCACGCTACACTGGTCGTAGCAGACAAATTGTCAAACTACTGTGTAGACAACCTCCTGAACTCCCAAGGATTCTGACAATTATTTGAGGGAGGTGATGAAATGTTGGTCCACACCTTCTTCTGCTAACATCTGCTCTATCAGTGCTTGGCCTGATGCAAATGAAAGTCTGTGCCTTTCTTGCATTGCTTTGATCGTGTCATATAATTTTTGTAACTAGGCAGTGTATGCCAGAGCACCTACAAGTTCTGGTACTCTTTGCTGCTCATCTCAATATCTTTCTTCATGCCCTTCCTCACCTTCTTCAGATTCTTCATCTTTTGCGTCGTCTTCATCCTCTTCTTCATCCACATTGATAGTGGTAATGGATGCTTGTGATGTTGTTCCTTGCAGTTGAGCTCCTTGCAATTGTTGTTCTTCTTTTGCTTCAAGATTCACTTCCTTGCATAACTTATGGATGTCTGCTTCCATAGTTGGCCAATATACCCCTAACCTTTGCAGAGTCTAGAGGGTTCTTTGCTTAGAGTGATGTTGCTGAAGTGCACCTGCATGTGCTAGTTGCAACCATTTTGCATGCTCGTCATCTTCTACACAACAAGGCAGTATGCCTTGATTGGTGTGCTTGTACATGCTACCTGCCATTATGTGATATTTTTAGGACCTCATTACTTCTTTATCTTTGGCTCTCAATACTGGATGTTTAGGTCCAAAGGTGAGGATAGACACTATATTCTTGGCCCATTCAAGCACTACTTCTAGGTTGAACAAGTAAGCATCAGGAAGGTCATCTAACACTCCCTGAGGGGACTCTCCTGAAGTTAGTTTGGAAAGGTGATCTACCCTAAGGTGAGTTCTTCCTTTCCTAACCACAACTTCAAAGTCATATTCCATGAGTAAGAGGAACCATCTTACTAATCTGCTAGTATTGCAAGGTTTGTTCACTAGATATAATAGTGCTTGATGGTCTGTAAAAAATCTAAACTTACTTGCAAGCAAATAATGTCTAAACTTCTTAACTGCATATACCATGCCTAATCCTTCTTTTTCAGTAGTGGTATAATTTTGTTCAACTGCATTGAATTGTCTATTGGCATAAGCAATTAGAAGATCCATATTACCTTCGCCAGTGGGTTGTGCTAACACACACCGGATTGAATAGTTGGATGTATCCACTTGAACATGGAATGGTTTGTTCCAACCTGGGGTATTCAAGATTGGTGCTGAACATTTAATCGTCTCTTAAGCTCCTTAAAGTTGTCCGTCCACTCAAAGTTAGTCAACAGAGAGTATAGAGGCTTTGCAATGATTGCATACATATGAATGAATCATCGATAATAGCCGCAATGCCCCATGAAAGCTTGTACTTCCTTAACATTCTTTGGTCTAGGTAGCTCTGCAATAACTCTAACTTTCTCCTCATCGGTGGATATGCCATTCTTTGACACTGTGTCCTAGAATCTTGCCTTGCCTGACCATAAAAACACAATTTTTTGGGTTCAAGCAGATCTGATATTCTCTACATTTGTCAAAGATTTGTTTGAGTTCAGGTATATGTGTTTGTCTAATGTTGGAATGAGCACAGAGATCATCAACATAGACTTCCAAGTTTTTCCTCAAGAACTCTTTAAAGACATGACACATCAACCTCTGAAAGGTAGCCGGTGCATTGATAACCCCAAAAGGCATTACCCAAAATGTGAATATGCCCCATTTTGTAGCAAAAGCTATCTTATGCTGATCTTCCAGAGCTATGGCCACTTGATTGTAACCAGAGAATCCATCAAGGAGGCTATATACTTCCTTGCCTGCCACTCTTTCTAATAGATGTTCAATGAGAGGAAGCGGATAACTATCTCTAATAGTGGTTGCATTAACCTTCTTCAAGTTAATGCATACACATAGCTTGCCATTCTTCTTGGGCACCACTACAATGGGGGATACTCATTCAATGTGCTCAATCTCATAGATAAATCTGGCTTCTACCAATCTATCTATCTCTTCCTTGATCTTGGTAGGGTAATTGTGTATGGCTTTTGCTTAGAGGGTTTGGCTTCTGAGGTCATGGGAATCGTATGTGAGCATATCTCAGGGTCAACTCCTTTCAGGTCCTTATGGCTCCATGCGAACACATCTCTGTATTCTCTTAGCAAGGCTACCAACTCTTGCTCCTCATCCTCTGTCAAATCATGTCCTATGTACGTACATTGTTCTTCACCCTCTTCTATGGTCACAATGATTTTTTTCTGTTTTCTCTTTGTTAT
The DNA here is from genome assembly GCA_020310875.1 of Ceratopteris richardii. NCBI lineage: Eukaryota > Viridiplantae > Streptophyta > Polypodiopsida > Polypodiales > Pteridaceae > Ceratopteris > Ceratopteris richardii. Next base: position 6,676,201 of record CM035406.1, read on the forward strand.
CATAGGCCTCTCCTACTAGTGCTTCACATTTAGGCATTCTGACCATGACTTTCCTATCTTCTATCTCATAGTTCTTGAAATTTTTAGGGGCTTCAAATAAAGATTCCTCATTTAGTAAGGCTTCTCTCTTCTTTCTTTTCTTTCCTTTGCTCTTGGTGGTTACCTGTGTGGCTAACCTCACATCATTTGTAAGTTCTTCGTGCTCTTTGGGGTGAACTTCTACTTCATATAGGAATTCTCCTTTTTTGCACAAAAAGGATCCATAACAATTGACTCTAGATTTGAGTCACTTGCTTCCACTAGTACATCAATGCTCGGCTCACATTCTTCAAGAACTGAATCACACATAAGTGGTTCTATAGTGAAGACTGAAATGTCATAGCCATCATCATCGCAATGTGGTGTCCATTGTTCTTCATTGATGGCTACATCCATTGTTGCTAGGATTTCTGCCCAACCATGAGGTTCAAACTCTTTGTTTGGGAAAACTACAGGTGCATAGGCTGGGTCTCGTATTGATCTATGGGTTTCCTTTGCACCTACCTCTCTAGCCTTTTTTCTCTCCTCTTCGTCTTCTGCCACTTTGCACATCCATAGGTGAGTGTCTTCATGCATCCATGAGGATCCTGATCCTATGGAATGCACTGACTATGTATCATCATTGGCTCTATGGATGGGATTCCACTATATGGGGGGCACGTCTCTATGAGAGTAGTCCTTGAGATGGACTTTGGTTGTAACACCTAAGTGTTGCAGATACAAGGAATTGGTTCCCCAATCCTGTACCACTTGCAACTGTCTCCTGAATGGTCTTCCTAAATCATCTCATAGGCCAGATTTTTGCTGAAGTCACATATAGCAAAAGTATGTTCAAACTCTACACCACAAGTAGTGAGAGTTATCCCTTCAAGTAGCCCTAAAGGTCTCTCTATGTGACCATCAGCCATCTGTAGTTTCATTCTTGTTGGTCTGAGTGCCGGTTTGCTCCAATGCTTCCATGGGGAAGTGGTAGCAATAGCAACTCCTGCACCTGATTCCAAAATAGCCTTGGTTGTGTAACCTTGGTTTCTTCACCTTCTCTCATGTCTCCTATCTTATCCAAGGGTATTTCTAGCACTGTTCTATGAGATTCTACCTAGGAATGAGGTTTAGCTATTTCTCTCACCTGATTGGCTACATGTTTCCACAATTCTAGCTTAACCTTGAGTAGCTCCTCTAAAGTGAGATTGCACACTGCACTTTAGTATTCTTTACTACCTCCATGTTCCTAGGTATGACCTATTGAGATTTTCTTGAACGGTTGCACACTTTACTGGAATCACATTTGTTGGAGTTGGAGGTTGCTGAGCTAACACAAGATCTATTGAGATTTTCTTCAATGGTTGCACACTTTACTCGAATCACATTTGCTGGAGTTGGAGGTTGCTGAGCTAACACAGGCCGAGGCCTTTGTTGAGCCTGTTAGGATGGCTGATAGGGTTGCTGGGGCCTACCATACTGTGGATATGGTGGGTACTGGTTCTGGTATCTCCCTTGTTGTGGATATGACTGTGGATAATTTTTCCTAATAGCTAGCTTGTTATAAGGGCAGTCTTATGCAGTGTGATTAGTGTACCTCCTTTCTATGGTGTAGTATTGACTGTTCGGGTTCACTTGAGGTTGTGCCACGATTGGACACACATTAGCCATGTGGTCTCCTCCACAGGTGTAGCATTGTTTTACTGGGGCAAATCTAGGTATCTGTTTGCCGGAGACTCCTAGTTTTTGAGCTACCTTCTCTGCAAGTTCCTTGATAGATGTTGATTGTTTGGAAGTGAGGCTAGTAGAGCTATCTGAATCTTTATAGATTTTGGAAAGCTCTAATTCCTCCCTTATATTATCCTCAATGTCTATGCACATGTGTAATACACTCTTCTATGGATCTAGAGTCCTTCAAGTACACATAAGATCTCAATTTGGTACTCAACAATCCATTTAAGAACAAGGCCACTTGTTTGGCTGGAGTGGGTAACTCTAGCAATGGGCATCTCTCTAGGTATTTGTAGCTCAGTGATGAGTAGCACAGTGATGAGTAGCACCTCCTTTAATGTCAATCCGGGAAGACATGAGGATGTGTAGCTCAATGATGAGTAGCACCTCCTTTAATGTCAATCCGGGAAGACGTGAGGATGGTATGAAGACCTCGAGCAAGTGGCGGCACAAGTGCGTGAGTGAGAAGCACACAAGCATGCACACACATACACACACACGCGCACACAAGGCAAGACAAAGAGTGAGAATCAATGGAGCTTTTTAGATTACTTTCAAAATGCTCTTACACGTTCGTTTCAATTACAATCTAGCCCAAAAAATGAGCTCTCTAGCTCCTTTTATAGTTTTTGACTAGCTTTTGGCCCTGTTCAGACCTAGTGTCCGGCCTAGTTAAAAATTAGGTTCCAGGGCTTATTTGGGGGTTCAAACGAGATCTAAAAATTATGAAAATTGGTACGCAACTACTTCTAAGGCTCCTCAAGCTCAAGGACTCCTTGGCTTGCACAAAATGGAGCTACAAAAATGTGAAATGAGATTTACAATGATTATTAGTGATAAAAATCACTGTTGTTGTAGGGATTTCTTCTAGTGATCTGCCATACATATCTTCAAGCTCCCTACTTGCTCTTCTTCCCTGCATGTCCATCTCTCTGATTTGCATTAATGTCTTGAAAAAATATTGGCCTACTTGCCAGATCTTCTTTGACTGCCCTGTTTGCTTGTGCTGTCCCTTCGCTCTGACTCCCTTCTTTGACTTTCACGTCTTGTAGATCCTGATGTACCAAGGCTACTGCCAACACCCCCCCCACTCTCGCGTCTGTCGCCCCTGACAGACCCTTGTCTAGCTGCTTTTTGTACGTAGTATTGTACAACATCGGCGGCGAGGTGGTGTTCTTCTAACCTGAGTCCCCTTGCTAGATCTGTCAGCAATGCATCCCAATTGACTGGCCCTGGGACATCTGGATGTGGCACCCGTAGCTGCTCTGAGTGAATGGTTCGCTCCACAGCAAATAAATGGAGGAGATGTGAGGGTCTGGGTACAAATATTTCTGAGTGGTATTCCCAGAACCCTGTTATGAACATCTCTTCGAATGTTTGTTTAAAGCAAGCCGGGAGGTATTTTATTCTGGCGTGCCAAGCGTATATCACCTCTATGGAAGGAGTGGTGCTCATGTCATACACTAAATCTTGGTTTCCTGTAAGGAATCCGACGCCTGAGAAGTGTGGGTCCTTGATATTCTTGAATGTCCTGAATGTAATAAGCATTAACTCAAAAATTTTCATGCACATCTGGGCCATTACATCAGGGGTATTCTTTAATCGGAGGCTCCAGTGCCTTATAGTGGAGATCATGTAATTGACGGTGGGGGGCCCTTGAGGGGGTGCTAGATAGACGTAGTTTAACCATTTGGCGCATCCCTTGATATTCTTGACTGCAATGGTAAACTCTGGCCATGTACGTCTGCGGAGTACAGGAACATAACAAGGGTTATATTTAATAAAAAGAGGCATATTCGTCCAGGTGCGAACCATCTCCGGATAGGTTTCGAGGAGTCGGATCCTCCAAGTGGGTTGATGAATGGAGCCTTTTTTAGCACTCTCTGGGATGTCATCTGGCCCAAATTGTGTGGCAAACGTTGGAGGTTTGCCACATTTATGTTGGATTTCTGCATTGTAGTCCGCCAGGAGTATACAATAGGGCACATATTGATCATCATTGGTTCCGATCCATCTATGGTGGGACATGCTGCGGAAGTATTCTGATTTAATAATAGTGTCCTCTATCTTTGCCATGGATTGGATCTGAACTGCTACTCGATCTTCATGAGTTGATGCCGTTTTCTCTAGTGTCTGGAGCCACTCAGGTACTTCGATTTCTAGCGTATCCATTCCTTCTGCCGTTTGTTCACCACCTGGCATTGGCATAGGAACGTAAGGTTCCTCATACGTCTCATCTACCTCGATGGGTACCAAATCCTCGGGTTCTGGTTCGACAACTGGAGAGGGTTGCCTTTCATGTGTGAGTAATCTTGCTTGTAATTCGGCCACCTGCTCTTTCAATGCCTTGACTTCCTCTGAAGTCGTGGTCGTTTCCGTGACTTTGGGTGCTGTCTGTTGCTCTTGGAGTTGATTGCGCAGCGCATCCCGTTCCCTTTCCAAGTCATCATGAGCTTCTAATAGATCTGCATAGCTGTCCAAGATGGTCTTCATTGTCTCTGAGGGCACCGCTTTAAACTGCTCTGGATCAATTTCGTGTGGAGCGCCTTCCATTGCTGCTTCTAGATTAGCTTCATTTTGCTGCTGCAGCCTCTTGTTTTCTTCTAGGGCGGCCGCCATGTGTTTTCTAAGAAGTGCCAGGTTACGCCGGACTTTGAGATTATCGGCTTGATATACCTCGAGCAGAGCTTCTAGTTGTTTGGCACCTGATTCTGTCGATGGTTGGGGTGCTGCCAGTAATGTCTGGTGAGCCTGCTCAAGCGTCGCGTGGCGTTGATTCAGTTCTGCATTTTCCGTTTGTAGAATGTGAAATTGTGTTTGTAAATTCTGGTGGTGCGTTTCCAGTTGCTGATACCGGTTGTCCAGAGCTTTGTACTCATGTTGGAGCTGGTATACACATTGGTTTAATGCAAAAAATATGTTATTTACATTAAATAATGTTGGGAAAGGTGAAGATGCAGGGGGAATGGGGGCGGGAATGGGAGAGGTGAATGCTGTGGATGTAAGTGGAGATGTGGGTGGAGGAGGTATGGGTGATGAAGGTGGCATTGGGGGAGGGAGCGGTGCTGTGGCAGGTGATGTTTCCATCGTGTCAACTGTTTGAGTGACTGTGTAGATGGGAATCGTTGGTGGAGTGGATGTGACATCGGTGAACAGGGTGGTGAAGGTAGGCATGGTGACTCCCCCGAATTGGATTCCCGGGGAGAGTGGGATGCCCATGACAACGGTAATGGTAGTGGATGTGGTAGTGTTAGTGTCCTGCGGTGGAGTGAATTGTGTAGTGTGAGGTGGGGATGGTGGTGATAACGGTGTTTCGTGATATTCTTCTGCTTGCGTTGACTCGCCAGGTGCTGATGTATTGATGTGAATTTGCTTTCCGGACCTCCTGGGACGAGTAGGAACTCTCTTTTCAAACCTGTGGATGTAGGCCATTGCTTCATGGATGGCCTCGTCTAGTCCTACAGCGTCGGCATGAAGGTTCATGGACTCAATGAACAAATCATCCACACCTTCCTCCGCTAGCAAGTCGTTCATGAGTCTTTTGCCCTGTTCGAGAGACATCTTATGCTGTTCCTGAACCAGTCGCATGGTTCGATATAGTCTCTTGATCTGTGCCGAATATGCTGGGGCACTTGCTAACTCGGAGAGTTCGTCATATCCTTGCTGTTGTTCTTCGTCGGCTTCTTCTTCGTCTCCTCCTGCCTCTTGTTCGTCTACATCGACTTCTACCACTCGGGGTTGGGTGGGGGCCGATGTTGTTTTGGGTCGTGGTTCCTGATCTCGCGCTGCTTCCGCTTCGAGGTTTGAGTCATAGATTAATCGGGCAATTTCTTCATCCGTGAGGTCCTCAAGAGTGAATCCCTGCGGGAATTCTAAATCGGATGGAATGGGTGGAAACACCAGATTAGGCCCCTCCGTGCTTGGTCGTGGTAGCCGGATTGTGAATGGCCTAACTCGTCGTGTCTGTGGAGGGGTGATTTCTGGTGTGGCGGTAGCTCCCCTTGGTTGGGCACAGGGTAGTTGGACTCCCCCTCTCATCTTCTTGGATGGGGGACCTGCTGTTGATAATCTTCTTTGGAATTCTTGGACTCGGGACCATACGAGTGCCCGCTGAACAGGCACGTCATAAGCCAAGCATCTGTAGATTATTCTGGTCAAAGCACAACACCCGTGGAGTACATTCTTCTGTTTCTTGTTCCACCTTTGATGTGCTAGGTGGATCTGGTCTATGATCCAGTGTGGCACATTGATGGGCAGGCTTTCGGTTTCTGCTAGATATAAACTGAACCATATTTTTTTCGGGGGCATTGTGAATCGTTCTTGGGCGGGAAACGCAAACTGCTGCATGACGGTTCGCAGGTGAAGCGCAATGGTAGGTGTCATCGCCACCATGTCCTTGAGCTTATTAAGATCCTTGTGCTTCATTCGACCTGGAACCATGGTTTCCTTTTCTGTTGGGATGTGCATGCCATACATAGCCAACGCTTCTCTTACCAGATTGAGGGTCAACTTGAATCTTTTGAGCTCATTACCCGGCAGCAGTGATGGCAACACAAAGGTGCTGTCGCCGCCCTTGACTCTGCTTGGCGTGATTGTACTGATCAGATATGAACATCGTAAAAAATCCGGCTTTGGTATGTGGGTCCTGAAATAACTTTCCACACCTGCTTTGACCCAAACTGATCTCATAACTTCAGCATTTTGGTAGCTTTCAAATTCGCGTGTGAAAAAGTGGTATCGACCCCATTTGCCATTGAACTCCAATTCTGCTTCCCAGAAGTAGGTTCCATCGCCCAGTGGTCCAGCAACATCACTGAACCAATGCGCATGCTTACCTACTTGAGAAGTGTGTCCTTGAGGAGGGTCCTGGATGGGGAGCACATGCACTTCTTGAAGCTCTTGTGGTCTTGCGGTGAGACGTGGCTCAAGGAGAAGTGTTTCTATGTCCACGATCTGGGGACCAGATCCGGCTTGAGAGCTGGTACCTGCTTCTGCCATGGCCCTGTTTGCTGATTGGTTCTGTGAGAATATAGAACCAAGTGTTAACATTGTAATGGACAAGATAAATCCGTTGTTGTCCTCGTTACAACATTAACATAAGGTAGATGGTGAGTTAGTGGTTAGTGAGTGCATTAAGACAGTGTGTGTAGTTAGTGATTGTGTTGTCCTAGGAAACTATTGCAGTTAGTAAGTGGGTTATGAATTTACAAATTGGGGTCGGGGGGTTTATTACAGACCCTAGGCTGCCAAATGCAGTGAGTGGGCTTGGCCTTCGGTTTCGGAGGGTCTCTACAGAGCCTTCTCGGTGTCGTGGTTTGAAGATGAGGCCTTTTTGGGACCCATTTACAATTGATTACATGTACGCTCTTGGGTTTTGGTGTGTACATGAGTGTTGAGAACGAGTGAAATCTGTCAGTATGCGTCGCTGCGTTATGCTGTTTAAGTTGTGGCCTCAGCGTAGCTACTTGTGCCATCAAGCAAGCCTTAGGCACCCAAATTTGTCTTGATTGTGGGCTTGCCTTCATCGACTTCTTGGGCACCCAAATAGATTTTATTTTAGCAGAAGAATTTCTGAAAGACTTCTTATTAGCGTCGCGTTGTTGGTCACTGATAAGAGGCTTTACCCTTGTAGTTGACGGTGGTGCAACTGGTCGTTCGCCTTTCCGCACCCATACCTGATCTATTTGCTGGGCTGTTCTGCTGCGCAGGTACTTTTGATCTCTGACATAGGTAGTACCCTGCTTCTTCTGCCTTTGATCCACCTTGGGTTGCTGCCTCTTTCCAGCCTTTGGAAAAGAAGGGAGTTCCTTTGCATTCCTGACTCCTTTTTTGCGAATATCATTCCTCTGCAACACATAGTTTTGGACAAGAACAGCATGGTCATCTGCATGTGTACCCCTGGAAGGACCAGGAGTCTGTGCCTTTCCTAGTTCCTTGAGTGCTTGATTGTCTAATTCTATTGTAACTCGACTATGATTGACCCAAACCTGGAGAAGTCCACTTCTTAGGTTTAGATTGACTGCTTGGTCATAAATCCAATCTTGACCCAGGACAAGAGGCTCAGTGAGATCCTCATCCTGACACACTAGTACTTTAACTGTCATTGCTTCATCATGAATGTAGAGGGGAAGTTCCACCTCGCCCATGCAAGGGGTTTCCACGCCTCCCAATCCTATAAGATATGCCTCCACAGGATTGACAGTTAACTGTAACTCTTGACAGTAAGACATTCTAACAGCACTAGTGGCTGCACCTGAGTCAATCAAGGCTCTTACGGTCCTTGCACTCTTTCCTTGTCCTATATCTAAGGTTACGAAAGGACGTCTATCAATTATCCTATGCGAGCTTGTTCCTGCGACTTCACACATTGCTACATGATATCCTTGATCTGCATAGTCAGTTGTCCTAGGCTGCTCTCTACCTTGCCTACGTAATTTCATTCTTCTAATGCGTTCTAAAGCTTCTGCTTGAGCTTCTTCTCGCACTCGCTTTTCTTCCTCTTTGCGTTTCTTAGCAGTATTGAGCCGGCTAAGCATTTCTTCTGTGAGGGGTTCCTGGTACAACTTGACTCTGCAACCGCTAATATAATTTGGGAGAACATCACCCTCTAATGTGGCCAATTGTACCGCTCCGCTTGTGGAGATCCTATTGATGATCATAGGTCCGTAGCCTCTCTTTTCTAGCTTCCTCGCGTGTTGTTTGAGTGTATAGACCAAGACTAGATCTCCTGCTTTCAGGCCTTTATCCTTCACATGGGCATCGAAATATGCCTTCTGTCTCTTCTTGGCTGCATATATCCCTGCAGCGGCTCTCAGTCTTGTCTCTCCTAATCGTTCAAGGTCAAAGATCCTAGAGGAGAGCTCATGACCTGTCCATTCGTGCTCTTGTGCTACTCTCAATGTAGGGATCAGGAAGTCCAAGGGTAGCACGGCGTTTTGGCCGAATACCATCTGAAAGGGGGTGGCTTGGAGCACCGTTTTGTAGGCAACTCGGTATGCCCAAACAGCATGGTGTAGCTGTTTGTCCCAATCAGAGCGTTTAGTGTTCACTAGTTTTGTCAGTACATTGCATAAAATCTTATTAGTACTCTCAGCTTGTCCATTAGCTTGAGGGTGATAAGGGGCAGACTTCTTGTGTATTACCAAGAATTCTTGGAGTAGATTTTCAATCACTTCGTTCAAGAAATGAGTGCCTCTATCACTTACAAGCTCTATGGGTAGTCCATATCTCGTGAATACGTTCTCGAACAAGAATTTGGCAGTTGTTTGAGCATCGTTCTTGGTTGTAGCCTTTACCTCTACCCACTTGGTGAGATAATCTGTTGCAACAATGATGTACTCCGCATGAGAACCTTTAGCTGGGGGATTAATAGGACCTACGAAGTCTATTCCCCACTTAGAGAATGCACGTCCACCCATCATAGGTTTCAGTGGCATCTCATCTTTTCGTATAGGATACTGAGTCCTCTGACATACATCACACCGTTTCACATAGGTATGTGCATCCATGTGAAGGGTAGGCCACCAAAAGCCCGCAAATAGTATTGCCTTGATTACCCGATCTGGTCCAAAGTGTCCTCCTGCTACACCTTGGTGAGCAGTTTCTAAGATCTTAAGATATTCACTTTCATGGACACACAGTCTCAGGTAACCATCTTTACCGCGCTTATATAGATTATCACCTATGAGTGAATAATCCAGGGCTTCTTGTTCTAAACTCCTTTTCCTAGCTAGAGTCATGTCTGGGGGGAATGTGTTTGTCCGCAAGAATGATACTAGAGGTTCACTCCAATCTGGCACAATGGATATTTGATAGAGAGTGGCATGTTCCACAGGTGGCTTAGTGCAGCAGATTGGGCATTCCTTGCATAACTTTTGGACATCCGCTTCCATAGTTGGCCAATGCACTCCGAATCTCTTTAGAGTCTGCAAAGTTCTTTGCTTTGAATGGTGTTGCTCTAACGCACCTACATGTGCTAATTGCAACCATTTAGCGTACTCATCCTCTTCCACGCAACAAGCCAAGATCCCTTGATCTGTGTGCTTGTACATGCTGCCTGCCATGATATGGTACTTTTGGGCTTTTACGATCTCTCTATTCCGTGTGTTCACCACTGGATGATTAGGCCCATATGTCAATACTGGTACTATTGGCTTGGCCCACTGCGGTACCACTTCCAAATTAAACAAGTAAGCGTCAGGAAGGTCATCTGGCACTCCTTGTGGGGCTTCTCCCGATGTGAGCCTAGAGAGATGATCTGCTCTCAAATGAGTCCTTCCTTTTCTTACCACAACCTCGAAGTCGTATTCCATTAGCAAGAGAAACCATCTCACTAATCTTCCCGTATTGCATGGCTTGTTTACTAGGTGCAACAATGCCTGATGGTCTGTAAAAAATTTAAACTTATTTGCAAGCAAATAATGTCTAAACTTTTTAACTGCATATACCATGCCTAATCCTTCTCGCTCTGTAGTGGTGTAATTCCGTTCAGCCGCATTCAATTGTCTACTGGCATAGGCAATTGGAAGATCCATATTACCTTCACCAGTAGGTTGTGCAAGCACACATCCAATAGCATAATTGGATGCATCAACATGAACATGGAATGGCTTATTCCAATCCGGTGTGGTCAGGATTGGTGCTGAACATAATCTTCGTTTAAGTTCTTGGAAGGAATTCTCACATTCATCCGTCCACTCAAAGTTTGTCAGAAGTCCGTACATGGGCTTTGCAATGACAGCATACATGTGTATAAATCGTCGATAATAACCACAATGCCCCATGAAAGCTTGTACTTCCTTGACATTCTTTGGCCTAGGTAGTTCTGCTATGGCTCTCACTTTTTCTTCATCAGTAGATATGCCATTCTTTGACACTATGTGTCCTAGAATCTTGCCTTGCCTGACCATAAAAACGCACTTTTCTGGGTTCAGGCAGACTTGATATTCTCTACATTTGTCAAAGATTTGTCTGAGTTCAGGAATGTGGGTTTGCCTAACATTGGAATGAGCACAGAGATCGTCAACATAGACTTCTAAACTCTTCCTCAGGAATTCCTTAAACACATGGCACATCAGCCTCTGGAAGGTGGCTGGTGCATTGGTAAGCCCAAATGGCATTACTCTAAAAGCAAAAATGCCCCATTCTGTGGCAAAGGCTGTCTTATGCTGATCCTCTGGAGCTATGGCTACTTGATTGTAGCCCGAAAATCCATCAAGGAAGCTGTACACTTCCTTGCCTGCCACTCTTTCTAAGAGATGCTCTGTGATGGGAAGCGGATAGTTATCTCGAATCGTGGCGGCATTAACCTTTTTCAAGTTAATGCACACACGCAGCTTGCCATTCTTCTTGGGTACCACTACGATGGGGGATACCCATTCGGTGTGCTCAATTTCGTAGATAAATCCAGCTTCAACCAATCTATCTATCTCTTCCTTGATCTTAGCAGCGTAATTATCGTTATATGTATATGGCTTTTGCTTAGAGGGTTTAGCATCTGAGGTCATGGGAATGGTGTGTGAGCATATATCCGGGTCAACACCTTTCAAATCCTTGTAACTCCAAGCGAATACATCTCTGTATTCTCTTAGCAAGGTAATCAATTCATGCTCTTCTTCCGCTGTTAGGTCATGACCTATGTACGTACATCTCTCCTCTCCTTCTTCTAGGGCCACTACAATTTTCTTGGTGGTTTCTTTGTTATCATAGGCCTCTCCTGATTGTGCCTCTCGTCTAGGCATTCTTATCATGACTCTTCTGTCATCTATCTCGTACTTCTTAAAATTTTCTGGGACCTCAAACAAAGATTCTTCCTCTTCTGGTAAGGCTTCTCTCTTCTTTCGTTTCTTTCCTTCTTCCTTAGGGGTCACATGTGTTGCTAATCTTACGTCATTTGTCAGCTCTCCATGCCTCTGGGTTTGAAATTCTACCTCATGGAAGTATTCTTCATCTGATGCAAATGGTGGGTCCATAATGATTGACTCTAGATCGGAGTCACTTGCATCCTCAAATGCATCAGGGTTAGGTTCGCATTCTTCTAAAACTGCCTCTCCCATGATTGGCTCTATGGAAAAGACTGAAATATCATAGCCATCCTCGTCACAGTGAGGTGTCCATTGTTCTTCATTGATGGCTACGTCCATTGTCGCTAAAATTTCTGCCCAGCCATGGGGTTCAAATTCCTCATCTGGAAAAACTACAGGTGCATAGGCTGGGTCTTGAATTGATCTATGGGTTTCTTTCGCACCTACCTCTCTGGCTTTCTCTCTCTTTTCTTCTTCTACTGCTACCTTGCACATCCATAAGTGGGTGTCTTCGTGCATCCATGAGGATCCAGACCCTATGGTATGCACCGATTCTGTGTCATCTTTAGCTCTATGGATGGGATTCCACTGGATAGGAGGGACATCTCTATGAGAATAATCCTTGAGATTGACTTTGGTTGTAACACCTAAGTGCTGCAGGTACAAAGAATTGGTCCCCCAATCCTGTACAACTTGCAACTGTCGCATGAATGGTCTTCCCAAAATCATCTCATAGGCATGATTTTTGCTGAAATCACATATGGCAAAGGTATGTTCAAACTCGACACCACAAGTGGTGAGAGTTATTCCTTCTAGCAATCCGAGGGGTCTCTCTATGTGACCATCTGCCATTTGCAATTTCATTCTCGTTGGTCTGAGTGCTGGCTTGCCCCACCGCTTCCATAAGGAGGTAGTGGCAATTGCAACTCCTGCACCTGAGTCCAAAATTGCCTTCGTGGTGTAGTCCAAGTAGGTGATGGGAAGATAGGTGTTCCCTTCTTCGCCTTCACACATATCTCCTATCTTATCCAAGGGGATTTCTGGCACTGTCCTATGGGATCCTACCCGGGAACGAGGTTTGGCTATCTCTGGTACTTGTTTGGCTACGTGTTTCCATAATTCAGGTCTAACCTTGAGTAGCTCTTCTAATTTGAGATTACACTGCACGTTAGTGTTCTTCACTACCTCTGTGTTCCTAGGTATGACTGAGTCGTCGTTCCTTACCATGACTGTGGGTGTTCTCATACATGTGGACTTTGCTTCCCATGGGCCTGTGAAGTGGGGTAACTCCTGTATGGAATTAGACTCAAAGTCCAATCTCTCGTGAGACTGAACACTCTCATGCTCCCCGTAAATAGATGGGATGTCTTGTGGGAATTGGTCGTGTGCATCGTCCACAAGTTCAAAAGGAGGGGCGACCTCGCTTTCGTTATCCCATTTGTCTTCTTGAATCTCTCGTAGGAAGTCTGGTGCAAACCGATTCATAGAAGAAGAAGTGTCTGGCTCTGTAGAATTAGGTACATATGCTACCTGGGAAGGAGGGCTATTTCTATCGTTGGCTCTTTCCTCGTTCTCATAGATAGCTGGCTCACAAGCTTCTTGGGGAGGATTACTTATGCTATTACCTTTCTGCACAGGCTCATACGCTCTCTGGGAAGGAATGTGGGTTACCTGTGGGGGCTGGGAAGGAATGTGGGTTACCTGTGGGGGTTCATAAGCTTTCAAGTGAGACTCCTGTGACCTTTGGGGAGGAAGATAGGCTCCTTGACGAGGCACATGAGCTTCCTGAAGAGGCTGGCTTATCCGTTCTCTTGCCCTTTCCTTTTTTTGAGGGATAGGCTCCTTTCCTGGCTGTGCAGTTAGCCTCTCTAATCTTTCCAAGGAGGGGAAGTTGTCTGGTTTAGTGGAATTGGCTGCATAAACTTCCGATGGGGAATGGCTCAGGTTTTTGCTTGCTTTTTCTTTCTCCTGATTTTTTTCTTCCTTGTCAGATCTGGCAATTATCCTCTCTAACTTTTCTAGGAATCCATCCAAGTGTAACTGCGTCTTGGCTGAGCCCGAGTAATTGAAAAGGCGACTGGCTTCAAACATAGTCTGAGCCAATGCGACCATTTTCGCGCACAGTTTGGTTCTTTCTATCTCTAGGTCAGCTCTAGGATAGCACTTGTCATGATCCGTGACGTTCGGCCCTTCTTGGATTCTGGCCTGATATGCTTTGAGCATCATGTCTAAGTCTTCAGGAGTGGGATCAGCTAATACTGATCCTACCCTAGGGGGTGGTGGAATCGTATGACGTGGCGGGGAAGGTGGTGGGTCGGATGGAGATGGGAGGGGTGGCGGCGGGGTATTGTGAGAGGGGACTTGAGAGGTGATTTCAGTTATCCTAGCTTTGGTTTCTCTTATGCTTTCTTCAAGTTCACTCATCTTTTTAGCCCATTGTCTTTTCATTCTTTCCCGACTATCTTTCCATGCTCTAGTCCTCTTCTTTGTTATGCTCTCGGTTTCACTAGCCTCTGAGTTCTTACCCTGGTTTGTCTCTTGGTTTTGTTGCAAAGCCTGAGCTCTAGTGACTACCTGCACTGGTGCAGTGGAAGTGACGCTTCCAGAGGAATCTACAACCAAACCAATCACATTGATCGGAGTGATTTTTGGCATATTATTGGGGTTCTTTGGGCAATCTCGTAAAAGATGCTCTTTTCCACAATCTTGGCAAAAACCTTGGATAGTCACTGACTGGGGTTGTGTAGGTGGGGGCAAGGGACAATCACGAATGAGATGATCTCCCTGGCATCTGTAGCACGGTCCTCTTGGGAATGGAGGTCTTACTTGCTTAGGTTGAGGCCTGGGGTTGGGGTTTGCATACATGACGTTCGTGTAATCTGACTCCCAACTAGGTTCACTTGGTTCTTCACTATAGTAAGACTCACCATGTTCTAGAGACTGCATGTAGTAAGCCTGGGGACTATCGACATGTGTAGAGTCAAAACTATGGTCACTTGGGTCACCTTCTGAGATCAATGGGGTTACTGGTACTATGGCCCTATTCAGGTTTTCTTCTGCAACAGCATACTTTACTGGAATCACGTTAGTGGGGTTTGGGGGCTGTTGCGCTAGTACTGGTTGGGGTCTCTGTTGGGCCTGATATTGTGGTTGGTAGGTTTGTTGGGGTCTAGCATATTGTGGTAGTGGATTTTGGTTTTGGTATCTGCCTTGTTGGTAGGGCTGCGGGTAGGGTTGCCTAACAGTCTGCTTGTTGTATGGGCAATCTTGCGCGGTGTGGTTGGTGTATCTCCGTTCTATGGTGCAGTACTGGCTACTAGGGTTTACTTGGGGTTGAGCCATAATGGGACAGACGTTCGCCATATGGTCACCACCGCATGTATAGCACCTTTTTACAGGAGCAAACCTTGGAATTTGTTTGCTAGTCACACCTAATTTCTGAGCTACCTTCTCAGCAAGTTCCTCGATTGATGTAGATTGCATGGAAGAGTGGCTAGATGCGCTATCTGAATCTTTATAGATTTTGGAAAGCTCTAGCTCTTCCCCTAGGTTATCCTCAATGTCAATGCACATGCGCACACACTCTTCTATAGTCCTAGGGTCCTTCAGATACACATAGGATCTCAATTTCGTACTCAGCAATCCATCAAGGAATAGGGCTACTTGTTTAGCCGATGTGGGTAGCTCCGAAATCGGACATCTTTCAAGGTATTGCCTAAATCTTCTTCCTGCAAGTCTCACAGTCTCTTGAGGGGTTTGCTTGAAGCTGTGGATCAATGAGGAAGTATTGTGTCTTATGCCACTCTTAGAAAACTCTACAATGAAAGCCTCTAGGAGTTGGTCTATGCTCCTGAACTGACGCTCATCTAATGGCTGGAACCATGTAAGTGCCGTGTTCCTAAGGGTTAGACCGAAGGCATTGTACTGCGTGAACAGATCTTCCACTTGTTCAGCTCTCAAGACTTGCTTGAACTCTGCCACATGATCATAGGGATCTCCTGTGCCGTCAAAGTAATTCTTCATGGACTTAACTAGCTGGGTGGGTCTCAAAGTTCTGGCGTGCTCTCTAGGCCTCGGCAGAGGGAATCCATCTGCATTTCTTTGGTTCCTGTGGGCTCTATGTATCTCAGGAGGTTCTACCCTATTCGTCTCCGTTCTCGTTCTTTCTCTGCCTACAGGGTTGGCGAAACTTACTTCTGGTCTATCCCTACTTCTGTCTCTTTGCGTACCATGAGCTTGGGAAGTTCCCGCCCCAGGGTGACCATAGGATACATTTGATCTTGGTTGGGGGAAAATAAATTCACCCTTCCAGGTGTAGGCATGCCTATCATTTTCTGTCACCACGAAGATCCGTTCTGAAGCATGATCTAAGTAGGTCACTCTGCCTGGGCTATCCGGATCCTTAAACTCATAGATCATGATATTTCCTATGTCTGTTGGCTGATTGGACTTATACCTCCAAAAGGCTTCATCAGTTTCTCGATTGAGGAGCAACTCTATGCTCTTGTTGTCTTGGGGGACCCATTCAGGCGTGATAATCCTAGTGAGAACTGATTTACCTCGAGGGGTTCTAGGTTCCGCACCCATGTTCCCTTGTTCTAGGTCACCTAAGTCCGCTTCTGAGATTACATTCCCGAAGTCATCTGTCCTATCAGGGTGACTAGTGATAACATATATAGTTCCTTCTTTGTCCAGGTATGCACCATTTTCAAACTTGACAGCTGGATGTTCTAGTCCTATGGATTGATCAGGGTTTTTAATCTGGACCACAGATCTTCCTAAGCCGTCCTCATAGATGCTAGCACCTAATCGGTTGGTCCTAAGGTATTCCAGCTGTGTTTTGTAAGGGCCTTCTACCCTGTACAAATAAGGCACTCCTGAACTTCCCGCAGGTCTGTCCATGCCTTGAGACATTTCTGACTCACTGGTCTCAGAGCTAGGGTAGTATGAGTGGTGGCTCAACTGCTGGGCCCAAGACCTTGCAGTATGATTGACACTAGCCTCTGAAGACCTAAGGCTTTGTCTCTCCCTGGCTAGGTGTCGTCCTGATCTAAGGTTCATATGCCTAACCGATTATCCCAATTTTTTCCGAGTACAACCTCGTTGCCAATCAATTGGTACCAGTCACTTGATTCTTTTTAGTTAATTATTGTGTTTATGGTCTTGTCTGATATTACGTCGTCAGGATCACTTGAATGTTCTTCGTACTTTCAGGTTGATCGTTCCACGTTAGGTTCTTTTCCTTTAGGTTATCGACAGTACAGTAACTAAGTTTTTAGCTTGAACTTGAGCTCCTTAATAGTCTTCAACTTGATAACTGCCTATCGTTGCCCTGACTTACTCCTATCTCTACTCGTTCTTAGCTTGAGCTAGGAAATGACAGAGGGAGTTGAGAATAATCCAACCTTACTTGTTGATCCCTTGCTTTATGGTGCTCAAGAACCCGGTTCTCAAGCTCGCAAAGAAGCCTTGCTTTGTACGCTCTCAGTTGCTCTCAATGGACCTATAAAAGATCCACGGTTAGCTCAATGCTCATATTCAAAGGACAAAACCAACCACTTTCATTCATGTGACACAAACACACATTTGCATTGTGACTTTTAGGAAAATAATTCTGAAGACCCCTGACTTTGATCCCCCTGGGTATGGTCACCTTCAAATTACCCTCTCTGAAAATCAATGCATTATCTTTATAAAAAACAGTTGAGGGCGTGTAGTATATGCTACGAGCTTTCCAACAAGCCCAAGAGCTCAAAAATTGGATTTCGTATGAAAAAGTTAGGACTGTTCAGGGTTTAGGGAGTTAAATCAGGGTTCAATACAAGCTAACAGTCGAACAGGAATACTCGAGTAGCTTGTGGTACGGCCTAACAATGCAATACCACACCCTAGAGTTTGTCCCACACTTAGTCACAATTTAGACCAATAATTTTGCCTTAGAAATTTGACCTAATTTGCCCTTCTAACGCGTTCGCAAAGTCTGTCGGTCGCGATTGACAGGTCAGTCGCGATCGACGTGTCGATCGCGATTGACAGGTCCGTCGTGGCTGTCAGTCGCGATTGACTGGTCAGTCGCGATTGACAGGGGTTACGAAAAGTCAATCAGTCGTGGTCAAAGCGTCGTTGACTCTGTCGATCGCGATTGATGAGTCGATCGCGATTGACAGGTCGGTCGCGAGGGTCTGTCGATCGTGGTCAAACAGTCGTTGACCGTGTCGGTCGCGATTGACAGAGGCGTCGTGGTCTGTCCGTCGTGGTCAAACCGTCGTTGACTGTGTCGGTCGCGATTGATGAGTCGATCGCGATTGATGACTCGATCGCGATTGACACGTGTCACGCGTATGGTCAGTCGGTCGTGGTCAATCGGTCGTTGACTCTGTCGGTCGCGATTGACAGAGCCGTCGTGGGCTGTCGGTCGCGATTGACGTGTCGATCGCGATTGACAGATCTGTCCGTCGTGGTTTGTCGATCGCGATTGACAGAGCGATCGCGATTGACAGAAATCTGTGGAATTTCAAAAAACTAAACACATTTTTGGGAAGCCCTTGGCCTGTAGGTCATGGATATGCACTTTGTTTAGCAATTAGAGCAATTTTTCAGTCGGTCGCGATTGACAGAGCTCGGCGACACACAGACAGTTACACAGATTTCCGTACCTGCGCAGCGTGCTGGGGATGATGATGCGGCCTGTACCTGCAGAATACTCACAAAACATGCAAAAAACAGCACATGCAAATTCGCTCTCTCGCTCTCTCTCACAAGTGAAATGAGGGAAATGAGGTGGAGATGGGGATATAGTCAAAAAACTGAAATTTTCGCGATGATGGAGATGGACGTGGGAGATGGTGATGATGATGATGGTGATGAAGATGGTGAAGAAAGTAAAAGAAAATCGATGAGAGTGAAGAAAATACCTACAACTCCGACGCGTCAACTCTGCGTCTTACCATCACACGCTCGTCCTCAAAGCTCGATCCCCGGCAACGGCGCCAAAATTTGGTGTAGCTCAATGATGAGTAGCACCTCCTTTAATGTCAATCCGGGAAGACGTGAGGATGGTATGAAGACCTCGAGCAAGTGGCGGCACAAGTGCGTGAGTGAGAAGCACACAAGCATGCACACACATACACACACACGCGCACACAAGGCAAGACAAAGAGTGAGAATCAATGGAGCTTTTTAGATTACTTTCAAAATGCTCTTACACGTTCGTTTCAATTACAATCTAGCCCAAAAAATGAGCTCTCTAGCTCCTTTTATAGTTTTTGACTAGCTTTTGGCCCTGTTCAGACCTAGTGTCCGGCCTAGTTAAAAATTAGGTTCCAGGGCTTATTTGGGGGTTCAAACGAGATCTAAAAATTATGAAAATTGGTACGCAACTACTTCTAAGGCTCCTCAAGCTCAAGGACTCCTTGGCTTGCACAAAATGGAGCTACAAAAATGTGAAATGAGATTTACAATGATTATTAGTGATAAAAATCACTGTTGTTGTAGGGATTTCTTCTAGTGATCTGCCATACATATCTTCAAGCTCCCTACTTGCTCTTCTTCCCTGCATGTCCATCTCTCTGATTTGCATTAATGTCTTGAAAAAATATTGGCCTACTTGCCAGATCTTCTTTGACTGCCCTGTTTGCTTGTGCTGTCCCTTCGCTCTGACTCCCTTCTTTGACTTTCACGTCTTGTAGATCCTGATGTACCAAGGCTACTGCCAACAGGATGGTATGAAGACCACGAGCAAGTGGAAGCACAAGTGCGTGAGTGAGAAGCACACAAGCATGCACACACATACACACACACGCGCACACACAGTAAGAACAAAGAGAGTAAGACAATGGAATCACTTCTATTGCAAGAAAGTTCTCATACAAGTTTAAACTACAAGAAGCTCGCTCAAAAATGAGCTCTCTAGCTCAATTTATAGTTTTTGACTAGCTTTGGCCCTCTTCAGACCTAGTGTCCGGCCTAGTTAAAAATTAGGTTCCGGGCTTATTTGAGGGCCCAAACGAGATCTAAAAATTATGAAAATTGACAGGCAACTACATCTAAGGCTCCCCAAGCTCGAGGACTCCTCGGCTTGTACAAAATGGAGCTACAAAAAGGTGAAATGATATTTACAAGGGTTTGTAGTGATGAGAATCACTTTAGAATGATGTGGGGGTTTTGAAAAAAAATGAAGGGTTGCCTTAGTGCTAGATCTGCATGTGTGTCCATACTTGCTTCTTCCCGCATCCTGTCAACACTCTCCCCCCCCTAGGGTCTGTCGCCTCTGACAGACCTCTTTTCCACAGTTTGATCAATGTATTTCTGTAGGAGGTCGGTTGCCAATTCTTGTTCTTTGATTCTTAAACTTCTGACCAGGTCTCGTTGCAAAGCCTCCCAATCAACTATACCAGGCATGTCAGGTTGTGGCATCGTGTAAAGCTCGGAATGCATTGTTTGCTCGCATGCGAAGAGATGGAGTAAATGCGTAGGCCGTGGCGTGAATACCTCTGAATGTGCCTCCCAAAACCCCGTGGTGAACATATCGTCGAATGTTTGCTTGTAGCAGGCAGGGAGATATCTTATGCGTGCATGCCATGCGTAAGCCACTCGTATGCTCGGGGTTGTGCTCATATCATATAGCAGGTCGTAGTTACCATTAATAAACCTGGGAATAGGAGGTTGAATACAGCATACATTGCGAAAAGTTTTGAGTACGACCTGCATCATATCGAAGATCTTGAGCATCATCTGGGCAGCGACATCTGGCATGGGGTGGAGACGTGGTATCCAATGTCTGATGGTTGTAATCATATATGACACTGTGGGAGTACCAGTTGGGGGGGCGATGGCTGGGTAATTGAGCCATTCTTTACAGTTTGCGTTATTCTGAACTTTGATGGCAAAAGCTTTCCATGATCTGCGTCTTTGCACTGGCCCAAAACACGGATTGTACTTCAAATGCATGGGGGCGTGATCCCATGTTCGAAGCATTTCTGGGTAAGTTTCGAGTAACTTCTGCCTCCAAGTTGGTTGGAATATGGCCCCTTTTCGTGCTGCTTCTGGTATATCTTCTGGTTTGAACTGTGTGGAAAATGTTGGGCACTTGTTGGTGACCCTTTTGATTTCTGCATTGTAGTCGGCCAACAATACAAAATAGGGCTTGTATTGTAGTTCTGAGCTAGTGATAAGGCGTCTAGGGGCGATGTGCCTGAAGTACTCTGAGTGAAGGATGGTGTCCTCAATGGCCTTCATTGCCAGCATCTGAGTGGATATCCGTTCCTGATGAGTTTGCCCCATTTCTTCTACCTGTTTCATCCATGCCGATGGGGGTTCCTCATAGGTATCTTGACCTTCTTCTGTTACGCGTCCTCCTGGGAATGGTTGAGGCTCGTAGGTGTCGTCGAATGCTTCCTCCACTGGGATAGTCACTGCTTCTTCTTCTAACGGTTGCTCTGGTGGGGAAGGAGGTCGTTCGTACTGCATCAACTTCAATTTTAATTCTGCGATCTGTTGCCGTAACTCCAGTACGTCGTTGGTCGTTGAATGTTCAGGTTCGGTTGAGGTAGCAGCGTCGGTCATTTCTTTAGGTTCCTGTCGGTGTGGTGTAGACTCTTGGGGTCTCTGTAGGTCCTTCAGCTGGTCGGCAAGCTGATCATGTGCTTCTAAAAGATTGGCATAAGTTTCCAGGATCTGTTGTATGCTTTCTGAGGGCACAGCTTGAAATTTAACCGGGTCTATGGGTGCTCCCGGGGTGTTCTCCATGGCAGCCTCTAGGTTCTCTTGGTTTTGTTGTTGAAGCCGTCTATTCTCTTCTTGCGCTGCTGTCAGATGTCGTCGTAGCAAAGCCATGTTTCGTTGAAGCCTTGCATTGCGGCCCATTTGATCTCGCAGCTGTTCCTCCATGGCTTTGCTCTCTTCCATATGCCTCGCTTTGAGTTGCGCATTTGCCTGTTCGAGGGCGGATATCTTGCTTTGTGATTCCGTATGAATGAACTCCAAAGCATTGACACACTCTTGGAGTGTTGCTGAGAGGGTGCAAAGCCCTTTGTTATTTTCTTCCAATAATGTATATTCTTGCTTAAGCTGAGTGGCAGCTTCGAGCATCGTGTCGAGTGCAAGACTAAATGAGGTGGATGCGGGGGTAAGGGTGGAAGATGCAGGGGGTTGGGAAGTGGGAATGGGAAAAGTGGATGTTGTGCCTACCGTGTGTGGAAGTGGTGATGTGAGTGTAATAACCTGTGATGGTGTTGTGAGAACAGTGGTGGTGGGTGATCCAGCGGATGGTGAGATGTCCATGGGATCGGACATGAGAGAGTGTGATTCGTGAAATGTGAACACCGGGACGGTGGGTGGTGTGATTGTGGTGACCGTGAATGTGGGGGAGTGAATTTGGGGAAGGGACTTTTTATTATGTTCATCAACCTGTTGAAGAATGTTTACAAGTTGGGTCCAGAAAGAAGGTTGGGTGATTAGTGTGGTGCCCGAGGCAGTTACATGGGACGGGGTAGGTAGAGTTTGGGAGGGAGGAAATGGAGAGGTGGAGGGTAAGGGAAGGGAAAGAGTCTGACTAGTGACAGATGGTTGTCCAAAGGCATGGAGGAAGGAAGGGTGACTTAGTGGGGGTTCAAAAATCTGAGTGACAGAGATGGATGAGGGTGGAGGAAGGAGAGTAGAAACGGGGGTGTGTACAATGGTCTCACTATAGGAGGAGAATGGTTGTGTAGAAAGACACGTGGAGAGAGGCTCGGAGGGTGGGATAGGGGATGGTGGGGGGGATGGTGCATGCGTAATTTCCTCCGGTTCATCATTAGGCCTAGGGCTAATCATGTGAACATCTTCTGATGTGGACGTAGCTAACGCGGTAGATACTTCCATCTGAATCATCTTTCCTTGTCGCGGCCGTGTATCAATTCTTCTTTGATCATAAGCAGGGTTCTCTTGAGAGACTAAGGTTCTCAATGCTTCACTGATGCCATAGGTGTCCGCCAACAGATTTAGCGATTCTACAAAATGTGGGTCGATATGCTCTGACTGCAACATCTGGTTTACTAGGGCCCTATTTGCTTCTTCTGACATTTTATGGCGTCGCTGTACCTGCTTGATTGTTTGGTATAGTCGTTTGAGCTGTGCCGTATATGCAGGGGCTTCGTCTTCACTTTCTTCCGGGTTATCTCTTGGTGCCTTCTCCTGAGCTTGTGTGCTTAGTCTCTGGGGAAGTTGTGCCACTCCTATCTCCTGTACACTGCTTGTCTCACCTCGTGCATGTTCTCTTTGGGTTGATGTCCCCGGATCGACATTGTCAGGGCAACCTTCACTGTCTGATAGATGAGCCGTCTGCAGAAATGTTTCAAAATCAAAATTTGGGTCCTCGGTGAAAGTGGCCATCGCTGCAAATTCTGCATCGGTAGGTAGCGGAGGGGCAGAGGGAGTGGGCTGTACCACCTCTCTTGGTCGAGACTCCTGGAGATGGATTGTGATTGGTGCCACCGGGGCGTCCTCTCTAGTGGAGACTTCGGCAGGGGTTGCTGGAGGGATCAGGACTTGTGAAAGGGATCCACGCATTCTTTTTGCAGGCTGACTCCCTGACTTTTGCCCTTTAAAAAGCTCCAGGTGTGCATACTTTAGGGCTCGAGCAACTGGCACATCATACGCCAGACATCTGTAGATGATTCTCGTCAACGCACAGCAACCATGTAGAGTGGGCTTCCTCACCCCCCGCTTGCCTGCCTCATACACCTGATCTAAGATCCATACCGGCATCTTAATGGGCAAGCTTCCGGTCTCTGCTAAATACAATCCGTACCATATCTTCTTGTGAGGCTGAGTGAAACGGTCCTGAGCTGGAAATGCGAAGTGCTGGAGGCACATCCGCAGAGGTATGGCGATGTTGGGGGTGAGGGCGCACATGTCTTTGAGCTTCTTGACTCTATTGCTTTTCATTGATTCTGGTATCAAGGGGTCGCGATCTGAAGGCACATGAGTGCCATACATTTGAAGGGCTTCCCTGATTAATGTTACATTTAATTCAAACTTCCTCATCTCTTCCAGGTTAGATAAGGAGGGCACCCAGAATGTGCCTGAATGATCTTTATCCCCGGTAGGTTTCAACGTAGCAATCAAGTAGTAACACCTGAGGAAGTCAGGTTTAGGTAGAGCTGCACTGAAGTAAGTTTGAAGTCCTGCCTTTTGCCAGATATCTTGAAGTGGAGCTGCATTTTGTAAGGTCTCAAATTCTCTCGAAAAGAATTGGAAGGTCCACCAAACCCCTCCACACTCCATCTTGGACTCCCAGATGTGGTCTGCGTCTCCCAAATCCCCTGGCATTTCATTGAACCAATGGGAGTGCCCTTTTACTCTTTCGGTTAGTCCACTGGGTGGATCTGGAATAGGAATCCTTCGCACATTCAAGAATTCTTCAGGCCTAGCCGTTGGTGGAGCTTCCACTGGCATGGCATCCCAATTGATAGGAGCACCAGATCCTGCCTGAGAGCTTGTGCCTGCCGCTGTTGCCATGAGAGTAGGTTGCTTATCTGCTGGAAGACGAAAGGCACATTAGTGTTGCATAGGAAACAAGATGTAATGGTGTTCCCTTCACAATACTAACATGACAATCCCGGAGGTCAGTGGTTAGTGGTGAGGTGTTTATGATATGTGTGAGTGGTGATTAAAGGTCAGTGTCATCCTAGATGCATACTTTGGTTATGCAATGGGCTCGGAATGCTTCTGTGTTAGTGTGGACGGATTTACAGAATAGGGTCAGGGGGTTTAGTACACCGTTTAATTCTCCACACTTTGATACAGGAGTCGTAGCTCTTAGAGCTAAGGACAGGTGAAGATTTCGGTCTGAGTGTGTGATGTATTTGGGACCTTGTGGGTACCCATTTCCAGACATTCCTGGGGTTGATGGGAGTGGGGACAGTGAGAGGTGTAGGTATCTGGTCACTTTCTGAGTTGTTGGCCAAGAGTGCTTGTGAAAGCTGCTTCATCCTCGTACCTGTAGGTGAAGTAATTTGGGCTTGTAAGCTAGCCTTGGGCACCCATATCTGTCTAGCATTAGGGGTGGCCTTCATTGACCGCTTAGGAACCCAAATAGAAATAGTATGCCTAGGGGTTATCCTAGGGGGCTTCTTCACTTTGTTCCTTGATGGTGAGGCTCGTTTCTTGTTTCTTTGAGAATCTGCTATTGGAGCTGTGGGTTTCCCATCCTTGCGTATCCAGATCTGCTTCACGCCATGAGATGCTCCATATTGCGCGGATTGGCGCTCCTGCCTCTCGATCAGCGGCCTCCTTCGTGTAGAGTGATGTTCAGTCCGTTCGTTTAGGATCATCTTTTGATCATTTAGGAACTCCTTCTTGGCTCCTGAACCTTCAGTAAGATTGACATTCCTCTGCACCATAGAAGTTTGGACAAGCACAACATGGTTATCTTCGTGTGGATTCCTGGAGGGACCAGGAGTTGGTGCCTGTTCTATTGGTTTGAGCGCTTGATTTTCTAATTCAACCGTGAGACGACTTTGGCCTACCCAAGCCTGAAGAAGTCCACTTCTTAGGTTGAGGTTGACTGCGTGATCATAGATCCAGTCTTGGCCTAAGACAAGAGGTTCGGTCAGATCCTCGTCTTCACACACTAGCACTTTTGCTGGCATGAGGACCTCTTGTATGTAGAGGGGAAGATCCACCTCTCCCATACAAGGGGTTTCAACACCTCCTAATCCTATCAGATATGCTTCTATGGGTTTTACCTCCAATTGCAGCTGCTGGCAATAAGAAAGCCGAACTGCACTTGTGGCTGCTCCTGAATCAATTAAAGCCCTCACGCTTGTTGTGCTGTCCTTTTGTCCTATTTCTAGGGTCACAAAAGGTCGTCGGTCTACTATCTTATGGGTGTGTCCACCTGAAGCCTCACACATGGCCATGTGATAGCCTGGAGACTCTTGAGTGTCCGTCATAGGCTGGTCCCTTCCTTGTCTCCTCAGCTTCATTCGTCTGATACGCTCTAAGGCCTCTGCCTGTGCTTCTTCTCGAATTCGTTTTTCCTCCTCTTTACGTTGCTTAGCAATATTGAGTCGGCTTAGCATCTCCTCCGTGAGGGGTTCCTGATACAGTTTGACTCTGCATCCGCTAATATAGTTTGGGAGGACATCCCCCTCTAAAGTGGCTAGTTGTACTGCTCCACTCGTGGAGATCCTATTAATGATCATAGGTCCGTAGCCTCTCTTTTCTAGCTTTCTTGCGTGTTGTTTCAATGTGTAGACTAACACTAGATCTCCTGCCTTCAAGCCCTTATCCTTCACATGGGCATCAAAGTATGCCTTTTGCCGTTTCTTTGCAGCATAGATGCCTGCTGCTGCTCGTAGCCTCGTCTCACCTAAACGCTCTAGATCAAAGATCCTAGAGGACAACTCGTGTCCATTCCACTCATGCTCTTGTGCTACTCTTAAAGCTGGAAGTAGGAAATCTAAGGGTATCACCGCATTTTGTCCGAAGACCATCTGAAATGGGGTGGCATTGAGTACCGTTTTGTAGGCAACTCGGTATGCCCAAACAGCATGGTGAAGTTGTTTATCCCAATCAGAGCGTTTATTATTGACCAGTTTCGTCAATACGTTACACAGGATCTTATTCGTGCTCTCGGCTTGTCCGTTAGCTTGTGGGTGATAGGGTGCAGACTTTTTATGTACCACCATGAATTCTTGAAGGAGATTTTCAATGACCTCATTCAAGAAGTGTGTACCTCTATCACTAACTAACTCTATTGGTAACCCATATCTAGTGAACACATTTTCGAATAAGAACTTAGCCGTTGTTTGAGCATCATTCTTTGTCGTGGCCTTTACTTCCACCCACTTTGTAAGGTAATCTGTGGCTACAATAATGTATTCTGCATGGGAGTTCCTAGCTGGGGGGTTGATGGGACCTACAAAGTCTATACCCCACTTTGAAAATGCACGTCCTCCCATCATTGGCCTTAAGGGCATTTCATCTTTTCTTATCGGATATTGGGCACGTTGGCATGTGTCGCAACTCTTCACATAAGTATGTGCATCCATATGAAGAGTGGGCCACCACAGTCCTGAGAATAGAATGGTCTTAATCACCCTGTCAGGCCCAAAGTGTCCACCTGCAACACCGCTGTGTGCCGTTTCTAAGACTTTCAAGTAGTCTGATTCATGTACGCACAGTCTTAGGTAACCATCCTTGCCTCTCCGATATAGGTTGTCCCCTACTAAGGCATAGTCTTGAGCCTCTTGCTCCATGCTCCGTTTTCTTGCAAGACTCGCCTGATTGGGCAATGTTCCCGATCTCATGAACTCAACCAATGGAGCACTCCAATCTGGGGTTAATGACACGTGATAAAGAGTGGCATGCTCCACTGGGGGCCTCTTTTGGCATACTGGACAATTGTGGATCCACTCTTGTATTTCTTTGTCCATGCTAGGCCAATACACTCCTAAGCGTTTTAGATTCTGCAATGTTCGTTGTTTAGAGTAGTGATTCCCTAGCAATCCCTCATGGGCTTGTTGCAACCAACTAGTATGTTCATCGTCCTCGACACAACATGCTAATATGCCCTCGGCATCTTGCTTGTACATACTTCCAGCCAATATTTGATACTTTAATGATTTTACAATTTCCTCTTTGCTGGTTTTCACATTCTTATTTGCAGGCCCGAAGGTTAGGACTGGTACTAGCTTATTTGCCCATTTAGGAACAACTTCTAAATTGAACAGATAAGCATCGGGCAATTCGTCAGACACTCCTTGCGGTGGCTCTCCTGAAGTGATGCGAGAAAGATGGTCTGCCCTAAGATGGGTTCTACCTTTCCTGACAACAACTTCAAAGTCGTATTCCATTAGTAAGAGGAACCATCTTACTAAGCGACCTGTATTGCAAGGTTTATTGACCAAATATAGTAACGCTTGATGATCAGTGAAAAACTTGAACTTATTGGCCAATAGATAGTGTCTAAACTTCTTCACGGCATATATCATGCCTAAGCCTTCTCTCTCCGTTGTGGTGTAATTTCGTTCAGCTGCATTTAATTGCCTACTAGCATATGCTATCGGCAAATCTAGGTTTCCTTCACCTGTGGGTTGTGCGAGCACACATCCTATTGCATGATTGGAGGCATCTACATGGACGTGAAAGGGTTTGCTCCAATCCGGAGTAGTCAATATTGGTGCTGTGCACAAACGTCTCTTCAGCTCATTGAAGGAAGTCTCGCATTCCTCATTCCATTCAAAATTCGTTAACAGCTCATAAAGAGGTTTAGCTATGATGGCATACATGTGGATAAATCTACGGTAATATCCACAATGGCCCATAAAGGCTTGTACCTCTTTCACATTCCTTGGTCTGGCCAATTCTGCTATTGCTCTTACCTTGTCTTCGTCTGTTGATATTCCATTCTTCGAAACAATGTGACCTAAGATCTTACCTTGGCGTACCATAAACACACACTTCTCTGGATTCAGACACACTCGATAATCTCTACACTTGTTGAAGATTTGCCTGAGCTCAGGGATGTGGTAACTTCTTTCTTGGGAATGAGCGCACAAATCATCCACATATACTTCTAAGCTCTTTCGCAAGAACTCTTTGAAGACATGACACATGAGTCTTTGGAATGTAGCAGGTGCATTGGTGAGCCCAAATGGCATCACACGAAATGCAAAGATTCCCCATTCTGTGGCAAAGGCCGTTTTGTGCTGATCTTCGGGGGCAATGGCTACTTGGTTGTAACCTGAAAATCCATCAAGGAAGCTGTAAACTTCCTTGCCTGCAACACGCTCCAAAAGATGTTCGGTGATTGGAAGTGGATAACTATCTCTGATCGTAGCGGCATTGACTTTTTTAAGGTTAATGCACACTCGCAATTTCCCATTCTTCTTGGGCACCACTACAATGGGGGACACCCATTCAGTGTGCTCAATCTCATAGATGAATCCGGCTTCAATCAGCCTGTCAATTTCCTCTTTTATTTTGGCCGCATAATTGTCATTATAAGTGTAGGGTTTTTGTTTGGTGGGCTTAGCATCAGCGGTCATCGGAATCGTATGAGAGCAAATCTCTGGATCTACTCCTTTCAAGTCTCTATAATGCCATGCGAACACATCCCTATATTCCCTTAATAGAGCTACAAGCTCTGCTTCTTCTTCTGCACTTAGGTCATCTCCTATGTACGTACATCGTTCTTCGTTCCCTTCAATGGTCACTACAATTTTTTTGGTCTTTTCTTTATTGTCATATGCTTCTCCTATAATGGCCTCTCTCTTAGGCATTCGTACCAAAATTTTTCGGTCTTCCACTTCATATTTCTTGAAATTTTCTGGTACTTCAAACAATGATTCTTCCTCTTCTTGTCTCACTACTTTCCTTTTCTTTTTCTTTTGACCTCCTTCACTTCCTTTCTTTGAACTTATCGTTTTAATACTCGTAAGGGGTTCTTCTTCCTTTTGGGTTAACACCCCTAGGTCTTCTAAGTAGTGTTCCTCTGAGTCAAAGTATGTATCCATCACAATGGATTCTAGATCATCGTCATTCTCTTCTTCTCCTATGAACTCACTAGGATCACACTCTTCCAACAAGGGCTGACACATGAACACTGAAATATCATAACCCTCCTCATCACAATGGGGTGTCCATTGTTCCTCATTGACTGCAATGTCCATGGTAGCTAAGATTTCTGCCCAACCATGAGGCTCAAATTCCTCATCAGGAAATATCATCGGTGTATAGGCTGGGTCTTTTATTGGTCTATCTCCTGGGGGAGTTCCTTCTTCTCTCGCTTTTCGGCGCTTTTCCTCTTCCTCCGCGACCTTGCACATCCACAAGTGAGTATCTTCATGCAACCAGGATGGTTCAGGTGAACTTCCAGAATGCACGGAGATAGAGTCTTCTTTCGCTTTGTGGATAGGATTCCACTGTAGGGGTGGTACATCTCTGAAGGTGTGATCCTTCAGATTGACCTTGGTGGTGACCCCTAAGTGCTGTAAGTACAAGGAGTTGGTTCCCCAATCTTGTACTATTTGTAATTGTCGTAGGAAGGGTCTTCCTAGGATCATTTCGTAAACATTATTCTTCTCAAAGTCACATATGGCAAACGTATGTTCAAACTCTACACCACAAGTGGTTAGAGTTATCCCTTCAAGCAATCCGAGAGGTCTTTCAAAATGACCATCCGCCATTTGAAGTTTCATTCTCGTTGGTCTTAAGGTGGGTTTGCCCCATCGTTTCCACAAGGAGGTAGTCGCAATAGCAACACCCGCACCCGAATCCACAATTGCTTTGGTTGTGTAACCTTGATAGGTGATCGGAAGATAAGTGTTACCTTCTTCACCTTCACTCATGTCTCCTATCTTGTCGAGAGGTACCTCGGGTAACTTTTGTTTAGCGCTTACTTTTGGTGCATTGGATTCAAGTTCTGGAACCTGATCCTTCACATGATTCCAGAGCTCCGGTTTTGCCTTGAGGAGTTCCTCTACAGTGAGGTGACATTGAACCTTAGTGTTCTTCACAACATCAGTGTTCCTGGGAATCACTGAGTCTTCATTTCTTACCAATATCGTGGGAGCTCTGATCTGGAGAGATTCAGATTCCCATGGGCCTGTGAAATGAGGCAACTCTTGTAAAGAGTTAGATTCAAAATCTAATCTCTCATCCTCTTGTTGCTCTGCTTGATCCCCATAGATAGAGGGAATGTCTTGGGGAAATTGATCACGAAGATCATCAATCTCAGGAATAGGAGGGAAATCACCCTTCTCCTTGGCCCATTTCTCTTCTTGTATTTCCCGCAAGAACTCTGGAGAGTATTGTTGTATTGAAGGAGGTATTCCAGCATCCGTAGAATTAGGAACATAAGCTACCATTTGTGGTGAGCTTCCTCTTTCAACAACTGGTTGAGCCTGTGGAGGTAAAGAAACTTGTGATTTGTTTACCAACTGCTCTAATCTTTCTAGTAAGCCTTGGAAATGCAATTCCGGCTTGACAGAGTTCGTCTGATTGAACTTTTGGCTAGTCTCAAGTATAGCTTGAGCTTGTTCTACCATTTTCATGCACATCTTCATCCGTTCAATCTCTAAGTCTGCTCTAGGGTAACTCTTGTCTAGGTTTGCAGCTATTGGCCCTTCTTGAAGTCGAGCCTGGTAGGCTTTGAACATCATGTCCAAGCCTTCAGGAGTGGGGTCAGCTAATACTGATCCTACTCGGGGTGGTGGGTGGGTTACGAGGGTTGTGTTAGAGGGTGGAGAAAGGAAGGGTGATGGGGGTGGTAGTGGTGGAAGCGTGTGGGAGTGCGGTTGAGCTGTGATTTCTGTGATTTTTGCCTTGGTTTCCCTCACGCTTTCTTCAAGTTCATTTATCTTTTTTGCCCATTGTCTCTTCATTCTTTCACGACTATCCTTCCAGGCGCTAGTCCTCTTTTTGGGTATGCTCTCTGTTTCACTCACCTCGGGGCTCTTTTCGGGACCAACACCTTGGTGTTGTTGAAGTGCCTGGGCTCTTGTGATCACCTGCACAGGTGCAGTGGAAGTCACACTTCCTATGGAGTCTACAACTAACCCAACAACATTGATAGGAGTGATCTTAGGCATGTTATTAGGGTTCTTTGGGCAATCTCGTAGGAGATGCTCTTTCCCGCAGTCTTGACAAAAGCCCTGAATGGTTACTGGCTGAGGTAGTGTAGGGACAGGTAATGGACAATCACGTACAAGGTGATCTCCCTGACATCTGAAACATGGCCCTCTAGGAAATGGGAATCGTACCTGCCTAGGTTGAGGTCTAGAGTTGGGGTTTGTGTACATGACATTAGAATACTCAGGTTCCCCACTATTTTCACTTGGATCCTCATAATAATATGACTCGTTATGCTCGGGTGACTACATGTAGTAAGCCTGGGGGCTATCAATATGTGTGGAGTCAAAACTATGGTCACTTGGATCACTGTCTGATAGTAATGGGGTGACCGGGACTATGGCTCTATTCGGATTTTCTTCAGTAGATGCATATTTCACTGGGATGACATTGGTTGGAGCAGGGGGTTGCTGCACTAGGACTGGTTGAGGTCTTTCCTGCCCTTGATAAGGTGGCTGATAAGTTTGCTGTGGCCTGTTGTATTGTGGTGGTGGGTACTGATTCTGGTACCTACCATGTTGTGGATATGGCTGAGGATAATTTTGTCTAACAGTTTGTTTGTTATATGGGCAGTCTTGTGCCGTGTGATTGGTGTACCTGCGCTCTATGGTGCAGTATTGGCCACTAAGATTCGCCTGTGGTTGGGCCATAATGGGGCATACACTTGCCATATGTTCGCCGCCACAGTTGTAACACCGCTTAACTGGGGCAAATCTCAGAATTTGCTTGCTAGAGACACCTAGTTTTTGGGCTACCTTCTCTGCAAGTTCCTCGATGGATGTGGATTGACCAGATGTCTGTGTGCTAGAGCTATCAGAATCCTTATAGATTTTTGATAGTTCTAACTCCTCGCCTAGATTGTCCTCAATGTCTATGCACATGCGCACGCACTCCTCTATCATTCTAGGGTCCTTTAGGTACACATATGACCTGAGCTTAGTGCTCAACAATCCGTCTAGGAACAAGGCCACCTGTTTGGCTGGAGTGGGTAACTCCGGCATAGGGCATCTCTCCAGGTACTGTCTAAATCTTCTTCCAGCTAGTCTGACCGTCTCTTGAGGTGTTTGTTTGAAGCTATGAATTAGTGAGGAGGTGTTATGCCTGATTCCACTCTTAGAAAACTCAACAATAAATGCCTCTAAGAGTTGGTCTATGTTTCTGAAATGCCTCTCATTCAGTGGTTGGAACCACGTAAGGGCAGTGTTCCTAAGGGTTAGACCGAAAGCATTATATTGCGTGAATAGGTCCTCCACTTGTTCAGCTTTCAACACTTGTCGAAATTCTGCCACATGGTCATAAGGGTCTCCCGTGCCATCGAAATAATTCTTCATGGACTTCACCAGTTGGGTTGGTCGTAGGGTCCTAGTATGTTCTCTCGGCCTTGGCAAAGGAAAATCATCCATGTCCCGGTGATTCCATGGGGTTCTATGTCTCTCAGGTTCTACTCTATTCCTTTCTGTTCCCGTTCTTTCTCTTCCCAGGGAGTTGGCAAAACTTACCTCAGGTTTGTCTCTACCTCTATCTCTTTGAGCTCCATGAGCTTGGGAGGTCCCAGCTCCTTGATGACCAAAGGACACATTAGACCTTGGTTGGGGAAAAACAAATTCACCCTTCCAAGTGTAGGCATGTCTGCCCTGCTCAGTGACCACGAAGATTCTCTCTGATGCAGTGTCTAGGTAGGTTACTTGGCCTGGACTATCAGGGTCTTTAAACTCGTAGATTGTGAGGGTATTCACCTCCTGAGGTTGAGAAGTTCTATATCTCCAAAAAGCCTCATCGGTTTCCCGATTTAAAAGCAGATCTATGCTTTTATTATCTTGTGGAATCCACTCAGGAGTCATGATTCTGGTCAAGACAGACTTACCACGGGGAGTTCTTGGCTCTCTCTCTAAGTTCCCTTGCTCTATATCACCCATGTCGGTCTCCGCAATCACATTTCCAAACTCATCAGTTCTATCAGGAAGAGTGGTGACTACATATATAGTCCCCTCTTTATCTAGGTATGCTCCATTCTCAAACTTGACTACCGGGTGGCCTATTCCATGGGGTTGGTCGGGGTTCTTAATCTGGACCACTGATCTTCTCAGTCCGTCTTCGTAGATGCGAGCACCTAGACGATTCATCCTGATATATTCCAATTGAGTCTTATAAGGCCCCTCTGGCTTTTCTAGATAAGCCAACCCTGAACTCCCTACTGGTCTCTCCATGTGATAGGACATTTCCGAATCACTGGTTTCTGATCTGGGAGTGTATGGGTAATCACTCAACTGCTGGGCCCAAGACCTGGCAGTGTGATTGACACTAGCTTCAGAAGATCTGAGGCTTCGTCTGTCTCGGCCTAAATGTCTGCCTGATCTAAGGTTCATATGCCTGATTTATTTACCCCCTGGAACCCAAGCACGCTCTCGTTGCAGGTTGATTTTGCACCAATCACTTTGTTCTTTTTAGTTGAATATTATGTTTATGGTCTTGTCTGAAATTGCGTACTTAAGTGAATTTCCGCACTTGATGAGTGATCGATTCCCGTTTACCTTTCGTCCCTTAGTGTTTTCGCACTTAAGACCTATTCATTTTCTTGCACTTGGTTGATTAATTCTCTTGGACTTGATTCGTGCCTAACGTTGCCCTAGTTAATTACCACACCTAAGTCGTACTTAGCCTAGGCTAGGAATTGACAAAGGAGGGTTATGAGATCTTCCAACCTCAATCAACTGGTTGACCAGACAGCTATGCAAGCCCAGGAAGCCTTCTCCCAAGCCCGGTACTCACCCTTGCTAGCTTGCTTCGATTGCCTTGAGTGCCCACAAAGTTCCTGCACAAACTCACCAGTTAGTATAGATTTATTGCCACAAGTATTTGAAAGACACGCTTCAATAATTTTAACCCCCTTGGGGTAGCTCACTGTACCCCCTGTCTCTGAGAATCACTTAGTCCCACCTATCTCTGGTTTCTAGGCCTTTTGCCCACTCCCAAGGTTCTAAGTTATACCAATATGTCAAAATTCAAGCTCAACTACCCTTTCAATCACTCAAAAAATTTAACTCTCAATTTTCATGCGTTAATGGCCGGGTATCGCGATAGGTCGGGTCGGGGTGTCGCGATAGCTGGGGGTGTCGCGATAGCTGGGAGTGTCGCGATAGGTCACGGGGTGTCGCGATACCTTGGAGTGTCGCGATAGGTCGGGACGGGGTGTCGCGATACCTCGAAGTGTCGCGATAGCTGGGGGTGTCGCGATAGCTCACGGGGTGTCGCGATACCTCACGGGGTGTCGCGATACCTTGGAGTGTCGCGATAGCTCACGGGGTGTCGCGATACCTTGGAGTGTCGCGATAGCTCACGGGGTGTCGCGATACCTTGGAGTGTCGCGATAGCTCACGGGGTGTCGCGATACCTTGGAGTGTCGCGATAGCTCACGGGGTGTCGCGATACCTTGGAGTGTCGCGATAGCTCTGGATATGGTGAATTTTCCTGTTCTATCTAGGGTTCCTAGGAGCTCTAGGCCTGCGCAATGCCGTGGTGCACTCAGAATCGTGAGAAGGTGAAATTTTCGGAGTGTCGCGATAGCTCGAGCTCAACGCCTCGGGAACTGTGCAGACAATTTCTGTACCTGCTGATCTCAAACTCGCACACAACAAATGAGGGAAAGAAAAGGAAGAGGGGATATGTAGTGGGGAAGGAGGTGGAGGTGGAGATTGAGAAGGAGGTGAAGATGAAAATGGAGATGGAGAAAAATCAGAAATTTACCTACTACTTACCATTCCAACGCGTCCTCTCTACGTCTTACCATCACACGCTCGTCCTCAAAGCTCGATCCCCGGCAACGGCGCCAAAATTTGGTGTAGCTCAGTGATGAGTAGCACCTCCTTTAATGTCAATCCGGGAAGACA
The DNA here is from genome assembly GCA_020310875.1 of Ceratopteris richardii. Classification (NCBI taxonomy): domain Eukaryota; kingdom Viridiplantae; phylum Streptophyta; class Polypodiopsida; order Polypodiales; family Pteridaceae; genus Ceratopteris; species Ceratopteris richardii. The sequence goes on from CM035406.1 coordinate 6,711,257, forward strand.
TGAGGATGGTATGAAGACCACGAGCAAGTGGAAGCACAAGTGCGTGAGTGAGAAGCACACAAGCATGCACACACATACACACACACGTGCACACACAGTAAGAACAAAGAGAGTAAGACAATGGAATCACTTCTATTGCAAGAAAGTTCTCATACAAGTTTAAACTACAAGAAGCTCGCTCAAAAATGAGCTCTCTAGCTCTATTTATAGTTTTTGACTAGCTTTGGCCCTGTTCAGACCTAGTGTCCGGCCTAGTTAAAAATTAGGTTCCGGGCTTATTTGAGGGCCCAAACGAGATCTAAAAATTATGAAAATTGACAGGCAACTACATCTAAGGCTCCCCAAGCTCGAGGACTCCTCGGCTTGTACAAAATGGAGCTACAAAAAGGTGAAATGATATTTACAAGGGTTTGTAGTGATGAGAATCACTTTAGAATGATGTGGGGGTTTTGAAAAAAAATGAAGGGTTGCCTTAGTGCTAGATCTGCATGTGTGTCCATACTTGCTTCTTCCCGCATCCTGTCAACAGTATTGTTTAAACCTTTGTTCTGTAGGTCAAACCATTTCTCGGAGTGTCTGCTTAAAGCTATGGATCAGGGAGGAAGGATTATGTCTAATGCCACTCTTAGAAAACTCAGTGATGAAGGCTTACAGCAGTTGGTCTATGTTCCTGAATTGCCTCTCATGTAGGGGTTGAAACCAAGTCAAGGCAGTATTCTTGAGTGTTAGACCAAAAGCGTTGTATTACGTGAATAGGTCATTGTGTACTTGGGCCAAGAAGACTCAAGGACTTGTGCCAATGAGACTGTACCTCAATTGCCACACAAGTGCGTATAGTGGGTACTTAACACACATCTAATTGTCAATCCGATGGAACGACGTACCAAGTGTATGAAGACGTGTGCACACGTGATGGAACATGAAGTGGTCTAGCTAGCATGCATGAGAAAAGACTACTACCTCTCACACTCACTGAAATACTGAAAGTGTTTGCCGCAAGCCTCTTACAACAGTTTTCAGAAATTCAAGGATTTCTCCCAGTTCCGAACTCCGAATATAAGCAATAGGGTACTCGTTTCGAAGCTCTCGCCGAGACGCATCTACTGGAAGTGGTTTCACTCGATTCTGACCCCTCTGCTTCAAGTTATGGCAAAAACAATGAATGACGGGAGACACCAACACCCGCGCCACAACTCCTCCTAGCTCGCACACGCACTACAGCAGCTCAAAACCAAGGGGAACGGGTAGACAACAGTCCTATACATGCATTTCAAGCGTAACACACACATACAAGAGCGAAATGAAAATCAAAATTAGCATGAAAGAGGCAAACTCGAAAATCTGTAAAGCTCCTTCTGCACAATGGCAAAAAGTCCTTACAAAGAGTCACAAGGTGACTCATATACTAGTGCCCTAAGTTTGGTCCTTTCACATAAGAGACCGGCACTTTATTTACTAAAAGACTAATTTCTCTACTAATTTACATGGGTAAGCTTCTAATCTTCTGTGGGGATGCATCTAGAGGACTCCTTTAGTGCATTTACAACGGAAAATATATACAAGAGTGGTTATAATACAAAAGTTATGTGTCCGAATCGGAAAAATTTTGGGGCCCTTCATTTTCTCTGCCTAGTGCTCTTCTGTGCTCTACAACACTCTCCCCCTCTTCGTCTCTGTCGTCCCTTGACAGGCTTTAGCTTTTCGTCGGCTGTTTGCTTCGTTTCTCCGCACGCATCTCTTGGTCAGTTTTGTCTGTAGTTAAACAGACATGCAGCTTTGATGGCCTGTTCTTGATTCAAGCTCTACTACACTAGAGCCTGCTGCATTTGTCTTGCCTGTTGATTTGGGTTGCCACGCACGCCACCAGTGACTAGGAATGTGCTGTTCTTAGTCACCCTCTTCAACTTTTCAGCCTCTACCCCTTTCTACTTTTGGTCCTCTGATTTGTCCTGGTTGCACACATCTGACCCTGTTGTATTACTTTGAGCCTGTTTGCTTTTCCTTGGTGTGTGTGCCCCTGTGGGGCTCTGTGCAGAGATGGGTAATGCGCCCCTACGGGGCTTCTTGCAGAGATATGTCTTCAAATATCATTGTTTTATTCTTTATTGAGTTGTTTTTGACTTTGATCTTCTTCTTCTTCTTCTTTTGCTTGATTCCCCTTCCACACGTCCCTCCTCCTGAACTCTGTCGTCTCCGACAGGCTTTTTGTGGCGACGCGTGTAGGTTTGGATGGCGTGTTGCTCTCTTTGATTTAGCAGATTAGCGTGACATAGCATGAACTCCTTCCATTGCTGAGACTTTACTCCGTCCTCTGGCGCTTGTCTATAATCAGCAAAGAAACTTGTTTCATAGGCCACCAGTCTTGCATTCAAATTGGAAGTCATTTTAACAAAAATCTCTGAATCAATTTCAAAGAAACCTGTAAAGAATGCTTCTTCAAAAGTCTGCATATATGTAGATGGCAAGAACATGAGACGAGAATAATATGCCATAATAGTTAGTATGCTCGGGATAGTGGATAAATAAAAAATGAGTGCTTCCGATCCTTGAGTAATTCCGATGAAATTCAAAAATGTATATTTGGCATGTTGGAACACTTTTAGCACTATTAGTAGCATACTGAATATTTTGTTAGTCATTTTGACGGCTAAGTCCGGAACTGAAGCGTATCGGGCAATCCAAAATTCCATTGTTTTTATCATGTACTCCTCCGTCGGTAAGTAGTTATGTGGCGGACTAGGTAACAAGGGGTAATTGAGCCACTGATTATTGATGCTACCCAGGCGCTGACCTTCCCAAAATTGCATCCAGGCTCTTCGACGAGGTAGGGGGCAAAACGAAGGATTTACTTGAAGTTCATAAGGTGATGCCTCCCACTGTACCCTTAGTGTTGGATTCTTTTTGAGAAACTTTCTTCGCCATATTGGATCCGCTCTCTCGAACTCCTCTTGAGTGTAATTGAAAGTGTCATGCCTAAATTGAAGGTTGTGGTCCGGATCTTTATTCGTTGCAGACTTTATATAATATCGAGTTTGTTCTTTAAGTAGTCCGTATGGTACATTAAAGGGCTTCAAAATTGTTTATTTTCTATTTGAGCTTCTTTCATGATCCTGATGATCTGATCTTCGAATTCTGCCGTAAGTTGGGACACCAGTAGTGCCCTTTCTGGTCTGCTTAGTTCTGCAATTTCTCGAGTGTTAGGTTCAATGTGAACCTCCTTTTCCTCCTTTACCGGTGAATGATAAGAGGGGGAAGAGAGAGGACGTACCTCAGTCTCCACAGTAGCCTCAGCGGAAGTTGGAACTACTGGTGTCCCCTCTTTTCCTGTTTGTCCTAGCTGTTCCTGAAGTTCCTTAATACATTCATTCTTTTGTTTGAGTTCTTCAGTGGCCTTGGCAATCATATCTTTGTGTTTGAGAAGTTCTTGTACTACAATGTCCATCTGATCTGTATCTTCTTTACATTGTCACAGATAGTCATTCTCAGCTTTCTTCCATTTGGCTCTCAAGGCAGCCGTGTCATCCATGTATCTTTTTTCCCATTCGGCAATTGTGTCTTGCTCCTTTTTGAGCTGATCTTCATACATAAACACTTTCTCTTCTAATCCCTTGATGTCCCTTTCCGGTTGTGCTTGCACTTCGACTGGCTGATCACTTAAAAGAGCGGCCATAAGCTCTTTGTTCCGTTGTCTTAACGCCTCTGCTTCATCCATGTACCCTTTAATCTGAGATTCCAGAATTTTGCTTCTTGATGCCATTCGTGCCTTTTCAGCCTCATTTGCTTGTAGTTTTTTGGTGACTTCTTGGAGTTGTTCTTTTAATTGCTCATTCTCTGTCTCTAGCAGGCTGTATTTGTTTTTGATTTCTTTCAGTTCAGTTTCTTTTTCTACTACTTGTTCTTTTACTGTCTCTAACTCAGTAGAGAGATTCTTACCCCATTTTTGAAGTTCGATTTTGTCCTGCATGGCTTGGTCATAATCTTCATCAACATCAACCATAAGTTGCTGTGTGTCTAGTGCTGTTCGAATCATATCTTGCACTACAGGTTTTAGCTGAGCTATATCCACATTCAGCCATGTCTTTGGTATGCTTGGGGTTTCTCCGGTTTGTACATCTTTTCCTGTTTCGACGTGGATCGTTTCATTGTGTGGTTGTCGGATCTGTAGTTGTACGTGTGGTTTGTCCTCATCTTTATCCACATCAATAGTTTTAGTGACACTGAATCCCTGAAATGTTACATCCATGGGGGATGGTTCTGCCACAACCCTTATTGGAGTAAAGGGTTCTTCGTCTTCTTTTTGTTCTTCCTGAAACTCCTTCTTTGGTGTCTTCAAGTGTATTTTTCGGACAGGTGTGGCCTCCTTGATTTGGATGTTGGAGGTTTCATTAAGTTTCATACAATGCATATCTTCTTGTTCAGCATTCTTGCTTGATATACTTTGTTCCCCATGTGTGGCTTGGTTCTTCGTCATGAGGCCCCCTTGCTCTTCATTATAGTCTACTTCATTGAGTTCTGCCCATTGTCCATCATCTTTTGATTTGCTTGGAATATCGACATTTAGTAATGAATTTTCTGGTTCTTCTTGTTGCTCTGACACAGAACTAGAATTATCCAAGCCGATCTCCCGATATCTGTGGACTTTTGTGAGCTTGCTTCTCGGGTCTGTTGCTTGTTGTGACTGTTGATAGTGATGACCCTGGACCGGTAAGTTGACTTGTCCTTCTGTATATCGATGGGTCTCTTCCAGAGCATCTGTCAAGTCTTTTGCCGTTATTTCTTTCCTTCCTTCAATAGTAGTTTTTGGGAGTACATGGATCCTCTTGGTAGTAGGTGTGTCCTCTTCATGTAGCTTGGCTTCCCGGAGTCTTTTGGTGCCTCTCATTCTAGGTTGAGAGCTTGTTTCTGCCACTTCCACAATATTTGCTCCTTTCTTTTTCTTAGGAACGGTCACCACTTTGGCATATTGAGCCAGGACGGTTGATGATGGAATCTCTTGTAAATGTTCCCTCATTCCTAAAGCATGGTAGATCAGGATGGTTAGTGCCACACTGCCATTTAGGAACTTTTTATTCTTCCATTGCTTCTTGGCCTCGAACAATCTCTCTTGAACATATGGAGTCAAATTGATTTGATTCCCAATTTGCTTGATGGCATGGGAGAGTAGTTGGACAATAAGTTTCTGTGGTGCCGTGTATCGGTGCATGTTCGGGAAACAGAAGTGTTGGTGGATCAATCTGACCTCATCCTCTATGTCCACTCGGTTGATGTCGATGAAGGTTCTGGTCTTTGCACCTTTACTTTCTTCTTTCACTATTGTGATCCCATCCTTTTCCCATCCGAAGGCTTTCTTGATTAACTCATGTGTGAATTGAATGATCACCCATTCGCCTGTCTTATCCATTACTCTAGCTTCTGGTATCAAGGGATCATGTAGTGCTGGCTGTAGTGTATTCATGACTTGAGTGCATCGTTGAAAATCAGGCTTATAGATTGGCAGTTCAAAATATTTATGTATGCCTGCTTTCTTCATGGTTTCTTCAACAGAAGGGAGTGTATGTTGCACTCGAAAATCCTAGGACATAATAGGAAACTGATGATCTGTGTCCATGATTTTAATCCTTGCAAGGAACATGTAGTCCCCCTCTGGTTGATCTTCGCGGAACCAGTGTCCTTTTGCTTTGGTGATACTTTGGGATGGAAACTCCATCACTTCTTCTTGTATGGTTGCTTCAGAATCTTCGGAAGCCATCTGCACTTGTACGTAAAAGTGCATTAGCGTCTCATAACCGTATGCAATGCATTGTAGTGATTATTGTCGTCGTCACTCCGTCTCCCCATTAATCCATGAGTGAGATCTCTTACCACACATTTTTTCAATTTGGTTTTTATTGCTGAAAGAAAATAAAAGTCAGTGTAGCCGAAGCCTTTATTTATATACATAGTAGGTCCATTCCTATTTAGAATGAAGCTAAGATCTACTCTTGTTTGGAGAATGTGCACCACTAGTTTGATAAGGTACATCCTGTGCCGAATGCTTGGCCTGGTATTGTGGCCCTATCATGCTTACTTGAGGTGCATTAAAAACTTTATGAGTGCAATGGGAAGCTTTATCTCTTCGATCCTCCGCTCCTCGTGGTTGCTTGGGTTTCCAGATCCATTTCGTGAGCACTAAGAGAGGTCGTTTCGTTTCCTTGATCCTTGTAGCTTCTTGTGTTCTGTTTGCTTTCTCCATTGTCCGAGTGAAATTGGCATTGCTTTTCGAGTTTCTAGGATGACTCTTATGTGTTGTTGTCTTTCGCCTTGTCTGATGTAGTACCTCTTCCTTTGTCTTTAAAGCCTGTTTAGCTGCTTGCGTGAGCTTTTTGGGAATCCATATCTGATGTCGCGATCTTTGAGCTTCAAGCAAGGGCTTAGGGATCCATACTTGCACCGATTCTTCTGGTATGTACTTCTGTGAAGCTGGTTTGGTGATTCCTATTTCCTTCTTAAGAGTGGGTGCTGATATTTCTCGACTCTGCCTTTGATCCCTGCGTACCCACTTATATTTGGGTGGGCCTTGATATGAGTATCTGCTTGTTGGTTTCCGATAGTGCGATCTTTTGATGTTTTGAGCAGGTGTAGGAGAGCAAGTCTCCTTAACGGTTGGCTTTCCCTCAACTGTATTGAATGACTTCGACTCTACTGCTGACGTCGTTAGGATTGAATGTTCAGCTTCTATGCGTTTGGTTTCTGAATTGTGAGCATTGTTGATACTTTCTAATGTCGTTCTCTGAACTTCCTCTGAACTTTGTATTATAGTTGTTTGAATACAAGGTTTCTCTTCCAGTAAGCTGAAAATCTCCTTATGCCCTATCTTAGCCGAAATATAGCCTTGAGCTAGATGGATACTCACTTCATGCTCAATGATCCAATCGTGTCCTAGAATGAAATCTTCTATCAAATCTTCATCCTTGCATACTAGAACTCTCTGTTCCATTGAGGAATTTCCTAGGTGGAGGGAGACATTCGTGGTCCCAATACATTCTAGGGTGTGACCTCCAATTCCTATTAATCGAGCTTTTGTGGGAATCAAATCTAATTGCAGATCTTTTGCTATTCTCTTTCGCATGCAGCTAAGTCCTGCTCTTGAGTCTATCAATGCATCTATCAATTTGTACTCTGTGTTGCCAATCCCTAGGTTTAGGTAAGGTTGCGTTTTACACATACCCGTTTTGTCATGATTTTTGACTTGGTAATTTGCCATAGGGATGGGCTCTTCTCCTCGGAGATAGCGTTCATCTCTTTGCCTCATCCATTCTTTCCGTTTCCTAATGCGCTCTAGTGCTTCTTGTCGAGCTTCCTCTCTAATTCGCTCTTCCTCCTTTTTCCTATTTTGGGCACCTACCAATCGTGCTAGCATTTGATCAGTCAAGGGTTCCATGAATCGTCTCACTCTACATCCACTGATGTAGTTGGGAAGAATGTCTCCGTCTAATGTGGCGAGATTGACTGCACCACCAGTAGAGATTCGATTTATGATCAAAGGTCCGTATCCGCGTTTTTGTAACTTCTTGGCATGTTGTTTCAGGGTGTACACTAGGACTAAGTCTCCTTCTTTAAGTCCCTTGTCTTTTATATGTGCATCATAATATGCCTTTTGTCTCTGTTTAGCAGCATAAATGCCTGCTACTGCTTGCAATCTGGTCTCATGTAACTTCTCGATTTGATCTAGTTGATGGGATAATTCATGTCCGTTCCATTCATATTGCTGGGCCACTTTCAATGTTGGCACTAAAAAGTCAATTGGCAAAATTGCATTTTGCCCATACACTAAATTGAAAGGTGTAGTTCCAATGGCCATTTTATATGCAACTCGGAATGCCCAAATTGCATGATGCAATTGTTTGTCCCAATCAGACCTTCCATTATTGACAAGTTTAGTCAATACCGTGCATAGTACTTTGTTAGAGCTCTCAGCTTGTCCATTGGCTTGGGGATGATATGGGGCTGATTTTTTATGAATCACTAAAAACTCGTTCATTAATGACTCGATTACCTCATTGAGGAAGTGCGTTCCCCGATCGCTAACAATCTCAATGGGCAAGCCAAAGCGGGTGAAGATATGCTCGAAGAGAAATTTTGCGGTAGTTTGAGCATCGTTCTTTCTAGTGGCTTTTGCTTCTACCCATTTAGTCAAGTAGTCAGTGGCTACTATGATGTACTCCGCATGTGATCCTTTGGCAGGTGGATTGATAGGTCCTATGAAGTCAATACCCCATTTTGTGAAGGCTCTCGCGCATATCATGGGTCTTAATGGCATGTCATCTCTCCGAATTGGGTATTTAGTTCTCTGACAAGTCTCACAACTTCGTACATACGTTTCCGCATCCATATGTAGAGTTGGCCACCACAAGCCTGCAAAGAGAATCATTTTAACAGTTCTTTCAGCCGAAAAATGACCTCCTGCAGCACCTGCATGTGCCATCTCTAATATGGGTAAATATTCTCCTTCATGCACACATAATCTGAGTTGGTTGTCTTTACCTCGCCTAAACAATTGTTTTCCCATGAGGATGTAGTCCTTGCTCATTTCCTCTAAGGATCGCTTTCTTGCTAAACTAGTTCCTAACTCATGTTCTTGAGTTTTTAAGAATTTCACTAATGTTGTACTCCAATTGGGTGCTATGGTCAAAAAAGGTAGAGACATATGATCTTCGGGAACCGTCTCTCGGCATTCTGCACAATTACTTACGTGGTCGTGAACATTCTTGGGCATGTCAGGCCAATATGCTCCTAATATTTTCAGTTCTCGGATTGTTCCATGAGTCCCTTGGTGTGTTCTCCATTTGTTCACATGTGCTTGCTCACTTAGTTGCGTTTGTTCATCCTCATCAACACATCTGAGTAACACTTCGTTGGGTTCCTTGTGGTATACACTACCTGACACAATGTGTAAGTTCCTCGATTGAAGAATTTCTTTCTTGCTATTCCTATTGATTGAGTGTTGAGGGCCATGGGTGAGTATAGGGATCAATTTCTCTGCCCACTTTGGGCAAACTTCTAGATTGAACAAATAAGCATCTGGTAGATCGTCGGGTACTCCACTCGGTGGCTCTCCGTGTGTTAGCCTAGAAAGGTGGTCTGCTCTCACATGTGTGTTCCCCTTTTTCACTATTACTTCAAAATCGAACTCCATTAGTAGTAGAAACCATCGTACCAACCTTCCCGTGTTACAAGGCTTATTGACTAAGTACAACAAAGCTTGATGGTCTATGAAGAGTTTGAACTTGTTGGATAAAAGATAATGTCTAAATTTCTTCACTGCGTATACCATTCCTAAGCCTTCTCGTTCCGTAGTGGTGTAATTTCTTTTTGCTTGATTCAGTTGTCTACTCGCATAAGCAATTGGATGATCGAGCTTGCCTTCATCAGCCGGCTGGGCTAGGATACATCCAATGGCATAGTTAGAAGCGTTAACATGAATGTGAAAAGGCTTGCTCCAGTTGGGTGATTTTAGAATTGGGGTTGTACTAAGTCTCTTTTTCAACTCGGTGAATGCCTTTTCGCACTCTTTTGTCCAAGTAAATGGAGTCAAGAGACAATACAAGGGTTTTGCTATTATGGCATACATGTGAATGAACCTACGGTAGTATCCACAATGTCCCATAAAGGCTTGCACTTCCTTTGCATTCTTGGGTCTTGGTAAGTCTAAGATGACTTTAATCTTGTCCTCATCCGTAGATATTCCATTTCTCGAAACTATGTGTCCTAGAATTTTCCCTTGCCTTACCATGAAGACACATTTCTCTGGGTTTAAGCAGACTCTGTACTGTCTACATTTGTTGAATATCTTCCTCAACTCGGGAATGTGATCGGGTCTTTGATTGGAGTACGTGCAAAGGTCATCTACATATACTTCCATGCTTTTTTTCAAAAATTCCTTGAAAACATGACACATCAATCTCTGGAAGGTAGCTGGAGCATTAGTGAGTCCAAAGGGCATCACTCTGAATGCATACACTCCCCATTCAATGGTGAATGCTGTCTTATGTTGATCCTCAGTCGCAATAGCTACCTGATTGTATCCGGAGAATCCATCTAGGAAACTGTAGACCTCCTTACCTGCTACTCTCTCTAATAAATGGTCCGTGATGGGTAGTGGGTAGCTGTCACGTATAGTGGCTGCATTCACCTTCTTCAAATTTATGCACACTCTCAATTTTCCATTTTTCTTAGGCACTACTACTAGTGGCGATACCCACTCGGTATGTTCTATCTCATATATGAATCCTGCCGCTAGTAGTTTGTCTATTTCTTCCTTAATCTTTGCTGCATAGACTTCATTGTATGTATAAGGACGTTGTTTGGAGGGTTTTGCATCTGCTGTCATTGGTATTCGATGGGAACAAATAGTGGGTTCTACCCCTTTGAGATCCTTATAGGTCCATGCGAATACATCTCGGTACTCCCGGATAAGGTATATGAGTTCCTCTTCCTCTTCTTCAGACACATCTTTACCAATATATGTGCATCTTTCTTCTCCTTCCTCAACTGTCACAACAACTTTTTTCGTTTGTTCCTTGTTGTCATACGCTTCTCCGTCTCGTGCCTCTCGTCTAGGCATTTGAATACCCACTTTTCTTTCCTCCACTTCGTATTTTTTAAAGTGTTCAGGAACTTCAAAAAGATCTGGGTCCGGCCCTACCTTGTTGGAACAAGCCAATCACAAATTGGTGATTATAGAGATCTTGAAGAATGCTTATGGTCAGAATGAAGTGAAGGAAGACACTTGAGAAATTGGAGGAAATTTCAGAATGATGTCTTGTACACATATGTACATATAAGTGAAGAATCTTGTAAACTGAGTATAGCAAAATCCTTAGGATGATAAGGAGCAATGTCATAGACGTGGGATGAGTCTAAAGGCATGTATATATAAGTTAATGATGACAAAAAATATGAGAGAGAGAATGAGAGAGTCATTTGTAGATGACAAATGTCTTAGAGATGTGTAGAGAGTTTTTTCCCAGAAAATGACGACGGGTTTTTCTCTGAGTGCTCTCTGTCTGATCATGTGGATCAGAATTCCTTTTGTACACATCTAATTGAGAAGCTAATGAAGCTATGTCTAGAGTTTCATGATCTAATGCCTCTCCTACTGTGAGAATGATCAATAGGAACATTCATATGTAGAATGTGAAAACTGAAGTCTGAGAGTAGCACACTTTTCCGTCTCAGTGTTTTGCTTAGATCTGAGTGTATACTGTAAAGTTTTTCATGAGTGAGCACTTAAAATTTAAGTTAGGAGATAAAGAAGCTATGGCTAAAAGCATTTAGCAAAACGGATTTTGTATTGGGAGAAATCAACTTAAGAAGTTGACCATGTCGAAGGCGCTACTTCTGGAAGATAGTTATGACATATCTTTGATCTTAAGGATCAAAGTAAACTTTTGGTGATTAGTTTTGAGAACTAATGATTAGTCTGATTGCGCAAAGGTATTGCGAATACTTGTGCATCATTTGCTTGAAGAAATTTGAAGTTATGTGCAGGTAATGAAGTTGATTTCTGAAGCAGACTTTCTGAAGTTGACATTTCTTCACTCAGAGAAGTGTTGATAAAAGTTTTGGTAAAGAAGAACAATATTTGTGTAAAGTTTGGTTTATAATTGACATAGAAGTGTTCTTAAGTCAGTATAGATCAAACCTTTGGAGATTAAGAAGTCTCCAACAGTGGTATCAGAGCTGAAGGTGTAATACAAAAGAAGAAAAGACAATTGAAGTTCCGATTGGTGCAGATATTGGAGTTCTTCCAAATCAAAGGAGGACAAGGACAAATTATTGAAGATAACCTGCAGAAGCTCAAAGCACGAGTTCGAAAAGAATCAAGAAGGACAAAGCTTATATCAAAGGTACACTTTATCCTCATAAATCATAGCAATTGTAGATACAGAAGGTCAAGGATGGGAGAAAGCTTGCAGATTGATAAGCTAGATAGGGAAAACTATCCAGCTTGGTCCATGAGGATGGAGGCACACCTCATGAGTAAAGATTTGATGGCATTCATTACAGGAGATGAAGAAAAACCTGAATTTGCAGATCCTAGTATTCCAACTAGGGAAGAGCTTGCAAATTTGAAGACTTGGATGAGAAAGGATGCTCAAGCAAGGAGTATCATTTACATGGCTGTAAATGATTATCTGCTACCTCATATTAGAGGTTTAGAAAGTGCAACAGATGTTTGGAATGCCTTGGAAGAGCATTTCCAAAATACAACTAAGTCAAGGAAGTCCTCACTATGGGCTGAGTTCACAACTTTCAAGAAGAAGAGCTCACAATCAATTTCTGATTATGTGGCAAGGATGAAGGATATTGCAGATAGCTTGGGAGCAGTGGATGAAGACATTGAAGAGGAAAAGTTGGTAAGACAAATACTTACAGGTCTGAGAGGAGATGAGAAGTTGAAGCCTTTCATATTGTCCATAGAGTTGTCACTTGATCACTTTACTCTTGATCTTAATCAATTGCTAGGACACATGCTAACTTTTGAGCAGGATCTTAAAGGAGACAATGATAGAAGCACAAGTCAAGCTATGTACTCCAAGGACAAGAAAAAGAATGGCAAGGGAAAGCAATCGAATGATGATGAAGGGAATTCAAATCAAGCTAACTTCACAAAAGGAAAGATGAATTTCAGAGGTAAAGGAAGAGGAGGTAAGAACAAAGATAATGCTAAAGCTTGTTGGATTTGTGGCAGAACTAATCATTTGGCAAATGATTGTTGGTATAACAATCAAAATGGTGGAAGCAATAATCAGAATTATAATCAAAGAGGTAGAGGAGGCAAAAACCAAAGAGGCAACTTCAGAGGAAGAGGTGGTAGGAAATCATATGGTAGAGGAGGTGGAAGAAACTTCCAATCTCAGTCCTACAACAACAATTATTACAATTATGCATCAGATCAGAAGGATGATATGACTCTTATCTTGAATGCAACTCATGAATCAATGGGAGAAGATCAAAGAGTGTTTTATATTGACTCAGGATGTAGTAACCATCTGAGTGGGAATCTATCCTTGATGACTGATATGGAAGCAAAGGTGAATGGACATACAGTTCAAACAGGTGACAATACCAAGCATAAAGTGGAGAGTATTGGATCAATGAAGACAAAGAGTGGAAGTACACTTCTGAGCAAGGTACTTTATGTTCCTACTATTCCTAAAAATTTGATAAGTGTAGGGCAAATTGTGGAGAAAGGATATGAGGTAAGATTCACAAATGATGGTGTTTATGTACAAGATCCAAATCAGGGATATAGAAACATAATTGCAGGGAAAAAGGAAGGAAGATTGTTCACTCTCAAAGTCCAAGGTAATGTGGGACATGCATTATTTACCTATGGAAGTCAAAAGGTATCTGAATTAGACCTATGGCATAAAAGGCTAGGTCATTTCAATGAGAGAGCTATAAAGGAAATGTCAAAGAATCAGGTGGTGCTTGGATTGCCGAATATTGAAGGGCAACATATGGTGTACAAGTGTGAAGCTTGTCAATTAGGTAAAGCACATAAAGGTTCTTACAACAAATCAGGGTACAAGCATTCAAATATGTTTGAATTGGTTCATACAGATGTATGGGGTCCCTCAAGGGACTATAGCATAAATGGATCCAGATATTATGTGTTGTTTGTTGATGATGCAACCAGATGGATTACTTTGTATGTAATCAAGGATAAATCAGAAGTTTTCAAAACATTCAAACATTTTCATGCCTATGCAGAAAGGATCACAGGGCAAAAGCTTAAGAGGTTAAGGTCAGATGGAGGGGGAGAGTATTTCTCTAAAGAGTTTGATGATTATTTGTGGAATGCAGGTATAAAAAGAGAAGTAACTTGCAGGTACTCTCCTCAACAGAATGGAGTAGCAGAAAGGAGAAATAGGACTCTTGTAGAATTTGCAAGAGCCATGATGAAGGAAAAGAATTGTCCAAATTACTTATGGGCAGAAGCCATTAACACTGCAACATACCTTGTGAATAGGTTACCTTGTAAAGCTTTGGATGGAGGAACCCCTTATGAAGCATGGTGGGGTAAGAAACCTACTCTTGATCATTGTAAGGTATTTGGATGTGTTGCATATGCTTATGTTCCTTCACAATTAAGACATAAGCTAGAACCAAAAGCAGAGAAGTATGTGTTTATTGGATATGATGATAGACAGATGGGTTACAGGTTGTGGAGTCCATCTACAAAGCAATTTCTTGTTACTAAAGATGTGACATTTGATGAGCAAAATACATGGTATACAGGATCAACAAATGATTATGCAGGTGTTGAAGAAATACAAAGGAAAGGAAAGGCACAAGTAAAAGTGTATGAAGAAAGTATTGATGAAGTTGACTCTAAAAGTAGATTGCAGGATCATGTAGAAGAAGGGCCAAGATTTGATCCAGAATCAAATGAGGCTGAAACTTCGAGAAGTGCAGAAATCAGAAGATCTACAAGGGAAAGGAAAGAACCTATAAGGTATAGTTATGATACATCTTTTCTAACAACAAAAGATTATGCTTACATTTTGAAGACAGAAGAAGATCCAATCACTTATGAAGAAGCCAAAGGTAAACAGAATTGGGAGAAGGCAATGTAGGAAGAGTATGATGCTCTACTTGAAAATGAAACTTGGGAATTAGTACCAAGACCAAAGAATCAGAACGTCATTGGATGTAAGTGGGTATATAAAACAAAAAGGTTTGCAGATGGTAAGGTGTCTAGATACAAGGCTAGGCTTGTGGTCAAAGGTTATGCCCAAACTTATGGAGTAGATTATGATGAAACCTTTAGTCCTGCTGCTAAGATGTCTACAATTAGGACATTGATTGCTATTGCTGCTTGTAAGGGATGGAAATTATCACAATTAGATGTGAAAAATGCATTTCTAAATGGATACATTGCAGATGAAGTATACATGGAGCAACCAGAAGGTTTTATGGATTCAATTGGATCAGTTTATGTGTGTAAGCTCAAGAGAGCTTTATATGGGTTGAAGTAGGCCCCAAGAGCTTGGAATTACAGATTGGTCAAGTTCTTGAATGAATGTGGATTTCAAGCATCAAAGGCAGATAGTAGCTTGCTAGTAAAGGCAAGTGAAAATGGATACATTTACATGTGCATTTATGTTGATGATATTATTGTCACAGGAACAGATGCTCAAGGAATCAATGAACTCAAAAGGCAAATAGAGAAGGAGTTTAAGATAAGTGATTTGGGAAACTTATCTTATTTTCTAGGAATGCAGATTGTATATACTCAACATGGAGTATATGTTTCACAAGAGAGGTATTTGAAGAATCTTCTAGTCAAGTTTAACATGGAAGATTGCAAGACTTCAACTACACCATTGGAGGTAAATCATAAATTAAGCAGGTATGAGGTGAAGAATTCAATGATATGAAGAAATATCAGAGTTTGGTAGGTAGTTTAATCTATGCTACCTTGACAAGACCAGATTTGTCATATGCAGTAGGTGTGTTATCTCAATTTATGCATTGTCCAAAGAAGACTCATTGGATTGCAGCCCAAAGGGTACTCAGATATATCAAAGGAACCTTAAGTGAAGGTTTGTATTATGGTTTCACTTCTGACACAAGAATCAAAGTGTTTAGTGATGCAGATTGGGCAGGTGACTCAGATGATAGAAGGTCTACTCATGGGTACCTCTGTTATATTGGAGATAAGCTAGTTTCTTGGTGTTCAAAGAAGCAACATACAGTTGCTTTATCATCCACAGAAGCTGAGTATAAGGGAATGGTAGAAGCTGCAAAGGAAGTGATATGGTTGAAGACCTTTATGAAGAGTTTTGAGACTGATCATAGTACTCCAATTATTTTTGGAGATAATATGAGTTCTTTGTATTTGGCAGCTAACCCTGTTTTTCATGCCAGGACTAAGCACATAGAGATTCAGTATCATTTCTTGAGGGAAAAGGTACTTGATAAAGAGATGGAAGTGATGTATACTCCAACAAAAGAACAAGTGGCAGATATGATGACAAAGAGCTTGGATGGACCTAAGCTACAGAGATTCAAAGAGATGGCAGGAGTGAAGAAGAATGGAATAATCACAATTAGTGATTGAGGGGGAGTTGTTGGAACAAGCCAATCACAAATTGGTGATCATAGAGATCTTGAAGAATGCTTATGGTCAGAATGAAGTGAAGGAAGACACTTGAGAAATTGGAGGAAATTTCAGAATGATGTTTTGTACACATATGTACATATAAGTGAAGAATCTTGTAAACTGAGTATAGCAAAATCCTTAGGATGATAAGGAGCAATGTCATAGACGCGGGATGAGTCTAAAGGCATGTATATATAAGTTAATGATGACAAAAAATATGAGAGAGAGAATGAGAGAGTCATTTGTAGATGACAAATGTCTTAGAGATGTGTAGAGAGTTTTTTCCCAGAAAATGACGACGGGTTTTTCTCTGAGTGCTCTCTGTCTGATCATGTGGATCAGAATTCCTTTTGTATACATCTAATTGAGAAGCTAATGAAGCTATGTCTAGAGTTTCATGATCTAACTCCTCTCCTACTGTGCGAATGATCAATAGGAACATTCATATGTAGAATGTGAAAACTGAAGTCTGAGAGTAGCGCACTTTTCCGTCTCAGTGTTTTGCTTAGATCTGAGTGTATATTGTAAAGTTTTTCATGAGTGAGCACTTAAAATTTAAGTTAGGAGATAAGGAAGCTATGGCTAAAAGCATTTAGCAAAACGGGTTTTGTATCCTTCTATGACCTCAATCACATTGATTGGTGCAGTGCCTTGGGATTTGGCTGGGTTCTTAGGGCAATCTCTAAAAAGATGTTCCTTTCCACAATCACTGCAATACCCTTCCCAAACTCTGGGTGGTGGTGGATTATAAGGTCAAGGGCATTCCCTAATGAAGTGATCCCCTCCGCATCTATAGCATGGTCCTCTCTGCACCGGTGGTCTAACACGAGGTCTCATGGGTTGTTGTGCTTTAGGAGCCGTATACATTAAGGTGGCTGTTTCTGCTCCATACGTCTGATCATAGCCCTCATAACCATAATAAGCTGTCTCATATGTTGGTTCATATTCCATCATGTTGGCTTCATATGGATAGTACTCTCCTGGTGGAGGTTCATACCCTGGGTTGGTTGATTCCACATTGGTCATTATTGATGGTGGTACTATGGCTCTCTCTAAGTTTTCTTCTGGTTGAGCATACTTCACTGGTACTACTTGTTGAGGTTGTGATAGCTAGGGTCCCAGTACTGGTTGTGGTGGTGGGTACGGTGCTTGCTCATATTGTCTTGGTGCTCCTATTGGTGTTGGATAAGGATTGTATCTAGGCATCTCCCTACCAGGCTCCCTCGGTGGATATCCATATGGTCGGTATTGAGGTGGTTGGATAGGCCGTGCTTGCCTATTGAAGGGACAGTTTTCAGTTGTGTGATTGGTGTATTGTTGCTCGATGTGGCAGTATGAAGAAGTCCCTTGTGGTTGCTGTCTGTAGTATGGATACGTAGGTTGTGCACCGGCCCCTCCTCGGACGCACAAGTGTGTGGGGTGCTCTCCTCCACATAAATTACATCTCCGTAGCACAGGCACTCTTTGCGCTGGGTTTTGGTAAGCTCTCTGTCCCTGGACTCCTAGTTTCTTTGCTAATAATTCTGCTAATTCTTCCACGTTACTGGAGTTGGACGTGATAGTACTCCTTAAATCTTCTGTTTTAGTGAGATCGGTTGTACCTTTGAGATCCTCAGCAAGGTTGTCTTCCAAATCAATACACTCTTGAAGACACTCACTCAGTGTTTGTAATCTCTTCACATACACTAGTGTTCTTAGGGTTCCGTTAGTAAGTCCATCTAAAAATAGTGAAATCATCTTTTGTTGAGTGGGTCTCTCAGCTACTGGGCATCTATTCACATACTGATTGAATCTTCGGGTAGCAGTCTTCACTGTTTCATTAGGGCTTTGTTTAAAGCTATGGATTAAAGATGAAGAATTGTGTTTAATCCCTCTCTTTGTGAATTCTCCAATGAATTCTTGAAAGAATTGTTCCATGTTTTCAAATTGATTGGGATCTAAAGGTTGGAACCAAGTTAGAGCAGTCCCTGTGAGGGTGAGCCCAAAAGACTCATACTACACAAAGAAGTCCTCTACTTGCTCTGCTCTTAGAACTTGTTTAAATTCTGCGATATGATCATAGGGCTCTCCCAACCCATCATAATGGTTTCTTACACATTTAGCTACTTGGATAGGTCTCAGCCTTCTCATTGGTTCAGGTGGTCTGGGCATCACAGGGAAGACGGGGATAGCTGGTCGTAATGGCGGTACTCCAGGCTGTCTTCCTACCGGTGGTTGTGGTGTTGCTGGTGGTCGGTACTGGTTCCCTATCCCTGCGTGGGCCTGATTGCGTGTGTGCACTCCTGGAGTTGCAAACTGTACATGAGTATGGTTGGGCACACTTCGTTGACTGGTCTGTCCTGATGTGGTCTGCTCCGTTTCATGTTGATTCCCAAAAGGATTTTGTGAAGTAGTTGCCTGATCTCTTTGAGGAAATACAGGCGTACCCATGTATCTCAGTCGAGCCCTGTCTAAGGCACTCACAGGCCAATATCACTTTTGATCCTTATCCAAGTAAGTAAGTCCAGTTTCATCATCTGGGTCTTTCAACTCATAAAATGTCATGGAGCTTTCTTCTCTCCTTGGAGCTGGTAAGTCGGTTTGAAGCAACAGGTCTGATCCATGGATCATATAGACTTCCAACAGGTAATCATCTTGAGGTATCAAATCTCCTCTCAAGACCCGTGACACTTGAGACCTGCCCCTCGAGGTAGATACAAACTCTTCAGGGTGCGTTCTTTCGGAGTTGTTTGGGTCCACGAACTCTCCCCTTTCGTTGATCCTCTCAGGAAATTCAGTCACAATATAGATATGACCAATTTTATCTACATATGCTCCTCCTTCGTACTTGACAGCAGGTCGGGGCACAGTTGTGGCATCCTGGGATGTTACCATCCTAGCCACAGATCTGTTTAAACCATCCAGGTAGATTGGGATCTCCTGGGCATTGGTGGACACATATTGTAAGGAGGTACGGTAATCCCCTTCAACAGTAGACATGAAATTCCTATTTGGCGTTGGACCTTGCATGTCTTCTGAAGCCATGTGTAGTTCCCCTTCCGAATCACTAGAGGTTTCTGAGTAGATGGAGTGGTGACTAGCCTGGGCAGCACTTCCTACCAAAGATATGACACTTCTTCGACTACTTAGCACTCTTCTTGATCTCAAGTTCATTCACCCCCCAAGTCTCTCTCTATGCCTTAAAGATTCTCCTTGGGTAGCTCTCCTAATGACTGCAAAAGGTGGGTCCATAATGATTGACTCTAGATCGGAGTCACTCGCATCCTCAAATGCATCAGGGTTAGGTTCACACTCTTCTAACACTGCCTCTCCCATGATTGGATCTATGGAGAAAACTGAAATGTCATAGCCATCCTCATCACAGTGAGGTGTCCATTGTTCTTCATTGATGGCTACATCCATTGTTGCTAGGATTTCTGCCCAGCCGTGGGGTTCAAATTCTTCATCAGGAAATACTACAGGTGCATAGGCTGGGTTTTGAATGGGTCTATGTGTTTCGTTTGCACCTATTTCTCTGGCCTTTTCTCTCTTCTCTTCTTCTACTACTACTTTGCACATCCATAAGTGAGTGTCTTCATGCATCCATGAGGATCCTGATCCTATGGAGTGCACCGATTCTGTATCATCTTTGGCTCTATGGATGGGGTTCCATTGGATAGGAGGGACATCTCTATGAGAGTAATCCTTGAGATTGACTTTGGCCGTAACACCTAAGTGCTGCAGGTACAAAGAATTGGTTCCCCAATCCTGTACCACTTGCAACTGTCGCATAAAGGGTCGTCCCAAGATCATTTCATAGGCATGGTTCTTGCTAAAATCACATATAGCAAAGGTATGCTCGAACTCGACACCACAGGTGGTGAGAGTGATTCCTTCTAGCAATCCTAAGGGCCTCTCAATATGATCATCGGCCATCTGCAATTTCATTCTCGTTGGCCTGAGTGCTGGCTTGCCCCAACGCTTCCATAGGGAAGTGGTGGCAATTGCAACTCCTACACCTGAGTCCAAAATTGCCTTGGTGGTGTACTCCTGGTAGGTAATGGGAAGATAGGTGTTCCCTTCTTCACCTTCACACATATCTCCTATCTTATCCAAGGGTATCTCTGGCATTGTCCTATGTGATCCTACCTGGGAATGAGGTTTCACTATCGCTGGTACTTGTTTGGCGACATGTTTCCATAATTCAAGTCTAACCTTGAGTAGCTCTTCTAACTTGAGATTGCACTGCACTTTAGTGTTTTTCACTACCTCTGTGTTCCTAGGTAAGACTGAGTCCTCATTTCGTACCATGACCGTGGGTGCTCTCATAGAAGTAGACTTAGCTTCCCATGGGCCTGTGAAGTGGGGTAGAGAGTTAGACTCAAAGTCTAGTCTTTCCTGAGAGTGGGTGCTCTCCTGCTCCTCATAAATGGATGGGATGTCTTGTGGGAATTAGTCGCGTGCATCATCCACAAGTTCAATAGGAGGAGGGACTTCACTTTCTTTAGCCCATTTGTCTTCTTGAATCTCGCGTAGGAATTCTGGTTTGAACCGATTCATAGAAGATGATGTGTCTGGCTCCGTAGAGTTAGGCACATAGGCTTCAGGCACATAGGCTTCCTGAGCAGGAATGCTTACTCTTTCACTTGCCTTGTCCTTGTGTTGAGAGGTGGGTTCCTTTTCTGATTCTGCAATCAGCTTCTCTATTCTTTCTAACAGTCCATCAAAGTGCAACTGTGTCTTCGTTGAACTAGAGATGTTAAATAGACGACTGGCTTCAAACATGGTCTGAGCCAATTCCACCATCTTAGCACAAATTTTGGTTCGTTCTAGCTCTAGTTCTGCTCTTGGGTAACACTTTTCATGATCAGTTACGTTTGGCCCTTCTTAGATTCTGGCCTGATATGCTTTAAGCATCATATTAAGGTCTTCGGGAGTAGGATCTGCTAGGACTGATCCTACTCTAGGGGGTGGTGGAAGTAGGTGAGGCGGTGTCGGAAAGTTTTCAACTTTCCAGTTGATGACCAGATAAATTAAAATTAACTTAATTGGTGAATTCTAACCTTTTATATCACTGTTGATTAGTTGTTCTGGATTGAATTAACTACTTTTGAAGTGTTTGCAGGTACAAGAAATAATAAAGAATACATGTTCATATTAGGGTTTACTCTAATTTCATATTTAATGAGTTGTTTTATTTATACATGCTTGATTCATGGGTATTTAACCCTAGGATTTCATAAGTTGATATGATTTTATGTTAGTTGGGTTAATCTGAAGGGTCTCAAAGAATTCTAATGGGTTACTGTTAGGGTTTATGTCAATGTCAATGGACTAATGATAGGGATCATAAAGATTTTAATGAGTTTCAAGGGTTTCCAATAGGTTTCGAATAGGTTTTCTAGGGTTTTACTATATTTAAAGGGTTAAAATCAATGTTATTTAAAAACATTAATATATAAAAATTACATATTTATTATTTAAAAATTAATCTATGCTATTATTAATGATTGTAAGCATATAAGTGCATTTAAATATTAAGGTTCTAATTAATTAAACCCTTACACTAAGCTTAAATTAAATGATTTATTTAAATAAGAAATATAGGCTAAATAGAATTAAAATGATTAATTAAAAGGATAAATATCTAGTGGTCTATATGAGTACTAGGAAAAAGAATGGTTTATAGAAGATGTGTAACTAAAGTGATTGAAAGAGTGGTTGGAATAAATGATGCAATTAAAGGAAGTTAAAGAGAAACTTTAAATGAATGGTGTATATAAAAATGGTTAAAAGAATGGAGTAAGTGAGTTGTGTAAATAAAGTCAATTTAAAGAGTGGTGATTAAGTGTGGGTTAAAGGATGGATGAGGAAATAAAGTAAATCCAAAAGACTGGATTAGGAAGGACTTGTGTATGTATTTAAATGTGTGTTGAGCTCAAGTTTCTCCTAATGTTTTTTGCAGGTACTGTCTCCTGCTCTTTACTTTCTTCTGTTCTTCCTTCTTTCTCATTAGACCCTCCTTGTGCTCGGGATATTAACCATCATGTACTGTTGTTGATTGTCCAGCTGGAAGCATGCCCATGCCTATTCCATGGCTTGGTCTTGGTCCCCGCAGTAGTGTATGTGTATGTGCGTGTTTGTGTTATGTGTGAATGTGTTATGTGTTATGTGCGTGTTTGTGTTATGTGTGAATGTGTTATATGTATGTGTGTGTATGTGTATATGTGTGTGCGTGTTATGTGTATGTGTGTATGCGTGTTATGTGGTGTGTGTGTATGTGATATATGTGTGTTTGTGATATATGTGTGTATGTGATATATGTGTGTGCGTGTTATGTGTATGTGTGTATGCGTGTTATGTGATGTGTGTGTATGTGATATATGTGTGTTTGTGATATATGTATGTATGTGATATATGTGTGTGCGTGTTATGTGTATGTGTGTGTGCGTGTTATGTGATGTGTGTGTATGTGATATATGTGTGTTTGTATGTGATATATGTGTGTGCGTGTTATGTGTATGTGTGTGTGCATGTTATGTGTATGTGTGTGTGCGTGTTATGTGTATGTATGTGTGCGTGTTATGTGTATGTGTGTATGCGTGTTATGTGAAGTGTGTGTATGATGTGTGTATGTGTGTGTGAGAGAGAGGTTCTCTCCCTCGACTCCTCTGCTGCAGCGCGACAGCGCGCACAGAGAAGGAGAGAGAGAGAGAGAGAGATAGGGAGAGAGAGAGAAGAGAGTGAGAGATAGAGAGAGATAGGAAGAGAGAGAGAAAGGAAAGAGGAGAGAGAAGAGAGAGAGAAAGGAAAGAAGAGAGTGAGAGATAGAGAGAGATAGGAAAGAGGAGAGAGAGAGAGAAGAAAGAGGAAAGAGAAGGAGAGAGAGAGAAAGGAAAGAGGAGAGAGAAGAGAGAGAGAAAAGAAAGAGGAAAGAGAAGGAGAGAGAGAGAGAGAAAGGAAAGAGAAGGAGAGAGAGAGAAAGGAAAGAGAAGGAGAGAGAAAAGAAAGAGGAAAGAGAAGGAGAGAGAGAGAAAGGAAAGAGGAGAGAGAAGAGAGAGAGAAAAGAAAGAGGAAAGAGAAGGAGAGAGAGAGAGAAAGGAAAGAGAAGGAGAGAGAGAGAAAGGAAAGAGAAGGAGAGAAAGAGAGAGAGAAAGAGAGGAGGAGAGAATTAAATTCATAAGTTAATTAATTAAGCAATTTAATTATTTCATTGCATAGTCATTTTTTTTAGGTATTTAATGTGTTGATTAATATGGAGTAATGATTTAAATTTTATACATATACTTAGAGAGCATGAAATCATTAGATTTCTTAGCTACTTATTTATGAATGCATGAATTAGAAGTATATGGGATATTCCTACATTTATTATAATTATTTAGTGAGTTGTCTACGTAAAAGAACTCATGGATGTGTGTGCATGCATACATCTAAGTGTTAGCATGCATATTTATATAATGACAAGTGTGTTAGTATGTGTATGTATTAGTATATATATTAGCATGATTGAAAGCATACATGTAAAGTGCACTAATACACATGAAAAATAAGTATTAGCATAAGTGTGAATTTAAGCATTAGATGTGAATGTTTTAGTGTATACATAAACATAAACATGTGTATGCAAATGCTATGTGAATTAAGTCTTTTAATTTTATGACCCTTGTAACATTACTAATATTTCCCTAATGTTTTTTGCAAAAACATTGAAGATTAAAAAGCAATTGAAGTGCAGTGAAGTGAAGCAAAGTGAAGATTTCATCAATTCAATTATCCGACAATCTGAATTAAATCCATAGAAATTATCCTTGATTAAGCTTTGTATAGGATTCACTAGTTGTTAGCCATCTTTTAGAGAAATTATATCATTGTTTTAGAGCATTGGAATCATCCATTATTGTCATTAGCATTAATTCAATTCTAATTTGCATTATCATTCTTGTCAATGTTATCTGAAATCGTTAATTTCAAAAACATAATTGAAGAAATTCTGATATTACCTATACCTCAAGAAGCTATTGATAGATATAGAGCAGCCCAGCCTTACGGTTCTTAAACGTTTAAAGTGTTTCAATTATCTACTCCATATTTCCTAGATTTAAGAGTAATTTAGAATTTCTGATACCTTAGACGAAAAAAAATATACCTAAAACACCTACGATTGTCTCATACACCCTGCGTGTGCCGAGGGATTTAGTGGCTGACTGATCCACCAGCCTTATGTCCGCAACTTCCCGACAGATTTGGAGAACCTGACGTGAACAAATCGGCATTGCAGCTCAGGGATGTCTGATACAAAGAATATGTGTCTAGTACATATATACCTTGTGACATAGTTTTGAGTGATCAATAGATAGAGCTTTCATCATAGACCCTTACCTCATAGAAAAAAGAGTATGGAAATTGATTGATGACCTCAAAATAGAGAAGAAAGAGTTTGGTGGTAAAGATGTTACTAGGTATATCAAAGAATACGAACATTTAGCGTATCAATATGGCATACCTAGGGATAGTTGGGTTTCCACCTTTAGGCGTATATCAAATGGAGATACCCGAGATAGAATAAGCCTTAGGTTGGGCTCGTCCACTATACCTTGGGATATTTTTAAGACCCAATTGCTACAAGAATTTTTTTTCGAGGATTCAACAAAAAGAAATCATGAAACGTTTCAAGCTTGGGTAAATACATCTAGACCAAAAGAGAACTTAATTGAGAGTTTTCAAGAGTTTGAAGAACAGTTTAGTGACTTACCTGAGCAAGAACAAGTTTATCTTGAGCCTTATAAAGTTATAGATTTTTTAACTATCCTTGATTACTCAATTCGAAAAGACCTAGAGCCTCTTTTAGAAGAACATAATACCTCAAATGGCCTGACCAATGATTGGACATATGTCCAAAAGCAAGTTCATCGACTTGCACTTAGATATGAACGCCAAAACCTCAAATATTTTCCTCTTTCTAAAAGCAATGATTTAGATTGTACTTCTCAAAAGATAAATGAAGAAAACAAATTTGAAATTACAAACAATGAATTAGATGATGCTACACCATGTTGGGAGTGATGGCTGGATGCACTCAGAAGATTGAGTTGGTACTGCTAATCCTGCTTTGCACCAGCCCTCTTTGATCTTTTTCTTTGTTTTTACTCCTTGATGATGCAGCGAAGACTGAGCCTTGTGGAAACTGATATAAGACTGTGTTCCAACTTTTCTGGAAAAAAATTTCACCGAAATTTCACCAGACCGCCACTGTACTGTCACCGTAATTGTACCGGAATGAACTATAATTTTGTTTATAATTACTTCAAGTGAACATAAATGAAGTAAGGAAGTGACACATGAACTCTCTTAACTAACAGAACTTTTTCTGAAGTTTAAGAAAAAAATTCTCTAGTTCAGACAGCCTCTTTTCGGTCAGACTTTGTACAGTGTATAGATATCTTTTTCACCGGAAAGATTGATCAACTAAAAGTAGAGATGTCTAGCTATAGAGTGAGCTATTTCTCATACAAAACTTTGCATTACTCTGCGAGATTTATTTTGTTCTTCTACCGGAAAATTACTCATTTACTATAAGAATTGCAACAGTGAGCACTTTGACTGTAATTTCTTGATTTCTCGAAATTGACTGAATCAAGTTGCTTCAAACTTTGTGTGTTTGTGATATGCTTAGAGCTGAATCTATCAAGCTTTGAATCACTTGATTTGGTTCAGTAGATCCTGAGATATACTTCTTCAAGGTTGACAGACTTGAAGATAATGACTCAGAGAATCACAGAGTAAATGAATGTAAGTATTTGTATTAGATCATGTAAATGTACATTCCCACTGGCATGATAAACATAGCTCAATGGTACTCAGAGGTGTAGGCTATAAAGTAGACCTCACACACTCACTGATTGATACAGTAATGCTTCGGGGTTATTGGAGAGCCACACGCGACATTTTTCCTCGTAGCTTTTATAGGAATTGAGTGATGACTTGAATTAGAATTCAAATCAATCTCCTAAAATTTCTCACCTAAAAAATTGATTGAGATATTCTCTCGATCAATCAACCGCCTTTTCACCTTTCAATCAATTAGGCGTGATTGCGTAATGTTGGTGTGTGAAACACCACAAGAACTAAACTAATGTGGTATTAGAAGACCTCCATAACCACCATTAGCTTAGCAATACTCACATTATGAGTCTTCATCTCTGAACTTAGTGAAAATCAAAAATTTCACTTCACAGAAATCTGCGCCTTTTCTTCAATCCTTCAATCTGACCTGTACTAGCTTAATCTTTGCCAAATCTTTTGATCACTTGCTAGGAGAAGTTCTTGCTAATGTTAAGCAACACATAACAAACAAAACTTTCAAGTAATAACTTCAAAATCTTCTGATTTTGCTCCAACTTTTGCACTATGTCTGAAAACTGAAAATGTACTTCATCGATTTTACATACCTTCACTCTTAAGCTGATTTCTCTGAGTACGCGTCCCGTTTCTCAAAGATCTTTTGACCAAATGTAGTTGAGGATAATAGCTTTCAAACAAGCTATTGCTTACCAAAAACTTTACACCATGCTTCGAGATCTGATCTTCAGAAGATCAGTCAAATGTGCGCCAGAAAAGTCGTAACTGTCAACTAACTTTCATAGTCATATGAAATGACTTAGAACTCAATGTACAAGAAGAATTAGACTAAATCCTTCTACACAAACATGTGTTGATTATCAAAGAAGATGTGTACAAAATGGCTTGGCCTAATTTTACTCACATCCATGGAAAACTCTCTTAGACTCAGAAGTTTTCTCTCACCATCTCTCTCAGAAATTACACGACTTTTCTCTACTCACTCAGATTACAAAATTGAGTTCTCTCCTACATGTTTCTGACTCAAATTAACTTATATACCTATAGTTTACATTCATCTAGACTTGAACTCGTAAGTTCTGAAGATCAAATACAAATCTAGACTCTAATTTTGAACTAATTTACAATAGTGAAATTGTCCCTTCACTTAGGCTTGATTTTCTGTAGGTCTTTTCTTCACTTCTTCTTTCCTCCAACATATGTCTTCATATGTCTTCATATATCCAAGCCTAATTAGTGAGTGAAGCCCCAACAGCTCCCCCTCAATCACTAATTAGCATGCTTTGACTTCTTTACATAATCTTCTTCTCTTTTATTCCTGCCATCTCCTTGAACTTACTTGTCTTTACTCCATCCAAGCTTTTTGTCATAATATCTGCAATCTGATCTTTTGTAGAAGTGTACACCACTTCAATCTCTTTCTCTATTACCTTTTCTCTAAGAAAATGGTACTGTATCTCTATGTGCTTTGTCCTTGCATGAAACACAGGATTTGCTGCAAGATATAATGAACTCATGTTATCTCCATGAATGATGGGTATACCTTGATCAATTCCCAAGCTTTTGAATAATGTCTGCATCCATATGACTTCTTTTGCTGCTTCCACAAGTCCTTTGTATTCAGCTTCTGTTGATGATAAGGCCACTGTGTGTTGTTTCTTTGAACACCAACTCACAAGCTTATCTCCAATGTATATCATGTAGCCATGTGTAGACCTTCTGTCATCTTGACTTCCTGCCCAATCTGAATCACTATAGGCTCTCAACCTTATATCTGATGTAAAAGGATAATACAATCCTTCTTTCAAAGTTCCTTTGATATATCTAAGAACTCTTTGACCTGCAATCCAATGTGGATCCTTTGGACAATGCATGAATTGAGAAAGAACACCAATTGCATAACTAAGATCAGGCCTTGTTAGAGTTGCATAAATCAAACTTCCCACTAAAGATTGATACTTCCTCATGTCTTTGAATTCTGCACCATCATATCTACTGAGTTTGTGATTGACTTCTAATGGTGTAGATGCCTCTCTGCAATTCTCCATGTTAAACTTCTTTAGAAGATTCAAGAGATACCTTTCTTGTGATACATAAATACCATGCTCTGCATAAGTGATTTCCATTCCAAGAAAATATGACAATTTTCCTAGATCACTTATCTTGAATTCTTTTTCAAGTAGCTTCTTCACCTCCTTGATTCCTTCATTTGAGGTACCTGTAATTATAATATCATCTACATATATACAAATGTAGATCATACCTTCATCTGTTCTTTTGATAAGTAAACTTGCATCTGCCTTTGAACTTTGATATCCAAGATCATTAAGATACTTTACAAGTCTATAATTCCAAGCTCTTGGAGCTTGCTTCAAACCATAAAGGGCTCTTCTCAACCTGCAAACATAATTTGGAAACTTATGATCTGCAAACCCTTGAGGTTGCTCCATGTAAACCTCATCTGATATATATCCATTCAAAAATGCATTCTTAATGTCCAATTGACTCAATGTCCATCCTTTTGATGCTGCAATAGCAATGATTGTCCTTATAGTTGACATCTTTGCTACAGGACTGAATGTTTCATCATAATCTATGCCAAATGTTTGAGCATACCCTTTAACCACCAATCTAGCTTTGTATCTGGCTATAGTTCCATCTGCATGCTTCTTAACTTTGTAAACCCATTTGTTTCCAATCACTTTCTTACCATTAGGCTTTGGAACAAGTTCCCAAGTTTTGTTCTCTTCAAGAGCATCAAACTCTTCCTTCATTGCTACTTCCCATTGTCTCTTACCCTTTGCTTCATCATAGCCTTGAGGTTCTTCATCTTCCTTAACCATGTAAGCATAATTTTTCTGAGTCAAGTAAGAAGTGTCATATGAATACCTTGTAGGTTGCTTCCTCATTCTGGTTGACCTTCTTGGTTCACACTCTTCATGTATATCTGGATGTACTTCTTCATCAAATATTGGTCCATCTTCATTCCTTCTATATGATCCAACTCTTGATGTGCTTGCTTGCATATGTTCTTCATCTCCATCTATCTGCATATGTGACTTACCTCTTGCACTCCTTCTTATCTCTTCTTCAAATGTTTCAAGATCACATTCTTTATCTGCATACCAACTCTTCTGTTCATCAAAGGTCACATCTCTGGAAACAATAAAATGTTTAGTTAAAGGACTCCATAGCCTATAACCCATTTGCTTTTCATCATACCCAATAAACACATATTTTTCTGCCTTTGGTTCAAGCTTATGTCTGAGTTGTGATGGTACATAAGCATAGGCAATTGACCCAAACACTTTACAATGGTCAAGTGTTGGTTTCTTACCCCACCAAGCTTCATAAGGGGTCATACCATTCAAAGCTCCACATGGTAGCCTATTCACAAGGTATGTGGCTGTATTTACAGCTTCAGCCCAAAGATAATTAGGGCAATTTTTTTCCTTTAGCATTGCTCTTGCAAATTCAACCAATGTTCTATTCCTCCTTTCTGCCACCCCATTGTGTTGAGGTGTATACCTGCAAGTTATCTCTCTCTTGATACCTGCATTCCAAAGATAGTCATTAAACTCTTAGGAGAAGTACTCTCCCCCTCCATCAGACCTTAGCCTCTTGAGTTTTTGACCTGTAACTCTTTCTGCATAAGCATGAAAATGTTTGAAGACTCCAAAGACTTCTGACCTTTCCTTTAGAACATAAAGGGTTATCCACCTTGTAGCATCATCAATAAACAAAACATAATACCTAGATCCATTTATTGAACCTTCTTTTGTTGGCCCCCATACATCTGTATGTATGAGTTCAAGCAAACCATCATGCTTGAAACCTTTCTTCTGAAATGGTTGTCTATGAGCTTTTCCCATCTGACAAGCTTCACACTTGTATATCATATGTTGATTCTTCACATTTGGTAGTCCCAATACAGATTGGTTTTCCACCATAGTTTTGATTCCTCTTTCATTGAAATATCCCAATCTTTTATGCCAAAGATCTAACTCTGTAATTACTTCATCACCATGTGTGATTAGGGCTTGACCAACATTTCCTTGCACTTTGAGAGTAAAAAGTCTACCTTCCTTCTTACCACAAACAATGGGTTTGTATGCATCCTCTGGATCTTCAACAAATACCCCTTCATTTGTAAATCTAACTTGAAAACCTTTTTCCACTATTTGTCCAACACTAATCAGATTCTTTGGTATTGTTGGAACATACAAAACATTTGTTAATAAATCAGCTCCACTCTTGCACTTCACTTTTCCAATTGAATGCACATTATGTTTTGTATTATCACCTGTTTGTACTGTATGACTTGAATTGCCTTCTTCCAATTCTGACAACAATTCTATATTACCTGATAAATGATTTGAACAACCAGAGTCAATATAGAATACCTTAAGATCCTCCTTCTCTGATGAACTAATTGAATTCATCATCAATGTTGTATGGTTGTCATTCTGTGTATCATTTGCATAATTGTAATATGTGGTGTTGTATGATTGGTTCTGATTCCAATTTCTTCCACCACCTCTACCAAAACTTCCTCTTGAATTATGTCTTCCTCTTTGAAATTGATTCTGAAACCTTCCACCTCTTCCTCTGCCATTGTTGTTCTGGTTTTGGCTTGCTCCTTGTTGATTGTGCCAACAATCATATGCTAGATGATTGCTCAATCCACAAATCCAACATGTCTTCTTGTTATTGTTCTGATTACCTCTACCTCTTCCATTACCTCGACCTTTACCTCTGCCAAAACCTCTTCCTCTTGCATAATTTGCTTGAGTTGTTGACTCTTCTTCATCCTTTGCTTTGCCTTTATCTCCTTTCTTTTTGTTCTTCACATACATTGCAGAACTTTGACCTTTGTCTCCATCTGACTTTAAATCTTGCTCAAATGTGAGCATCAATCCAAGTAATTGATTTAATTCTGGCACATAATGGTTTAATGAGAGTTCTGTTGAAAGTACAAAAGGCTTCCATCTCTCATCACCTCTTAATCCTGCAAGTAATTGAGCTATCAACCTATGATCTTCAATATCCTCATCAATAGATCCAAGGCTATCTGCCAAGTCTTTCATCTTAGTGACATAATCACTAATGTTCTGATTTTGCTTTTTCTTGAATGTGGTGAACTCTGACCATAAGCTAGCTTTCCTAGCTTTAGTAGTGTTTTGGAAGTGGTCTTCCAAAGCATTCCAAATATCTTCAGCTGTTTCTAAACCTCTGATATGTGGCAACAAATGATCTGTAATAGTGTTGTATATATAAGCTCTTGCACTTGCATCTCTCTTCTGCCATAGCTTCAAAGCTTCTAGCTCTTCCTTCCTTGGATGACTTTCATCTTCAAATTTAGGCTTCTCCTCTTCACCTGTCACATATACCATTAGATCCTTACTCATAAGTAAGGCCTCCATCCTCATTACCCAAGCAGGATAGTTATCTCTGTCCAATTTGTCAATGGACACATGATCTGCCATGGTATCCTTGCTTCTGCTTCAACCTGTAAGTGTAAGGTTAAAGAATGATACCTTTTGTAGACCTTTACCCTTAGAAGTGACTTCGAAGTAACCTTCTGATGACTTTTGTTGTTGAACACCTCAGCTTCCTCCTTCTTTGATAAAGAACTCTTCAATTCTTCTTGTATCTGCTCTCCCTTTACTCTCGAGGACCTTATCTGCTCTGATACCACTTGTTGGTGTGTGAAACACCACAAGAACTAAACTAATGTGGTATTAGAAGACCTCCATAACCACCATTAGCTTAGCAATACTCACATTATGAGTCTTCATCTCTGAACTTAGTGAAAATCAAAAATTTCACTTCACAGAAATCTGCGCCTTTTCTTCAATCCTTCAATCTGACCTGTACTAGCTTAATCTTTGCCAAATCTTTTGACCACTTGCTAGGAGAAGTTCTTGCTAATGTTAAGCAACACATAACAAACAAAACTTTCAAGTAATAACTTCAAAATCTTCTGATTTTGCTCCAACTTTTGCACTATGTCTGAAAACTGAAAATGTACTTCATCGATTTTACATACCTTCACTCTTAAGCTGATTTCTCTGAGTACGCGTCCCGTTTCTCAAAGATCTTTTGACCAAATGTAGTTGAGGATAATAGCTTTCAAACGAGCTATTGCTTACCAAAAACTTTACACCATGCTTCGAGATCTGATCTTCAGAAGATCAGTCAAATGTGCGCCAGAAAAGTCGTAACTGTCAACTAACTTTCATAGTCATATGAAATGACTTAGAACTCAATGTACAAGAAGAATTAGACTAAATCCTTCTACACAAACATGTGTTGATTATCAAAGAAGATGTGTACAAAATGGCTTGGCCTAATTTTACTCACATCCATGGAAAACTCTCTTAGACTCAGAAGTTTTCTCTCACCATCTCTCTCAGAAATTACACGACTTTTCTCTACTCACTCAGATTACAAAATTGAGTTCTCTCCTACATGTTTCTGACTCAAATTAACTTATATACCTATAGTTTACATTCATCTAGACTTGAACTCGTAAGTTCTGAAGATCAAATACAAATCTAGACTCTAATTTTGAACTAATTTACAATAGTGAAATTGTCCCTTCACTTAGGCTTGATTTTCTGTAGGTCTTTTCTTCACTTCTTCTTTCCTCCAACATATGTCTTCATATGTCTTCATATATCCAAGCCTAATTAGTGAGTGAAGCCCCAACACGTAATACGTCAAGTCATTTATATTTTTACAAGAGATAAAATGGTAAGAAATCATAGACATAAGTTCCTATGGTCTTTGCGTCATGTATAATCTTCAATGTAGATATCCAAGCCAAATGTGAAGGCTTGTGTTGCACCAACAGCTCCCCCTTAAGCCAAACATTTTGGCTCAAGTTTTCATCTCTAGTCTTCAATTATTTCCTGCAATCCAATCATGGATTTAAATCTGCATAGCTTGCTTCCATCCAGAGCTTTAGTAAGCAAATCTGCACATTGTATATTAGTAGACACATATGACAATTGAATTTCTTTGCTAAGTAACGTCTCCCTCACATAGTGGTAGTGAACCTCTATGTGTTTTGTCCTAGCATGATAAATTGGATTAGCCGCAAGGTGAAGAGAACTTGTGTTATCCCCAAATATGATTGGTGGCCTTGTATGTAGGCCCAATTCTGAATATAAAAGCTTTAACCATATGGCTTCTTGAGTTGCATTTGCTAGTCTTCTGTACTCTGCCTCAGTAGATGATAGAGCTACTGTAGGTTGTTTCTTGGATGACCAAGAAATTGGTTTATCACCTGCAAAACATATGTAACCAGATGTACTTCTCCTGTCATCCTTGCAACCTGCCCAATCTGCATCTGAGTAGACTTTAATATCAATGTCTAATGAATATGGAAAATACAAACCATGATTTTGTGTTCCCTTTAGGTACTTTACTATCTTCTTTGCTGCCTCTAAATGAGGTACTCTTGGTTTATGCATAAATTGGCTAAGTACACTAACACCATATGATATATCAATCCTGGTTAAGGTAGCATAATTTAGACTACCTACCAAACTTTGGTAACCTGTAATATCTTTGAGTTCTTCTCCTTCATGTGCACTGAGTTTGTGGTTGACCTCCATAGGAATGTTTGAGACTTTAGCTTCCTGCAAATTAAATTTCTTGACCATGTCCTGTATGTACTTCTTCTGAGTAATATAGATACCTGAATTTGTGTAGATCAATTCAAGTCCTAGGAAGTATTTCAATAATCCAAGATCATTGATCTTGAATTCCTTCATCATCTGTCCTTTGATGTGTCTTATTCCCTGAACATCATTTCCTGTAATAATGATGTCATCAACATAGACACATAAATATATTACTTCTGTACTACTCCTCTTTATGAACAGAGAAGTGTCAGCTTTACTCATCACAAATCCTTGATCTTGGAGATATGTTGTCAACCTGTAATTCCATGCTCTAGGTGCCTGCTTTAATCCATACAGAGCCTTCTTCAATTTACAAACATGATTTACCTTATTGGGATCTTCATAGCCAGGTGGTTGTGACATGTAGACCTCTTCAGATATCCATCCATTCAAGAATGCATTCTTCACATCCAATTGGTACATGTTCCAATTCTTGGATGCAGCTACACTCACCATAACTCTGATAGTTGGCATCTTGGCCACCGGAGAAAATGTCTCCTCATAATCAATGCCTTGGGTTTGTGCAAAACCCTTGGCTACCAACCTAGCTTTATACCTGTTTATTGTACCATCTGAATTCCTTTTGAGTTTGTAGATCCATCTGGATCCTATCACCTTCATGGAGTCCTTCTTGGGTACCAAGTCCCAAGTATCACTCTCTTTGAGAGCCTGCATTTCTTCATCCATTGCTTCCTTCCATTCTGGTTTAGTGATTGCTTCTTCAAATGAACCTGGTTCTTCATTCAAGAGATCCTTTACAAGATATGCAGAGTGCTTGGTTACAAGTGAAGTATCATACCCATACCTAATAGGTTTCTTCTTTTCTCTTTGAGATCTCCTCATAGCTTGAGTTGAGGATTCTGGATTATCTTCTAGTTGCTTCATCTTCATCTTCCCTTTGGATTTCCAAGCCTTGAACTCTTCAATGTTGATGGTGTCTTCATCATCTGAGCTTGTGTCCTCTTTCTGGACTGGTTCCTCCTTGGTAGGCTTTGGGAAGTCTTCTTCCATGTCATAAGGTAGGCTAACTTTCCTACACTCATTTTCATACCATGAATCATTTTCATCAAAGATAACATCTCTGCTTACCTTGAAACCTTTGTTTGAGGGGTTGTAGAATCTGTACCCCTTCTGATTCAAATCATAACCAATGAAGATACACTTTTCAGCTTTAGGGTCTAGCTTTCCCCTTACCTGTGAGGGAATATGCACATATGCAACACACCCAAAGATTTTGCAGTGATCCAGAGATGGTCTCTTACCATGCCAAGCCTCATAGGGTGTCATTCCATCAAGTGTCTTTGATGGCAACCTGTTAATTAGATATGTGGCAGTAGATACACTCTCTGCCCAAAGATAATTTGGCAACTTCTTTTCATTAAGCATAGACCTCGCTGTTTCTACAATGAGTCTATTCCTTCTTTCAGCTACCCCATTTTGTTCAGGTGAGTACCTTGTAGTGATCTCCCTTTTGATGCCTCTTTCCTGCAAGAAGTCTTCAAACTCATTTGAGAAGTATTCTCCTCCTCCATCTGACCTTAGTTTCTTCAAATTTCTTCCTGTTTGGTTTTCAACCAGTGCAAGATACTTCTTGAAACAATTAAACACTTCATCTTTATGTTTCATGTAGTATAAGACAGTCCACCTGCTATAGTCATCAATGAAAGACACATAAACCTCGATCCAGATATGGATGGCTCCTTGCTAGGTCCCCAAACATCTGTATGCACCAATTCCAAATAATCTTTATGCATAAAACCTTTCTTGGTATAGGGCAATCTGTGTGACTTACCAAATTGACAAGCTCCACACTTGTATATCATGTGTTGCTTGGATACATTAGGTATCCCAAGCACACATTGATCCCTGCACATTTGCTTTAAGGTCCTCTCTCCAATGTGACCTAATCTCTTGTGCCAAATCTCCAATTCTGATAGGGTTTGGTCCTTATAGTTGTACAAAGCAATATTCTTAGTGTCTTCAAGTTCAAAAGTAAACAATCTACCTGATTTTTCTCCCTTAGCTATCCTTCTGAATCCATGTCTTGGATCCTCCACATATGCACCATATTGAGTGAACCTGACCTGTAGACCTTTTTCCACAATCTGACCTACACTCATCAGATTCTTGGTGATTGTTGGAACATACAACACTCTGCTCAATAAATTCTGATTACCATCACTTGTTTTGACATTGCCTACTTTAACAACTGAATGTTTAGTGTCATCACCTGTCTGCACTTGGTGCTTGCCTTTGGGTTCTTCCAAATCAGAGAGTAAGGCAACATTTCCAGCTACATGGTTAGAGCAACCTGAATCAATATAGAATAAGTGATCATCATTGATACCTGATTTAGATGTCATGTTCATGATCAACAAGGAATCATCTTGCTCCTCTGCATAATTGTTGTAGTCTTTCCTATTTCTGTATCCACCTTGATAATTGCCATTGTGATTGTAGCTATTGTTGTAATTATTGTTGTAGCCATGGTAGCCTTGAGATTGGTTGAATCTGCCTCAGCCTTGAGAGTATCCTCCTTTTTGGTGACCTCTTCCTCTTTGGTTCTTGTAATTTTTGTAGCATTCATCTGTAGTATGGTTAGACAAGCCACAGATATTGCATGGAGAATGGTTGTAGGGTCTCCCCCTACCTGACTTACCTCCTCTGCCCCTACCTCTAGAAGATCTACCTCTCCTTGCATAGTTTTCTTGGGAGGTAGAGCCTTCTTCATCAACCTTCTTGTTTTTACCCTTGTCTTTAGTCTTCTTATCAGTATATAGGGCAGAGGGATTGTTACCTTTTGATTGCTCTCCATTCTTTGTGATTTTTGCTTCATGTGTAAAGAGTTGTCCAATCAGAGTTGTTAGATCAGGTGCTTGGATGTCCATGTATAAGTCCATTGCTGTGGTAAAACTCTCCCACTTGTCATCTGCCTTTAGTCCATTGATTACTTGTCTGACTATTTGCTCTTCCTCAATTTCTTCTCCAACACTTGCAAGTTGATCTGCAATGTCTTTGACTTTGGTGACAAAATCTGAGACACATTATTTTGATTGCTTCCTGAGAGTTGTAAACTCAATCCATAGCTGATTCTTTCTGGCCCTTGTGCTTGATGAAAAATATGTTGACAAGGTTTCCCAAGTCTCTTGGGAAGTTTTGCAATTTCTTACATGAGGTAAAAGAAAGTCAGATATAGAGTTTAAGAGATATGACCTTGCCAAAGCATCTTTTGCACACCATTGGTTGAGCCTTTCATGTTCATCCTTTGTGGGTAGTCCTCTAGTCTTAAACGAGGGCAATTCCTCATCTCCTGATATGTATCCAAACAAGCTTCTCCCTTGTAGATAGGTCTTCATTCTCAATGACCAAGCCTGGTAATTATTTCTATCCAATTTGTCAATGAAGGAAGGGAAACCATCACCCATAATTACCTTATTAGCTCTGATACCACTGCTGGGAGTGATGGCTGGATGCACTCAGAAGATTGAGTTGGTACTGCTAATCCTGCTTTGCACCAGCCCTCTTTGATCTTTTTCTTTGTTTTTACTCCTTGATGATGCAGCGAAGACTGAGCCTTGTGGAAACTGATATAAGACTGTGTTCCAACTTTTCTGGAAAAAAATTTCACCGAAATTTCACCAGACCGCCACTGTACTGTCACCGTAATTGTACCGGAATTGTACCGGAATGAACTATAATTTTGTTTATAATTACTTCAAGTGAACATAAATGAAGTAAGGAAGTGACACATGAACTCTCTTAACTAACAGAACTTTTTCTGAAGTTTAAGAAAAAAACTTCTCTAGTTCAGACAGCCTCTTTTCGGTCAGACTTAGTACAGTGTATAGATATCTTTTTCACCGGAAAGATTGATCAACTAAAAGTAGAGATGTCTAGCTATAGAGTGAGCTATTTCTCATACAAAACTTTGCATTACTCTGCGAGATTTATTTTGTTCTTCTACCGGAAAATTACTCATTTACTATAAGAATTGCAACAGTGAGCACTTTGACTGTAATTTTTTGATTTCTCGAAATTGACTGAATCAAGTTGCTTCAAACTTTGTGTGTTTGTGATATGCTTAGAGCTGAATCTATCAAGCTTTGAATCGCTTGATTTGGTTCAGTAGATCCTGAGATATACTTCTTCAAGGTTGACAGACTTGAAGATAATGACTCAGAGAATCACAGAGTAAATGAATGTAAGTATTTGTATTAGATCATGTAAATGTACATTCCCACTGGCATGATAAACATAGCTCAATGGTACTCAGAGGTGTAGGCTATAAAGTAGACCTCGCACACTCACTGATTGATATAGTAATGCTTCGGGGTTATTGGAGAGCCACACGCGACATTTTTCCTCGTAGCTTTTATAGGAATTGAGTGATGACTTGAATTAGAATTCAAATCAATCTCCTAAAATTTCTCACCTAAAAAATTGATTGAGATATTCTCTCGATCAATCAACCGCCTTTTCACAACTTTCAATCAATTAGGCGTGATTGCGTAATACGTCAAGTCATTTATATTTTTACAAGAGATAAAATGGTAAGAAATCATAGGCATAAGTTCCTATGGTCTTTGCGTCATGTATAATATTCAATGTAGATATCCAAGCCAAATGTGAAGGCTTGTGTTGCACCAACACACCAATGATGAATGATGAAAACCAAATTCCAATTTCAGAACACAAAACATTAAACAAACATGAGTGTGAACATGAGAAACCTTTGTTTAATTCTTCTAAAAGTCTTCCCAAATTCTTTATTGAAGAAGTGAATGATGTAAGTGGTAAAGAAATCCCACTCATCACAATAGCTTCTCCTAAAATTATTACTCACATTGATTCTTCATATAAGGAAGAACAATATGAGAAAATTATAAACAATGATATTTATACATTTGAAAAATATGAATTGAAGGGTTTCAATATAAATGAACACTTGTTTTGTATTAATGATGTTCATATTGATTTTTCTAATCAAATTTTTGAGTGGTTTGATACAGGTCAAGCAAGAATGGAGGATTTAATATTTCAGTGGAATATCATGAAAGCGACAAAGTTTGATTTAATATTGCTTTGGGTTTTACAGATGGACTATCAAGAAATATTATCTTGGATTGCTACCTTTTGTATAAGTTTGCTAATAATTATGTTTCTCACAAGATTTTTGAGTTGAGTTATTTTTCAGGATTAGCATGAAGATTGGGAGCTGATTGATGAACTAAGATTTGCTTCAAAAATAGACTATGAATGAAGCGCAGGAGATTGAAGAAAGTATATGCAGTTTAAAATTTAAGCAATCAAAGCGATATTTGGATGAAAGGCGATGCTAAAGATGGAATCAATATAGATCAGGTGAAACAGTTCTAACCCTGATTAATGTTTTAAATTTTGTTTTTCCCTGCATTATCATAATTAGAAATGTACATCCTTCAAATAGGTTAAGAAACTTCTTAAAATTATGAAAAGTAGAATTTACACTGAAGTAGGAATGTGCTTGAATAGAAGATAGGAATTAGAGACCTATGGCTGTCATATGAATAGTTGAAGGAACCCTTAACTTGCAACTCCTAGTAGAAGTAGGCTTGTTTTATATAGGTAAGCTTCCTTAAATCTGACCCATTTAGCCAAAAGAGATCCTAGTTCCTGCTTTAGCTTACCTCTAGATCCTTTGCTCTGATTAGGGGTTAAGCCTTTCCCCTTCATCAAAAAAGTTGCGAAGAAAAATTGAAAGCAGTACATTAATGGTTGCTGCAAATGAAAAGAGGGAAAAAAAAGACACAAAAAGGAGAAATTATGATAAAAAAAAAATGATGAGATAAAAGAAAAATCAAATAAATCAGTTGTGGTCTCGAAATCACTTCTGATTTGAAAAGCGGGCTATATAAGGCGGATGTATGCTAGAGGGGAGTTAGTTTTTTGTATCTTAATGGCAAATGGTTAGGAGATGAGGATAGAAGGCTTATATAACATATGCTTTACTTATGAACAGAGTTAATAGAAGAGTTAGTACGAACACTATTTGAATGACTTCTATAGTTTCCTTCTAAAACCTGTTTCCAATTCATGCATTGAACGAAATGGTTTAAATTCAAGTTTACATAATTTTATAAGTTTTCTTTGCTATTTGAAGGTGTACTAATGATAGAAGCATTTTTATATACAGACAATTTTAATTTGAGTCATGAATAAGTTTCAAAAGAATTTGATATTGCTTTCTATGATCTGCAGGTTGGCCCATCGAGGACGATGTGCAGGTTTGGCCGGGGCGAATGTCGGAAAGTTTTCAACTTTCCAGTTGATGACCAGATAAATTAAAATTAACTTAATTGGTGAATTCTAACCTTTTATATCACTGTTGATTAGTTGTTCTAGATTGAATTAACTACTTTTGAAGTGTTTGCAGGTACAAGAAATAATAAAGAATACATGTTCATATTAGGGTTTACTCTAATTTCATATTTAATGAGTTGTTTTATTTATACATGCTTGATTCATGGGTATTTAACCCTAGGATTTCATAAGTTGATATGATTTTATGTTAGTTGGGTTAATCTGAAGGGTCTCAAAGAATTCTAATGGGTTACTGTTAGGGTTTATGTCAATGTCAATGGACTAATGATAGGGATCATAAAGATTTTAATGAGTTTCAAGGGTTTCCAATAGGTTTCAAATAGGTTTTCTAGGGTTTTACTATATTTAAAGGGTTAAAATCAATGTTATTTAAAAACATTAATATATAAAAATTACATATTTATTATTTAAAAATTAATCTATGCTATTATTAATGATTGTAAGCATATAAGTGCATTTAAATATTAAGGTTCTAATTAATTAAACCCTTACACTAAGCTTAAATTAAATGATTTATTTAAATAAGAAATATAGGCTAAATAGAATTAAAATGATTAATTAAAAGGATAAATATCTAGTGGTCTATATGAGTACTAGGAAAAAGAATGGTTTATAGAAGATGTGTAACTAAAGTGATTGAAAGAGTGGTTGGAATAAATGATGCAATTAAAGGAAGTTAAAGAGAAACTTTAAATGAATGGTGTATATAAAAATGGTTAAAAGAATGGAGTAAGTGAGTTGTGTAAATAAATTCAATTTAAAGAGTGGTGATTAAGTGTGGGTTAAAGGATGGATGAGGAAATAAAGTAAATCCAAAAGACTGGATTACGAAGGACTTGTGTATGTATTTAAATGTGTGTTGAGCTCAAGTTTCTCCTAATGTTTTTTGCAGGTACTGTCTCCTGCTCTTTACTTTCTTCTGTTCTTCCTTCTTTCTCATTAGACCCTCCTTGTGCTCGGGATATTAAGCCATCATGTACTGCTATTGATTGTCCAGCTGGAAGCATGCCCATGCCTATTCCATGGCTTGGTCTTGGTCCCTGCAGTAGTGTATGTGTATGTGCGTGTTTGTGTTATGTGTGAATGTGTTATGTGTTATGTGCGTGTTTGTGTTATGTGTGAATGTGTTATATGTATGTGTGTGTATGTGTATATGTGTGTGCGTGTTATGTGTATGTGTGTATGTGTGTTATGTGATGTGTGTGTATGTGATATATGTGTGTTTGTGATATATGTGTGTATGTGATATATGTGTGTGCGTGTTATGTGTATGTGTGTATGCGTGTTATGTGATGTGTGTGTATGTGATATATGTGTGTTTGTGATATATGTATGTATGTGATATATGTGTGTGCGTGTTATGTGTATGTGTGTGTGCGTGTTATGTGATGTGTGTGTATGTGATATATGTGTGTTTGTATGTGATATATGTGAGTGCGTGTTATGTGTATGTGTGTGTGCGTGTTATGTGTATGTGCGTGTTATGTGTATGTATGTGTGCGTGTTATGTGTATGTGTGTATGCGTGTTATGTGAAGTGTGTGTATGATGTGTGTATGTGTGTGTGAGAGAGAGGTTCTCTCCCTCTACTCCTCTGCTGCAGCGCGACAGCGCGCACAGAGAAGGAGAGAGAGAGAGAGAGAGAGAGATAGGGAGAGAGAGAAGAGAGTGAGAGATAGAGAGAGATAGGAAGAGAGAGAGAAAGGAAAGAGGAGAGAGAAGAGAGAGAGAAAGGAAAGAAGAGAGTGAGAGATAGAGAGAGATAGGAAAGAGGAGAGAGAGAGAGAGAAGAAAGAGGAAAGAGAAGGAGAGAGAGAGAAAGGAAAGAGGAGAGAGAAGAGAGAGAGAAAAGAAAGAGGAAAGAGAAGGAGAGAGAGAGAGAGAGAGAAAGGAAAGAGAAGGAGAGAGAGAGAAAGGAAAGAGAAGGAGAGAGAAAAGAAAGAGGAAAGAGAAGGAGAGAGAGAGAGAAAGGAAAGAGGAGAGAGAAGAGAGAGAAAAGAAAGAGGAAAGAGAAGGAGAGAGAGAGAGAAAGGAAAGAGAAGGAGAGAGAGAGAAAGGAAAGAGAAGGAGAGAAAGAGAGAGAGAAAGAGAGGAGGAGAGAATTAAATTCATAAGTTAAATAATTAAGCAATTTAATTATTTCATTGCATAGTCATTTTTTTTAGGTATTTAATGTGTTGATTAATATGGAGTAATGATTTAAATTTTATACATATACTTAGAGAGCATGAAATCATTAGATTTCTTAGGTACTTATTTATGAATGCATGAATTAGAAGTATATATGGGATATGCCTACATTTATTATAATTATTTAGTGAGTTGTCTACATAAAAGAACTCATGGATGTGTGTGCATGCATACATCTAAGTGTTAGCATGCATATTTATATAATGACAAGTGTGTTAGTATGTGTATGTATTAGTATATATATTAGCATGATTGAAAGCATACATGTAAAGTGAACTAATACGCATGAAAAATAAGTATTAGCATAAGTGTGAATTTAAGCATTAGATGTGAATGTTTCAGTGTATACATAAACATAAACATGTGTATGCAAATGCTATGTGAATTAAGTCTTTTAATTTTATGACCCTTGTAACATTACTAATATTTCCCTAATGTTTTTTGCAGAAACATTGAAGATTAAAAAGCAATTGAAGTGCAGTGAAGTGAAGCAAAGTGAAGATTTCATCAATTCAATTATCCGACAATCTGAATTAAATCCATAGAAATTATCCTTGATTAAGCTTTGTATAGGATTCACTAGTTGTTAGCCATCTTTTAGAGAAATTATATCATTGTTTTAGAGCATTGGAATCATCCATTATTGTCATTAGCATTAATTCAATTCTAATTTGCATTATCATTCTTGTCAATGTTATCTGAAATCGTTAATTTCAAAAACATAACTGAAGAAATTCTGATATTACCTATACCTCAAGAAGCTATTGATAGATATAGAGCAGCCCAGCCTTACGGTTCTTAAACGTTTAAAGTGTTTCAATTATCTACTCCATATTTCCTAGATTTAAGAGTAATTTAGAATTTCTGATACCTTAGACGAAAGAAAAATATACCTAAAACACCTACGATTGTCTCATACACCCTGCGTGTGCCGAGGGATTTAGTGGCTGACTGATCCACCAGCCTTATGTCCGCAACTTCCCGACAGCGGGTTAGAAGGTGGCGGGTCGGATGGAGTTGGGAATGGTGGAGGTGGGGTAGTGTGAGAGGGAGTTTGAGATGTGAGTTCAGTTATCCTGGCCTTTGTTTCTCTGAGGCTTTCCTCGAGTTCACTCATCTTTTTTACCCATTGTCTTTTCATTCTTTCACGACTATCCTTCCAAGCTCTAGTCCTTTTCTTTGTCATGCTCACTGTTTCACTAACATCTGGGCTCTTTTCCTGGCCTACCCCTTGATTTTGCTGCAATGCTTGAGCTCTAGTGATCACTTGCACTGGTGTAGTGGACATCACACTTCCTCTGGAGTCTACAACTAACCCAATAACATTAATGGGAGTTATTTTTGGCATATTGCTGGGATTCTTTGGACAATCTCGTAAGAGATGCTCCTTTCCACATTCCTGACAATAGCCCTGGATCGTCACTGATTGGGGTTGTGGAGGTGGAGGCAAGGGACAATCACGAATGAGATGATCTCCCTGACATCTGTAGCATGGTCCTTTAGGGAATGGGGGTCTTACCTGCCTAGGTTGAGGCCTAGGGTTGGGGTTTGCATACATGACGTTTGTGTAATCTGACTCCCAACTAGGTTCATTTGGCTCTTCACTATAGTAAGACTCACCATGTTCAGGAGACTGCATGTAGTAGGCCTGGGGACTATCAACATGTGTAGAATCGAAACTATGGTCACTCGGGTCACTTTCAGAAAGCAATTGGGTTATCGGGACTATAGCTCTATTCAAATTTTCTTCTGCCGCTGCATACTTTCCCGGAATTACATTAGCTAGGGCAGGGGTTTGTTGTGCTAACATGGGCTGAGGCCTTTGTTGGGCTTGATATTGTGGTTGATAATTTTGTTGAGGCCTAGTATACTGTTGTGGTGGGTATTGACTCTGGTATCTGCCTTGTTGAGGGTATGGTTGTGGGTACGTCTGTCTAATGGTTTGCTTATTGTAGGGACAATCTTGTGCGGTGTGATTGGTGTACCTTCGTTCTATGGTGCAGTACTGGCTACTAGGATTAACTTGGGGTTGAGCCATAATGGGACAGACATTTGCCATGTGGTCGCCACCACAAGTATAGCATCTTTTCACAGGGGCATACCTTGGGATCTGTTTGCTAGTGACA
The DNA here is from genome assembly GCA_020310875.1 of Ceratopteris richardii. Classification (NCBI taxonomy): domain Eukaryota; kingdom Viridiplantae; phylum Streptophyta; class Polypodiopsida; order Polypodiales; family Pteridaceae; genus Ceratopteris; species Ceratopteris richardii. The sequence goes on from CM035406.1 coordinate 6,755,616, forward strand.
CCTAATTTCTGAGCTACTTTCTCTGCAAGTTCCTCAATTGATGTGGATTGCGTGGAAGAGAGGCTAGAGGCACTATCTGAATCTTTGTATATCTTGGAAAGCTCTAACTCCTCCTCTAGGTTATCCTCGATGTCAATGCACATGTGTACACATTCTTCTATAGTCCTAGGGTCCTTCAGATACACATATGATCTCAATTTGGTACTTAGCAATCCATCCAAGAATAAAGCCACTTGCTTAGCTGGTGTGGGTAGCTTAGGGACAAGGCATCTCTCCAAGTATTGCCTAAATCTTCTTCCAGCAAGTCTCACGGTCTCTTGAGGGGTTTGCTTGAAGCTGTGAATCAGCGAGGAAGTGTTATGTCTTATGCCACTTTTAGAGAATTCGATAATGAATGCCTCTAGAAGTTGGTCTATGCTCCTGAACTGCCTCTCGTTTAGTGGTTGAAACCATGTCAGGGCAGTGTTCCTAAGGGTTAGACCAAAGGCATTGTACTGTGTGAATAGATCCTCCACTTGTTCAGCTCTCAAGACTTGCCTGAACTCAGCCACATGATCGTAGGGATCTCTAGTGCCATCGAAGTAATTTTTCATGGACTTGACTAACTGAGTTGGTCTCAAAATCCTGGTGTGTTCTCTAGGTCGTGGTAGAGGGAACTTATCCACATTTCTTTGATTCCTGGGAGCTCTAAGTACCTCAGGTTCTACTCTGTTTGTTTCCGTCCTCGTTCTTTCTCTGCCCCTTGGGTTGGCAAAGCTTACTTCTGGCCTATCTCTACTTCTGTCTCTTTGAGTTCCATGAGCTTGGGATGTTCCAGCTCCAGGGTGACCATAGGACACATTCGATCTTGGTTGGGGGAAAACGAATTCACCCTTCCAAGTGTAAGCATGTCTATCATGTTCTGTAACCACAAAGATCCTCTCTGAAGCGTGATCTAAGTAGGTCACTCTGCCTGGGCTATCTGGATCCTTAAACTCATAGATTATGATTGTTCCTATATCATTTGGCCGATCATATTTATACCTCCAAAAGGCTTCGTCAGTCTCTCGATTGAGGAGCAAATCTATGCTCTTATTATCCTGGGGAATCCACTCTGGTGTGATAATCCTAGTGAGAACCGATTTGCCTCGAGGGGTTCTAGGTTCTGTACCCATGTTTCCTTGCTCTAGGTCACCTAAATCCGCTTCTGGGATCACATTTCCAAATTCGTCCGTCCTATCTGGGTGACTGGTGACTACGTATATGGTTCCTTCTTTGTCCAAGTATGCTCCGTTTTCAAACTTGACAGCTGGGTGCTCTAATCCTATGGATTGGTCAGGGTTTTTAATCTGGACCACAGATCTTCCTAGGCCGTCCTCATAGATGCTAGCACCTAATCGGTTGGTCCTAAGGTATTCTAGCTGCGTCTTGTACGGGCCTTCTACCCTATGCAAGTATGGCACCCCTGAACTTCCCATAGGTCGGTCCATGCCTTGAGACATCTCTGATTCACTAGTCTCAAAGCTAGGGTAGTATGAGTGGTGGCTCAACTGCTGGGCCCAAGACCTAGCAGTGTGGTTGACACTAGCCTCTGAAGACCTAAGACTTTGTCTATCTCTCCCTAGATGTCGCCCTGATCTAAGGTTCATAAGCCTAATTGAATAGCCCAATTTTGCCCAAGTACAACCTCGTTGCTGAGTTCTTTTGTATCAGTCACTTGATTTTTTTTTAGTCGATTATCGTGTTTATGCTCTAGTCAGAAATCACGTCGTCAGGAATATTTGAGTTAATTTTTCGCACTGTAAGTTGATCGTTCCACGTTAGATTCTTTCCTTTAAGGTTATCGCATCACGAAGAGATTATGTTTAATCTTGAACTTGAGTGCATAGGTAGTCTTCAACTTGATTGGTGCCTATCGTTGCCTTGACTTACTCCTATCACTAGTCGTTCTTAGCCTAAGCTAAGAATTGACAGAGGGGGTTGAAAGTTTCCAACCTTTTGTTTCCTACTTGGTTGCCCTTGAATGCCCAGGAAGTGTGTTCCCAAGCTTGCACTTACACTTGCTTAGAACGCCTTTCGATGCTCTCAATAGATCTGTAAGAGTTCCAAAGTTAGCTTTAAGATTTAAATTCCAAAGACAGAACCAATGATTCTCATTCCTGTAGCACAAATACTAATTTGCATAGTGATTTTTAGGAAAACAATTCTTAAGACCCCTGACTTTGATCCCCCTGGGTATGGTCAACTTCAAAATACCCTAGCTGAAAATCAACGCATTATCTTTATAAAAAACAGTTGAGGGCGTGTAGTATATGCCACGAGCTTTCCAACAAGCCCTAGAGCTCAAAACATGGATTTCGTATGAAAAAGTTATGACCGTTCAGGGCTCTAGGGTTAAGACAGGGTTCAAACAGGATCACTGTGCAACAGGTTTTCCCCAAGTTGTTTTCCTATGGCCTCCTTATGTGCTCTAGAGTAAAATGTTCATGCCCAAAATTAGCCAAACTCTTCAAATTAAAAACCCTAAAAAATTGGCTAAAATTGGCTGTCAATCGCGATGGACAGGGCAGTCAATTGCGATGGACAGGCAGTCAATCGCGATGGACAGGCAGTCGATCGCGATGGACAGGAGTCAATCGTGACGGACAAGGCAGTCAATCGCGAGGGATAGGCAGTCGATCGCGACAGACAGGTAGTCGATCGCGACGGATAGGCAGTCGATCGCGACGGACAGGCAGTTGATGGCGGCGGACAGGCAGTCAATCACGACGGACAGGCAGTCAATCGCGACGGACAGGCAGTCAATCGCGACGGACAGGCAGTCAATCGCGATGGACAGGCAGTCAATCACGACGGATAGAGCTGTCGATCGCGATGGATTGAAATTTTATCGCGACAGATAGGCAGTCAATCGCGATGGACAGGCAGTCGATCGCGATGGACAGGAGTCAATCGCGATGGACAGGAGTCGATCGCGACGGATAGGCAGTCAATCGCGACGGACAGGCAGTCAATCGCGACGGACAGGCAGTCAATCGTGACGGACAGGCAGTCAATCGCGACGGACAGGCAGTCAATCGCGACGGATAGGCAGTCAATCGCGACGGATTGAAATTATGCAAATTTTTCAAAAATTTTTGTGGAAATGTGGTGTGCAGGGTCTCTAGTCCACTGTGGTGCACTCAAATTTACCAAAAGGTGAAAATTTCTGTCAATCGCGATCGACAGAAGTCGGCGACTGCGAGATAGTTCTGCACATTTCCGTACCTGCGCGACGTGCTGGAGGGGATGATGATGTTGAAACCTGCAAGAAACTCCAAAAGCATGCAGAAAATAACACACAACAGTTCGCTCTCTCGCTCTCTCTCACAAGTGAAATGAGGGAAATGAAAGGAGGAAGGGGATATAGTAAAAAACTGAAATTTTTGCGATGATGGAGATGGAGATCGGATATGGTGATGATGATGATGGTGGTGAGGTAAGAAAAAGAGAAATAAGAAGAGTGAAGTAATTACCTACAACGCCAATGTCTCAAATCTACGTCTTACCATCACACGCTCGTCCTCAAAGCTCGATCCCCGGCAACGGCGCCAAAATTTGGTGTAGCTCAGTGATGAGTAGCACCTCCTTTAATGTCAATCCGGGAAGACGTGAGGATGGTATGAAGACCACGAGCAAGTGGAGGCACAAGTGCGTGAGTGAGAAGCACACAAGCATGCACACACATACACACACACGCGCACACACGGCAAGACAAAGAGTGAGAAGCAATGGAGTTCTTAGATTACTTTCAAAAAGCTCTTACAAGTTCATTTCAATTACAAGCCAACCTCCAAGATGAGCTCTCTAGCTCTATTTATAGTTTTTGACTAGGTTTTGGCCTTGTCCAGACCTAGTGTCCGGCCTAGTTAAAAATTAGGTTCCAGGGCCAATTTGAGGGCTTAAACGGAGTCTAAAAAATACGAAAATTGATATGTAGGTACTTCTAAGGCTCCTCAAGCTCAAGGATTCCTTGGCTTGCACAAAATGGAGCTACAAAAATACGAAATGGTATTTACAATGGTTTTTAGTGATTAAAATCACTATTTGTGTAGGGATTTTCTCTGTTGGTTTGTCGTACACATCTTTGAGCTCCCTACTTGCTCTTTCTTCTTGTGTGCTCCACTCCTTGATGTCTGAAAAATTTAGATGGCCTACTTGCCAGATCTTCTTTGGCTACTGTGTCTGCTTGTGCTATCTCTTCGTTCCGACCCTCTTTGTCTTGTGGCTCCTTCGGTTCCCTGACTGCTGCCAACAATGGATCTTTGCTAGGACCCCAAACATCAGTGTGTACAAGCTCCAAGTAGTCTTCATGAATGTATCCTCTCCTGTTGAATGGTTGCCTATGAGCTTTGCCAAATTGGCATGCTCCACATTTGTATATCATATGTTGGTTGGTCACATTTGGAATTCCAAGCACGCTTTGATCCCTGCACATTTGCTTCAGAGCTCTTTCTCCTATGTGTCCTAGCCTTTTGTGCCATATTTCTAACTCAGTTATGGTTTGATCTATATAATTGAATAGTGCTATGTTCCTTGTGTTTTCAATCTCAAATGTGAATAATCTACTAGATTTCTCACCTTTGGCAATCCTCTTGAAGCCTTGTTGGGGGTCTTCCACATATGCTCCATGCTTAGTGAATCTGACCTGTAAACCTTTTTCAATAATCTACCCAACACTAATTAGGTTTTTGGTTATAGTTGGCACATACAGAACTTTACGCAAAAGGTTCATGCTACCATCAGATGTTTTGACATTTCTAATTTTCTTGACTGAGTGTTTAGTATCATCACGTCTTTGTACTTCATGCTTCCCTTTGGGTTCTTCAAGATCAGATAATAGAGCTACATTTCTAGCCACATGATTTGAACAACCTAAATCAATGTAGAAAAGATGCTCATCATATTTACCTTGCTTGGATGTCATGTTCATGATGAGTAATGAGTCTTCTTGGTCTTCAGTATAGTAGTTGTTTTAGTCCCTTCTTCCTCTAAAATTTCCTTGATAAGTGTTGTTGTTGTAACCTTGATTGTAGTTATGGTTGTAGTTGCCTCCACCGTTGTTGTATCTGCCTCTTGATTGTCCATAGCTACCTCTATGGAAGCCTCTTCCCCTTTGATTCCTAGTATTCTTGAAGCATTCTTCTATGGTGTGGTTGTTAAGACCACAAATGATGCAAGGTGAGTTGTTGTAAGGTCTCCCCCTGCCTTGCTTTCCTCCTCTACCCCTTTCTCTAGCACCTCTTCCTCTTCCTGCATAATTAGCTTGAGAGGTACTAGCCTCTTCTTCATGCTTCCAACTTTTACCTTTATCCTTAGCTTTATTCTTATCTGTATAAAGGGCAGAAGATTGGTTACCTCTAGAGTTGTCACCATTCTTGTTGAGCTTTGTCTCATGGGTGAAGAGTTGCCCCATCAAGGTGTTGAGGTTAGGTATTTGCATATCCATGTAGAGGTCCATTGCTATGGTGAAGGACTCCCACTTGTCATCTGACTTGATTCATTAATGATCTACCTCACTATGTGTTCTTCTTCTATCTCCTCTCCAATGCTTGCAAGCTGGTCAGCCACATCTTTCATCTTGGTTACATAATCAGCGACTCCTTGCTTTGGTTGTTTCTTTAGAGTTATAAATTCCATCCACAACAAATTTCTCCTAGCTCTTGTATTTGATGAGAAATAAGATGAAAGCACTTCCCAAGTCTCTTGGAAGGTCTTGCAATTTCTAACATGTGATAACAAGAAATCAGAGATTGGTAGATATGACCTGCCAAGAGCATCCTTTGCACACCATGTGGTCAACCTTTCTTGCTCTTCCCTTGTAGGTTGTTGCTTGCTCCTAAAGATTGGCATATCTTCATCTCCTAAGATGTTTCCATATAGACTTCTCCCTTGAAGGTAGGCTCGCATCCTAAGTGACCATGCTGAGTAGTTGTTCGTATCCAATTTTTCAATGAAGGATGGAAATCCATCTCCAATCTTGATTGTTGTTGCTCTGATACCACTGTTGGAGGAGATGGTGGATAGTCAAAAGAGATGAAGTGGTGTAGCTAGATCCTGCTTCACACTTGCTAAGAATGATGGCTGGAGAGTGTAGTGGGCCTCTTTAGCTTGCTAATAAGCATAAATCATATGTGTAGCTTGGAAGATGATCCACTAATTTATGGATCAAAAGAGATATGTTAGAGTCGATCCAAGAACAAAAAACTTACTATTTTTGTTCTTACAACAGTTAAGTGTTTTGAACAATTCTCTGAGTGCAGGAGCAATTGAATTAATTCCTTTTGGGGAACTCTAATCAACTTAGTAAGTTATCAATCATGAATGATTTCATCAAAGATGATGGACTACATGCAGAGAAAGAAGTTTAGCAAGTCATAGCTCCATCCTGACATTCACGGGCTGCAACAGTCATCAGACCAGTGAGCAAAGTTATGGTAATATCTCACGATCTCAAGAAGCAATGCTAATGAAAGATGATGGACTACATGCAGAGAAAGAAGTTTAGCAAGTCATAGCTCCATCCTGACATTCACGGGCTGCAACAATCATCAGACCAGTGAGAAAAGTTATGGTAATATCTCACGATCTCAAGAAGCAATGCTAATGAAACTGTGTACGATTGTAATAGACAGCATGTTTAATCTAACATGATTTAAATTATGGCAAATGATCAACTACACACTGAGAATAAGATATGAGAAGATCACTGTTCTGATGGAGTTATAATAGAGAAGTGAAATGAGAATATAAGATCATATATGTATTAAAACATGTACAAATACAATGTCATTGGAAATCATACATTGCTCAATGTGTGAGAGGTGAGTAAGCTAAGAGATGAGCTCTCACTTCACAAGGAATGTACTTCAAAATGATCTCTAAACTTGAGATACACGCAGGTCTTTTAGATCCTCTTCTTATAGCCAAGTTTGGAGCCAAAGTTTGAATTCATATTCAAACTTCTACCTAAAAGGTGAATCCTAAAGTGTAGGTTAGATTCCCTCATCACTCAACAACTGATTGATTCATGATTGTAGAGCTTCCTAACTCCACGTGGGTGTAATCCACTTTTACAAGGATAAATATGAAGGATTTTTAAGAGACTAATCATATGAAGTCTTGCATAGGTTATGCCAATAAATCAAGCCTAAGCTAATTAATCAAGCATGTGGTCTTGGGTTTAATTGCACCAACATGTCACCCCTGATAAACCTCTATTATGTAGGGTGGTCGATATAATACTGAACGACAGTAATGGCTAGCTCGTGTTCACTGAGCTATAACCCTCTTACCAAATCTACTTGCAAGGCATCCCAATCGATGGCACTAGGGATATTGGGTTGGGGGTCGTGTAAAATTCAGAATACATAGCCTCCTCACATGCAAATAAGTGAAGCAAGTGTGCTGGCCTTGGTGTGAACACCTCCGAGTGATATTCCCAAAATCTTGTTCTAAACATGTCTTCAAAGGTCTATTTGTAACAAGCAGGGAGGTATTTTATATGTGCATGCCAAGCATAGGTGACTCTAATGCTTGGGGTGGTTCTCATGTCGTACACTAGGTCGTAGTTGCCATTGGTGAAACTTGGTAGAGTGACTAGTGGTGCTTCTATATTTTTGCATCATATCCAAAAATTTCAGCATCATTTGCATCGCGACATCTGGCATTGGCTTCAGGCAAGGGATCTAGTGGGGAATGGTGGCCATCATGTAAACAATGGAGGGTGGTCGCTGTGGTGGTGCAATGTATGGATAATTAAGCTAGCCATTCCTTATATTGGGCATCATTCTGTCCTTTAATATTGAATGCTTTCCATGATCTGCATCGTGGAACTGGACCATAGCATGGATTGTAAATGAGATGTAGAGCTGCATGATTCCACATTTTGGGGTAAGTCTCCAAGATCTTTTGCCGACATTTTTGTTAATAGATTTTGTGTGAGGTCCTTGGTTTGAAATTGGGTCGCAAAGGTGGGAATCTTCCCCGTGACTCTCTATATTTTCTCATTATAATGTGCAAGAATGACATAGAAGGGTTGGTACTGAAGTTCTAATGATGTGATGAGATGTCAAGGAGCCAATTTTTTGAAATAACTGGATTGTAACACTGTTTCTTCTATGATTCACATTGCCAGATTTTGCATCATCGTGTGATCTTCGTGAGTACTCCCCATTTCTTCCACTTGTCTTAACCACATGGTGCTTCAAATGTATCCTGGCCCTCTTCTGTTATCTCTCCACCTTGAATGGGTTGAGGGTTGTAGTCGTCTGCAAATGTTTGTTCTACTGGAACTGAAATGGTTCCTTCCTCTACGGGTGCTTCAGGTGGGGATGGTGGCCTTTCATGTTGTAGGAGTCATGTTTGTAATTCTTTGACCTGTTGTTTGAGTTCTTGTAGTGCTTCTGAGTCAGTAATGGTTGAAGAGGTTGATATAGTGGTTGGGGGGAGAGTTGTAGTATGTGACATTCGTTGCTACTTCACTTGATCCAATTCTTTTGATAATTTTTCATGGGCTTCTAGTAGCTTATCATAGTCTTCAAGTATGATTTTGATGTTCTTCAGGGGTATAGCTTGAAATTTCAATGGACTGATAGGTGCCTTGGGTGTATTCTCTATGGTTGCAACTAGATTTTCTTGATTTTGTGTTTGTAGCCATTGGTTTTCTTCCTAGGTTGCGGCGAGAGTTTGTGATAGTACCATGTTGTGCTGTAATTTTGAGTTTCATTCCATCGGTGTGCGTAGGTGACCTTCGACTAGTTGTAGGGAATCTTTGTAGCTGTTCTGCAAGTTTGCCTCCAATGTGCTATGTGCCTCTTGTAATGTATGAAACTAAGTTTGGAGACTTTCATTTTCATCCTCCAATGGAGCGATGTGTTGTCATAATTCTTTTGAGTGAGCTTGTAATCTGTTGTTATGATCTTCTAGCTGAATGTACTCTGTTCTTAGCTACAACATACACTAAAGCATAGTATCAAATGCATTATGTATAGATGAAGATACAGTGTGTATAGTGGTTGATGCAAGGGAATGGGAGTGGGGAACGGGAAGCGTGGATGTTGTGTCAAAGGGATAGGTGTGTGCAAGTGAAGTTGGTGGCGGGGCAGGCCTATGAGCAACCTTATTATGGATATGAGAACTATGAGAGCTATGGTAGCAAGACCCCCCGCACCAAGAGGACCATGCTATAGATGTGGTGGAGATCATTTTATTAGGGAGTGTTGGTTGCCTTACAACCCACCACCCCCACGTTTCGAGGAAGGATATTGTAATGATTGTGGCAAGGAACATATGTTCAGAGACTACCCTAAGAACCCTTACAAGGTCTCAAGCACTACATATATTAATGTAATCAAAGTCCTTTGGAAGTGACAAAAAATACATTGTGCTTGTAAAAGCCATTACTAGAGCAAAGACTAAGGAAATCTTGGAGAGAGAAATAATGAATAACCCCAGGATTGAGGAGGAGCTAGAACCTAGAACCCAAGTTGTTGAGAACCCAGAAGAACCTGAGGATACCTCCAAACTTAAGAAGGCTCAAAGATGGAAGGCAAGGTGAGAGAAAAATAAAAGTAAATGGATTAAAAAGATAACTGAAGAGAAAGAATGGACACTAAAAGAGACAGAGCTCAGAGAAAGACACTTAGCAAATAAGAGATTCAATATCATTATGAGGAAACAAACTGAGGAACAAGCAGGATCAATTCTAGCAGATCCCATGCTTGAAAATTTGAATATGTGGTTAAAAGCATATTAGTCTAAAATAGAGACAGGACCGAATCTAGAGCAACACAAAAGAATCTACCTAAGAGGAGACCTTGAGAAAGAAAGATTTGAAATATGTAAGAAATTAATCAAGATTGCTCAGACCACACTACAAAAATCTATACCAACCCGCCGTGAGAACAAAATTTCTGAAGCATATTTTCAGGGATGTGTAGAATCCTTCGATTCACAACCTAAGAATGATAATCAAGCCAAGGTTTTGAAAGGATAGAGGAATTATGAAAACAAAGAATGAAATTCCCTAATTCTTGAAGTAGAAGCTAACATGCCACATGACCTTTGGGCCAGAGTTCAGGAAGACCGATGGAAGAAGAACAAAAATGAAATACCTCCTTTTGAAGAATTATATGCCTCTAGGAATCAACTGACATTAGAACCAGTGTTGATCTATAAAGAATTTTCCAACCTAAATCATGATAAAGAGGAAGGAATGAGCCTATTAATGTTTCCTAATTACACGGGAGAATACGAGCAAAGATTGCCTCCCGATTACATTTCGAGGGTACATGAACAAAGCTATTTTAGACATAAGAGTGGGAGTAGGGATAACAACCAAGGAAATATGGGAAAAATGGGGAAAACCAGCCTTGTGACCCACTCAAATGAAATTAAAATTGGCAGACGGTCATGCTGAAAGACCTCTAGGAATCCTAGAAAAGGTCATCCTCACTACTTGTGGAGTGGAGTTTTGAACACACACTAGATATCTATCAGTTTGAAAAAGCAAGTAATTATGAGATGATCTTAGGATGACCTATTATGAGATAGTAAAGGGTAGTGCAAGATTGGGGAAGGTACACATTATATCTCCAACATCAAGGTGCCACAACAAAAATAAACTTGCATACTTTTGCATATAGAGTATGTATCACCCTTGGAATGGAACCCTGTCCACAAAGAAGAAGATGATGTGTCCATTCATAGTGCAGGATCAAGTGACCAATCTTGGATGAATGAAGATGCCTAGCTATGGATGTGTAAAGAAGCAAAATAAGAAGAAGAAAGATTACAAGCATGGCCTGTAGGACATGAAAGCTACATAACCATAAAATACACAACATACATGCCGCAAATATTTCCACATGAAACATTTGAGCCACATGGATGGATGGAATTTTTAGCCACGTTAGATGTTTGCATGAACAAAGAGGTATTGAGACGAGGAAGGTTATGATGTAAGTCTATACATGGTAGTCCTTTGTTGGAGTTTGAGGTGTGCAAAAGCATGCATACAACACAAGGAAGAAGAAGAAGAAGCTTGGAGCACAACACACAATACTAAATGTATTACCACTAGAATGTACAAAGATAAGTGACCTGTTAGGTTTATAGGCGTATATATAAGTCAGGGTAAAAAAAACCTCTTAAAGAGGGAAAATAGTGCCCTGACAATCCTAGTGTGTTAACACATATCTCTACCTAAATATATGAACAAATTTTCTTGGGAGTGATGCGGTGAACAAGGAGCTGGCACTCATGTATAAGGAAGTGCCAACCTCTGTGGAATGAATCCACAAAATGAAGCAAGCCCAAAACTTTGTGAAAAGCTTCAAACTTACCTAGGTAGAGCTTTTGTGAAAAGTTCTACAATGTTCTCCTATGTGGGCACATATGCCAAATTGATCTCTCCAGCAAAAAACCTCTCCTTGCCGTAATGATAGTGCACCTCAATCTGCTTAGTGCGAGCATGGAACATAGGGTTCCTCACAACTTCCAATGTGCTCCAACTGCTAGTGAAGATGGTGGTGGCAGAAGACTGACCAACACTCAAATCAGCCATAAGATGTCTGAGCCACACACACTCAATAGTCGCTGTGAGAGCTACCCTATAATCAGTCTGACAACTAGAAGTGGCTACAGTAGGCTGCTACTTGCGTAACCAAGATATGCATGAGCTACCAAGCATGAAGCAAAAACCATTGACGGACACACGAGTGTCATAGCAACCAACACGGTCAAAATAAAAAAAAGCATGTAAATGTGGTGGTAGTGATCCCCCCTTGGGATAAAACAATCCAAGTAGCCGAATACCACTCAAGTAGCAAAAGATGTGCTTAAGTGCCTGCCAATGATTGAAACTTGGGCAATGCATAAACCTGCTCATACGTGAGATACCAAACTGAATATATGATCGAGTAATGCATAAGTAAATCAAGCATCCAACAACTTTCTGATAGAGAATAGCATCAATTGCATCTCCATCATCATCATGAAGACTCAATCGTAAACCTGTCTCCATAGGAGTGGCAATAGGTTTGCAGTCTTCAAGGCCAAAATGCTGCAAGAATGTGTCAATATATTTGATTTGACACAAAGCTATTTGGCCATCAACTTGCATAAACTGAATGTCCAAATAATGATGCAAATACCCCATATCTAACATCTCAAATGAGGCATTGAAATCAGCCTTAAAATCAGCAATATGCTTCTCATGAGGACCAATGAGCAGCATGTCATCAACATAGATGTGTACCTAAGTCATAGAGTCTTAAGGACTTGTGCTAATTGAGACTATATCTTAATTCCCACAAGTGCATATAGTGGTGGATCAACACGTTTGATCATCAATCCGTGGAATTAGACATATCAAGTGTATGAAGATGTGTGCACACATGATGGTAAATGAAGTGAAAGTGCTAATAATGCATGTAACATAGGTTCATCTACCTCACAAGTCAGTTATCTCATTCGAAATGCATGTCATGATACTTACAATAGCAAAAAGCACAAATTAGGACTTTTCTCTTAGCTTAGAAATTTGAATATTATCAACAACGGGTTCCTTTTGAAGCTCTCGATGAGATGCATCTAATGGTGGCATTTTTAGCCTAATATGACAAATGTGCTTCAGGTTATTCAAAATAGTGGATGGCAAGAAACTCTACTTCAGCTCCACAGCTCACCAAGCTTCACACATACATTACAATGGCTAAAACAAGAGGGGATGGGGTAGACAATACTCTTAAACACATATTTCAAGCAACAAACACACATACAAGATCCTAAAAAAGAAGAGAGCAAAGAAAGAGCAAATTCGAAATTTTCAACTTGATTACTCAGAATGGCCAAAAGTCATTACAAAGAGTCATCAAGTGACTTATATGCCCTAAAAATGGTTCTTTCACACAAGAGACCGGCACTTTTATTGGAAATCACTAAATTCCTACTATTGTACAAGGATAATGTTACAATGTTTGGGATTTATGCATCTAGACAACTCCTCTAGAGCATTTACATGGCTCTTGATAGAATAACTTGAAAATTGGAAGAAAAAAATTATGCCTAGATTTGAAAATTTTGGGGCTTGCTTTTCTTTGCCTCTTTCTTCTGCAACACTCCCCCCTTTTCAATCTTTGTTGTCCCTTCACATGCTTCACTTCTTGTCTTTAGCATTTAACATGTGGCAAATCCATTCCCTCATTGTCCCGATGACATATTTGTAGTTGTCCACCGCTAGCACTTGTGGAGTCCTTCAAAGGGAGTGTATGCTTCTTTTTAATCACTTGCCACTAGTGGTCAAGGAACTCTTCAAGATTGTCAGAAAATTTTTTACTTTGTTTGAATCTTCATTCCAATGCGTTTGTTTACCTCTCGACATTCCTTATATCCATAGATCAAGGTTGTAGTGTTAATTTGGGTTGCCATGTATGCACCTGGCGGCTAAGGTGACATATATTTAGTCACCTTTCACTAGAGTTCTTCGCGTTCGATGGTTGGAAGGACCTTGTTTACTTCTTTGTTTGTGCTCTTTATGTCCTTGCATTGCATTCTTTTTGGCCTGTTTATTTCTTTTCACCATACACTTCTAGCGGCTAAGGTGGCATATATTTAGTCACCTTTTATTAGAGTTCTTCCCATTGTTGTTAGGACCTTATGGGTGTGGGAAGGACTTTGTTAAGCTTCTTTATTCACATTCTTTGGGTCACCCTTGTTTCATGTTGAAGCCTAATGAATGCTCCTATGGGGCTTTGGGCAGAGTGTGATTCTTTTATTGAGCTATTTTGTGTTTTAATTCTCTTCTTCTTTTCTTACTAGATGCTCCCTCCACACATCCCTCCTCCTAAACTTTGTCATTCCCGAAAGGCTTTGATAGGTCACATGAGTATGTTTGCAATGTTGTTTGCTCTTTTTGGTTAAGCAAATTTGCTTCATGCATCATTAACTCTTTCAATTGAGCCGATTTAATGCCATAAATTGGTGCTTGGCTGTGATCGGCAAAGAAGCTTAGCTCATATGCAACAAGTTGAGCATTTAAGTTTGAAGCCATTTTCAAAAATATTTCAAAGTCCATTAAAAAAAATCCTGTAAAGAATGCTTCTTCGAATGTTTGCATGTATTGACTTGGTATAAACATGAGTCAAGAATAAATATCCATTATGGTAAGGCAAATAGTCATGATAGAAAGAAAAAAATTAGAGCATCGGTCCCTTGGTTAATACGATGAAGTTTAAAAATGTATATTCTGCATGTTTGAACACCTTCAAAACTTCGAGAAGCATGCTCAACACTTTATTGGTCATTTCGATTGCTAAATTTGGGACTAAAGCATATCTTGAAATCCAAAATTTGATTGTTCACACCATGTAATCTTTGATTGATAAGTAATTGTGGGTGGGCTTGATAATAATGGATAATTAAGCCATTGGTTATTTATTGTGCCTTGTCGCTGTGCCTCTCAAAATTGCATCCATTCTCCTCTTCATGGCACAGGGAAAAAAGATGGATTTACCTGGAGTAGGTATGGCACATCTTCCCAATGCACCTATAACGTTGTTGATATATTTAGGTAGTGATGTGTGTGAACACACTAGGACCGCCGGGGCACTTTTTTCCCTCTTTAGGAGGTTTTTTTCCCTCGGCTTGTATATACACCTATTGCCCTAATGGGCTACTTATCTTTGTACATTCTCTAGTAATACATTCAGTATTGTGTGTTTGTGCTCCAAGCTTCTTCTTCTTCCTTGCGTTGTTCGCGTGCTTCTGCAAACATCTATCTCCAACAATTGGTATCAGAGCAGGTCGTCGCTTCATCTAGGGTGCCGTTGACACTCCTCCGTTTGGAGTCTCAGATTTGCACAAAATTTGGTGAGCATACTCAAGGTGTTTCATAGATCAAAACAGCTTCGTTCTGTCATGTCGAAATCGCGATCTGAGCTCGTTTCGGCCTCCGAACGCACTATCGCAGCGCTTGTGTAGGCTATTTCGTCTTTTTGTGCCAAAGGTATATCCATGTTTCTGTTCGCTAGTATAAGCATCTCGAAGTCTTCTATAGGTTTAGCAAAACTTGTCTGGGCAATTCCGTTCAACTTTTTGAGATACAGTCAATTTTTTGCATCAAGGTATTTTAGTCACCGGCCATGGCTGAAAGCAGTGATGTATTCCGTATGTTGGCTGTTGAGGATAAGTTGGATGGTACCAACTACCCATTATGGGCTTATATGATGCGACATGTATTGGTTGCAAAAGGACTATGGAACATTGTGCAGGGTGTTGAAAGATGTCCAGTTACACCTGTAACAATAGGTACTACGAATACAGGTGCTGGAGCTGATGAAGATGGTGTCGAAGATGATATTGTGCAGATTCCTGTTCGTGCTGTTGTTTCTGCTGCACCTACTATAGAGCAGATTTGTTGGGATGGAAGAGATGCCCAGGCACATGCATTGATAGCTTTGTTTATCAAACATGCCATTATTCCTCATATTCGCTCTTGCAAAACAGCTAAGGATGCTTGGGATACACTTACCATATTGTACCAAGCTAGGAATGAGGCTCCTGTTGCTTACCTCCGAACACAATTGGAGCATGAGCACATGAATGAAGGTGATTCTATGGACAGTTTCCTAACGAAGATCAAAGACTTGAAGGAAGAGTTGATTTCTGTTGATAAGGTTATACCAGATAGCTCACTTGTGCAGACCGTTCTGAATGGTCTTCCTGATTCATATCAAAGTTTTGCTTCTACTCTTCGGTTGATGATGAAAGGCAATCCATTTGATGATTTTTCCAGGCATGCATGGGTATATCCATTGAAGGCAAAGTCCGAAGTGTTTTTGTGCTTCAAACATTTTTTGGTTTTGGCTGGATGTAAAATGGGCACCCTTCGTTCTGATCGAGGGGGGGAATATATGTTTTCTGATTTTAATGCATTTTTGGTTGAACGTGGGATAAAACACCAGCGTACAGTGCCTTATACACCTCAACATAATGGAGTTGTTGAAAGAAAGAATAGGACACTCATGGAGATGGTGAGGTGCATGGTCAAAAGTCAGGCTTTACCACATAGTTTCTGGCTTGAGGCTGTCATGTGTGCAGCATATGTACTGAACAGGTGTCCCACTAAAGCATTGCAGTCTATCACTCCATATGAGGCTTGGCATGACCGCAAGCCATCTGTTGCTCATCTGCATGTTTTTGGTTGTTTGGCATATGCACTAGTGCCTGAACAACATCAGAGAAAATTGGATGATAAGGCAGTAAAATGTATTTTTGTTGGGTACAGTTCTGAAAGTAAAGGCTATCAAGTGTATCATCCACAGACTAAACACATTTTGATTAGCCGTGATGTTGTCTTTGTGGAAGATGTTATTCAGCCATTGCTTTCATGTACTAAGGAGACATCTATTAGCTCCAAAGACATGTATGATACTTTGATGCCTCTTTTTACAGGAGGACAATCTAGTGCTGGTCCTAATAAGGCAACTTCTCAGCCTTTGTAGGTTTCATATGATGATGCAGATCATTCCATTTCTGATGCAGATTTACATGATGCACTTGTTGATGAGAGAGCTGATATTGAGCAGGCAAAAACTATGCCAAAATGGCTGGTGCAGACTTTGCGTGACAGCAAATTAGATGCACCTTTGTCATATCGTACTCGATCAGGCTCTCATAGTGCCTCTTTTGCATCAAATTGCTATGCTATGGCTGCATCTAGACTCTGTGATGAGAATGAGCCTATTTCATTTGATGAAGCACAAAATTCAGAAAATTGGATGGCTGCTGTGCAATCTGAATATGATGCAATAATGAAGAATGGTACTTGGTCTTTATGTGAATTGCCTCGTGGCAAGAAGGCCATTGGCACTAAGTGGGTATACAAGTTGAAGCGTAAACCTGATGGTACAGTTGACAGGTATAAGGCTAGGCTTGTTGCAAAGGGTTATGCGCAGGAAAAAGGCATTGATTTTGATGAGACCTTTGCACCTACATGCCGTATGACTACTGTTCGGAGCATTTGTGCACTTACAGCCCATCATGCTTGGAATGTACATCAGTTGGACATTAAAATAGCATTTCTGAATGGTGACTTGCATGAAGAAGTGTATGTTTTTCAGCCCCGTGGCTTTATGCAGAAAGGGCATGAAAACCAGGTGTGCAGGTTAAAGAAGGCATTATATGGTTTAAAGCAAGCACCACGTGCTTGGTATGAGAAGATACATGCCTATCTGGTTGCACATGGTTTTGAGAACAGTTTAACTGAAAGCACCTTATATGTTAAGCGTGCTAATGATGTGCTTCTGATCATTGTTGTCTATGTTGACGACATGCTGCTCACTTGTCCTATTGAGAAGCATATTGCTGATTTCAAGGCTGATTTGCATGCCTCATTTGAGATGTCTGATTTGGGGCATTTGCATCACTATTTGGGCATTCAGTTTATGCAAGTTGATGGTGGAATGGTTTTGTGTCAAGCGAAATATATTGACACATTATTGCAACGTTTTGGTCTTGAAGAATGTAAGCCTATTGCAACTCCTATGGAGATAGGTTTACGATTGAGTCTTCATGATGCTGGAGATGCATTTGATGTTGTTCTCTATCAGCAAGCTGTTGGATGCTTGATTTACTTATGCATTACTCGGCCAGATATTCAGTTTGTTGTCTCGTAGATGAGCAGATTTATGCATTGTCCAGGAGTCACGCATTGGAAGGCGGTTAAGCGCATCTTTTGCTACTTGAGTGGTACTCGGCTACTTGGGTTGTTTTATCCCAAGGGGGGATCACTACTGCTAGATTTGCATGCTTTTTCTGACTCAGATTGGGCTGGTTGCTATGACACTCGTGTGTCCACCAGTGGTTTTTGCATCATGCTTGGTAGCTCATGTATATCTTGCTTGAGCAAGAAGCAACCTACTGTGGCCACTTCCAATTGTGAGGTTGAGTATAGGGCAGTTTTCACAGCGACTATTGAGTGTGTGTGGCTCAGACGCCTTATGGCTGATTTGGGTGTTGGCCAGTCTTCTGCCACCACCATCTTCATGAAGTCAGAGTGCATTGGCAGTTGCAAGGAACCCTGTGTTCCATGCTCGCACTAAGCACATTGAGGTGCATTATCACTATGTCAGGGAGAGGTTCTCTGCTGGGGAGATCAGCTTGGCATATGTGCCCACGCAGGAGAACATTGCAGACCTTTTCACAAAGGCTCTGCCTAGGGAGAAGTTTGAAGCTTTCCGCAAAGCTTTGGGCTTACTTCCTTTTGCGGAGTGATTTACATATAGCTTGGCACTTCCTTATACATGAGTGTCAGCTCCTTGTTCACCGCATCACTCCCAGGGGGGATTTCTTGATATATTCAGGTAGTGATGTGTGTGAACACACTAGGACCATTGGGGCACTTTTTTCCCTCTTTAGGAGGTTTTTTTCCCCTCGCTTGTATATACGCCTATTGCCGTGATGGGCTACTTATCTTTGTACATTCTCTAGTAATACATGTGAAGAGATGGATAGGTATGTGCTTGAAGATGAAGAGGTGTTGCAAAATCCTTGATCTACACCAGCCAAATGAACTCCAGGAGTATATGGTGGGCCTTTTTAGCTTGCCAATGGATGTATTAGACACCCTATGTACCTTGGAAGATCACTCTCAAAAAGATAGATCAAAACAGATAAGTTGGAGTTAGCTCAGAGGTGAAAACTTGCTATTCTTGGTTCATACACCTGTCCAGTGTTTTACATAATTCTCTGAGCACAGCAGCAATTAGCTCAATTACTCTTGGGGAAGTCTATGCAACTTAAACAGCTAACTTTCAAGAGTAATCTCATAAAAAATAATGAACCACACACTGAGAATGAGTTTTAACAAGTGATGACATCATCCCGATTTTCACAGGCTGCTACAGAAATAGACGAGTGAGCAGAAAAATCAACCTAACTCAAAATGTAGAAATCCAATGATTATGAACATTTGTATGGTTATACTAGACAGTAAGCTGAATCCAACAAGCGTTAAATCACTGAATTTGGATAAGTAACCACTGGGAAATGCCTCTGACAAGATGAGTAAAAAAGTCGGGTACCTGACAGAGAAGTGAAGATGAACAGACCCTATTGACGTAAAATGCACATAACTGAAGATTGCAACATCCAAATGACATGAAAATTTGTGAGCATATAGTAGACTTATAGAGCTAACTTTACCAAGTTAAATCACTGAAAATGATGCATCAAGCTCAGAGAAAACATCCCTGAGAAAACTGAGAGTAATGGCAGTGAGTAGTACACTTCACAAGAGCATGGAAAGATGAACTCAAATAATCATGAAAATAAAAGTATATTGCTTGTACAATACAATGACTTACTGATACATATGTGTGCCTTGTAATCACACCTTGATATGGCATAAAGCTCAGCTCTTGGAGGTCTTCACATAGGTCTCTCTAACCACGACTAAAACTGCCATCTATTTATAGTTGAGTTTGGGAGGCTAACTTCCCTCAATCACTCTCCAATCAATCAATGATTGATTTGATTCTCTACCTACCACAAATCACGAATTTGTGGCTCCTCTTTCCATTCTTGATCAAGTGGACTCAACCACTTAAGATTCTCTTACTTTTACATTAAGTAAACTCTTCAAAAGTTACAAGAGGTAGTTCACAAGTGAACTTTACATAGTCTTCTTTTTAAAGCTTCTTCTAAGACTTTGTGAGACTCAAGCCAATACTTAGGCTTGTCATAGACTTGCTCCAACAATACATTCAGTATTGTGTGTTTGTGCTCCAAGCTTCTTCTTCTTCTTCCTTGTGTTGTTCGCGTGCTTCCGCAGACATCTATCTCCAACAAACGTAGGGTTCTTCACTAAAAATCTATGCCTCCATATGGAATCAGCTTCGTTGAATTCTTCTCGCGTGTATGAAATGTATCCACTTTGAAATTTAGTTGTTGGTCTAGCACTTTATTCATGGTACATTTGATGTATTGTTATGTCTCTTCTTTAAGGATTCCATATGGTACAATAAATGGTTTGATGATTTGTTCTAAGTTTTTGCTTTTGATTTTTGCTTCCTTCATTATTTTCACCACTGCATCTTCGAATTGTTTTGTGAGTTGGGACACAAGTAGGGTCCGCCCCTTTTGGTTTACTTTTGCAATGTCTTGCGTAGCTTGATCAGCATGATGTCTCTTCCCTTCAATATGTATAGGCAAATTATTGATGGGGGGATGTTAAATGCGCGTTGCCGTCAGAGACGCGTTTAAACTCTTTTCGGGTTCTTGGGAGTGGTAGGGGTCTGCTAATCAGAGGCCCTAAGACTTGATTTTCCCAATTAACTCATCCACAAAGTAGTACACGAGTGTTCAAGAACTCTGTTCACACGAATTACTATCACTACTCTGGTTCGTTCTCTCACAGATTCTCTGTTTGTACACAGATTAAGACTTTCTCAGTACATAACGCAAAAAGTAAACATTACCGTAACCCAGACTTACAACACTTAACTTAATAGAAAAGTGCTAACCACAAGTTAAGGTAATCAAACAACGAAGACGAAAAAACACAGTACTACTCAGAATTCTCAAACACAACACTACGGAAACTCCACAGAACGTATCGCCCATACAGACAGTCTGGCGATTCTTCTGGTCATCATCGAAGCGTCCTTTCATTGATTTATAAGTAATTACAATTCTTTGCAACGACCTTTCGGTTCGTGCGGAATATGAAAAGAAAAAGATTTACAATTGCCAATCCGGCGGCTTACACTGGCACACACGGTGGACTTGAACCCGCAGGTATACAAAATTTTATGGCTCATCTATTATACCCTGTAGATACATTGTTCTAGCAAATTTAAATGTTCTGGCAATTTTCTGCTTCATGTTGTCCAACATTTTCTTCAAAATGTCTAGTTTGACTAACTGAGCATCAGTACGAACATAGCTAGCTGTAATTACTTGTGTCATCAAAATGTCAGCTTGTGTTTGCAAAAATGCTTCCTATAAATAAAAATCCTTCGCCAGAGCTGCATCACGGCTTACTTTCATGTCTTCGATTCTTTTATCTATTCGCTTGAGCATCCAATTGGTTCTCTTGTCTCTCCAATTCCTGAGCCTGATATTGAATGGTCCGGTAATATGCATCTCTTTCTTTTCTTATCCCTGCTATCTCCTTCTGTAGTTGAGCGACCAAAGTCATCTGTGTTTTAAGAGGAGAATTTGATTCGAATAAATTGGCTTCTGCTTGAGCATCCAATTGGTTCTCTCGTCTCTCCAATTCCTGAGCCTGATATTGAATGGTCCGGTAATATGCATCTCTTTCTTTTCTTATCCCTGCTATCTCCTTCTGTAGTTGAGCGACCAAAGTCATCTGCGTTTTAAGAGGAGAATTTGATTCAAATAAATTGGCTTCGGCTCGCTGGAGTTCTTCATTAGTCCGCTTAGCCAAGTCTGCCATTTCCTATCCTCGCTCCACGACTTCATTCAATTGTTCTCTAGTTTCTTCTAACAAGTTTCCCAGTGCTATACGGGCATCTTCTTTATCCTTAACTAACTGCTGTAACTAAAGAATCTCTGCATCAGCAACACTTAATAACTCTTCCTTGGCTTGTATCTCTGCTAACGCAGCATCTCTCTGACTGATCAATGAATTTTTTTCGGTAAGCTGTTCTTGAAGGCATCGAATCTATTCGTGCAGGGCATGATTTTCTGCTTTTACTACATTTATCTCTTCCTGGAGTGGATTAATATCTTCCTCAAGAACATCGACTTTATGTTGGAATTCTTCTTTGAGATTATCAGTAACCTCTTTCATCTGTTTTGGTAGTTGCTGCAATAGTTGGATCAACATATGACCCATAGATGCTAGCTCAGTAAACATAGGTATCAAAGGAAACAGAATAGGAGGACGTGGTTGAGATGAAGAAGCTATCAAGAGTTGATGGGAAGTGGGTGGAGAATAGTTAGGTGACGAGGATGAGGAATCTGGTGCTTCAGGTACAATAGGTGGAATGGGGTCGATGGGTTTAATTGGAGGTATGGGTGGAGGAGTGGGTTGCAGATTGTTAGCCACCAACAATTTTTCATTAAGTTGCTGCGAAGTCACTTGAGGTTGGGCAACTGCAGAATCTACTGCCGCAATTAATTGTGCCAAAACTTCTGCAACAATAACCTGCATATCTTCTTACACATCTTGTTGGGACTGCTGTTGAGATTCTTCCTTAGAAGATCTGTCTTCAGAATCGGCAGTAACACTTTGATCTCGTTGTTGGTTTGGAGAAGAGTGAGCAGACGAATCATGGTGAATCGAGGTGGCAGTGTCGTGGAAAATCTCTTCTTCATTTTTGTCTGCGTTATTTCCAGCGGTAGACCCTTGCACTTGACTCTCAGAAGAACTTATCCGTATGCGTTTTCGGCGGAGGAGCTGGAAGATTTCTTCATCATCTTCTTCGTCGTCTTCAAGTATTTGAGCAGATTCCTCATGATATAAGATTGGAGCTCTTGGAGGTGGTTGCGCTGCTTGGAGGGCCGGAAACAAAAAGGTAATGATATGCGGTAAACGTGAACGCGGAAGATCTCTCTTATTTACATGTTTAATAACCGTAACACATTCACAGTGAATGCATCGGAAATAGTAAGAAGCAAAATTGATAGGCTCCTGAGAAGCCATGTGAAGCATAGAGTAAAATGGGCGTGAAATTCCGTAAGTGCGTTTTTGTAGATTCAAGATGGCCACTAAGAATTGAAGAGCGGTCCGTTCAGGATCAAGGTGACAAAGTATGACATACTCATTCGATGAATGCCTTTGGAACAATTAAATCATAGTGTCGATCGGAGGGTTAAGACCATTTTCTCGTCCTTCTAGAGAGAGTCGGAAAGCTGCAGCAAATGACTGTATGGTGATTACAACACGAGATGGCAAACACGTAATAGGCCAACTCTGCTCTGTAGCAGGTGTGGCAGCAATAGCAGCTATAATTTGAGCATAATATGGATGGCACTCCACTGAATGCCAAGGCAATTCAGCGAAGCTTGACAAACCTCGGATACGGAAGAATTCACTTCCGTCCTGAGGGAGTCCGTCACGAAAGGTAGCAAAATTTGCTAAAGCTTCCATGATGCGCACACGACAGCACAAAGACACAAATACACAGTGAAAACACAGAACACACAAAGCACACAAACACAATAGCAATTAACAGCGAAAAGAAAAAGATTAAATAGATACTCGGCAATGGGAAACGATCGAAAATGCTGATCATCGCGCGATGTTGAAATGATAAACTTCATAACTACGGTGTGCATGCATGAGCAGAATCAATAACAAAAGGCGGCGATATTCATGGTTATGTAACAAAACGAGGAGTTTATTGTCTTTATTCAACTAACACGCAAAACTAAAAAAAGGAAAAGAAAAGAAAAAAAAAAGAAAAAAGAAAAAAATACGCGGGCAACCGCAGAACACTTCAGTGCGAATCAGGTGCTTGATGATACGGCCGTAACTTTGAACCATTTATCACTTTAGGAAGAGGAATTCTGATCAAAGTAGTCAACCGAAAAGTAGCTGGGCCCACTTGTTCACTAATCCGGTAAGGACCAAACCATCGTAATTTGAATTTTCCAGCCGCACGATTTGATTTAGCATTATAAAACAACACAAGTTGTCCCACCGTAAAAACTGGAGTTTTTGAGATACAGATCATGAGTATGAGCTTGCCGCAATTGAACTTCTTGAAGAGTCAGAAAACTTTCCCAGCGATGCTCATCCAGTTCCTTGAGTGTGTCCAACCGAAATGGCAAAGAATATTTTGGGTAGCAACTTCTGAGTTATGGCCACGTGTAAACTGGGCACTACAACTTTCCATTGGAGCGATTGCTTCCAACCCATAGGCAAGCTTGAAAGGATTCAGTCCGGTTGCAACTTTGTAGGTAGTCCGGTATGCCTATAATACTGCAGGTAGTAACTGATCCCATCTTTCTGGTGATTCCACAATCAATTTTTGAAGCATACTCAGCAAGGTCTTGTTGGTAATTTCAGCTAAGCCATTAGCACGAGGATAATACGGTGAACTGAATTTATGCAAAATTTGAAAAGTATGCGTTAATACTCGAATTAAACTGTTAGCAAAGTGCGTTCCTTGATCTGTTACAAGTTCCAAAGGTAATCCATATCGTGGGAATACGTCCTGTTGGTGCATGCCAATCATCAATTGAAGGTTTAATGAAGAAATGAAGTCAAGAAGTTAAGAAGAAAACAAATTCAGAAGTTTGAAGGAAGGACATACTCAGAAATTCAAAGCTATGTATACATATGTACTTTAGTTCAGATATAGGTTACTTATACTTTTGATTAGTCATAAGTATATACATTTTTTGCCTATAAATGTTTTGAAAAAAGTCGGGGCAAAGCTAAGAGAGAATAGGAAGAGAGAAATCAGATGTAGGAAAGTGTCATTGGACACATGAAAAGTTAGTTGAGTTACTTCTTCAAAACAGTTGTAACTTTTCTGAGTAATCAAAGAAAATCTTGCGCCCGATGTTTCGATGTCTCCTACTTCTGTAGTTAATCTTTTGAGAAATTCTTCTGGACATATCTAAGTCCATAGTTAATCGATCTATGGCTAGAATCTGAGTGTCTAATTGCAATCAGGCTAAGAGAATTTTGCATAGGAACATTCATATGTGAAATGTTCTAAGTGTCTTCTAAACAGGCGCAAATTTCGTGATCAAAGAAATGATTAGTTCTCAGCACATAGTGTAAAGTTTTACACAAGTAATGGCTTAAAATTTAAGTTGAGAGATAAGCCATTTATGGCTAAAAGCATTTCATCAAACGGGCTATAGTTTGGGAGAACCATTGCTAAGAAGTTGCAGGTGTTAAAGTCGCTGTTACAGAAAGGAAGTTTCAGACACAGGTAAGTTGTTTGAGTAAATTCTCAGATTATACTCAATCATTTTGAGAAATTTAAGTTGGAGGAGTTGCGCAAACTCCATGCAATACATCCTACAAAGTTTTATCAAAAACTTTACATAAATGATTAGTCAATGAGTGATTAATCTGGAGCAGACTTTTCAAAGAAGTGATTTCTTCACAGTTAATCAATTTCTTGGTAATGTGATAGTGGATTTCCAAAATCCTGTGGAGTCTAAAGTTATTCTTGGTCTAGAGGTGGTCTAATACCAAGGATAGCTTATTCTTTTGGAGATTAACACTCTCCATCACGTCCTTCATCATACATTTTGCAACCAAAATAGGTGTAGCGGACCGTAAAGCCCAAGCTTCTGCCCATCTGGTAGCATAATCTGTACGTGTCAGAATGTAGCGATTGTTGCTAAGGATTGCTGGAGGTATAATTGGTCCAATAAAAATCAAGAACCCATTTCTAAAAAGGTTCCAAAGGTAATACAGGTTGTAGAGGGAAGAAGTGGTGTTGTAAAGGTTGTCCAGATCGCTGACAATTGTCACACTGCTGCACAAACTGAGATACATCTTTGTACATAGTAGGCCACCAGAGCCCACTTTGCAGAATTTTTCGGTGCGTTAAATCTGCTACAAAATGTCCACCAGAAGGTATCGAATGTGCTAGAGCGATAACCGAGTTTACTTCATGTGGAGGAATACAACGAAGCAAGATCCCAGTGTGATCCATATAATACAACTGTCCGGCAATCAACCGAAATCTGCGACTGTAAACTGCAATTTTTCGACGCATAGCAGGAGAAGTTTGAGGGGGAAGACATCCATCAGTGAGAAAGGTTAATAACTGATCATAGTAGGTAGGTGTCACAGAAAGTTCTGCATATTCATCACTAGTCGGTTCAGAAATGTAAATTGCTGGTGTGGTGTCATCAACACTGACCGGAGCTTCACCGGAATCTAATTGAGAGAGAAAATTTGCTAATGCATGTGGAGTGCCGGGTCGATGAATCACTTCGTAATCAAACTCTTGTAACAATAAAACCCAACGCGCCAAACGACCACCTAAATGCTGCTGCCTAACCAGATACACTAGTGCAGTATGATCTACATGAAAGATGAATTTTCGGCCTAGCAAATAATGCCGGAATTTCTTTACAGAATACACCAAACCAAGACATTATCTTTCAGTCACTGAATATTCTTTTCAGCAGTAGCAAGCTGTCGACTTGCATAATAGACAGGTCGAAACCACTTATCAATTTGTTGCATTAAAACACTTACAATGGCTATATCTGATGCGTCTACAAAAACATGAAATGGGCGTTCCCAATCAGGAGGTTGTAGAATTGGAACTTGCGTTAATAATTCTTTTAGACGATCAAATGCAGTTTGACATTCCGGAGTCCAATCAAACTGTCGAGGAGTACTAGTTATTAGCCGATTTAGGGGTATTGCCAAATGGGCAAGCCACCGTAAATGTCGACCATGCCACCTGACTTGCCCATGAAGCGCATCACTTCTTTCGGCGTAGTAGGCAAAGGTGCTTCTAACACAGCTGCAACTTTGTCTGGGTCAACTTGTATGCCCTGTGCAGATACAATATGGCCAAGGAGCTTACCACAAGAAACCGCAAAGACAGATTTGGTGGGGTTCAGGCAGAGTCGGTATTCACGACATTTCTCAAAGCAACACCGTAAATGATACAGGTGTGCTACCATCTTACCGAATAAAGAGAAGTCATCTAGATATACTTGCATAAAAGAAGTGAGATAGGGTGAAAAGATTTCCTGCATACACCGTTGAAAGGTGCTAGGAGCATTTCTTAACCCAAACCACATGACTGTACAAGCAAAAACACCCCAGTTGGTAATGAAAGCTATTTTCGGTATGTCTTGTTCAGCCATTCTGACCTGGTTATAACCACTGTAACCGTCCAAAAAGGAGTACATCTCGTGTCCGGCCACTCTGTCAAGCATTGTGTCAAGAAAAGGAAGAGGAAATAGATCAGGCACCGTGGCCGCATTCAGTTTCTCGTAATCCACACATATTCGGAGCTGCTTATTTTTCTTAGGAACAAGAACAATCGGAGATATCCATTCGGAGTGTTCTATTGGTACGATGAATCCGACCCTTAGTAACCTATCAAGCTCTACCTTTACCTGTGTTGCATAGTTAGGATTCATTCGGTAGCTGGGTTGTTTAATTGGTTTTGTTTCTGGTTTAAGCACGACCCGATGTTGATAGATGCGAGGGTCCAGACCTTTCATATCACGGTAATCCCATGCAAAAACATCAGAGAACTCACGAAGAAGTTGGATCAAATCTACTTGAAACGCCTCAGACAATCCTTCCTTTATCTTGACAGGTCGTGGATTCACTTCATCTCCCAAATTATAGGTGATTAACTGATCTTCGAGAACATAGAATTGATGAGGTTTCCCTGGATTGTCAGTTGACTATAAAAGTTGTTGTAGAGCAGCTTCATCCATAGCAACAATATCTTCTGTCTCCACTTCTTCGGTCACAGGCACCACCGTACAGGCTGCCGGACTCCAGTTGTCTACAACAGATTGTAGATCTACAGTACCTAAGGAAATCAGATCTTCATTGTTCTTCAGAAACGCTTCTTCTTCATCGTCAGATAAGCCATCCAACATGTGGACCGGCTCTGCTACATATGGTCTGGCATGAAGTTTGCAAGGCTGAATGGCATCCAGTTTGACAATATATTTACGGTGATTATCCTTAAAAGTCAATTCCTGTGCGGACCAATCCTGTATGACTTTAGCCTGTTTTAACTAGGGTCGTCCGAAAAGAAGATTATAGTCAAGACTAGACTCCGGTAGTTCTAAGACTACAAAAGTCATCTTAAACGTTGTACCCTGCAAAGTTATCGGGACATTCCGTACGAGTCCCACCGGATGGACTCGAGATTGATCTGCCATTCTGACGAAAAATTGAACAGGCTCGATTTGCATCCATCCCAACTTCTTACAAAGCACTGCAATGGTGATGTTGTTGGAAGGTGTATTTTTGGAAGAGCATTTTTGATGTAAAATATTAGTAAAAAGTCAAAAAACTTGTAAAATATTTATGCAATGATTGTAAAAATAAGGAAGAGTCTTCCTTATGTGGTTGAGGATCTCCTGTAATTTTTGTAGAATTTTTAGAAACTCTTAGATAGCATTTCTTTAGAAAATTAGAGAAAAAGACCTAATTTCAAGTGTGAAAAGGGGCACTTGAAAATGTATATAAGTCAATTTTCTCTATTTTGGAGAGGTTGGTTAGTCATTTGCTCAAGCTATCAATAGAGAAGAAAGAGTTTCTGCAAAATCGTGTTTTCTCCTGTTGAGTATATTTTCTTTGATGTGTGAGCTTGTCTCTTGCTTAATCATGGAGATTTGTGAGTCATATTTGTGTATTACTGAGTAAGTTGTATGAAGAGAGAGGCCTATTGCTGTAATAAGTGGAAAAGGACTGAAGAAAGTTCCAAATTGTGAAAATCGTCTGTTGGTACAGAATCGCGATTGTCTCGTCTTTGTGACACAGGTGATATTTTTCAATTTTGAGTTTACATTTGTATTCTGCTAATGAAATGGCATGATTTTGACATAAAGAACATAGAAAATGATGGAGATTTGCCTTAGTTATGGTAAATTCAAGATTTTCTCTTCATCTTCAATTTCTCTCAGCAATCCAGCCATCAATCTCTTATTTCCTTGAAACTATTATCTTGAAGGGGCTGTGGTCTTATGGATATTCCTAGGATTGACAAAATAAAGATGATTTGTTGATTCTTTGTTACTTCATGATTGGAGAGGACAACTTGGAGTCCAAAACAAAACATTTTTTGGCGCCGTTGCCGGGGAACATTCCAAGAACTTCTTTGAAGTTGGACCTTTGCTGGATCTTCAGTTGATGATGGTGAACAAGGTAAAGCTCATCAATTAGGAAAAGTGCACATGAATAGGTAGATATCATTGTTTGTCTTTAGGGAAGAAGAAGGCAATGGATGTCTTGTAGAAGTGGAAGTGCTGAAATCTTTGTAAATTGATAGTTGCTCATCATTTTGGTGAAGTAAAAGTACAGGTGTGTGGAGGATTTGAGCCAAGAAGCTGAAGATGGAGGTAACTTGAATCTATTCTTGCATTTTTAGATTTCTTTTTGCCCAAGTACTAGACACCATGGGTGATCTTGGGAAGATAACATGGTGATATTAAGGAAAGGACAGTTAAAGTAGCTAGATGTAAGAATGAGTGATTCAGTTGTTGACCAAGTCTGAGCATTAAATCTTGAGTTGTGCTGCATTTTGAAAAAAATCATATGATTGAGTTTATCTTTACAAAATTTGATTGCCTTTCATAACACTTTTTCATTGGAGAACCTTTCTTTGGTACTTTAGTGATAGCTAAGGACATAGAAACTCATAACCAATCAAGAACTATAGGATCAGTTGATTTCCAAAACCAGAAACCCTAAGTAAAGTGTTCACCTTTATTTTTTAGGGCAAAAATCCCAAACAAATTCACAAAACTCATCAAAAACAATCAAACAAATTTCCTTTCTTGATAAGAAGTTGAAGTGAGGTGTTGTGGTTAGGAGTGATTGTGGAAAACTAGAAAAGAAAACAAAAAATGATCAAAAAACCAGAAAATTAAAAAAACACGATTCTCTGCACAGAATCGCGACTTTCTGAAAAAAGTGATTGATTTTGAAATAACATTTTAAGTGAAAGTTGAATTGAAGTTGTGGAAGGGTTTTGAAGGTAATCAAGAAGAAAAAAACTACTCAAAGTGGCATAAAATCAAAAATAGAGAAAAACACGATTTTCTGCACAAAGTCGCGATTCTCTGAGGAAGATTGTGATTTTGGTGCAAAAATTCAGGAGCAGAGTTAATTACAAAGAAAAGAAGGAATTGAAGCAAAACAAAGAGAAAGAAAGCTTAAAAAATAAAAAAAATTATCAAAAAACCCAAAAAATTAGAAAACACGATTCTCTGAACAGAATCGCGATTTTCTGTAAAAAGTGATGTTTTGAAATAACTTTTCAGGTGACTCATGTATTGAAGTTGTGAAGGATATTGAGAGAAGGCAAGGACATAGAATACTCAGAATTTGCACAAGAAAAGATCTACAGAAAAAACACGATTCTCTACACAAAATCGCGATTTTCTGTAAAGAAAGTTTTTTGGAATATGTGGTAAATTTGGGTACTTGACATAAGAAAGTGTAGAGGGAGTCATTAAGATTGAGTAAGTGAAGTTGAACAAGTGAAAGAGTGAGGAAAAATAGAAATCACACAAAATCGCGATTTTCTGAACACTATAAAAATCTGAAATTCAAAGAAAAATTCATTTGAGTGAGAGTGAGGGAGAGAGAGAGTGTGCAGAGTCGATCAAAATCGCGATTTTCTGCTACAAGCAAGCTTTGGAGATATTTTCAACTTGGCAAGCAAGGTAAAAAGTCTAGCAGTATTTTGAGTACATATTTTTTGTATTAAAGTGATAAAATAGCACAAAAAAGTAGGAAAAAAGTAAACTCACGAAATCGCGATTTCCTGTTTTTTGTTGGTTTTCAGTAAGAAAAAAAGTTTTTCAAGAAATTTCTTCATTGCATGTTAAAATTTTGATAAGGCGATTCTATAGGTGAAAAAATAATGAAAAAGGCAATAAGTTGAAAATCTGCCAAATTTTGGACAAAATCGCGATTCTGTGAAAAGTGCCATCAACATCGCGATTCCCAGAACGCGATTTTCATAAGAAAATCGTGTTTTTTACAATCTGTGAGCAATCACGATTGTCTGGGAACAAAATCGTGGAAAAACACGATTTTGTGAACAAAATCGTGGAAAACACGATTTTGTGAACAAAATCGCGAAAAACACGATTTTGACACAAAATCGCAAAAAAACACGATTTTGACACAAAATCGCAAAAAACACGATTTTGACACAAAATCGTGAAAAACACGATTTTGTGAACAAAATCGCGAAAAACACGATTTTGACACAAAATCGTGAAAAACACGATTTTCAACACAAAATCGTGAAAAACACGATTTTCAACAGAAAATCGTGAAAAACTCACAAGTAAGTAGAAAATCGTGAAAAACACGATTTTCAACACAAAATCGTGAAAAACACGATTTTGAACACAAAATCGCAAAAAAACACGATTTTGACACAAAATCACAAAAAACACGATTTTGACACAAAATCGTGAAAAACACGATTTTGTGAACAAAATCGCAAAAAACACGATTTTGACACAAAATCGCAAAAAACACGATTTTGACACAAAATCGCAAAAAACACGATTTTGACACAAAATCGCAAAAAAAGCTCATAAGTAGGTAGAAAATCGTGAAAAACACGATTTTCAACAGAAAATCGTGAAAAATTCACAAGTAAGTAGAAAATCGTGAAAAACACGATTTTCAACAGAAAATCGTGAAAAACTCACAGGTAGGCACAAAATTGTGAAAAACATCAAGTTCATCAGAAAATTGTGAAAAAGTCTAATTGCATGATAAAATCGTGAAAAACACGATTTTCATCTGAAATTTGTGAAAAAACACTACTGGCAGTAGAAAATCGTGAAAAAACCCTAAATTCATTAAGAAGCTGTGAAAAGCACAAAACATAGGAAGAAAATTAAAACACACACAATTTTGGACAGAAAATTGTGGAAAACCAATATATTGGTTAGGAAACTGTGACAAACACTCTTTTGAGTATTAGAAATTTGTCAAAAATAGTTGAATGATACTAAGGTCTGGAAATAAAATAAATTCACTTCCTAAACAAGACCTAACAAGGAGGGAAAAAGAGCCAGGAAGTAGTAAAAGATCAGAAAGAAGTTTAGGCCAAGAAAATAACATGGAAAACCTAAATGAAACAAATGAGTCAATAGAAACTGGGGATTTTAGAAACATCCTTAAATACATGTATACAAATAGGTTTGGAACCTATGTATACCAGGATGGAATGCATAAATTCCTCATTAGACTGAGAAATTTAGAAGTTCCCCTGAATATAACTCCAGTAGCCCAATTCAAAGATGGAAGATATGAAGACAGGCAAGGATGTGTATACATCTTCTCTCAAGACCCAGAAAATTCAAATGATCTAGGGCAATGTGCTGACAAAGGACCTTGGGAACATAACATGGGACAACCAGATATACCTAGACCAAATGAAAACTACACTAATAATGAGCAACATCATGGGAGAAGGACACGTGCTTCACCAAATCCCTTTGACAGAGAACCAGAAGGAAACAATGACTTCCCACTCAGAAGAAGACCTCATTGGCAACCTCAGGGTAGGATGCTTAGACCATACCAAGTAGCCAAATGCATGAAGAACCAATATGAGGGGTATTCAGATCCTCATGCTCATGCAGCAGAATTTAGACAATTGATTAGAGCAGAGGAAGTAGAAGATTACAAGGTACAATTTGAAGCATTTGGTCTAACCCTAACAGGGCCAGCTTTATCATGGTTCATTCCTTTGAGAAAAGAAATGTACCTAGACATTGAATCTTTCTTAGAAGCTTTCATTGGTGAATTCTCTAAGACTGGAATCAAACATAGTACAGCCACATTGATACACAGCTTCAAACAACAAAAGGAGGAAAATGTTAGAGAAGCAGCCAGAAGGTTTAAGCAGTACATTGATAGATGCCCAAGAGAAGAAGTACCTTCCATGGCAAAACAAGTATCCTTATTCATTGAGGGATTGAGAAGTGCCCAATTAAGGACCCTAGTGTACTATAGGAGATGTCCTGATTTAGCAGCCTGTGTTAAGGAAGCAATAGATTTGGAGGACAACAGAGGTCAAGATTTGTTAGCATTTGATCAACCCAGATCTTATGAAGACAAAATTCCTCCAGCAGAAGAGTTGGCTCAGGCTATTGCTAAAGCCCTAGAGGTAAGTACTAAAACTAATCTGATAAACACTAGGATAAACACAAACAAGAAATGTTATATTTGTGGAGAAAATCATCTGGCACAACAATGCCCTTATCATAAACCACAACACTTACAAGATAGAAAGACACTCAAGTATTGTACACTAGAGAGAAAATGGACAAACCATACCAGAGAGGAATGCTTCTATAACAAACAACCTATCAAGGAAAGAGACTATATGGCTCAGAGGGAATCAGGTTATACTGAGCAACCAAGACCAGTATTGGGACAACAACCTCCCATTCCAACCAATGTGGTACCAGTCAAATATACACCCATTGACGAAGGAAATTCAAGATTCAGATCACCTTATAAGGAAGAGTATCAATGGAGTGAGGGACATCAGGAAGAATGGGAAGATTATGAAATAAGGGAACCTGAGCTTAAAGCCCTAGATGTGGGAAATGGAAAAATTGAAATGGACACAGCAACATTCATGTACATTACCAATAACTACATGTCCAATCAAAAACCTCAATTCAAAGGAGGACCAAAGATAACATGTTATAGGTGTGGGGGAGAGCATTTCATTAGAGATTGTCCACAACCTCCAACATTCAGGATAGAGGGAGCATACTGTAAGGATTGTGGTAGAGAACATCTGATCAAGGACTGTCCAAAAAATCCCCAAAAACAACAGAACACACCTAATAACATACCTTTAAAAACAGTCAAAATTATGGAACAAGAGGAATTGAGTGACAATGATCAAATTGAACTTAATGTTATAACAAGGGCACAAGCCAAACAACAAGGAACAATTAAAGAACAAAGTGAGGGTTCCACATCAAAAGGGAAGAAAAATAGACAAAAAGGGAAATGGGAAAAGAAGAGGAAAGTGGGCAAAAGTCTGGAAGAAGACAAACAGGAACAAACAAATTCAAACCATACTTCTCCTCAAAAGACCCAGAATCTGTCTGAATTAGGAAATTCTCAGAGTCTAGACACCCTAATCAAAGCCTATAAAGGAAAGATTCAAGAGGGTCCAAGCCCTGCAGATCATGCAATGGCTTATCCCATACCGGATTTAGAGCATGAAAGGATGCTAAAATGCAAACAAATTATCCAGAAAACACAACTCAGATTAGGGGAAGAAGACAGCTCTTGGAGAACATTTGATCAGGATGAAAAAACAAAAACCAAGGTAGATGATAAAGAAGGAAATCCACAAATAACATTCCAAACGATCTTAGATGAACATTGTAGTATTACATGTCATACAACATGGGAAAATTTGTTGAAACAAAATCCTCACCTACAAAACAAGATGAACAAAGAAGAAACAATATCTGGAAACCTTCATTCACCAACACAAGAATTAGAGGAACTATGGTATATTCCTATTGACAAAATAGGAGGATATTGTGAAGGAGAAGAAGGGAATTCAACCTTAAAATTACAATATGAAAAACATTCAGCAAAAGCCATTTTGGATAGTGGATCAGGAGTGGCTATAATGACTAAACAAACCTGGGAGAAATGGGGAAAAAAGGAATTACTACCCACTAAAATGAGATTACAACTTGCAGATGGACATATAGAAAAGCCCCTAGGAATTTGGGAAAAAGTGATTGTGGATATATGTGGCATAGAAATAGAGCATACCTTTGCTATAGTAGAATTTCCACAATCCACATCTTATGAAATTATCCTAGGAAGACCCTTCATGAGACAAATGCAAATTGTACAAGATTGGGGTAATGATTGTTTATATCTTCAGAACCAGGGGAGAATAACAAGAGTAAACTTAAGAAATGGCCACTATTGTGACATATCTCCTAGAGAATGGTATAAAATACATCAAAATCAACAAGAAAGTGAAGAATCAGAGAAGGAGGATCAGGAAGAAGGTGAATCAGCAGTTTGGAAGTGTAACATATTAAGAAATATCACAAATAGGAAAAGGAAGTTAAGAAGAGAAGATTGTGTGGTAGAAAGAGAAATACAAGATGAAAATTATGTGCCTCAACAATTCAAAGAGGAAGAGTTTGAGCCTTATGGATGGAATCAAATCTTAGCTACCATGGATTTGGCCAGTGAGGAATATGTGGGAGTGGAATTCCAAAATGAGGAAGGATTTGACATCTTCCACATTGGCATACACATGATAGGAGTATCAAAAAGAGAAGAAGATCAAAATCAAGAAATGATATCAACAGAAGGAAAATCACAATATTTGGAAACAGTAAAAGCTGAAGATGCAATCAAAGACAAAATCTCAGGCAAATACAAGGAACATAAACACAAAGAAATAGAAAGAGACCAGGAAAAAGAAAAGAAAGAGAAAGAGATAAACAGAGATCAATACTTTGATGTACCAGCAAACTTTAAAACTTATGAAGTAGAAGACAGGCTACTTCTGAAAATGAAACCAAAAAGAGAGAAGAAGAAAGGGGAAGCATATGATAATGAAGAACAAACAAAGAAAATTGTAATTACACAGGAAGAAGGAGAAGAGAGACAAATAGTAATAGCTGATGACATGACATCACAAGAAGAAGAAGCATTAAGGAACCTAGCAAAGAACTATAGGGATGTATTTGCTTACAGTTATAAAGATTTGAAAGGAATTGATCCAAAAATTTGTGAGCATAAGATCCCTATGACACCTGATGCAAAACCAAGCAAACAGAGACATTATACATTTAATGACAAATACTCTGCCAAAATAAAGGAAGAAATTGACAAGTTGTTGGCTGCTAATTTCATTTATGAAATAGAGTACACTGAATGGATATCACCTATAGTTGTGGTGCCAAAAAAGAACGGGAAACTTAGGGTATGCATTAACTTGAAGAAAGTAAATGCAGCAACTATAAGGGATAGTTATCCACTGCCAATAACAGATCATCTTCTTGAGAGAGTTGCAGGAAAGGAAGTCTATAGTTTTCTAGATGGCTTCTCAGGATACAATCAAGTACCTATAGCTTTAGAGGACCAACATAAGACTGCCTTTTCTACAGAATGGGGGGTTTATGCTTTTAGGGTTATGCCCTTTGGATTGACCAATGCCCCAGCAACTTTTCAAAGGTTGATGTGTCATATTTTCAAAGAATTCCTGAGAAATGTGATGGAAATCTATGTAGATGATTTATGCACTTTTTCTTTAAAAAGACAAGATCATTTACAAGATTTGGAAAGAATATTCAGGAAGTGCAGGACATATAGAGTATGCTTAAACCCAGAAAAGTGTGTATTCTATGTCAGACAAGGAAGAATGTTGGGTCACATAGTGTCAAAAAATGGAATTTCTACTGATGAGAAGAAAATAAAAGCTATAATAGAGCTTCCTAGACCTACAAACGTGAAGGAACTCCAAACTTTTATGGGACATTGTGGGTACTACAGAAAATTTGTATACAAATTTGCTGATATAGCCAAGCCCTTATATGCTCTCATTACAAAGTTTGAGTGGACTGAAGAATGTGACCAAGCATTTGAAACATTAAAAACTTGTCTGGTGACAGCACCAATTTTAAAAACACCTCGGTGGGATAAAATCTTTCATGTACATGTCGATGCTTCAAATTATGCTCTGGGATGTGTGTTAGCACAACCTATAGAAGGAAGCAAATTAGATTTCCCAGTAGCATATGCAAGTAGACAATTAAACATTGCAGAAAAAAATTACACAACTACTGAGAGAGAAGGATTGGGAATGATCTTTGCTGTCAAAAAATACAGACATTATCTATTGGCCAACAAGTTTAAATTCTTTGTGGATCACCAAGCTCTACTTTATTTAGTAAATAAACCATGTCATACAGGAAGAATAGTAAGATGGTTTCTTTTACTAATGGAATTTGAGTTTGAGGTGGTGGTTAGACAAGGAAAAACACACTTGAGAGCAGATCATTTATCAATAATCCAGTCAAAAGAACCTAGTTCACCTATAGATGATGATTTGCCAGATACATACTTATTCAAGGTGGAAAGTGTTCCTGAATGGTCGATGTCTTTAATTCCCTTGCTAACCATGGGACCTTGTAGGTCATTAGCAAATAACACACATCTAGTGTTACAAAGCAGGAATTTCATGTTGTTAGCTGGACATTTGTATCACCTCAATCAGTCAGGTATACTGGAATATTGCACTCCAGAAGAGGAGCAACATGAATATGTAAGAAAAGCTCATTGCTGGAATCCATGTACTCATGCTTCTACGAGTGTCACTCTAAGTAACCTTAATAGGATGGGAGTACATTGGCCAAATAAGATTCAAGATGTGGAGAGATATATTGATAATTGTCAAAAATGTCAAACATGGCAGAAATCAGAATTAATAACTCTATATTGGT
The DNA here is from genome assembly GCA_020310875.1 of Ceratopteris richardii. Lineage (NCBI taxonomy): Eukaryota > Viridiplantae > Streptophyta > Polypodiopsida > Polypodiales > Pteridaceae > Ceratopteris > Ceratopteris richardii. Next base: position 6,792,825 of record CM035406.1, read on the forward strand.
TTCAGAAAAACCCTGAATGGAGTGAAAATATTGTTGAGAAGTTGAAAAGAAAGGAGAAAGGGGAACAAGTAATAGCTGGTGTTGATTCAAGAAATCTACAAGTGATCTCAGAGGAATATCAACTCATAGGAGAGCAATTATACAAGAGAGGAATGGATGGATATCTGAGAATTTGTGTTCCAGAAGAAAGGTATTTAGAGATGTTGGAAATGGCACACTCAGGAGTAGCTGGAGGACATTTCTCAAGTGATAGAACAGCCAAACTCATCTTATATTCTGGCTTTTGGTGGCCAACTCTATTTCCCGATGCTAGAACTTATGTAAAAAGATGTGATGTCTGTCAAAGGGTAAGTCAACCAAACAAAAGAGATAACATGCCATTAATTCCTTTAATTTCAGCCAGAGCTTTTAGTAAATGGGGATTGGACTTTATTGGACCAATACATCCTCCAGCCAGACAATCTCATGCAGAATACATACTAGTAGCTACAGATTATTTGACAAAATGGGCTGAGGCCAAAGCTACTAAAAGAAATGATGCTCACACCACTGCTAGATTTTTGTATGAAAACATTATCACTAGATTTGGACTACCAATTGAATTGGTAAGTGATAGGGGGACTCATTTTTTGAATCAAATCATAGAAAACATGACCAATTATTTCATGATTAGTCACAATAAGTCAGCCCCATATCACCCACAAGCCAATGGGTTAGCGGAAAGTACTAATAAAGTACTTTGCAATGTATTGACCAAATTAGTCAACACAAACAGAAATGACTGGGATTATCAACTGAATCATGTTCTTTGGGCTTATAGAGTGGCATACAAAACGGCTTTAGGGACTACACCATTTAATTTGGTGTATGGCCAGAATGCAGTTTTACCCATGGAATTTCTTATTCCAACATTGAAGGTGGGTAGCCAATACAATTGGACAGGACATGAATTATCTGAGAGAGTCATAGATTTGGAAAAACTGGGAGCATCAAGACTCCAAGCAGTGATGAGTATATACACAAACAAGAAAAGACAAAAAGCCTATCATGATGTTCACATAAAAGATAAGGATCTACAAGAAGGAGACCTGGTCTTAGCTTACACAATCAAGGAACATCAGAAAAAGTTTCAGAAAAAAGGTCATGGGCCATATATCATACATCAGATAAGCAAGAGTGGAGCTATTCAGTTAGCCAATATTGATGGGGAAATCATGCCAAATTTCATAAGTGGATGTAGAGTGAAGAGGTATGAGTGCCCATTAACTACTGAGGAATGGAGAAGATTGCAAAAGGCCCAAAACAGGAAAAAAGAAGAAGAAAGTATTAGAAAGGAGGCTCAACTAGAAGCCAAAGAGAGAATTAGAAAAGTGAAACAAGTGTGCTTATGTGAAAACACTCTAAAGCAAAAAGAACATTTGCCTTTGATTATGATGAATTATCAGAATGAAAACATAAGGGTTTTGATAGATTCAGGAGCTCAAGTGAATCTAATTAGCTCAGCCTTGATCAATAAGTTTAACCTTAAGAGAGCGGAAAGCAGAATTTTGATCAAAACCCTGGGAGGGGAAAGAATTCAGAGCATATCTTCACTTTCTATTAAAGTTAAATTTAATAATGAATATATGGAGATAGATTGTGAAGAGTGGCCAGACCATTTAATGGCTGAAAAGCTGATTTTAGGGCAACCATGGCTCAAACAAGGTAAAGTCATCTTAAATTTTGAAAAAATGAAGCTTAATTTGACCATCAAGGACAAAAAGTTTTTAATGTTCTTTCTAAGTAATGAAGAGCAGGTAGTTCTTATGGATGTTCATGACCCAGATCTCAAAGGATTTACTTTCTCAATGGAGGACAGGAACATTTTGACAATACAAAGTGATCAAGCTTCATACACTCAAGACCAGCCAAAGACTGAAGAGGTAAAGGTGGATGAGGAGACAAAACAAAGAAGACTATTATTGCCAAAGTTGCAATATCAACAAAACAGGACAAAAGGAATATGGAAACAGGTCATGCACAGTTATGGCTCACCAAAACAGGAAATTAGAACAAAATGGATATGGAAGCCAAAAAATGTCACAAAATGTTCATCCACAGAGCATGGATATTTCCATAACAGAAGGACAAATGGAGTAAAACATTACTGGGTGAAGAAATCAGAATTGGGTCAATGGAAGAGGGATAATCCACAGTGGACCTATTTTTGGAATTTTGAAAATGACAAAAAAATATTTCCTGCTTTCCCCTTAGAAGAAAATTAGGAGGGGAAGGAAAGAAGACAGAAAAAAAAAAAAAAAAAAAAAAACCCTGGAAAAATATATTTTATTTTCTTGATTTTCTTTCTAAAATTAAAAAAACACAAAGCAAGATATAGGGAGGGAAAGAGTAACTTATTATGGAAAAAAGTTGTTTTGTCTTATTGTTGTTTAATTTTTTGTGATCATTTTTTTACCACTACTTTTTCAAGTTTCTTCATTAATTATCTTTTTTAGTATCATCTTTCTATTCAGGAATTGTTTTTTGAGCAAGGAAGTGACAATTGGAGAGAGCACATTAGATGTCTTGCTACACCTGTGTTGCTCACTTAAAATTAAGTCTCTTGGAAAAAAGCAAAAATTGCTTGGAATTTGTCTTTCTTATTTTTTATATATGTCAGTAACATTCCAGAATAATATAGTATTTTCTTATGAAATCTTGTGACTCATGTGGGTGGAGTATTTTCTTTTCTGTTATATATAAATATACAGGATGGTGAATGCAAAGGAGTTGACAATCCATGACTTCAAAGCTAATTCAGTGACTTTGTCCAGAGGACACTGGTTTTTGGATAGTGAAGCAGCGGAAGAACAAGTGGACTTAGAATCAGAGGAAGACCAAGAAATCCCAGAAGCTGAAAAAATAGCAAAAGAACTTAAAGAAATCCTGGGAGTAATAGGACAGCATATCTTCACAGTAGCAATGGGAGGATATAAGTACACTATGCTGTGCCAGGAATTTTACAAGTTTCAGAAAACTTCTGTCAACCTCAAGAGATGGAAAGCTGTGGGATTGCACAAGCTCTTAGAAGAACCTATTTTCTTTATTGATTTTGAAAGAGTAGCACAAGTGATGGGAAGCTTGGAGGAAGTGGGAAAAGGTAATGATGCCTACTTCAGATGCAAAGTGAAGAATAAGGACAATCAGGAGGCAGGGATAGTTATCAAAGCAGAACATATCAGAGCCGCCTTACAGTTCTATCCAATGGGCACTAAACTGGACCAAAGCTTTGTCAAGAAGAACAAGGAGACTTACACTGGATATGTAAAGTTCACTGACTTCAAGGGAAGAGAAAATGAAGAATATGCTATAAGAATGTTCTTGCAGTTCTTTTGTTTCCCGAAATTACCAAGGTACACCATGCCTCATAAGTCAGTAACTCTATTAATGTTCAATAACAAAGATAGAACCAAGCCATTTGGGGTGATGGATGTCTCACCATACATCCATGAGCAGCTGAAGGAAGCAGCAAAACACTGGGAGCAGAAGAAATTCATGAATGGAGCCCAGTTTTTGACAAAAATCATTTATCATGTTCTAGGAATGGAAGAACGGTTAAAGTTAGCTCCTGAAGCACAGTACTTCAGAAATTTGATGTCAGGAATCAAAAGTCCCCCAAGAAAAGCACTTGGAAGAGAATCAGAAGGACAAACTCGCATGAGGGGAACAGGAATGAAGAGAAAAGTAATATCTGAGGAAGTGATTCCAGTAAAGAAAAGAAAGTTGGATCCCAGAAAAGTAGAATTAGAACAGGCAGAAGAAACAAGAGAGGAACAGGTGGCAGCACAGAAAAAGGTACAATCCTCCAGTGAACCTCATCCTCCGCAGACAAGTAAAGAACAGCTTTATACTTATCTCACTCAAGGAAACAGCAAAAGAGCCATATATGAGGCACAATATCAAAAAATGTTGGAAGATTTTTCATGCAAAGCTACCGATTGGATACAAGAAGAGGTGGAGCACTATGAAGCATTGCATGAAGAAATGATGGCAGCCGAAACTGAAGAGATATTTGTGAAGAAGGAGGTAGAATTACTGGCATACTTCAAGGAGTTGCAAGGACCTCCAGAGGCCAGGACTACTGTGATAGTGAAAAAGAAGATGCCAAGGAAACCTGTTCAAAAGAAGAAGATGATAAAGAAAGGGAAAGGAAAAATGGAAGATGAATCTGTGATGAAAGAAATGAAACAAGTAATTACAAAAGAAACACAAAAGCTAACCTCAGTGATGGAGGTATCAAAGCCTACAGAACAAGAAGTAGGAGGATCTTCACGATTCTCATCTGATTCAGATAGCGACATTGAGAGTTTTTTGTTAAAAAGTTTAAATTTGTCAATACCCAACACTCCCAATGTAGCTGTACAGGCTGTGGAAAAAGTGAAGACACCTGAGGATTCAAGTAAGAAAGCTCAAGAGAAGCAGACACAGGAGGAAATAGTTCCACAGATGAGTGCTGAAGAAAAAAGAAGGCTGTTAAAAGGAAAGGCAAGAATGACAGAAGAGGAAAACCAGAAGAGAGATGAAGATAGCTCTGGAATAATGAATGTTGATGAAAATTCAATATGGACCAACCCTTCACAGACACAATTCCAATTAAATGCAAGGTTGACTGCAAGTTTGGAAGAACTAGCAAAGAAGGTCTTTGGCAGTTCAAATAATCAGCAGAAGGATGCATCCGAAGAACAGGAAAGCAAGAAGTTAGAACCAGAAAAGAATTCTCAAGAGGTTTTGGGACAAGTAATAGAGGAAGGAATTGTTCAAAGTATAAAGGATGTGCTGCAGGATATAAAAAGCAGTGGGGAATTTACATCTAAGAATGATCAAGAACAAGAGGTGGAAGCAGATGTTATGGACATTGAGGAGCAAGATCAGGAATACATAAATGAGAAAAGTAATGACCAGGTTGCTGGTACAAAAGAAATTGAATCAGATGAAGTTCAGGAAAAGCAGGGACCGGAAGAGCAACTCAGGAAAGTTCAAAAAAACTCTTGTTGAAAAGGACTCAAACAGAAGTCAGGAAACCCTAACACAAGAGAAGGAGATACTAATTAAGGGAGACCAGCTCTTTACAGAGAAGCAACAAGTATTGGAAGAAAAGAAGTCATTAGAAAAGAAGAGGGGTTCAGACTTTTCAGAGCAGAAGAGTGCAGATGACAGAGCACTAGTTTATGAAGAGGATGATACCAATCAGGATACAAAGAACGATGATCACAGTTATGAAGAACAAGACATGCAGGACATAGAAGATGAAACAGCAGCAGAAGAAGATGATGTGGATAAAGAAGATAAGCAAATTGAAGTTAGATAGACAGAAATGGAAGTAGGGTTGGAAAGAATACCCAAAAATATAAGATCAGCTTGTCAAATGATTATGAGTAACATTGAACAGTTCAGACCATCGAGCAGAAATATGATCATATCAGGAATGGTGGCTGAATCAGAATTTGAAAAAGGAAGTTTAATTATCAAAGAACACAAGAAAGAAAAAGAGCAGATGACAGAGCAATTAAGGTTGATGAAGGAAAGGAATGAAGAATATATCAATAGAATCATTGCTTTGGAAGAAGCTGAGGTTCAGAAGCAGAACAGGATCCAATATTTGGAAGAAAAGAGTGTAAAGTTATCAGAGCAGAATGACAAAATGGAAATGGAACTAAAAGCCATAGGAGGAAGATACAGAACTTTACAAACATCCTATCAAATTCTGACTAGAGCACATGAAGAGATTAATAAAGTGTTGTTAGAAGAAGGTCAACTACAAGGTGGAGGTAAACCTGTTCAATTAACAGAGGAAGAAAAGGAAGAGCTGCATAAAGAAATTCAAAGACTTCAAATAGAATTAAAAGAGGCCAAAGAAATGGAGAAACAGGCAAACACTCATGCTGCCACATCAATGAGAGGGTATCATCAATTACATATGGAGGTAGAGAAGGAAAGAAGTGAATGGCAAGCAAAGATGGAGAAAGAAAGAAATGAGTGGAGGAAGGAAAAGGAGTTATGGGCAGCTCAGAACAAAAATTCAATGATGACTATAGAAGAATTACAGAAACAGTTGGAGAGATCAAAAGTTCCAGAAGGAATTCAAGATCAAGTACAGGCAGAAGATACAGATAACAGGGAATATGAAACAGGGGATTTTGACAGGGAACAAGAGAACATGGAACCAGCAGCAAGAGAAACAGAGGAAAAATATTCTGAAGATTTTGTCCAGAAATTATTGACCAATAGAGAGTCAAGAATGGAATTTATCAGAAAAATGCATGATGAGTATGAAGATCAAATAGTTACCTTTGCTCTGAATAAAGGCATCAATCCAGATCAGCATCATTGGGCTGCAGATGGATTGGGAATACCTTTCTGTATGATTTTGGAGAGTATCAAGAATTACCAATTGGCCAGAGTAGGGCTATCTCCAAATAAAAACCTTGAGTATGAAGAAGATATTAATGTCACGAAGGAGTTATTTGAAAGAGCAAATCCTAAATGGAGAAATAAGTGGTTGGATGCCAATAAGGAATGTAGGAAAATCTGGAAAGAGGCACCTTTGAATTTAAAGATCAACCCAGCTTATTGTCCAGTTGCCAGAAGAAGAGAATGGACTGTTTTTTGGGAAAGGAGAAAAACAGGGCAGATTCCAGCAAAGTGGCTGAACTTTCCAAAAATAGCAGGTCCAAAGGCAGGAACTTGGCCTATAAAAAATTACATGGTGAATACTGCTGAGTCAGTTTTAACAACATATAAAGATGTTAATGATCCAGCTTGTATATTACTTGTCAGAATAATGAGATTGATTCTAGCCTGTATAGAGACCTACACTGATACAGATGTCAGATTTTTGAACTACATAGGTTTTAATTCGCCAACAGATGCTCTTTTGTTTGATTTGAGTGAGACACCAGACAGGATTTGTTTGATGGCCTACTACAGTAGAATAATATTTTTGGGCAGTCATTTTTTGCAAATATTTGAAGATGCTTTTGATTATGGATTCTTTGAAAGGGAGTCAGAAATTTTTGGAAACTTATCTGTTGTTACAAAAGCAAGACTTACTGCCTATGAAGCTGCTTACACAGAATATTTGAAGAAGGATGTCATAGATAAGCCTGAAGCTGCAGTACAATGGAGGAAAGCTTTATTTGAAATGGTCAATAATTTGAATATAACAGAAAGAAAAAGCCATGATTTACTGTCACAGGTATATCAAAGAAAGAAGAAATGAAGCAAAGTGACCAACATAGAGGATCAGAAAATCTTTCGTCAGGAGCCGAAAGGCTTAGGAGGGGAAGGATGTTGGAAGGTGTATTTTTGGAAGAGCATTTTTGATGTAAAAAATTAGTAAAAAGTCAAAAAACTTGTAAAATATTTATGCAATGATTGTAAAAATAAGGAAGAGTCTTCCTTATGTGGTTGAGGATCTCCTGTAATTTTTGTAGAATTTTTAGAAACTCTTAGATAGCATTTCTTTAGAAAATTAGAGAAAAAGACCTAATTTCAAGTGTGAAAAGGGGCACTTGAAAATGTATATAAGTCAATTTTCTCTATTTTGGAGAGGTTGGTTAGTCATTTGCTCAAGCTATCAATAGAGAAGAAAGAGTTTCTGCAAAATCGTGTTTTCTCCTGTTGAGTATATTTTCTTTGATGTGTGAGCTTGTCTCTTGCTTAATCATGGAGATTTGTGAGTCATATTTGTGTATTACTGAGTAAGTTGTATGAAGAGAGAGGCCTATTGCTGTAATAAGTGGAAAAGGACTGAAGAAAGTTCCAAATTGTGAAAATCGTCTGTTGGTACAGAATCGCGATTGTCTCGTCTTTGTGACACAGGTGATATTTTTCAATTTTGAGTTTACATTTGTATTCTGCTAATGAAATGGCATGATTTTGACATAAAGAACATAGAAAATGATGGAGATTTGCCTTAGTTATGGTAAATTCAAGATTTTCTCTTCATCTTCAATTTCTCTCAGCAATCCAGCCATCAATCTCTTATTTCCTTGAAACTATTATCTTGAAGGGGCTGTGGTCTTATGGATATTCCTAGGATTGACAAAATAAAGATGATTGGTTGATTCTTTGTTACTTCATGATTGGAGAGGACAACTTGGAGTCCAAAACAAAACAGATGTTTACACCAGACCCACCATCAATTAGTAATTGACTAATCTTGTGATTTTTGTACCATACCGTAATTAAGGGGACCGAATGATCCACCGTAGAATCAGCTTCCGGTTGTACCATTGCCGTCGCTGGAATGCAGGAAGACCCAAGACTGAGTTGTTGCTAGAATTGCTGCCGAACTCCCGGCACTAGTGCAAGTAACTCTCCAAGAGGGAGAGTAATAGATGCCTTAGATAAAATTTCCCATGCCTGATCTGGTTGAATTGTATTTTTCACCGATTCTGAAGATGATGTGCTTGTTACTGGGGTAGAATCTTGTTCTTACGATCCTTCCTTTGGCAGCGGAACTTGTGTCACCGGAATTGAATCTAGGAACACTGTAGGCTCTTTGGTGGTCCATTGGCTAGCTTTGTTATACATTCTCTGCTGTTCACGGATACCCAGTTCAAACACCTCAGCTGTTGGTTGCAACTGCTTACCGAATCTTGTCTGGGCCACTGCAGCTTGTGTTTCTACTGGTGAGATATAAACCATATTGGTCATCGGGTTCTGACGCTCTTTCTTCCTTTGATCATATTCGGCTGCATCTTTGCAGAATCTACGGATGTGACCCAACTCACCACAAAAATGACATCGAGGTGGTGGCAAAGAAGTACCTTCCTGTGATGTTCCCGTCTGCCATCGATTTGTATTAAAGTTTGTATTCCGCTGTCCTCGATAATTTCTGTATCCTTGTTGCTGATTATTTCTCATCTGAGGTGGTACAAAATGGATGGCCGGCTGCCCTGGTTCTTGTATAATGGCATTTACAGTTGCTGGTCCCTGCACTTTGGCGTTATACGCACAATTTTCGGTGGAATGTCTCAGTACATCTGTCTAGCCGGATCCTTTGCAACATTTTTACTGGCTTTCAACCACTCCAGGTCTTCGGTAAAACCTCCAACCTTATGCTCGAGTTGCAAGGCCATTGCAATAACCGCATCTAGTGTCATAGCTCCCACATAACGAATGATCATAATTTGTCTTAGTTGTGGGGTTAACCCGTTAATAAACCACTGAGTTATCACATCATCCGGCAGGTTAGCATGGGCCGGTGGTAGTTGTCTCAAATGAGTTTTAAACAATGTGGCATATTCCTGCACAGTCTAGTGCAGCTTCTGTTTATTGTTCTGCTAGTAATCGAAGATTTTGGCAAGGTTCTTCTTCAATCGGAATCTCTGTAAAAACGCATCCCTTACCGCCTCATAGGTAACGAAATGATTGAAATCATACTCTGTAAGCCACCTCGCTGCTTCATTAACTAATGTTGACTGGAAAACGATGGCCTTGTATGCCGGATCAGGTGGATGGTTTAGCACTGCATAACTTATTTCAAAAGTGCGTACATGGGCATCAGGATCGTCACCTGGAAATCCACCGAACTTGGTGTAAGTTACTCCTGTTGGAATCGGCCGGAGTGGAAGTGGCTGTTGTTGTTGTTGTTGCTGTTGTTGCTATTGTTGTTGTTGTTGTCCACTCATGGCGCTAGTAGTGGTACTGTTACTATCCCCTGCATTCTAAGGTGGCATTTCTTGTTCTTCAGAATCTGTATGGTCAGATTGCTCACCTTCCGATTTGAAAATAGCTTCCAGCCTTTTATGGATTTCCAATTCGAATAGCCTATCCTCTTCTGTGGTATCAAACGTAGGCAAGCTTACCCCGAACAGTGGTGTCTTAGAATGAAGATTCACCAAGAAATATCACATTGTCATTGGAAACTTGTAAATTCTCTGCAACTGGGACCAAACTGCCACCGGAATTAGTGGAACTTTCCCCAACCCAGAGTATTCTTTCACCTTCAATGACCTCTCTGGGCAAGACACCTCTATCCTCAGACGGGTTCGAATCCTGACCAGATGGTGTCGGATAAACTACACACTACGTCCTTGTAGACTCCAAAGTTACTGTATCTTTTGCAGACTATGCCGAAATTACACCGAAATCTACCGAAATTGCAGTATGGTCCACCGGAATGCTACCGGACTTGCTACTAATGTTCCTCGCTTCTTCGACGATCGGACCTAACCGATCTGTGCTTCTGCCTCCTGAGGGTGTCCTTAACAAATTTGGTACCACCCAAGGCTGTCGGTCTCTCCTGTACTTCGGATATGACTCGCCGGATCGAGTAACCCACATATATCACCTTTACAACACTTGCGTACTACTCCACCTTAGTGTTGATTCACAATCTATGGCCACTTCACACAGTCAATTTGCAACACTCTGTTGCCACTTTCCTATAATTAATTTGCAACACTCTGGTGCCACTTTCCCACAGACGGCGCTAGTGTTAAATGCGCGTTGTCGTCAGAGATGCGTTTAAACTCTTTTCGGGTTCTTGGGAGTGGTAGGGGTCTGCTAATCAAAGGCCCTAAGACTTGATTTTCCCAATTAACTCATTCACAAATCAGTACATGAGTGTTCAAGAACTCTGTTAACACGAATTACTATCACTACTCTGGTTCGTTCTCTCACAGATTCCCGGTTTGTACACAGATTAAGACTTTCTCATTACATAACGCAAAAAGTAAACATTACCGTAACCCAGACTTACAACACTTAACTTAATGGAAAAGTGCTAACCACAAGTTAAGATGATCAAACAACGACGATGAAAAAACACAGTACTACTCAAAATTCTCAAACACAACACTACGGAAACTCCACAGAACGTATCGCTCAGACAGACAGTATGGCGATTCTTCTGGTCGTCACCGAAGCGTCCTTTCATTGATTTATAAGTAATTACAATTCTTCGCAATGACCTTTCGGTTCGTGCGGAATATGAAAAGAAAAAGATTTACAATTGCCAATCCGGCGGCTTACAGGGAGAAAGAGGGCATAGCTCAGTCTCCACAGTAGCCACTTAAGAGCTTGGACCTACTGGTGTCCCCATATTGCAATGCTTTTTTATTTATTCTTGGAGCCTTTTGATGAGGCCATCTTTTTCTTCCAATTGTTTTCTTGCTTCACTTAATTCCCTATCACTGTTCATTTTATATTCACCAAGTGAGGCCATTTGATCTGCATCTTCATGAAAATGTTTAATGCACCTTGATTCTACTGTTTTCCATTTATTCTTGAATTCATTAGTATCATGCATATATTTCGATTCCCATTGTTGTCGCAATTCCTACTCCTGTTTGAGCTAATCAGCATACTTTTCCAGATCTACTTTTCGTTTTGTCATTTCCTCATTGGTGGTTTCAAACATATGTTGGCCTACAAGCAATGAGGAGACAGAGCAATCAAGTACAATCTGGCATATAAGAGGCCCAATCACTTTTTTAATAATTTATTTTCAATTAAAGTGATTTTCATCTACACAAACATTGTAAATACCATTTTTGATAGATTAGACTCCATTTTGTTCAAGTCAAGGAGTCCTTGAGCTTGAGGAAGATTAGAAGTACTTGCATATCAATTTTCATAATTTTTTTTATTGTGTTTGAGCCCTCAAATAAGCCTTGGAACCTAATTTTTAACGAGGCTGGACACTAGATTTGGACAGGGCTAAAACCTAGTCAAAAACTGTAAAAAGAGCTAAAGAGCTCATTTTTGGGGTTATCTTGTTAGAGTTTTGAGCTATTGTAAGAGACTTTTTGAATAATAAAAAGAACTCCATTGTTCCTCTCTTTGTTCTTGCCTTGTGTGCGTGTGTGTGTGCATGTTTATGTGCTTCTCACTCACGCACTTGTGCCATCACTTGCTCATAGTCGTCATACTAGTCCTCACATCTCCATGGATTGACAATTATGAGGTGGATCTCCTCATGTTGGTACTTGGCATTGTGCTAGAGTGACACCGAATTTGGCGATGTTATTGAGGAGAAAGCTTCGAAGACGAGCATGTGATGTAAGACGTAGAGTTATGACTTTACTTTTCTTTATTTTTTCATTATTTTTCCTTATTTTCATCATCATCATCACCATTATATCATCACCATCTCCCCACCTCCATCTCCATCTTCACTGAAATTTTAGTTTTTTGGTCATATATCCATCCGCACCTCATTCCCCTCATTTCACTTGTGAGATAGAGCTTGTGTGCGATCTATTTTTGTGTGTTTTTGAGCTTTTGCTACAGGTTCTAGCTGTATCATCATCTCAAGCAGCTTGTGTAGGTACGATAGACTCTGCACAGATCCCGAGATGACGAACTTTGTCTGTCATGATAGACAAAGAAAGTTAGTATTTTCTGTTTGCATGCATAACACGATACACTACACCAATAGAGCACTCCAAATCATCAGAAGGATCCCCAAATTTTCATTTTTTCTGTCTATCATGACAGAACAAAACCATGACAGAGAGCGTCTATCACGAGAGACAACGTCTATCGTGACAGACAATGTCTACCTCGACAGACAACGTCTTTCGCGATATTTAGTGTCTATCATGACAGACAACATCTATCACAACATCTATCATGATAGACCAAAACCACGATAGACAATGTCTATCGTGACAGACACCCATCTATCATGATAGATAGTCCTCACGATAGATGATAGACACCTGTATATCATGATATACTAAAATCCAAGACAGACGATAGACCCCGTCTATCATGACAGACACCTATCTATCGCAATAGACACCCATCTATCGTGATAGGTAGGGGCCCATGATAGACCCCATCTATCACGACAGACACCTGTCTATCACACCAGGCAGCCACATGTGACAAACACTGTCTATCACGACAAACACCATCTATTGCGATAGACAAGCATATTCGACAAAAGTTAAAGTGGTAAATTTTTTGAAAATTTGGGCTAATTTTGAGCTTATTCACAAACCCTTTTACCTATATAATTGCAAAGGCATGAGAAAAATGCACTAATATCCTGTGAGGACCTGTTTGGATTTTTTAACCCCGAGAACCCTAAATTGACATAACTTTTTTGTGCACTGTACAAAGGGCTCTAAAAAAAATAGGTGACATAGTGCAATGGAACTTAGGAAGAGAGCCAAGAACCCCTCAAGGCAAATCAGTTCTCACTAGAGTGATCACTCCAAAGTGGGTCCCCCAAGACAATAAGAGCATAGACTTGCTGTTAAACCAAGAGACAAATGAGGTCTTCTGGAGGTATAAACTTGACCAGCCTAATGAAGTGGGAATGTTTACCATATATGAATTCAAAGATCCATATACACCAGACAAAGTGACCTACTTAGACAATACTTTTGAGAGGGTCTTTGTGGTCTCGGACCATGGTAGGCATGCCTACACTTGGAAGAGTGAATTTGTTTTTCCCCAACCAAGTTCTAATGTCTCTTATGGTCACCAAGGAGCTAGAACATCTCAAGCTCATGGCACCTAAAGAGACAGGAGTAGAGATAGGCCTGAAGTAATCTTTGCTAACCCACTCAGAAGAGAAAGAATAAGAACTAAGATGGATAGAGTGGAAAATGAGCGACATAGGGACCCAAGGAATCAAAGAAATGCATATGAGTTCCCTCTGTCAAGGCCTAGAGAACACACTAGGACCTTGAGGCCCACTCAACTACAAAGCACTACTTCGATGGCACTGGAGACCCGTATGATCATGTGGTAGAATTTAGGCAAGTCTTGAGAACTGAGCAAGTTGATGACCTATTCACACAGTACAATGCTTTTGGTCTAACCCTTAAGAACACGGCCCTTGTGTGGTTTCAACCACTACAACAAAGGTAATTTAGAAACATAGACCAACTGCTGAAAGCCTTCATCAAGGAATTTTCAAAGAGTGGTATAAGGCACAACACTTCCTCATTGATCCATAGTTGTCAACAAACACCTCAAGAGACAGTGAGACTTACAAGAAGAAGATTTTGGCAATACCTAGAGAGATGCCCTATGCTCGAGTTACCCACACCTGCCAAACAAGTGGCTTTATTCTTAGATGGCTTGTTAAGTACTGAATTGAGATCCTAAGTGTATCTAAAGGACCCTAGATCCATAGAAGAGTGTGTACACATGTGCATAGATATTGAGGATAATCTAGGAGAGGAATTAGAGATTTCAAAAATCTACAAAGATTCAGATAGCTCTACTAGCCTCAATTCAAAGCCCTCCGCATCTATTGATGAACTTGTAGAGAAGGTAGCTCAGAAGTTAGAAGTCTCTAGCAAATAGATACCAATATTTGCCCCAGTGAAAAGGTGTTATACCTGTGGAAGAGACCATATGCCTAATGTGCACCCTATCATGGCTCAACCCCAGGTGAACCCTAATAGCAATACTGCACCATAGACAAGAGATATACCAACCACATTGCACAAGATTGCCCATATAATAAACAAGATGTTAGAAAAAATTATCCTCAGCCATATCCACAATAGGGAAGATATCAGAACCAGTACCCACCAAAGCTGTATGGTATGATGGAGAGTGTTAATCTCCAAAAGAATAAGCTATCCTTGGTATTAGACCACCTCTAGACCAAGAATAACTTTAGACTCCACAGGATTTTGGAAATCCACTATCACATTACCAAGAAATTGATTAACTGTGAAGAAATCACTTCTCTGAAAAGTCTGCTGCAGATTAATCACTCATTGACTAATCATTTATGTAAAGTTTTTGATAAAACTTTGTAGGATGTATTGCATGGAGTTTTTGCAACTCCTCCAACTTAAATTTCTCAAAATGATTGAGTATAATCTGAGAATTTACTCAAACAACTTACCTGTGTCTGAAACTGCCTTTCTGTAACAGCGACTTTAACACCTGCAACTTCTTAGCAATGGTTCTCCCAAAATATAGCCCGTTTGGTGAAATGCTTTTAGCCATAAATGGCTTATCTCTCAACTTAAATTTTAAGCCATTACTTGTGTAAAACTTTACACTATGTGCTGAGAACTAATCATTTCTTTGATCACGAAATCTGCGCCTGTTTCAAAAGACACTTAGAACATTTCACATATGAATGTTCCTATGCAAAATTCTCTTAGCCTGATTGCAATTAGACACTCAGATTCTAGCCATAGATCGATTAACTATGGACTTAGATATGTCCAGAAGAATTTCTCAAAAGATTAACTACAGAAGTAGGAGACATCGAAACATCGGGCGCAAGATTTTCTTCGATTACTCAGAAAAGTTACAACTGTTTTGAAGAAGTAACTCAACTAACTTTTCATGTGTCCAATGACACTTTCCTACATCTGATTTCTCTCTTCCTATTCTCTCTTAGATTTGCCCCGACTTTTTTCAAAACATTTATAGGCAAAAAATGTATATACTTATGACTAATCAAAAGTATAAGTAACCTATATCTGAACTAAAGTACATATGTATACATAGCTTTGAATTTCTGAGTATGTCCTTCCTTCAAACTTCTGAATTTGTTTTCTTCTTAACTTCTTGACTTCATTTCTTCATTAAACCTTCAATTGATGATTGGCATGCACCAACAGCTCCCCCTCAATCATTAATTGAGGTTTTTCTCTATCATCTTAATGCCTGCCATATCCTTAAATCTCTGTAGCTTTGGTCCATCTAGACTTTTTGTCATCATGTCTGCAAGTTGATCTTTTATAGGAGTATGCATAACTTCAATTTCCTTATCAATGACCTTCTCTCTTAGAAAATGATACTGTATTTCAATATGTTTAGTTCTAGCATGAAACACAGGATTAGCTGCCAAGTATAGAGAACTCATATTGTCTCCACAAATAATAGGAGTACTTTGAATCACATCAAAAACCTTCATAAGTGTCTTTAGCCATATTACCTCCTTTGCAGCTTCCACCATACCTTTATATTCTGCTTCTGTAGATGACAAAGCAACTGTATGTTGCTTCTTAGAACACCATGAAATCAATTTGTCTCCTACATAGCACAAATATCCATGTGTTGATCTTCTATCATCCACATTACCTGCCCAATCTGCATCACTATATATCTTCACTCTTGTATCAGAAGTAAATCCATAGTACAGTCCTTCTCTGAGTTTACCCTTGATGTACCTAAGTACTCTTTGTCCTACAATCCAATGTTCCTTTCTAGGACAATGCATGAATTGTGAAAGCACACCAACTGCATATGACAAATCAAGCCTTGTTAATGTAGCATAAATCAAGCTACCAACCAAACTTTGATAGAGCTCTCTGAATTCTTCTCCTCCAAATCTAGACAATTTATGGTTTACTTCCAATGGTGTAGGTGCAACCCTGCAATCTTCCATTTTAAATTTGGTTAGCAAATTTTTAAGATACCTTTCTTGGGTCACATATACTCCATGTTGAGTATATAAAATCTCCATTCCCAAGAAGAATGACAAGTTCCCCAAATCACTGATTTTGAACTCTTTCTCCATCTGCTTCTTGATCATTTGTATTCCTTTATCATCTGTTCCTGTAAGTATTATGTCATCAACATAAATGCAAACATAAATGAATCCATCTTCACTTGCTTTGACTAGCAAGCTACTATCTGCCTTTGATGCTTGAAATCCAAGATCCTTCAAGAACTTTACAAGCCTATAATTCCATGCCCTTGGGGCCTGCTTTAATCCATACAAAGCTCTCTTGAGCTTACACACATAATTTGGACTCACTTGATCTTTGAACCCATCTGGTTGCTCCATGTAAACTTCATCTGAAATGTAACCATTCAAAAAAGCATTTTTAACATCTAATTGAGATAACTTCCAACCTTTGCAAGCAGCAATTGCTATGAGAGTTCTGATGGTTGTCATTTTTGCCACAGGACTATAGGTCTCATCATAGTCCACTCCATATGTCTGTGCATACCCTTTCACAACAAGTCTGGCTTTGTACCTAGACACACTTCCATCTGCAAATCTTTTTGTTCTGTAAACCCACTTACATCCAATAATTTTCTGGCTATTAGGTTTAGGAACCAGATCCCAAGTCCGATTCTCTATCAATGCATCATACTCCTCTTGCATGGCTTCTTCCCAATTTCTCTTGCCTTTGGCTTCATCATATGTAGATGGATCTTCATCTGCTTTTACCAAATAAGCATAATCTTTAGTAGTCAAGAATGAGGTGTCATAGCTATACCTTGTGGGTTGCCATTTGTGCCTAGATGACCTCCTAACTTCTGCACTTTTTGAAGTCTCTGGTTCATCATATTCTGGATCAAACCTTGGCCTCTCTTCAACTTCAACCTGTACTTCATTATTCTCATTTTCATCAAGTAATTGAATCTTTGCTTTACCTTTCCTTTGATCCACTACTTCTTCAACATCTGCATGTATATTATATTTACCTGCATACCAAGTACCTTGCTCATCAAATGTAACATCCTTGGATACAAGGAATTGCTTTGTGGATGGATTCCACAACCTGTATCCCATTTTCTTATCATCATAACCAATGAATACATACTTTTCTGCCTTAGGCTCCAACTTATGCCTCAATTGAGATGGCACATATGCATATGCCAAGCATCCAAATATTCTGCAATGATCCAAGGTAGGTCTCTTACCCCACCAAGCTTCATATGGTGTCATACCTTGCAAAGCTTTACAAGGCAATCTATTGACCAAATATGTAGCTGTATTAACAACTTTAGCCCACAAATAATTTGGGCAATTCTTCTCTTTCATCATGGACCTTGCAAATTCAACAAGTGTCCTGTTTCTTCTTTCTGCTACCCCATTTTGTTGAGGAGAGTACCTGCAAGTAACTTCTCTCTTTATACCTGCATTCCACAAGTAATCATTGAATCCATTTGAAAAATACTCTCCCCCTCCATCTGACCTTAGTCTCTTCAATTTTTGACCTCTAATCCTTTCTGCATATGCATGATAGTGTTTAAATGTATTAAAAACTTCTGACTTTTCTTTAATCACATAAATTGTGATCCATCTGGTAGCATCATCAACATATATGACATAATATCTTGAACCATTTATACTAAAGTCCTTTGAAGGACCCCACACATCTATATGCACCAACTCAAGTCTTTCTGAATACATAAACCCATGCTTGAAATAAGGTTGCTTATGGGCCTTACCTAATTGACATGCCTCACATCTGTATGTCATGTGTTGACCTGCAATGTTAGGCAACCCAAGCACTGAATCATTGTTAATCATTTCTTTAATACCTCTCTCATTGAAATGTCCAAGTCTTTTATGCCAAAGATCCAATTCAGATACCTTCTGCTCTCCATATGTGAACATAGCATGTCCAACATTTCCTTGTACCTTCACTGTGAAAAGCCTCCCTTCCTTCTTTCCTGTAACAACCTATTTATACCCTTGACTAGGGTCTTCAACATAGACTCCATCATTGGTGAACCTTACCTCATATCCTTTTTCCCTAATTTGACCTACACTGATCAAATTCTTTGGAATTGTGGGAACATAAAGAACCTTACTCAGAAGAGTGCTCCCATCTTTAGCCTTGACTGAACCAATTGACTTTACCTTATGCTTTGTATTATCACCTGTCTGAACTGTATGGTTAATTGCATTATGATTTAGATCAGTCATCAAAGCAATATTTCCACTTAAATGATTACTACATCCTGAATCAATATAGAACAATCTCATATCCTCATGTGAGGTTTCACATGTTGCATTCATAATGAGAGTCGAATCCTCCTTCTGATCTGATGCATAGTTGTAGTAGGTGTTATTATAGGATTGATTTTGGAAGCTTCTTCCTCCACCTCTTCCAAAAGAATTCCTACCACCTCTACCTCTGAAGTTTCCTCTCTGAAATCTACCACCTCTTGCTCTTTGATTAAAGTTCTGATAATTACCATTGTTCTGATTATTGTGCCAACAATCATGAGATAGATGATTGGTCTTACCACATATCCAACAAGCTCTTGCATTATCTTTGTTGTTTCTACCTCTTCCTCTACTTCTACCATTTCCTCTTCCTCTTATGAAATTTGCTTGGTTTGAAGTACCTTCTTCTTCTCCTGATTGTTGCTTTCCTTTGTCAGCTTTCTTCTTGTCTTTAGAATACATTGCATGACCTGCACTCTTATCTACATCTCCTTTGATATCATTCTCAAAAGTTAGCATATGACCTAACAATTGATTCAAATCAGGAGTGAAGTGATCTAATGAAAGTTCTGTAGACAAAATAAAAGGCTTCCACTTCTCATCTCCTCTGAGCCCTGTGAGAATTTGTCTTACCAATTTATCTTCTTCAATATCTTCATCCACTGCACCTAAAGAATCTGCAATGTCCTTCATCTTTGTCACATAATCAGAGATTGATTGTGAGGCCTTCTTCTTGAAAGTAGTAAATTCTGCCCATAGTGAAGCCTTCCTTGATTTGGTTGTGTTTTGGAAATGCTCTTCCAAAGCATTCCAAATGTCACATGCACTTTCAAGTCCTCTAATGTGAGGAAGCAAATAGTCATTGACTGCCATGTAGATTATGCTCCTTGCTTGAGCATCCTTCTTCATCCAATTCTTTAAATCTGACAATTCTTCCCTAGTTGGAACACTAGGATCTCTAAACTGAGGCTTCTCTTCTTCACCTGTAATGTATGCTATCAAATCTTTGCTCATCAGATGAGCTTCCATTCTCATAGACCAAGCTGGATAGTTCTCTCTATCCAACTTTTCAATTTGGAGACTATCTCCCATCCTTGCTTCACCTGTAGTCTCAAAGCTTTAGCCTTTACAAGAAATAAATGTACCTTAACTTCGAATGTTGCTTCTTCTGATCCTTTTGATAATCTTTGCGTGTCTCCCTTCAATCTTTCTTCACACTTTATCCTTCTAAACCTTCGAGATGTAGAATTTGTATATCTGCAGCAGTCGGAGTCTTCCTTTCCTTAATTTTGACACAACCTGCACTGATACCACTGATGGAGAGTGTTAATCTCCAAAAGAATAAGCTGTCCTTGGTATTAGACCACCTCTAGACCAAGAATAACTTTAGACTCCACAGGATTTTGGAAATCCACTATCACATTACCAAATGTGAAGAAATCACTTCTCTGAAAAGTTTGCTGCAGATTAATCACTCATTGACTAATCATTTATGTAAATTTTTTGATAAAACTTTGTAGGATGTATTGCATGGAGTTTGCGCAACTCCTCCAACTTAAATTTCTCAAAATGATTGAGTATAATCTGAGAATTTACTCAAACAACTTACCTGTGTCTGAAACTGCCTTTCTATAACAGCGACTTTAACACCTGCAACTTCTTAGCAATGGTTCTCCCAAACTATAGCCCGTTTGGTGAAATGCTTTTAGCCATAAATGGCTTATCTCTCAACTTAAATTTTAAGCCATTACTTGTGTAAAACTTTACACTATGTGCTGAGAAGTAATCATTTCTTTGATCACGAAATCTGCGCCTGTTTCAGAAGACACTTAGAACATTTCACATATGAATGTTTCTATGCAAAATTCTCTTAGCCTGATTGCAATTAGACACTCAGATTCTAGCCATAGATCGATGCACTATGGACTTAGATATGTCCAGAAGAATTTCTCAAAAGATTAACTACAGAAGTAGGAGACATCGAAACATCGGGCGCAAGATTTTCTTCGGTTACTCAGAAAAGTTACAACTGTTTTGAAGAAGTAACTCAACTAACTTTTCATGTGTCCAATGACACTTTCCTACATCTGATTTCTCTCTTCCTATTCTCTCTTAGCTTTGCCCCGACTTTTTTCAAAACATTTATAGGAAAAAAATGTATATACTTATGACTAATCAAAAGTATAAGTAACCTATATCTGAACTAAAGTACATATGTATACATAGCTTTGAATTTCTGAGTATGTCCTTCCTTCAAACTTCTGAATTTGTTTTCTTCTTAACTTCTTGACTTCATTTCTTCATTAAACCTTCAATTGATGATTGGCATGCACCAACATGGTAGGCCCCAACAACCCTACCAACCACCCTATCAAGGGCAACAAAGACCTCAACCAGTTTTAGCACAACAACCTCCACCTCGAGCCAATGTGATCTCAATGAAGTATGCTATTGTGGAAGAAAATTTGAATAGAGCCTTAGTGCCGGTATCACCATTGCTTTCAGAAAGTGACCCAAATGATCACAGTTTTGACTTGACTCATATGGATAGTCCCCAGGCTTACTATATGTAACAGACAAGTTGAGAGCGTAAACAAGAGTTGCCTATAAAACGGTACTCCAAGCCACACCCTTTCAGATGGTATTTGGCCAAAATGTGGTGCTACCATTAGATTTCTTGATACCTACATTGAAAGTAGCACAAGAGCAATAGTGGAAATGTCATGAACTCTCTTTAAGGATCTTTGATCTTGAACGGTTAGGTGAAATGAGACTAAGATTAGCTGCACGAATATACACAGCCAAGAAATGGCAAAAGGCTTACTTTGATGCCCATGTGAAGGATAAGGGCTTCAAAGCGGGAGATTTAATCCTAGTGTAAACCTTGAAGCAACATGCAAGAAAGCTAGAGAAGCAATGCTATGGAACCATGATTATTAATAAAATATCAACGAGTGGGGCAGTTCAATTAGCCTCTCTAGAAGGCGACATCCTACCTAGTTACATCAGTGGGTGTAGAGTCAAATTATATCAAGAATTCCTAACAGAGGAGATGCTAAATCGACTCAACACTGCAAAGAAACGTAAAGAGGAAGAAAAATGAATTTGAGAATAAGCACAAGCGAAAGCTTTGAAACGGATTGAATGAATGAAAATGAGAAGAAAAGGTAGGGATGAGCTTGGTTCGAACACAAGAAGCTCCAAGATATCACATGACCATGTGCAAAGCATCAGGTGTATGTTCCCATAGAATAGTTGACCGAAGACCTTTTGTGACCCTAGAGTTACGACAAGGAGAGAGTGCAAGGGCCATAAGAGCTTTGATTGACTCACGAGCAGCCACTAGTGCAGTTTTATTTTCTTACTGTCAAGAATTGCAATTAAAAGCCAATCCTATAGAAGCATATCTCATAAGATTGGGAGGTGTGGAAACCCCTTGCATGGGCGAGGTGGAACTTACCCTCTACATTCAAGATGTTCTTATGACATTCAAAGTGCCAGTGTGTGAAGATGAGGATCTCATCGAGCCTCTGGTCTTGGGTCAAGACTCATCTATGATCATGCATTCAACCTAAACCTCAGAAGTGGACTTCTTTAGGTTTGGGTAAATCAAAATTACATCACAATTGAATTAGAAACTCTAACACTCAAGGAACCAGGAGTGATACCCACTCTTGATCCTTCTAGGAACACACATGATGATAACGATGTTATTTTTGTCCAAGGTTCTATGGTGCAAAAGATTGTCACTCTTGAAGGAGGTGCAAAAGTCAATAAGGAACTCCCGTCTTCCAAAAAGGATCCCAGGGAAACAAGCAAGGCAACACAAGACAGAGAGGAAGCTGATAATCAAGAAGCATGATCAACTACCAGTGCAACATAAAGTACCTCATGGAATGAAGCAGATCTGGATACGCAAGGGTGCACAACCCTCTGCTCTGGAGACAAGATCCCAAGGATGCACCAAACAAACCACTCAATTAAGGGCTACAATGAAGAAGTCTCCTAGGCATCAATCTAGATGAACCATTTCTATTTGGGTCCCAAAGCGGTCAATGAAGGTTGACCCCAATGCTAGACAACTCTAGGTGCCGAAGACCTGCTTACGAGCTCAAATAGCTTCACCTCAGCTCAAAAGCTTGAATCAACACCCACACACACTCATAGCACAAATCCCAAGGCAAACATCTACACTCCACACTATCACATCTTTGATCACACCTAGGAATATCTGTAAATGGATACCCAAAAAGTCCCAAATCCAACATGATCTAATCCAAAAGCCTTTACATGGCATCAGTACCAAAAGCTATGATCCCATGATAAGAGTTTGGAGAATTAAACCTTGTACCAAACCCCTTGATCCAATTTTGTAAATCAATCTGCATCAAAGTAGGTACATGTTGAGTATAGTGCACATCCAAAGTATACATCTAGGGGAATCACTAACCTACTAATTGACATTCACATACATCACGAACACTTCACCCACTAACCCCTAACCACTTTGGGTATCAGTTGGTATTGTAGAGGGAACACTGTAATATCATGTTTCCTATGCAGTGCTAATATGCTTCTCTTCTTCTAGCAGATAAGAGTAAAGAACTACAAGCAATATCATGGTAGAGACAATAGGCCCCCCCTTGCAGGCAAGAATAAGTCAAGCAGGTGTTAATATTGAAAATCTACCTAGTAAAGTGCCATCAATTGAACGGCCTATAGAGATGAGACACCTACAACAAATACCCATACTAGACCCTCCCAAAGGAATAACCGAGAGAGTTCATGCAAACTCTCATTGGTTCAATGGCATGCCATGTCCCTTAGGAGAGGCAAGTACATATAGGAGTCCAAGTGTGAGTATGATAGAGCATTGGTGCGATTCCAATTCTTTTCCAAAGAGTTCGAGACTCTCCAAAACAAACCATAACTTCAAAGCATATGGAAATGTGCAAGGCTAGTGGAATACTTTGAAGCACTGTTGGAACTGAAGGACTCACTAGGCAAGGAAGCTTAAGAAGGGAGTCAGAGAGAAGAGAAAGTACAAGCAGACAGAGCAGTCAACGACGATCTGGCAAGTAGGCCAATATTTTTTCAAGACATTTATGCACATAAGAGAGGTGGACACAAGGAGAAGGAGCAAGTAGGGAGCTCCAGGAAATGTATATCAAAATGTTAGAAGAAATCCCTACAACAATAGTGATTTTCATCACTAAAAACCCTTGTAAATACCATTTCACATTTTTGTAGCTCCATTTTGTGCAAGCCAAGGAGTCCTTGAGCTTGAGGAGCTTTAGAAGTATCTACCTGTCAGTTTTCATATTTTTTAGACTTCGCTTGAACCTCCAAATAGGGTAGAGAACATAATTTTTAACTAGGCCGGACACTAGGTCTGGACAAGGCCAAAACCTAGTAAAAAACTATAAATAGAGGTAGAGAGCTCATTTTTGAAGTTAGATTGTAATTGAAATGAACTTGTAAGAGCTTTTTGAAAGTAATCTAAGAACTCCATTGCTTCTCACTCTTTGTCTTGCCGTGTGTGCGCGTGTGTGTGTATGTGTGTGCATGCTTGTGTGCTTCTCACTCACGCACTTGTGCCTCCACTTGCTCGAGGTCTTCATACCATCCTCACGTCTTCCCGGATTGACATTAAAGGAGGTGCTACTCATCACTGAGCTACACCAAATTTTGGCGCCGTTGCCGGGGATCAAGCTTTGAGGACGAGCGTGTGATGGTAAGACGTAGATTTGAGACGTTGGCGTTGTAGGTAATCTCTTTACTTTTCTTATTTTTCTTTTCCTTACCTCACCACCATCATCACCATCATCATCATCACCATATCCAATCTCCATCTCCATCAGCGCGAAAATAAATTCAGTTTTTTGCTTATACCACCTTCTCCACCTCATTTCCCTCATTCCACTTGTGAGAGAGAGCAAGAGAGCGATATTGTGTGCGTTGTTTTTGCGTGCTTTTTGAGCTTTCTTGCAGGTTCCAGCAGTATCATCCCCTCCAGCACATTGCGCAGGTACGCAAAACTCAGAAACTGTCTCGCAGTCACCAGCCTCTGTCGATCACGATTGACAGAAAATTTCATATATTGGTAAAACTAAGTGCACCACTATGACAAGCACAAAGAGCACATTCCAAATCACTAAACAAAATTGAAAAATTCCGTGTTTCCCTGTCAATCGCGACCGACACCATCGATCGCGATCGACAGCCACAATCGACAGACCCTGTCAATCGCGACCGACAGACCCTATCAATCGCGACCGACAGACCCCACGATCGACTGACTGCCACGTAGGACCCTGTCAATCACGATCGACAGACCCTGTGAATCGCAACCGACAGACCCTGTCAATCGTGATTGACACCGTCGATCGCGACCGACATAATTTCTACGATTGATTGACTTTTTCGCGTAGCCACGTGTCCATCGCGACGGACACATCCCCGATCGACTGAATTCACGGCGAAAAACCCGGAAAAAGTGTCGATCGCGATTGACACCATCAATCGCGATTGACAGGACCCACGATCGACTCTGTCAATCGCGATTGACACTATCGATCGCGATTGACGTGTCGATCGCGATCGATAGGCCCCGACGGACACCTCTGTCAATCGCGATTGACAGACCTGTCGATCGCGATTGACAGGCTTTTCGGCCAAAATTTTAGGGTTAAATTTTTCAAAGTCTTTGGGGTAATTTTGGGCATAATTAGCAAGCCATTAGTGATTTGTGAGGTCCCTACACATGTGATTTCGAGAAAACTCCTGTGATCTGTCAGCCTGTTTGAATCCTGTGTTAGTCCCAAAACCCTGAACTGGCATAACTTTCTCATACGAAATCCGTTTGCTGTGATTCTTGTTTTGTTGGAAAGCTGAAGGGTCCTTGGGATTGTTTTCCATAAAGGCAAAGGGGATTTGGCCTCTGAATTACATGCATGAAAGTGACCTGTCTGTCATTTGAATTTAAGTCTTGAGCTAATTTTGGGACTTTTACAGGTCCATTGAGAGCAATTGAGAGCATACAAAGCAAGGGTTTCTTTGCAAGCTTGAGACTCAGGTTCTTGAGCATCATAAAGCAAGGGATCAACAAGAAAGGTCGGAATATTCTCAACTCCCTTTGTCAATTCCTAGCTTAGGCTAAGAACGACTAGTGATAGGAGTAGGCCAGGGTGGCGATAGGCATCAATCAAGTTGAAGACTACCTATGCACTCAAGTTCAAGATTAAACATAATCTCTTCGTGATGCGATAACCTTAAAGGAAAAAATCTAACGAGGAACGATCAACTTACAGTGCGGAAATACACTCAAGTATACCTGACGACGTGATATCAGACAAGATTATAAACGCGGTAATCCACCAAAAAAAGGAATCAAGTAACTGATACAAAAGAACTCAGCAACGAGGTTGTACCTGGGAAAATTTGAGCTATTCAATTAGGCTTATGAACCTTAGATCAGGGCGACATCTAGGGAGAGATAAACAAAGTCTTAGGTCTTCAGAGGCTAGTGTCAACCACACTGCTAGGTCTTCGGCCCAGCAGTTGAGCCACCACTCATACTACCCTAGCTCTGAGACTAGTGAATCAGAGATGTCTCAAGGCATGGACAGACCTACGGGAAGTTCAGGAGTGCCATACTTGCACAAGGTAGAAGGCCCTTACAAAACGCAGTTGGAATACCTTAGGACCAACCGATTAGGTGCTAGCATCTATGAGGACGGTCTAGGAAGATCCGTGGTCCAGATTAAAAACCCTGACCAATCTATTGGACTAGAGCGCCCAGCTGTTAAGTTCGAAAACGGAGCGTACTTAGACAAGGAAGGGACAATATATGTAGTCACCAGTCATCCAGATAGGACTGATGAATTTGGGAATGAGATCCCAAGAACGGACATAGATGACCTAGAACAAGGGAACGTAGGAGGGGAGCCCAGGACCCCTCGAGGGAAATCTGTTCTTACTAGAATCCTCACACCAGAGTGGATTCCCCAAGATAATAAGAGCATAGATCTGCTTCTGAACCGAGAAACTGACGAAGCCTTTTGGAGGTATAAATCTGATCGGCCAAATGACATAGAAACAATCATGATCTATGAGTTCAAAGATCCTGATAGCCCAGATAGAGTGACCTACCTAGATCACACTTCAGAGAGGATCTTTGTGGTGACAGAAAATGAAAGGCATGCTTACACTTGGAAAGGTGAATTTATTTTCCCCCAACCAAGATCGAATGTGTCCTATGGTCACCCTGGAGCGGGAACATCCCAAGCTCATGGAACTC
Organism: Ceratopteris richardii; assembly: GCA_020310875.1. NCBI lineage: Eukaryota > Viridiplantae > Streptophyta > Polypodiopsida > Polypodiales > Pteridaceae > Ceratopteris > Ceratopteris richardii. The sequence goes on from CM035406.1 coordinate 6,819,794, forward strand.
AAAGAGACAAAAGTAGAGATAGGCCAGAAGTAAGCTTTGCCAACATAGGGGGAAGAGAAAGAACGAGGACGGAAACAAACAGAGTCGAACCTGAGGTACTTAGAGCTCCCAGGAATCAAAGAAATGCGGATGAGTTCCCTCTACCATGACCTAGAGAGCACACAAGGACTTTGAGACCGACTCAGCTAGTTAAGTCCATGAAGAACTACTTCGATGGCACTGGAGATCCATACGATCATGTGGCTGAGTTTAGGCAAGTCTTGAGAGCTGAACAAGTGGAGGATCTATTCACGCAGTACAATGCCTTTGGTATAACCCTTAGGAACACTGCCCTGACATGGTTTCAGCCACTAAACGAGAGGCAGTTCAGGAGCATAGACCAACTCCTAGAGGCTTTCATTATTGAATTCTCTAAGAGTGGCATAAGACATAATACCTCCTCGCTGATTCACAGCTTCAAGCAAACCCCTCAAGAGACCGTGAGACTTGTTGGAAGAAGATTTAGGCAATACCTAGAGAGATGCCCTGTCCCTGAGTTACCCACACCAGCAAAGCAAGTGGCTTTGTTCTTGGATGGATTACTAAGTACCAAATTGAGATCATATGTGTATCTGAAGGACCCTAGGAATATAGAAGAGTGTGTACGCATGTGCATTGACATTGAGGATAACCTAGGGGAGGAACTAGAGCTTTCCAAAATCTACAAGGACTCAGATAGTGCCTCTAGCCTCTCTTCCTCGCAATCCACATCAATTGAGGAATTAGCAGAGAAAGTAGCTCAGAAACTAGGTGTCTCTAGCAAACAAATCCCAAGGTTTGCCCCTGTGAAAAGATGCTATACTTGTGGTGGCGACCACATGGCGAATGTATGTCCCATTATGGCTCAACCCCAAGTAAATCCTAGTAGCCAATACTGCACCATAGAACGGAGATACACAAATCACACAGCACAAGACTACCCATACAACAAGCAAGCAGTTAGGCAAACCTACCCTCAGCCATACCCTCTGCAGGGAAGATACCAGAATCATTATCCACCACAACAGTATACTAGGCCTCAACAAAATTACCAACCGCAATATCAGGCCCAACTTAGACCCCAGCCAGTGCTAGCACAACAACCATCTGCTCCTACTAATGTAATCCCTGTAAAGTATGTAGCTGCAGAAGAAAACCTGAATAGAGCCATAGTGCCAGTAACCCCATTGCTATCAGAGAGTGACCCCAGTGACCATAGCTTCGATTCTACACATGTTGATAGTCCCCAGGCTTATTACATGCAATCTCCTGAACATGGTGAGTCTTACTATAGTGAAGAGCAAAATGAACCTAGTTGGGAGTCGGATTACACAAACGTCATGTATGCAAACCCCAACCCTAGACCTCAACCTAGGCAAGTAAGACCCCCATTCCCTAGAGGACCATGCTACAGATGTCAGGGAGATCACCTCATTCGTGACTGCCCCATGCCCGCACCTACCCAAGCCCAATCAGTAACGATCCAGGGCTTTTGCCAAGATGTGGAAAGGAGCATCTCTTACGAGACTGCCCGAAGAATCCTAATAATATGCCAAAAATCACTCCTATTAATGTTATTGGGTTAGTGGTAGATTCCACAGGAAGTGTCACTTCCACTACACCTGTACAGGTAGTCACTAGAGCTCAAGCAGTGCAGCAAAACCAAGGGGTAGGCCAGGAAAAGAGCCCAGATGTAAGTGAAACAGAGAGCATGACAAAGAAAAGAACTAGAGCTTGGAAAGATAGTCGTGAAAGAATGAAAAGGTAGTGGGCAAAAAAGATGAGTGAACTCGAGGAAAGCCTCAGAGAAACAAAGGCCATGATAACTGAACTCACATCTCAAACTCCCTCTCACACTGCCCCACCTCCATCACCTCCACCATTCCCAACTCCATCCGAACCTCCACCTTCCAACCCGCCTCACCTAAACCCACCACCCCCAAGAGTAGGATTAGTCCTAGCAGATCCCACTCCCGAGGACCTTAATATGATGCTTAAAGCATATCAGGCCAGAATTCAAGAAGGGTGTTGACCTAAGTATCAACTTAGGGACTTGCGGAGAAAGAGACTATACCTCAATCCCCTCACAAGTGCATATAGTGGGGATACACGCTTTTAATTATCAATCCAAAGAGTATACAAACCTAGCCGAGTGTATGAGGACATGCATTCATGTAATGATCAACGCAAATGAACTACTCAAAGAATGTAAATGAGGCAAAGACTTATCCAAACAAGCTCCAACTGTTGGTCAAGGCGAAACGATACTTGGTGCAGCAGCCGTCAGTATTTTGGACTTTTCTCTCAGCTCCAAACTCCAAATATAGCAAATAGCATATGCGTTTCGAAACTCTCGAGAAGACGCATCCAATGGCAGTGGTTTCACTCACTTCCGACGCTCCTACTTCAAGTTATGAGCGAAATACTGAGTCGCGGGAACACTTTCCTACACTTCAGCACTTCCTACACTTCGCACACACCTTTCCTACAGCCAAGAAACACTTTCATGGATAGACAACACTCACAAGCACTCTTTCCAAGCAATACACATGCATCCAAGCTCACGAAGAAGAAGATGAGGAGGGAAGAAGACACAAATTCGAATTTCTGTGCACTCTATTCTCACAATGGCAAAAAGTTCTTTACAAAGAGTCACATTTGACTTATATACTAGTGCCCTAAAAATGGTCCTTTCACACAAGAGACCGGCACTTTATTCACTAAAAGACTAAATTTCTACTATTTTACATGGGTAAGCTTCTAAACTTCTGTGGGGATGCATCTAAAGGACTCCTCTAGTGCCTTTACAACGGAAAATATATTACAAGAATGATTATGATACAAAAATATGATGTCCAAATCGGAAAAATTTTGGGGCCCGTCTTTTTCTCTGCCTTGTGCGCTCTTTAGCTCTGCAAAACTCTCCCCCTCTTCGTCTCTGTCGTCCCTTGACAGACTTTGCTTCGCGAACGCGTCCCATGGTCAGTGTTGCCTGGTTCTTTATCTTGCATTACGTTTTAGAGGTGCTCTGCTTTTCTCCGCACGCTCCCCTTGGTCAGTATTATCTGCAGTTAAACAGACATGCAGATTTGATAGCCTTCTTGATTCAAGCTCTACTACTCGAGAGCCTGTTGCACTTGTCTTGCCTGTTGACTTGGGTTGCCACGCACGCCACCAGTGACTAGGAATGTGCTGTTCTTAGTCACCCTCTTAAACTTTTCAGCCTCTACCCCTTTGTAACTTTTGGTCCTCTGATTTGTCCTGGTTGCACACATCTGACCCTGTTGTATTGCTTTGAGGCTGTTTACTTCTTTTCCACCGTGCATGACCTGGATGATTTCTCTTTTTGCCTGATGCGTGCCCCTGCGGGGCTCTGTGTAGAGATGGGTAACGCACCCCTGCGGGGCTTCCTGCAGAGATGTATCTTCAAATCTTGCTTTTTAGTGAAGCTGCTTCTTTCGTTGTCTTCTTCTTTTCTTCTTCTTACTCGATTCTCCCTCAACACTGCCCCCCTCCTGGACTCTGTCGTCCCCGACAGGCTTTGATAAGCGACGGGCATATGTTTGATAAACTCTTTGCTCTGTATCGTTCAGCTGATTGGCTTCACGTATCATGAGTTGCTTCCAATGTTCTGCCTTCACACCGTCATGGGGTGGCTGTCTGTGATCTGCGAAGAAGCTTAATTCATATGCTACGAGTCTGGCATTCAGGTTGGATGACATCTTCAAAAAGATCTCTGAATCTATTTCAAAGAATCCTGTAAAAAACGCTTCTTCAAATGTCTGCATATATGGACTTGGCAAGAACATAAGCCTGGAGTAATAAGCCATTATAGTTGGTCTGCTTGGCATCACTGATAGATCAAAAACAAGTATGTCTGTGCCCTTATTAATTCCAATAAAATTCAAAAAGGTGTATGCCGCATGTTTGAAAACTTTCAATACAGTGAGTAGCATACTAAGTATTTTATTTGTCATTTTGACAGCTAAATCTGGTACTGTCGCATAATTTTGTAGCCAAAATTCTATGGTCCTGACCATATAATCTTCCGTTGGCAAATAATTATGTGGCGGGCTTGGAAGTAGCGGATAATTCAGCCACTGATTATTTATTGTACCAATCCTTTGCATGTCCAAAAATGCTCTGGCTTCTCTTCTACGAGGTACAGGACAAAATGCAGGGTTTACCTGCAGGGAATATGGAGCAGCTTGCCAGTGTATCCTTAGTGTTGGATGTTTCTCCAAAAACTTTCTTCTCCAAACTGGCTGTGCGGCTTCAAATTCTGCTTGAGTGAAATTGAATGTGTCATTCTCAAAATTGAGCTGCTTATCAGGGCTCGTTTTTGTGATCTTCTTGATGTATTGACGTGTTTTCTCTTTCAGTAATCCGTATGGAATATTGAAAGGCTTTATAAGCGTCTCTAAGTCTTTTCCTTTGATCTTTGCTTCTTTCATAACTTTAATAACTTCATTTTCAAAATTTTCCGTCAATCGGGACACCACTAGTGCTCGTTCCTTCTGACTTATTTCTGCAGTATATGGCATAGGATGATCATCATGTAGATCCGCCACCTGCTCACGTATTGGAGAATGATAGATCGGGTGGGATAGAGGGCTTACCTCTACCTCGTCAGTAGGATTTCCCTTTTCTGGCACTACTGATGTCCCGATCGGTTCTTTGTCTTGCTTCTGATTCCTCAACTGTTCTAGGCATTCATCTTTTTCTTTTATTGTTTGCATGGCTTCTCCGAGTGCTTCTTTGGTTGCCAGTAGTTCCTTACCTACGTCAGCTACGTGATCCATATTTTCACTGTAGCTTTGGACCAGTTTTGCCTGTGCTGTATTTAACTGCTTTTTGAGCTCACTTATTTCTTGAGTGTGCTTCCGTTCTGATTCTTCTCGTACTTCTTTCGCTTGTCGCAGCAACTCAGCATACTGTGCTATCTGCTCTATTACTTCTTGTTCTTTAGTGTCTGAGGGTCCCTGTTGTATGAGTGGTTGATCATATAATAAAGACTTCATTAATCTTTATTTCTATTGCGTAGGCTGTCATTCTCTTCCATATATAGCTTGAGTTGTTGTTCTAATAATGTGCTCCGCATTTTCATTTTCTCTTTCTCAGCCTCGCTTGCTTCGTGTAACTTTTGCAACTCCGCTAGTTGTGTATGCAGCTGTTGATTTTGGGCGATGGATGCGTCATATTGTGTCTGGATTGCCAGCACTTCAGTATTTTTATTCGCTAATTCCTTTTGTGCTGCAATCAACTGTGCCAATAGCTGTTCACTCATGAGTTGAAACTGATTCTTTTCTCTCTTTGCTTGATCATACTCGGCATCTATATCCATCATCTGTTGCTGAGTGTCCATGGCTGTTTGAATCATCTGTTTTACTACAGGTTTTAACTGCGTAACATCTACATTAAGCCATGTTTTGGGTATTGCCGGTTCTTCTCCGGTGTTTACGTCTTTGCCCTGAGCAATGTGTAAGGTCGTGTCATGGGGCTGCCTAATCTGAAGTTGGATCCTTGGCTCAGCCCCCATGTCTTCTTTATTTCCTTGAGGAGTGTCATCATGCACCTCGATTACGGTTTGTTCTTGTTGTTGGAGCTCCTTCGTTTTCTTACTCACTGGAGTTTGTTCTTCCTCTTTAATAGGTGGTTTGACATGTGTAACCCCAGTAGTCGTATCTTCCTTGATGCTTATTTTTGTAGTGTCATTCAATTGAATGACGTGCTCCGGTTCCATAGATTCTTCAACTCCTTTTTCCTCTTCTTCCTGATTTTGTGGCGTGACTTCCACTTGATTGATCTCGTTCCATTCACCTTCGTGTGATTCCGTCCATATATCAGTATCTAATGTATCCTTTTCGGGGCTGGAATCCGTATTTGTGCTGGAATCATCAATGCCCAGTTCCTTGTATCTTCCCGCTTGTTTCGGTGTTTGCTCTGGGACTCGTTGTGTCTGCTTTTGACTAGCTTGTCTATAGTGATGTCCTTGAACGTTCAAATTGATTTGCCCTTGCATATACTGATGTGTTTGCTCGAGGGAAGCAGACAGGTCTCTCTTGGTGATAGGTACGTGTGTTGTCGTGATCTTCGGTAAGAGGTGCGTTCTCTTGGATTGTGGTGTAGCTTGGGCTTCCTCTTCTCGTAGACGCTTCGTACCCCTCATGGGTTTCTGTGTGCTGGTTCCAGCCTCTTCAACCGTTGCTACTGCTTTCTTCTTCTTAGGGACCGTTGCTGACTTTACATACCTTGCTAGTCCTTCCGAAGTTGGCATCTCTCTCAAACAGTTCTTCATTTCTAAAGCTTCATAAATCAACAATGTAAGAGCTGAACTGCGATTCAAAAACTTCTTTTGCCCCCACTTCTTTTGTGCTTCAAACAATCTTTCTTGGACATACCCTGTTAGATTGATTTTGTTGCCAATTTGCCTCATGGCATGTGATAGTAGTTGGACTACTATCTTCTGTGGAGCTGTATACCTGTGCATGCTGGGGAAACAAAAATGTTGATGTACTAGTCGTACAGCATCCTCTATATCAATTCTATTAATTTCCAGGAATGATCGCTTCTTGGGATCATGGCATTCTTCTTTCACATTAGTAATGCCTGCTTGACTCCATCCAAAAGCTCTATTAATCAACTCGTGTGTAAATTGGATGGTCTTCCATGTCCCGACTTTATCCAATACTTGCGCTTCTGGAACTGATATTTTTGTTGCGGCAGGCTGCATGGTATTCATCACCTGTGCACATCTCTGAAAGTCTGGCACATAGATTGGTAACTTGAGGAATGCCTCTATGCCCGCTTGTGTCCATACGTCCTCAATATGAGGTAGTCCTTGTATTATTGTCTTGAAATCCTGGGACATGATTGGAAAGTAATGATCTGTGTCCATGATTTTGATTGTAGCCATGAAGATTAGCTCTGCCACTGGTTGATCATCCCTAAACCAGTGACCTCTTGCTTTTGTTACTGATTCCAAAGGAAGAAGTTGCACCTCTTCTTGCTGCGTAGATTCGGAATCAGTGGAAGCCATCTGCACTCAATATAGAGTATGAATTAGTATCCATATGTTCTTAGAAATCCTCCTCTATATGTTGGTTATAATTTTGATGTTGCTCCGAGTGCATGGTGTCGTCCCTTTCCCGTGTGTGAGAGAAAGGTAATACCTGGATTTTTCACATTTTTATGTATTTTTATATTTTTTGCTGAAAAGAAAGACAGAAAAGTTAGTTCGTAGCCGAAGCAGTTATTAAATTTTTTTTGGAGTATTTTCTTAATATATGTACAAGTGCTCTCCTATTTCCCCAGTAGGAAAATGTGCTTAACTATCCTGAAATAGAAGAAGTATGTGCCGAATGCTTGGCCTTATAATGTGGCCCTATCATGCATACTTGGGATCTTGGCAACTCCATATGTGTGTAATTGGAAGTAGTTGGTGTATGCATGCTGTCCAATTTGTCTTTCGGTATCCAGATTTGCTTCATTGTGCTGGGCTTCGTGGTATGTTGCCCATTTCCACTGAATGTGGCTCTTTTCCTCTTGTTGTAGATCTGCTTAGTCTGCTTCATGAATTTCGGGGAGGGTCGGGTTGCCCTTGCAGACTCCTTTTTTCTCCAGTAACTCTTTACTTGCGATAGTTTTGCCTGTGGATTGCATTGGTTCTTCTTGTTTTGAAGATCATCCTTTCGGTTGGTTTTCCTTGGAATGCAAGACTTAGGGACCCATATCTGTGATCGATCTTGCTGAGCAGCTACGACTTTCTTTGGAATCCAAATTGTAGCAACGTGTCGATGATCTCGCTGTTCAGACGGAGTTGGTTTTTGCTTTGCTCGTTTGTCCTGATGTCGATTGTGCTTTTGTCTTCGTAGATATTCCTTCACTTGATCGTTCTTTATCCACACTTGGTTAGAATATGGAATAGGGTATATTTTGATGTTGACAGATTCTGAATTACTCTGAGGCATAGTCTCTTTGATGCACGGTGTTTTAGTGAGATTGATTTCAGTTTGAGTGATACTCTCAAGACTTGCTAGACTAGAACAAGGTGTGCAAGCAGAATTCACTGTGTCTGCACATATAGTACTTGATGAAGGTGTCTCTATAGTGCAAGTGGTCATGCATTTAGGACTTTGTTCATTAGATTGAACTATTTGCTCCATGCTCACCGATTTTAGTGGTCGCTCATCTAGCAAACTGAATACTTCACGATGTCCTATCCTGGCTGAGATATATCCTAACGCCAATTGAATGGTCACCTCGTATTCGTAAATCCAGTCTTGACCTAACACAACCTCTTCAAGTAAATCTTGGTCATGACACACTAACAGCTTTTGTTCCATGGTGTTGTTGCCAAGATGTAATGATAAGGTGATCTCACCTATGCACTGAGTAATTGTTCCTCCTATTCCTATCAACTGGGCCATTGATGGGCGGATTGTCTCTTTGAGTTTTTGGGTCAAAGAAAACTTAATGCAGCTTACAGCGGCACCTGTGTCAATAAGAGCATTTACCAAGTGATACTCCGTTTTTCCGGCTCCCAAATCTAGATAGGGTTGTGTTCTTTGCGATCCTAGATTTTGAGTGGCTCTAAAATTAGCCATCGGGATGAGTTCTTCTCCTTGACGATATCTTTCATCTCGCTCTCTCATCCACTCTTTTCGTTTCTTTATCCTTTCCAATGCTTCTTGTCTCGCTTCTTCCCGTATTCTTTCCTCTTCTAAGTGTCTGTTTTTACCTTTGATTAGTCGTGACATAATTTCTTCAATTAATGGTTCGAGGTATTTTTTTACTCTACACCCATTGATGTAGTTTGGTAACACATCTCCATCTAGGGTTGCTAAGCTAATGGCTCCACTTGTAGATATACGATTGATGATTAATGGGCCATATCCTCTCTTTTGCAATTTCTTAGCATGTTGTTTCAAAGTGTATACCAAAACTAAATCTCCTTCCTTCAATTTTTTGTCCTTGATATGCGCATCAAAATAGGCTTTTTGTCGTCTTTTCGCAGCGTAAATACCCGCTACTGCTTGTAACCTAGTTTCATGAAGCTTTTCTATTTGGTCCAATTGGGCTGATAATTCATGTCCTGTCCACTCGTAAGTAGTTGCAACTCTAAGAGTGGGAATCAAGAAATCAATTGGCAAAATAGCGTTTTGTCCATACACTAAGTTAAAAGGAGTAGTGCCTATTGCGGTTTTATAGGCTACTCGGAATGCCCATAAAGCATGGTGTAACTGCTTATCCCAATCTGATCTACCGTTGTTAACGATTTTGGTGAGAACAATACACAAGATTTTATTTGAACTTTCTGCTTGTCCATTTGCTTGTGGGTGATAAGGGGCAGATTTCTTATGAATTACTAAGAATTCATTCAATAAGGCTTCTATCACTTCATTAACAAAGTGCGTACCTCTATCACTCACAATCTCTATAGGTAGTCCAAATCTAGTGAAGACATTCTCGAAGAGAAACTTGGCTGTAGTTCTTGCGTCATTCTTCGTTGTTGCCTTTGCTTCAACCCATTTGGTCAGGTAATCTGTGGCTACAATTATGTATTCGGCATGTGACCCTTTTGCTAGTGGGCTAATAGGTCCTATAAAGTCTATTCCCCACTTCGTGAAAGCTCTAGCACTCATCATGGGTCTAAGTGGCATCTCATCTCTTCTAATAGGATATTTCGTTCGTTGACAAGTATCACACCGTTGCACATATGTTATGGCGTCTTGATGTAGAGTTGGCCACCACATTCCAGCAAAGAGGATCATTTTTGCTGTTTTGTCTACAGAGAAGTGTCCTCCTGCAGCTCTTGTATGGGCCATTTCTAAGACAGAGAGATATTCATTTTCGTGAATGCACATTCTTAATTGGTTATCTTTCCCGCGTTTAAAAAGTTGTTTTCCTATGATGGCATAATCCTTACTCTGTTCTTCAAGAGCACGCTTCCTTGCTAAAGTAGCTCCGTCAGGGTACTCTCGAGTTTTCAAGAACTTTACTAGAGGCATGCTCCACCTTGGTGCTATTGTGGAATAGCATAATGTAGAGTTCTCATCTGGGGTTTGTTCTTGACAGGTTTGACAGGTTGACACATAGTTATGTGCATCTCGTTGCATGGTTGGCCAATATATACCTAATCTCTTGAGTGTCTGCCACGTTCCATTTGCATTCAAATGAGTGTTCCATTGGTTTATGTGGGCTTTCTGAAGCCACATTTCTTGTTCCTCTTCTTCTACGCATCTCATTAGCAATCCGCTTTGAATCCTGGTGGTACAAACTTCCCGCAATGATGTGAAGGTTTTTAGTCTTCCAGAGATCTTGCGTTTGGTTTGGCATGATCCCATCTTTAGGTCCATGTGTAAGTATCGGGATCAATTTTTCTGCCCACTGAGGACATACTTCCAGGTTAAAAAGATAAGTATCTGGCAGGTCATCAGGTACTCCTATGGGTGGTTCTCCATGGGTCATTCGAGATAAATGGTCTGCCCTTATGTGGGTGTTTCCTTTCTTGACTATTACCTCAAAATCAAATTCCATTAGCAATAAAAACCACCGTACTAGTCGTCCTGTATTGCAAGGCTTGTTGACTAAGTACAATAGGGCTTGATGATCAATGAAGAATTTGAATTTGTTTGCCAATAAGTAATGTCTGAATTTCTTGACTGCGTATACCATCCCTAGGCCTTCTCTCTCCGTAGTAGTATAATTGCGTTCCGCTTGATTTAACTGTCTACTAGCATAGGCTATCGGGTGGTCTAATTTTCCTGTGTCAGCTGGTTGAGCTAAGATGCAACCAATGGCAAACTTGGAAGCATCAACATGGATGTGAAACGGTTTATTCCAGTTGGGGACTCGAAGGATGGGTGCTGAACTCAATCTATTCTTTAACTCATTAAAAGCTTTTTCGCATTCTTCGGTCCAATTAAATAGAGTCAATAATGCATAAAGAGGTCTAGCAATTATGGCGTACATATGTATGAATCTTCGATAGTAACCACAATGTCCCATAAATGCTTGAACTTCTTTAGCAGTTTTAATTTTGTCTTCGTCCGTTGAAATCCCATTTTTAGAGACAATATGTCCTAAGATTTTCCCTTGTCGCACCATGAAGACACATTTTTCAGGATTGAGGCATATTCGATATTGTCGACATTTAGCAAAAATCTTTTCTAGTTCAGGGATGTGCTCTGATCGTATAGCTGAATATGTACAAAGATCATCCACGTATTGTTGGTGCATACCAATCACCAATTGAAGGCTTGGAAGATCAAATGATGAAGGAAGAATCAATTCCTAAAGTGTGGAAGAAGATTATATTCAGAGGACAAGAGAAGTGTACACATATGTACATTAGCATAGTCATAGATGACTTAGATCTTTTGTTCAGTAAGAATTATGTACAAATTATCTATAAATACCTTGAGAAAAGTCGGGGCATGTATGAGAGCAAATGAGAGCTTATGTGACATTAGTTAGAAGTCAAGAATGAGGGAGATAGAAGTCATAAGATAGAGGAAAGTGAATGTGTGTTAGCTCTCATCACTCAGTTGTTTTTTCTCTGAGTAAATGAAAAATTTTGCGCCCGATGTTTCTGCGTGTTCTCCTTCTACAGTAGATCAATTGTGGAATGTTTTTGTACAAGTCTAAGTTGAGAGTTGCTTGACCTCTGTGCAAAGTTTTAGCTTCCAATTGTAATCAGGCTGAGTGAATTAAGTGTAGGAACATTCATATGTGAAGTGTATTCACAGGTTCCTAAAACAGGCGCATATTTCGAAGTCAATGTTTTGGTCATTTCTCCCAGCACAGTTTAAAGTTTTGCATGAGTGAGGGCTTAATCTTTAAGTTGGAAGATAAGCTACTTATGTCTAGAAGCATTTTGTAAAACGGGTTCTATTCAAGGAGAACCAAGTCTTAAAAGTTACAGGTGTAAAGTCGACTGTTCTGAGTAACAGTTTCTGACATAGGTAACTTGTGAAATCAATTTCTCAAGTTATACTTAATCTTTTGGAGTAATTCAACTTGGAATAGTTGCGCAATCTCTAGGAGATGATTCGTACAAAGTTTCATCAAAAACTTTACAGATTTGATAGGTCAATGTGAATGAACAATGCAGCAGACTTTTCTGTGTATCATCTTCTTCACAGATTTGTTAATTTCTGATAAGTTAGCAATTGATCCTCTAAATTAGTGAAGTGTTTGACTTACTCTTGGTATAGAGGTGCTCTAATCACAAGAGTAAGTTGTTCTTTTGGAGATTAACATTCTCCATCAGTGGTATCAGAGCAGGAGACATCAATTTTGAAGAAAAGGAGGATTTCGACTGCTGCAGATTCAAGAAATTCAACACTTGAAGGATCAAGAAGTGAAAGCTTGGAGTCAAAGCTTGGGGAGAAGACAAATTGACATCAAGAAAGGCAAAAGGAGTTCAATTCGAAGTAAAGGTATATACATTGTTTGTAAAGCTTGAAGTTTCAATACACAGGTGGATACAAGATGGGAGAAAGCTTGCAGATTGATAAGCTAGATAGGGAGAACTATCCAGCATGGTCCATGAGGATGGAAGCACACCTCATGAGCAAAGATCTTATATCATTTATTACAGGAGATGAAGAAAAACCAGAATTTGCAGATCCAAGTATTCCTACTAGGGAAGAACTTGCAATGTTGAAGACTTGGATGAGAAAGGATGCTCAAGCAAGGAGTATCATCTACATGGCTGTAAATGATTACCTTCTACCTCACATCAGAGGTTTAGAAAGTGCTACAGATGTTTGGAATGCCTTGGAAGAGCATTTCCAAAATACAACTAAGTCAAGGAAGTCCTCACTATGGGCTGAGTTCACAACTTTCAAGAAGAAGAGCTCACAATCAATTTCAGATTATGTGGCAAGAATGAAAGATATTGCAGATAGCTTGGGAGCAGTGGATGAAGATATTGAAGAAGAAAAGTTGGTAAGACAAATACTTACAGGTCTAAGAGGTGATGAGAAGTGGAAGCCTTTTATCTTGTCCATAGAGTTGTCACTTGATCACTTTACTCCTGACCTTAATCAATTGCTAGGACACATGCTAACCTTTGAGCAGGATCTTAAAGGAGACAATGATAGAAGTACAAGTCAAGCTATGTACTCCAAAGACAAGAAAAAGAATGGCAAGGGAAAGCAATCAAATGATGATGAAGGGAATTCAAATCAAGCCAATTTCACAAAAGGGAAGACAAATTTCAGAGGTAAAGGAAGAGGAGGTAAGAACAAAGATAATGCTAAAGCTTGTTGGATTTGTGGCAGAACAAATCATTTGGCAAATGATTGTTGGTATAATAATCAAAGTGGAGGATACAACAATCAGAGTTATAGTCAAAGAGGTAGAGGAGGCAGAAACCAAAGAGGCAATTTCAGAGGAAGAGGTGGTAGGACATCATATGGTAGAGGAGGTGGAAGAAACTTCCAATCTCAGTCCTACAACAATAATTATTACAATTATGCATCAGATCAGAAGGATGACATGACTCTTATCCTGAATGCAACTCATGAATCAATGGGAGAAGATCAAAGAGTGTTTTATATTGACTCAGGGTGCACCAACCATCTGAGTGGGAATCTATCCTTGATGACTGATATGGAAGCAAGGATGAATGGACATACAGTTCAAACAGGTGACAATACCAAACATAAAGTGGAGAGCATTGGATCAGTGAAGACAAAGAGTGGAAGTACACTTCTGAGCAAGGTACTTTATGTCCCTACTATTCCTAAAAATTTGATAAGTGTAGGGCAAATTGTGGAGAAAGGATATGAGGTAAGATTTACAAATGATGGTGTCTATGTACAAGATCCAAATCAGGGATATAGAACCATAATTGCAGGTAAAAAGGAAGGAAGATTGTTCACTCTCAAAGTCCAAGGTAATGTGGGACATGCATTGTTTACCTATGGAGGTCAAAAGGTATCTGAATTAGACCTATGGCATAAAAGGCTAGGTCATTTCAATGAGAGAGCTATAAAGGAGATGTCAAAGAATCAGGTGGTGCTTGGATTGCCAAACATTGAAGGGCAACATATGGTGTACAAGTGTGAAGCTTGTCAATTAGGTAAAGCACATAAAAGTTCTTATAACAAATCAGGGTACAAGTATTCAAACATGCTTGAATTGGTTCATACAGATGTATGGGGTCCCTCAAGGGACTATAGCATAAATGGATCCAGATATTATGTGTTGTTTGTTGATGATGCAACCAGGTGGATTACTTTGTATGTAATCAAGGACAAATCAGAAGTCTTCAAGACATTCAAACACTTTCATGCTTATGCAGAAAGGATCACAGGACAAAAGCTAAAGAGGTTAAGATCAGATGGAGGGGGAGAGTATTTCTCAAAAGAGTTTGATGATTATTTGTGGAATGCAAGTATCAAAAGAGAAGTAACTTGCAGGTACTCCCCTCAACAGAATGGAGTAGCAGAAAGGAGGAATAGAACTCTTGTAGAGTTTGCAAGAGCCATGATGAAGGAAAAGAATTGTCCAAATTACTTATGGGCAGAGGCCCTTAACACTGCAACATACCTTGTGAATAGGTTGCCTTGCAAAGCTTTGGATGGAGGAACCCCTTATGAAGCATGGTGGGGTAAGAAGCCTAGTCTTGATCATTGTAAAGTATTTGGATGTATTGCATATGCTTATGTTCCTTCACAATTAAGACATAAGCTAGAACCAAAAGCAGAGAAGTATGTGTTTATTGGATATGATGATAGACAAATGGGTTACAGGTTGTGGAGTCCATCCACAAAGCAATTTCTTGTTACTAAAGATGTAACATTTGATGAGCAAAACATGTGGTATACAGGATCACCAAATGAGTATGCAGGTGTTGAAGAAATACAAAGGAAAGGAAAGGCAAAGGTAAAAGTATGTGAAGAAATTGTTGATGAAGTTGACTCTAGATGTAGAGTGCAGGATCATGCAGAAGAAGGGCCAAGATTTGATCCAGAATCAAATGAGGCTGAAACTTCAAGAAGTGCAGAAATTAGAAGATCTACAAGAGAAAGGAAAGAGCCTATAAGGTATAGTTATGATACATCTTTCCTAACAACAAAAGATTATGCCTACATTGTGAAAACAGAAGAAGATCCAATTACTTATGAAGAAGCCAAAGGTAAACAGAATTGGGAGAAGGCAATGCAAGAAGAGTATGATGCTCTACTTGAAAATGAAACTTGGGAATTAGTACCAAGACCAAAGAATCAGAAAGTCATTGGATGCAAGTGGGTATATAAAACAAAGAGGTTTGCAGATGGTAAGGTGTCTAGATATAAGGCTAGACTTGTGGTTAAAGGTTATGCCCAAACTTATGGGATAGATTATGATGAAACCTTTAGTCCTGTTGCTAAGATGTCTACAATTAGGACATTGATTGCTATTGCTACTTGCAAGGGATGGAAATTATCACAATTGGATGTGAAGAATGCATTTCTTAATGGTTACATTGCAGATGAAGTATATATGGAGCAACCAGAAGGCTTTATGGAATCAATTGGATCAGATTATGTGTGTAAGCTCAAGAGAGCTTTATATGGGTTGAAGCAAGCCCCAAGAGCTTGGAATTACAGATTGGTTAAGTTCTTGAATGAATGTGGGTTTCAAGCATCAAAGGCAGATAGTAGCTTGCTAGTGAAGGCAAGTGAAAATGGATATATTTACATGTGCATTTATGTTGATGATATTATTGTTACAGGAACAGATGCTCAAGGAATCAATGAACTCAAGAAGCAAATAGAGAAGGAGTTTAAGATAAGTGATTTGGGAAACTTATCTTATTTTCTAGGAATGCAGATTGTGTATACTCAACATGGAGTATATGTTTCACAAGAGAGATACTTGAAGAATCTTCTAGTCAAGTTTAACATGGAAGATTGCAGGACCTCAACTACACCATTGGAGGTAAATCATAAATTAAGCAGGTATGGAGGTGAAGAGTTCAATGACATGAAGAAATATCAGAGTTTGGTAGGTAGTCTAATCTATGCTACCTTGACAAGGCCAGATCTATCATATGCAGTAGGTGTGTTGTCACAATTCATGCATTGTCCAAAGAAGACTCATTGGATTGCAGCCCAAAGGGTACTCAGATATATCAAGGGAACCCTAAGTGAAGGTTTGTATTATGGTTTCACTTCTGACACAAGAATCAAAGTGTTTAGTGATGCAGATTGGGCAGGTGACTCAGATGATAGAAGGTCTACCCATGGATATTTATGTTATGTTGGAGACAAGTTAGTGTCTTGGTGTTCAAAGAAGCAACACACAGTTGCTTTATCATCCACAGAAGCTGAGTATAAGGGAATGGTAGAAGCTGCAAAAGAAGTCATATGGTTGAAGACCTTGATGAAAAGTTTTGAGACTGATCATAGTACTCCAATAATTTTTGGAGACAATATGAGTTCTTTGTATTTGGCAGCTAACCCTGTTTTTCATGCCAGGACTAAGCATATAGAGATTCAGTATCATTTCTTGAGGGAAAAGGTACTTGATAAAGAGATTGAAGTGATGTATACTCCAACAAAAGAACAGGTGGCAGATATGATGACAAAGAGTTTGGATGGTCCTAAGTTACAAAGGTTCAAAGACATGGCAAGTATAAAGAAGACAGAGAAGACCTCAATTGATGATTGAGGGGGAGCTGTTGGTGCATACCAATCACCAATTGAAGGCTTGGAAGATCAAATGATGAAGGAAGAATCAATTCCTAAACTGTGGAAGAAGATTATATTCAGAGGACAAGAGAAGTGTACACATATGTACATTAGCATAGTCATAGATGACTTAGATCTTTTGTTCAGTAAGAATTATGTACAAATTATCTATAAATACCTTGAGAAAAGTCGGGGCATGTATGAGAGCAAATGAGAGCTTATGTGACATTAGTTAGAAGTCAAGAATGAGGGAGATAGAAGTCATAAGATAGAGGAAAGTGAATGTGTGTTAGCTCTCATCACTCAGTTGTTTTTTCTCTGAGTAAATGAAAAATTTTGCGCCCGATGTTTCTGCGTGTTCTCCTTCTACAGTAGATCAATTGTGGAATGTTTTTGTACAAGTCTAAGTTGAGAGTTGCTTGACCTCTGTGCAAAGTTTTAGCTTCCAATTGTAATCAGGCTGAGTGAATTAAGTGTAGGAACATTCATATGTGAAGTGTATTCACAGGTTCCTAAAACAGGCGCATATTTTGAAGTCAATGTTTTGGTCATTTCTCCCAGCACAGTTTAAAGTTTTGCATGAGTGAGGGCTTAATCTTTAAGTTGGAAGATAAGCTACTTATGTCTAGAAGCATTTTGTAAAACGGGTTCTATTCAAGGAGAACCAAGTCTTAAAAGTTACAGGTGTAAAGTCGACTGTTCTGAGTAACAGTTTCTGACATAGGTAACTTGTGAAATCAATTTCTCAAGTTATACTTAATCTTTTGGAGTAATTCAACTTGGAATAGTTGCGCAATCTCTAGGAGATGATTCGTACAAAGTTTCATCAAAAACTTTACAGATTTGATAGGTCAATGTGAATGAACAATGCAGCAGACTTTTCTGTGTATCATCTTCTTCACAGATTTGTTAATTTCTGATAAGTTAGCAATTGATCCTCTAAATTAGTGAAGTGTTTGACTTACTCTTGGTATAGAGGTGCTCTAATCACAAGAGTAAGTTGTTCTTTTGGAGATTAACATTCTCCATCACGTATACCTCCATACTTTTTCTCAGAAATTCCTTGAACACATGACACATCAATCTTTGGAAAGTAGCTGGGGCATTCGTTAAACCAAAAGGCATGACTCTAAAGGCGTATACTCCCCATTCAGTTGCAAATGCTGTCTTATGTTGGTCCTCAGGAGCAATGGCCACCTGATTATACCCTGAAAAGCCATCGAGAAAACTATAAACTTCTTTCCCTGCTACCCTTTCCAAGAGATGATCAGTGATTGGTAAGGGATAGCTATCCCTTATGGTTGCGGCGTTCACTTTTTTCAAATTGATGCACACTCTTAACTTTCCATTCTTCTTTGGTACAACCACCAAGGGTGACACCCATTCCGTGTGCTCAATTTCGTAGATGAATCCAGCATCTAACAACTTATCTATTTCTTCTTTTATCTTGGCTGAATACACGTCATTATATGTATATGGTCTCTGTTTCGAAGGTTTGGCTTCGGATGTCATGGGGATTCTATGCACACATATAGATGGATCTACTCCTTTTAAATCCTTATAAGTCCAAGCAAAGACATCCCGGTATTCTCTTATGAGTCGAATTAACTCTTGTTCTTCTTCTAATGAGACATCCTGTCCTATGAAGGTACATCGTTCCTCTCCTCCTTCCATGGTTACCACTATTTTCTTGGTTTGTTCCTTATTATCATAAGCTATTCCAGGTTGTGCTTCTCTTTTAGGCATTTGAATAGCAATTTTCCTCTCTTCCACTTCATATTTTTTAAAATGGGCTGGTACCTCAAATTGGTCTTGGAGTTTGTTTTCTTCATCTTCTAATTCCCTTTCAACTTCTACTTCCTCTTTTTGTGTAAGTTCTTTATGTGTTTCATTGGCCGTGATCTCTATGTTGGTGGTACCAATCCCTAGATCCATGGGTTCAGGTTCCATTTCAATGCTCTCGTAGTCCTCCTTCCAGTCTTTCTCGATCACTTCTCCTTCTTCCGCCTCCTAAAGGACTACCATATACAAACTAACATCATAACCCTCTTCATCGATACATTCGTTCATAGTCACTACTTCTTCGTTTACGCAGACATCGAGGGTAGCTAAGATTTCCATCCAACCGTGAGGTTTGAATTCTTCATCCGGAAAAACTTGTGGCATATAGGCTGGATCTTGTACATACCTCACTATTCCTTGTTTCTGCTGCCAACTTTTTCTTCTCTCCTCTTCCTTGTTTGCAGCTTGACATATCCACAGATGAGTATCCTCGTTCATCCAGGATTGATCACTAGAACCTACACTATGAACCGATTGATCGTCTTCCTCTTTATGGATTTGATTCCATTGTAGAGGTGGCACATCTTGATAAGTGTACGTATGTAGGTTTATCCTAGTGGTGGTTCCTACATGTTGTAGGTATACTGCATCTTTTCCCCAATCTTGTACAACCTTTAGCTGTCTCATGAAAGGCCTTCCTAAGATCATTTCATAATTGCTTGGCCTTTCAAAGTGACATATTGCTAAAGTATGTTCAAATTCCACTCCACACGTAGTGAAGACTACTCGTTCCAACAATCCTAAGGGTCTCTCCGTATGTCCATCTGCCATTTGTATTTTCATGCGTGTTGGTCTTAATGCTGGTTGTCCCCACTTCTCCCAAATTTCTTTGGTAGCAATGCCAACACCAGCTCCTGAGTCTAGTATGGCTTTGGTAGTATAACCCCTATAGGTGATAGGAAGACAGGTATTCCCTTCATCTCCTTCGCTAAAGTCTCCTACCTTATCCACTGGAATTCTCACTGTTTTTACTTCGTCAGCTATCTCTTTCTTTTCCTCCTTGACTTCCCATTGATTGATCAATTTCTCTTTTAAGTGTGGTTTTACCTTTAACAGTTCTTCGAACGTTAGGGTACATGGGATTTTTACCTTTCTAAGACGTTGTATGATCTCAGATGTTTGAACTGATGGGTTCATTTCTCGTCTCGTTATTGATGGAATGCGATACAATTCTGAGTTGTGCTCGTACTCCCCGGTGTAGTTGGGTAGTTCCTTTACATTTTCTTCTTCCTTGTCACTTACATCCATCGGAAGAATTTCTTCTGAATTTAGTTCAGGTATTGAACCCTCTATTTCATTTTCTGCTTCTAATTCTTCAAAGGGCGGTTCCATTCCTTCTACCTTTTTCCATTTGTCCTCTTGCACTCGTGCCCATAGATCCTTAGTCCAGTCTCCTTCTACTTCGGGAACTATGGATCCTTCCCTTCTCTCAACACCAATCTCATCATTCTGAGGTCTATTTACTTCAGGCTTTTCCTGAGGGTTTAGGCATTCTTGGAATTCTCCTTCGGAAATTCGGGTATTTGGTAAAGGCGATGCAGGTTTTTCTAAGGTTTGTTGCGCAATTTCTATCAATTTCTTGCATATTTCTAACCTTTCTTTCTCTAAGTCGCCTCTTGGATATTCTCTCTCATGTTGCTCTATGGAAGGTCCTGCTCTTATTCTCGCCTTGTATACCTGAATCCACATGGCCAATTCTTCAGGCATAGGATCTGCTAGGACTGATCCTACCTCCTCCCTTTTATTCTCATTTTTATTTTCTGCTTCCACTTGGGGTTCCTTCGTTGGTTTCTGTTTACTCTGTTCATTTTCCTTCTTTTGTAATAACTTTTTTTCTTTTATCCTCTCTCTCCGGTTCTTCCATCTTTGTGACCTTTTACTGGCGATACTTTTCTCTGGTTCTTCGGAGTCTTCAACTCTTTGAGGGATGGGTGTATTCCCCTCTTTGTCACTTTGATTATTCTCCTCCGTTTTATCAAGGTTTTCTCTGGCTTTGTCTCTTGTTATGGCTTTTAAAGGTATAGTGTATTCTTTATCGCTCCCTGATGATTCAATCACTTCTATCACATTAATCTGCACGTTAGATGTGACTTTGTTGGGGTTCTTTGGACAATCTCTGAAAAGATGTTCCTTCCCACAATCGCTACGGTAGCCTTCCCAGACTCGTTGTGGTGGTGGTGGGTTTGGTAATGTACATTCTCTAATATAGTGGTCACCTCCACATCTGTAACATGGTCCTCTGGGTACAGGCGGTCTATTCATTGGTCGAGGTGGCATGGTTGCTCTAGGAGCTGTGTACATTAAGGACACATAGTCCTGCTCATAACTGTATGAACTATCTGGTAATTCCATGCCATAAGCATATGGTTCATGCAGTTGTCCATATTCCATTATTGAGCTTTCATAACTAGGGTATGTTCCTTGACTAGAGTCGTAAAATGAGTCATATGATTCTCCACTAGTCAAAGGTGTGGCTGGTACTATCGCTCTCTCTAGGTTTTCTTCTGGTTGTGCAATTTTGACTGGGACAACGTTCTGAGGGTGGGGCGGTTGTTGTCCTAGAACTGGCTGTGGTTGCGTATATCCCTGATATGCGTATGGTCATAGTACTGGTGCCTGCGGCTGATAAGAACGATACCTAGAAGCTTCACCTCCTTGATCTCTTTGGGGATATCCATATGGTCTCACATAAGGCTGGGTGGGTCTGGTTTGCCTATTGTAAGGGCAATTCTCTGTGCTGTGGTTTGTATATCTCTGCTCTACACTGCAATATTGTAGAGGTCCGGGGACAGAGGGTCTATGAGGAGCATAGGCAGGTGGTGGGACTACTCCCCTAGTACACAAATGAGAAGGATGATCACCTCCGCACTGCATACATCTTCTAAGCATAGGCAGTCTCATGGGATTAGTGGGATAATTCCTCTGTCCTTGGACATTCAGTTTTTTTGCTAACAAGTCGGCTATTTCCTCTACGTTGTTTTTGGGTATGGATGTATTGCTAGTCAAATCTTCACTTTTAGAGCTTCCTTGTGGTATTTTCAGATCCTCTGCAATATTATCCTCTAAATCTATACATTCCTTCATGCATTCCTGCAGGGTCTGCACCCTTTTTACATACACTAATGACCTCAAGGATCCGTTCAATAATCCTTCCAAAAACAATGACACCATTTTGTTCTGTGTCGGTCTCTCTTCTACTGGGCATCTATCCACATATTGCTTGAATCTCCTTGCAGCCAATCTCACTGACTCGGTAGGGACTTGTTTGAAGCTGTGGATTAATGATGAAGAATTGTTTTCAATTCCTGATTTGGTAAATTCTTCAATCATTTCTTGATATACTTGCTCCATGTTCTGAAAGGTGTTTGGGTCCAATGGCTGAAACCAAGCCAAAGCTGTGTCTGACAAGGTAAGGCCAAAAGACTCAAATTGAATCAGAAAGTCATCTACCTGCTCGGCTCTAACTACTTGTTTAAATTCTGCTATGTGGTTGTAAGGTTCACTAGAGCCATCATAGTGATTTCTCATGCACTTGGCAACTTGGATCGGCCTTAGTCTCCTTCCTGCTTCAGGTTGTCTAGGCATTACAGGGTAAATGGGTCTTCCTATTGGTATACCTGGTCCTCTTACTACCTGTGGTCTGACTGGAGCATGAGCTCCATGTCTTGGATCAATAGCTGGTTGAGGCTGGTAGTTAGGATTAATTGCAGGCATTGCAAATTGCACATGTGGTCTGACTGGAGCATGAGTTTGTTGTGTTTGTTGTGTTTGTCCCGACTGTTGATATGAATCGTTCTGGGATGTTCCAAGTAGATTTCGTGAAGTAGTGGCTTGGTCCCTTGGGGGAAACACTGGGATGTTCTGATATTTCAACTCCGCTCTCTCTAATTCTGTTAATGGCCAATATCTTCTCTGATTTTTATCCAAATATGTGATGATGGTGGGAAACTCAGGATCTTGTAACTCATAGATGGTAACTGGATTAGGAGCCGCTTCCCATATAGAAGAATGGGCTCTGAGCAGATGCTCCATCCCGTTGATCAAATATACATCTATTAGAGTGTCATCCTGGGGAATCAGGTCTCCTCTCCAAATTTTTGTAATTGTAGATCTCCCTCTAGGAGTAGTTACTTGCTCTTCGTTTCCACCTCCATTTAGGCTTGAAGCATTATTTTCTTCACCATGCTCATTAATGCTTTCCGGGTGTTCTGTGACCACGTATTGAATATCTTGTTTGTCCATGTAAAAACCTCTTACGTATTTGACGGCTGGTCTAGGCACTATGTAAGCCTCTGAAGCCTTCTTCAGTCTGGCCACTGATCTGTTTAGACCATCCAAATAGATAGGAATCTCATTGTGGTTGGTGTTCACATACTCCAAGGAGGTTCTGTATTCTCCCTCGATGATTGACATCATGCCAATCATGGGTACAGTGTTTTGCATATCCTCTGAAGCCATGGGAATTTCTCCTTCTGACTCACTGGAGGTCTCAGAATAGTGTGAACGGTTACTTGGCTCGGCTACACTCCCTACAGAAGAAATCACACTTCTTCGGCTTCCTAGGGTTCTTCCGGATCTCAGGTTCATCCACTTAAAAGCTCTGATTAGATTTTGATACCCTTGGGCCTTTGGCACTCTTCTCTATAGGTAAAATTGTCTAGAAGACTTGGGTTGGAAAAATTGAGTGGAAAAGAATTTTGTCAGAGCACGATACTTGTCTCCAAAAAAAATCCACGATACACGATACCTGATCTCTAGGTTCAGACGATACACGATCTCTGACAAGTATCGTGATACCGGCTAGACGATACCGATACTTCATAAATATCGCGACACCTACGAAATGATACTGATCGCTGAGTGAAACGATACCGATACCTGAAGGTAAACGATACGCGATATTTGGTCTCAGGCGATACACGATACTCAAAGGGAAACGATACTTGGGAAGAGACGATACCCGATATGTGGGAAGTATCGCGATCTTTGCTTTAAACGATCTCTGAGCCAAACGATACTTGGCTGGAAACGATAGACGATACTTGGAATCCCACGATACACGATCTCTGAACTGAGACGATCGACGATACACGATATCTGGTAAATATCGCGATCTCTGAAGATCAGGCGATACGCGATATTTGAACCAAACGATACTTCAAACAAACGATACACGATCGGCAGCAAGTATCGCGATCTCTGGAAGGCGATACACGATACTGCGGCTCAACGATACTTGATCTCTCGCAAACGATCGCTGGCAAAACGATACACGATACTTGTCAGGTATCGCGATCTTTGACCAAACGATACTTCTCAAGTATCGCGACCGGCACGAAACGATACACGATACACGATACTCAATAGACGATCGCTGGTAAACGATCTCTGACCAAGTATCGCGATCGGTATGAAACGATACACGATCGATGGGAAATATTGCGATACTCAACCACAGGAGCAAAACGATACTTGTGAAGTATCGCGATACTCGACCGCGGGAGTAAAACGATACTTGACCCTTAGACAATTTTTAGCAAATGTTTTTTGAAGTTTTGATTTTTCCCCTTGATCTCCTAGCTCCACTCTCCACTCTTCACTATCTGTATCAATCAAAACACAACTTTTTGCCCCCTGAAAAACTCTAACGATACCTGGCGCAGATCGTTTTTCTTTCCTAACTTGATTTGTTTGAGAAATGTTGATTAAAATGATGGGCTAGCTTACCTTGGTGGCACCTAGAATCTCTTTATCAATTTCCCTTGCTCTGTGCACTCCCCAATTGCCTGGTTCCTCGCCCACGATCTCTGCCACAGCTCACGATACTCGACACTCACGCTCATGATACTTGCTCAAACAAGTGATCTTCAAAATGACTTTTTTTTGGCTTTTATAGTTGGAATTTTCTTGCTTACAAAAAGGAACTTTTCTGAATAAGACTAAACTCTATCCTAATGACTTGGTCCACTCTCTACTCACTCCTACTCTACTCCTTCTACTCACTTCCCTAAACTAACAACTCACTACACACACTCCAAGAATGAGAAGTAGCAAGTGCGGCTGAAAATGACTTACCAAAGAAGAGAAGATTTCCACTCCTCCACTTACTTCAATGCAAAAAGCTACTTACCATCACACGAATGCCTCGGTTTGATTCGTCACTCTCCGGCAGCGGCGCCAAAAAGTGTGTTGACCTAAGTATCAACTTAGGGACTTGCGGAGAAAGAGACTATACCTCAATCCCCTCACAAGTGCATATAGTGGGGATACACGCTTTTAATTATCAATCCAAAGAGTATACAAACCTAGCCGAGTGTATGAGGACATGCAGTCATGTAATGATCAACGCAAATGAACTACTCAAAGAATGTAAATGAGGCAAAGACTTATCCAAACAAGCTCCAACTGTTGGTCAAGGCGAAACGATACTTGGTGCAGCAGCCGTCAGTATTTTGGACTTTTCTCCCAGCTCCGAACTCCAAATATAGCGAATAGCATATGCGTTTCGAAGCTCTCGAGAAGACGCATCCAATGGCAGTGGTTTCACTCACTTCTGATGCTCCTACTTCAAGTTATGAGCGAAATACTGAGTCGTGGGAACACTTTCCTACACTTCAGCACTTCCTACACTTCGCACACACCTTTCCTACAGCCAAGAAACACTTTCATGGATAGACAACACTCACAAGCACTCTTTACAAGCAATACACATGCATCCAAGCTCACGAAGAAGAAGATGAGGAGGGAAGAAGACACAAATTCGAATTTCTGTGCACTCTATTTTCACAATGGCAAAAAGTTCTTTACAAAGAGTCACATTTGACTTATATACTAGTGCCCTAAAAATGGTCCTTTCACACAAGAGACCGGCACTTTATTCACTAAAAGACTAAATTTCTACTATTTTACATGGGTAAGCTTCTAAACTTCTGTGGGGATGCATCTAGAGGACTCCTCTAGTGCCTTTACAACGGAAAATATATTACAAGAATGATTATGATACAAAAATATGATGTCCAAATCGGAAAAATTTTGGGGCCCGTCTTTTTCTCTGCCTTGTGCGCTCTTTAGCTCTGCAACAAAGGGCCAACGGTAACCGATCATGAAAAATGTTACCCTAGAGCAGAACTAGAGTTAGAACGAACCAAAATTTGCGTGAAGATGGTGGAATTGGCTCAGACCATGTTTGAAGCCAGTCGCCTATTTAACATCTCTAGTTCGGCGAAGACACAGTTGCACTTTGGTGGACTCTTAGAAAGAATAGAGAAACTAATTGCACAATCAGAAAAGGAACTAGCCTCTCAACATAAGGACAAGGCAAGTGAAAGAGTAAGCATTCCTGCTCAGGAAGCCTATGTGCCGGAAGCCTATGTGCCTAACTCTACGGAGCCAGACACATCATCGTCTATGAATCGGTTCACACCAGAGTTCCTACGAGAGATTCAAGAAGACAAATGGGCTAAGGAAAGTGAAGTCCCTCCTCCCATTGAACTTGTGGATGATGCACACGACCAATTCCCACAAGACATCCCATCCATTTATGAGGAGCAGGAGAGCACCCACTCTCGGGAAAGACTAGACTTTGAGTCTAATTCTTTACAAGAATTACCCCACTTCACAGGCCCATGGGAAGCTAAGTCTACTTGTATGAGAGCACCCACGGTCATGGTAAGAAACGAAGACTCGATCATACCTAGGAACACAGAGGTAGTGAAAAACACTAAAGTACAATGCAACCTCACCTTAGAAGAGCTACTCAAAGTAAGGCCAGAGCTATGGAAACATGTGGCCAAACAAGTACCAGAGATAACAAAACCTCGTTCCCAGGTAGATCCCAGAGAACAGTGCCAGAGATACCCTTGGATAAGATAGGAGACATGTGTGAAGGTGAAGAAGGGAACACCTATCTTCCCATTACCTACCAGGGGTACACCACCAAGGCAATTTTGGACTCAGGTGCAGGAGTTGCAATTGCCACCACTTCCCTATGGAAGCGTTGGGGCAAGCCAGCACTCAGGCCCACGAGGATGAAATTACAAATGGCTGATGGTCACATAGAGAGACCTTTAGGATTGCTAGAAGGAATAACTCTCACCACCTGTGGTGTCGAGTTTGAGCACACATTTGCTATATGTGACTTCAGCAAAAATCATGCCTATGAGATGATCTTGGGACGACCTTTTATGCGACAGTTGCAAGTGGTACAGGACTGGGGAACCAACTCCTTGTACCTACAACACTTAGGTGTTACGACCAAAGTGAATCTCAAAGATTACTCTCATAGAGATGTCCCTCCCATCCAATGGAATCCCATCCATAGAGCCAAAGATGATACAGAATCGGTGCATTCCATAGGGTCAGGATCCTCATGGATGCATGAAGACACCCACTTATGGATGTGCAAAGTAGCAGTAGAAGAAGAGAAGAGAGAAAAAGCCAGAGAGGTAGGTGCAAAAGAAACACATAGATCAATTCAAGACCCAGCCTATGCACCGGTAGTCTTTCCTGACGAGGAATTTGAACCCCACGGCTGGGCAGAAATCTTAGCAACAATGGACGTAGCCATCAATGAAGAACAATGGACACCTCACTGTGATGAAGATGGCTATGACATTTCAGTCTTCTCCATAGAGCCAATCATGGGAGAGGCAGTGTTAGAAGAGTGTGAACCTAGCCCTGATGCATTTGAGGATGCAAATGACTCTGATCTAGAGTCAATCATTATGGATCCACCTTTTGCATCAGATGAAGAATATTTCTATGAAGTAGAATTTCAACCCCAAAGGCACGGAGAGCTTACAAATGATGTAAGATTAGCCACACATGTGACCCCGAAGGAAGAAGGAAAGAAAAAAAAGAAGAGAGAAGTCACACCAGAAGAGGAAGAATCTTTGTTTGAGGTCCCAGAAAATTTTAAGAAGTATGAGATAGATGACAGGAGAGTCATGATCAGAATGCCTAAATGAGAGGCGCAATCAGGGGAGGCCTATGATAACAAAGAGACCACCAAGAAAATAGTGGTAGCCATGGAAGAGGGAGAAGAGAGATGCACTTACATAGGCCATGACCTGACGGAAGAAGAAGAAGAGCAAGAATTGATAGCCTTGCTAAGAGAATACAGAGATGTATTCGCTTGGAGTTACAAGGATTTGAAGGGTGTTGATCCAGACATCTGCTCACACACTATCCCCATGACCTCGGATGCCAAACCTTCTAAGCAAAAGCCATACACATATAATGATAATTATGCTGCTAAGATCAAAGAGGAGATAGATAGACTGGTCGAAGCTGGATTCATCTATGAAATTGAGCACACTGAGTGGGTATCCCCCATCGTAGTGGTGCCCAAGAAGAATGGAAAGCTGCGTGTATGCATTAACTTGAAGAAGGTTAATGCAGCCACAATTCGAGATAACTATCCGCTTCCTATCACAGAGCATCTCTTAGAAAGAGTAGCAGGCAAGGAAGTGTACAGCTTCCTCGACGGATTTTTGGGCTACAATCAAGTAGCCATAGCTCTAGAAGATCAGCATAAGACGGCATTTGCCACTGAATGGGGCATTTTTGCCTTTAGAGTAATGCCATTTGGGCTTACCAACGCACCAACTACCTTCCAGAGGCTGATGTGCCATGTATTTAAAGAGTTCCTGAGGAAGAACTTAGAAGTCTATGTTGATGATCTTTGTGCTCATTCCAACATCAGACAAACCCATATTCCTGAACTGAGACAAATCTTTGACAAATGTAGAGAATATCAAGTCTGCCTAAACGCAGAAAAGTGCGTTTTCATGGTCAGGCAAGGTAAGATTTTAGGACACATAGTGTCAAAGAATGGCATATCCACCGATGAAGAGAAAGTAAGAGCCATAGCCGAGTTACCTAGGCCAAAGAACGTCAAGGAAGTACAGGCCTTCATGGGGCATTGTGGTTACTACCGCCGGTTCATTCACATGTATGCTGTCATTGCAAAGCCCATGTATGGACTTCTGACTAACTTTGAGTGGACTGATGAATGTGAGAATTCCTTCAATGAGCTTAAACGGCGATTATGTTCAGCACCGATCTTGACCACACCAGATTGGAATAAGCCTTTCCATGTTCATGTGGATGCATCCAATTATGCTATTGGGTGTGTGCTTGCTCAACCTACTGGTGAAGGTAATATGGATCTCCCAATTGCCTATGCCAGTAGACAATTGAATGCAGCTGAATGAAATTACACCACTACTGAACGAGAAGGCTTAGGCATGGTATATGCATTTAAAAAATTTAGACATTATTTGCTTGCAAATAAGTTTAAATTTTTTACTGACCACCAAGCATTGTTATATCTCATGAACAAGCCATGCAATACAGAAAGATTAATAAGATGGTTTCTCTTACTAATGGAATATGATTTTGAGGTTGTGGTAAGGAAAGGGAAGACTCATTTGAGAGCAGATCACCTTTCTAGGCTCACATCGGGAGAAGCCCCACAAGGAGTGTCAGATGACCTTCTTGATGCTTACTTGTTTAATTTGGAAGTGGTGCCATAGTGGGCTAAGCCATTGGTACCAGTGTTGACATACGGACCTAACCACCCAGTAATAAACACACAGGATAGAGAGGTAGTAAAAGCCCAAAAGTATCACATCATGGCTGGAAGTATGTACAAGCACACAGATCAAGGGATCTTGGCTTGTTGTTTGGAAGAGGATGAGTACGCTAAATGGTTGCAATTATCACATGTAGGTGCATTAGAGCAACACTACTCAAAACAACGAACCCTACAGACACTAAGGAGACTCGGAGTGCATTGGCCAACTATGGAAGCTGATGTCCAAAAGTTGTGCAAGGAATGCCCAATCTGTTGCACTAAACCACCTGTGGAACATGCCACTCTTTATCAAGTGTCCATAGTGTCGGATTGGAGTGAACCACTAGTATCCTTTCTGAGGACGAAAACATTCCCTCCGGACATGACTCTGGCTAGGAAAAGGAGTTTAGAACAAGAAGCCCAGGATTACTCACTCATTGGTGATAATCTATACAAACGTGGTAAAGACAGTTACCTTAGACTATGTGTCCATGAGAGTGAATATCTCAAGATTTTGGAAACTGCTCACCAAGGTGTAGCAGGAGGACACTTTGGACCAGATCGGGTGATCAAGGCAATACTATTTGCGGGCTTCTCGTGGCCGACCCTTCACATGGATGCACATACCTATGTGAAATGGTGTGATGTTTGTCAGAGAACTCAGTATCCTATACGCAAAGATGAGATGCCACTGAAACCTATGATGGGTGGACGTGCATTCTCTAAGTGGGGAATAGACTTTGTAGGCCCTATTAATCACTCAGCCAAGGGTTCACATGCTGAATATATCATTGTGGCCACGGATTATCTCACCAAGTGGGTAGAGGTAAAAGCTACGACAAAGAACGATGCTCAGACTACTGCTAAGTTCTTATTTGAGAATGTATTCACTAGATACGGGCTACCCATAGAGCTAGTTAGCGATAGAGGCACTGTAGCTCAGTGATGAGTAGCACCTCCTTTAATGTCAATCCGGGAAGACGTGAGGATGGTATGAAGACCTCGAGCAAGTGGCGGCACAAGTGCGTGAGTGAGAAGCACACAAGCATGCACACACATACACACACCCGCGCACACACGGCAAGACAAAGAGGGAGAATCAATGGAGTTCTTTAGATTACTTTCAAAAGCTCTTACAAGTTTGTTTCAATTACAATCCAACCTCAAAAATGAGCTCTCTAGCTCTTTTTATAGTTTTTGACTAGCTTTTGGCCCTGTCCAGACCTAGTGTCCGGCCTAGTTAAAAATTAGGTTCCAGGGCCAATTTGAGGGCTCAAACGGAGTCTAAAAAATACGAAAATTGATATGTAGGTACTTCTAAGGCTCCTCAAGCTCAAGGACTCCTTGGCTTGCACAAAATGGAGCTACAAAAATATGAAATGGTATTTACAATGATTGTTAGTGATAAGAATCACTTTTAATGGTTGTAGAGGTTTTGAAAAATTAAGGTTGCCTTAGTGCTAAATCTGCGTGAATGTTCATAAGTGCTTCTTCTTGAAAAATTGTTGGCCTACTTGCCGGGTCTTCGTTGACTTCCTTGTCTGCTTGGGCCTTCTCTTCTCTCGGACTCTCTTCTTGTGCTTCCTTGTCTTGTCAATCCTTCAGCTCCAGCTCCAACACCCCCCCCTCTCTCGCGTCTGTCGTCCCTGATAGACCCTTGTTGAGAGGGTTTCTGGATATAGTACTCGACGACGTCCTGCGCTAAATGATGTTCAGCAATTCGCAACCCCTTGGCCAAGTCTGTCAGAAGAGCATCCCAGTCTACCGGCCCAGGAACCTCTGGATGTGGCATACGTAGCTTTTCGGAGTGGAGAGCTTGTTCCACTGCAAACAACTGCAAGAGATGGGATGGTCTGGGAATGAATATCTCGGAATGATATTCCCAGAATCCCGTGACAAACATCTCTTCGAACGTTTGTTTGAAACAAGCCGGTAGATATTTGATGCGAGCGTGCCATGCATACACAACATTGATCGATGGAGTTGTGCTCATGTCGTATACAAGATCCTGGTTCCCTTCATTAAATCCTAGTGCTAAGAGATGCGGTTCCTTGACATTTTTGAAGGTCCTGAAGGTGACCAGCATAAGTTCGAAAATTTTCAGGCACATCTGAGTCATGATATCAGGAACATTCTTGAAACGGGCCCCCCAATGCCGGATCGTTGAAATCATATAGCCAATTGTGGGTGCGCCTTTAGGGGGTGCGAAGTACACGTAATTTAGCCACTTCTCGCATCCTTTAATCGTCAGCACTGTATGTGTGTACTCCGGCCAGGATCTCCTTCGGAACACAGGGCAATAACATGGATTATATTTGATGTACAATGGCATGTTGTTCCACGTTCTTACCATTTCCGGATAGGTTTCGAGCAGTCGAATTCTCCATGTTGGTTGCCGGATATGTCCTTGCTTGGCACTCTCTGGGATGTCATCGGGTGCAAATTGGGTGGCAGAGGTGGGTTCCCTTGAGGTGTGGCGCTTGATCTCCGCATTATAATCCGCCATCAGTACGCAAAAAGGTACATACAGATCATCCGATGGCCCGATCCACCTATGGTGTGAAAGATTCTGGAAATAATCAGATTTTATTACCACCTCTTCCAATTTTGACATCAATGCGATTTGGACGGCCACCCTGTCATCATGCGTGCAGTCTACTTTCTCTAACTTTGCATCCATTCCGGTGCCTCGATCTCAATTGTGTCCATGCCCTGTTCTGTGCGCTTACCTCCGGGTGTTGGCATCGGGACATAGGGATCCTCAAATGTTTCTTCTACCTCAATTGGCACCAGGTCGTCAGGCTCGGGGTCTACCAGAGGGGAGGGCTGACGCTCATATTGCATAACCTTGCTGCGTAATTCCTCAAGTTCGGCCCGGAGTTTACTGACCTCTTCAGCTGTTTCTTCTGCGGTTATGCTCGGGCTGGGTTCTGTTTGTCGAGTGGCCAATTGTCTTCGTAACTCATCTCTTTCTTTTTCTAAAGCGGCATGGGCCTCCATTAAGTCTGCATGAGTTTCTAACACCACCTGCATATGCTCAGAGGGTATCGCCTTGAATCGTTCTGGGTCAATCTCTTGTGGGGAACCCTCCATGGCCGCTTCCAGGTTTTCTTCGTTCTGTTTCTGTAATCTCTTATTCTCTTCTAACGCGGTCGACATATGCTTGCGGAGGAGGCCCAAGTTCCGTCGAAGTTTCAGGTTTTCCGTGATCTGCGAATGGAGCAGCTCGTCCATATGTCGTCGTTCTTCATCATCTGTTTGAGGTGGGTTGGCTTCTAATGTTGCGTATTGCTCCTGTAATGTCGCGTGCTGCTGTACTAATTGTTGCTTCTGCTCTTCAAGATCCCTACATCTTGCTTGGAGATCCTCGTGGCGTTGGAAGAGCCTTGTATGTTGGTCGTCCAAGTGTTGGTAATGTTGCTGGAGTTGGGCCATGCATTGATGCATATTATTAAATAAGTTATCGAGAGGGATAGTATTGAATGCAGAGGGGTAGGGAAAGGGAAAGGGGGTTGTGAATGCAGTACTGGGGACGGGTGAGGGGGGAGGTGGGGGAATGGGAGATTGTGGGTAAATGGGGGATGGGAGAGGTGCAGAGGTGGGTGATACCTCCATGAAAGTGGGGTTCGTGGTGGGAGTGACTGTGAATATGGGGATTGTGGTAGCGGTGAGGGTTGTGAATGTGTATAGAGGTGTGTGTAGTTGTGAACTTCTAGGAAGTGTGCTCGGGGTGGTGAGGTGTACTGTGGCTGTAGTTAGACTTATGTTTTCAGTGGGAGTAGAGTGTGTGGGTTGGCTGATGGTTTGTGCGTTGGTGTGTGTAGTGGTTTCAGAGGTGGTGACAGTGGAGGTTACAGTGGTAGAGGGAGGTGAGTGAGGTCGATGTGGGGGAGACGGTGGCAAGGGAGGTGATGGGGGTGCACTCGATGTGTGGGCTTCCTCGGTGTCATGAACTGTGTGTTCCGTGCCAGTGGTTGTGGGTGTGCCTTGTGGTCCTGATCCTAATACATTCATTTGTTTTCCCGATCGTGGGGGGCGTCTTCCATATCTTCTCTCTGTTCTTCGTGAGTGCACAAGTGCTGTGTGCACAGTTTCCGGTACTCCTAAAGCGTCTGATATCATTTCCAAGGTGGCACGGTATTGCTCGTCCACACCTTCCTCCTCAAGAATCTGGTTCATGAGAGCTTTACCTGCAGCTAATGAGAGCCTGTGTTGCTCTTGAACTCGGTTCATTGTTTCGTAAAGCTTCTTTAATGCGCTAGTGTAGGCGGGGGCACCTTCCAGTACTTGTAGGGCTTCTGGATCATACTCTTGTTCTTCGGGTTCTGAATGTCCGCCCTGTGTCTCCCCATGAGCTTCTTCTTCAGTGTCCACGTTGACTACGTCTGGTTGGTTGGGCTGTGCTTGGTCTGGGGCAGTTTGCTGTCCACTGGCTTGCTCTTCTTCAACTTCTGCATTTACAGCTTCTATGATTCTTGCAACTTCTTCGTCAGTTAAGTCCTCTAGAGTGAACCCATGCGGGAACTCCAGATCAGTCGGTACTGGTGGAAATACAAGATTGGGGCCATCTGTGCTGTGCCTGGGTAGCCTGATAGTAAACGGTTGCACTCGTCGGGGGAGTCTTGGGGTTGTCTCAGGCGTCAGAGTTGCACCGCGAGCTTGTGCACAAGGCATCTGGACGGTGCCTCGCATCTTCTTTGAGGGGGGGCCCTACGGCTGACAATCGTCGTTGAAATTCCTGTGCTCTGGACCAGATCAGAGCCCTTTGCACCGGTACATCATAGGCGAGACATCTGTATACAATTCTTGTGAGTGCACAGCAACCATACAATACAGATCTTTGCTTCTTATACTATCTCTGATGAGCCATATGAATCTGGTCGATAATCCAGTGGGGCATATTGATGGTCAACTCAAAAGCATCCGCCAGGTAGAGGCTAAACCAAATCTTTTTGGGAGGCATTGTGAATCTATCCTGCGCGGGGAAGGCGAAATGTTGCATGACCATACGTAAGTGGATGGCGATCGTGGGTGTCATTGCAACCATGTCCTTCAACTTCGTCAGATTCCTGTTCTTCATGTTGTCCGGAACCATTGTCTCTTTCTCTGTCGGAATGTGCATACCCTACATGTCGAGTGCTTCTCTTACCAGATTGATAGTTAAGCGGAAACGCTTCAGCTCGTTGCCCCTTGTGAGTGATGGGAGCACAAAGGAGCTGTATCCTTTCTTGTCTTTGCTGGGGGTGAGGGTACTAATTAGATATGAGCATCTTAGGAAATCTGGCTTTGGTAGTTGGGACTTGAAGTAGTCATAAAGCCCTGCCTTCTTCCAGATCGGCTTCAGTCCTTCGTTATTCTGTAGCCTTTCAAATTCCCTGGTAAAGAAATGGTATCGGCCCCATCGTCCATTGAATTCGACTTCGGATTCCCACATATACGTGCCTTCACCCAGGGGGCCAGCAACGTCACTGAACCAATGTGAGGTTTTGCCCACCGGCATTGTGTGACCCTGCGGAGGATTCTGAATTGGTATGGCGTGCAATGCCCGTAATGCCGCTGGTCTTTCCTTTAATTCTTCCTCAACTGGAAGGCTTTCGATGTCTACCACTTGTGGGCTGGTGCCTGCCTGGGAGCTAGTTCCTACTGTATCAGCCATTTTACTTCTTGCTGGCTGCCTCTGTGAGAATATACAAACATGTGTTAATATTGTACAGGACAAGGAAGGACCGTTGTTGTTCCCATCACAATATTAACATGCGGGTCGGGAGCGAATAATGGGTTAGTAAGTGTTCGGTGCATGTGTGTGTAGTTAATGCTTGGGTAGTCCTAGGAGACTAATGAAGTTAGTAAGTGGGAATGAATTTACAAATTGGGGTCGGGGGGTTTATTACAGTTCTTAGGCTGCCAAATGCAGTGGATGGGCTTTGCTTTCGGTTTCGTAGAGACTCTAGAGAGCTTTCTCGATAGCGCGGTTTGAAAATGAGGCTTTTTAGGGACCCATTTACAATTGATTACATGCGCGCTCTTGGGTCTTGGTGTGTTCTTGAGTGTTGAGAACGAGTGAATACTGGCAGTATGCGTAGCTGCGTCATGCTGCATAGGTTGTGGCCTTGGCGTAGCTACTTGTGCCTTCAAGCAAGCCTTAGGCACCCATTTGTCTTGATTGTGGGCTTGCCTTCATCGACTTCTTGGGCACCCAAATAGATTTTACTTTAGCAGAAAAATTTTTGAAAGGCTTCTTATTAGCGTGGTGTTGTTGGTTACTAATAAGAGGCTTTGCCCGTGTAGTTGACGGTGGTGCAACCGGTTGTTCGCCTTTCCGCACCCACACCTGGTTTATTTTCTGGGACATTCTGCTGCGCAGGTACTTTTGATCTCGGACATAGGTAGTACTCTGCTTCTTCTGCCTTTGATCCACCTTTGGTTGCTGCCTTCTTCTGGCCTGTGGAAAAGAAGGGAGTTCCGTTGCATCCCTGACTCCTTTTTTGCAAATATCATTCCTCTGCAGCACAGGGTTTTGAACAAGAACAGCATGGTCATCTTCATGTGTACCCCTGGAAGGACCAGGAGTCTGTGCCTTTCCTAGTTCCTTGAGTGCTCCATTGTCTAATTCTACTGTAACTCGACTATGATTGACCCAAACCTGGAGAAGTCCACTTCTTAGGTTTAGATTGACCGCTTGGTCATAGATCCAATCTTGACCCAAGACGAGAGGCTCCGTGAGATCCTCATCTTGACACACTAGTACTTTAACTGTCATTGCCTCATCGTGAATGTAGAGGGGAAGTTCCACCTCGCCCATGCAAGGGGTTTCCACGCCTCCCAATCCTATGAGATATGCTTCCACAGGATTGACAGTCAACTGTAATTCTTGGCAGTAAGACACTCTAACAGCACTAGTGGCTGCACCTGAGTCAATCAAGGCTCTTACGGTCCTTGCACTCTTTCCTTGTCCTATATCTATGGTTATGAAAGGACGTCTATCAATTATTCTATGCGAGCTTGTTCCTGCAACTTCACACATGGCCATGGGATATCCTTGGCCTGCATATTCATTCACTCTAGGCTGATCTCTACCTTGCCTTCGTAACTTCATCCTTCTGATGCGTTCTAAAGCTTCTGCTTGAGCTTCTTCTCGAACTCGCTTTTCTTCCTCTTTGCGTTTCTTAGCAGTGTTGAGTCGGCTGAGCATTTCCTCCGTGAGGGGTTCCTGATACAACTTGACTCTGCAACCACTAATATAGTTAGGGAGAACATCACCCTCTAATGTGGCTAATTGTACTGCTCCACTCGTGGAGATCCTATTGATGATCATTGGTCCGTAGCCTCTCTTTTCTAGCTTCCTTGCGTGTTGTTTCAGTGTATAGACTAAAACTAGATCTCCTGCTTTCAAACCCTTATCCTTTACGTGGGCATCAAAGTATGCCTTCTGTCTCTTCTTGGCTGCATATATTCCTGCGGCGGCTCTCAGTCTTGTTTCTCCTAATCGTTCAAGGTCAAAGATCCTAGAGGAGAGCTCATGACCTGTCCATTCATACTCTTGTGCTACTCTCAATGTAGGGATCAAGAAGTCCAAGGGTAGCACAGCGTTTTGGCCAAATACCATCTGAAAGGGGGTGGCTTGGAGTACCGTTTTGTAGGCAACTCGATATGCCCAAACAGCATGGTGTAGCTATTTGTCCCAGTCAGAGCGTTTAGTGTTCACTAATTTTGTCAGTACATTGCATAAGATCTTATTAGTGCTCTCAACTTGTCCATTAGCTTGAGGGTGATAAGGGGCAGACTTCTTGTGTATTACCAAGAATTCTTGGAGTAGATTTTCAATCACTTCATTCAAGAAATGAGTGCCTCTATCACTTACAAGCTCTATAGGTATCCCGTATCTTGTGAATACATTCTCAAACAAGAATTTGGCAGTTGTTTGAGCATCGTTCTTTGTCGTAGCCCTTACCTCTACCCACTTGGTGAGATAATCTGTCGCAACAATGATGTATTCCGCATGAGAACCCTTAGCTGGGGGATTAATAGGACCTATGAAGTCTATTCCCCACTTAGAGAATGCACGTCCACCCATCATAGGTTTCAGTGGCATCTCATCTTTGCGTATAGGATACTGAGTCCTCTGACATACATCGCACCGTTTCACATAGGTATGTGCATCCATGTGAAGGGTCGGCCACCAGAAGCCCGCAAATAGAATTGCCTTGATCACCCGATCCGGTCCAAAATGTCCTCCTGCTACACCTTGGTGAGCAGTTTCTAAGATCTTAAGATACTCACTTTCATGGACACACAATCTCAGGTAACCATCTTTACCGCGCTTATATAGATTATTACCGATGAGTGAGTAATCCTGGGCTTCTTGTTCTAAACTCCTTTTCCTAGCCAGAGTCATGTCTGGAGGGAATGCTTTCGTCCTTAGGAAGGATACTAGAGGTTCGCTCCAATCTGGCACAATGGATACTTGATAAAGAGTGGCGTGTTCCACAGGTGGCTTAGTGCAACAGATTGGGCATTCCTTACACAACTTTTGGACATCAGCTTCCATAGTTGGCCAATGTACTCCGAGTCTCTTGAGCGTCTGTAAAGTTCGCTGCTTTGAGTAGTGTTGCTCTAACGCACCTACATGTGCTAATTGCAACCATTTAGTGTATTCATCCTCTTCTACGCAACAAGCCAAGATCCCTTGATCTGTGTGCTTGTACATGCTTCCTGCCATGATGTGGTACTTTTGGGCTTTTACAACTTCTCTATTCCGAGTGTTTATCACTGGATGATTAGGCCCGTATGTCAATACTGGTACCAATGGCTTAGCCCACTGCGGTACAACTTCCAAATTAAACAAGTAAGCATCAGGAAGGTCATCTGACACTCCTTGTGGGGCTTCTCCCGATGTGAGCCTAGAGAGATGATCAGCTCTCAAATGAGTCCTACCTTTCCTTACCACAACTTCAAAATCATATTCCATTAGCAAGAGAAACCATCTCACTAATCTTCCTGTATTGCATGGCTTGTTTACGAGATATAACAATGCCTGATGATCAGTAAAAAATTTAAACTTATTTGCAAGCAAATAGTGTCTAAATTTCTTAACTGCATATACCATGCCTAATCCTTCTCGCTCTGTAGTGGTGTAATTCCGTTCAGCCGCATTCAATTGTCTACTGGCATAGGCAATTGGAAGATCCATATTACCTTCACCAGTAGGTTGTGCAAGCACACATCCAATGGCATAATTGGATGCATCCACATGAACATGGAATGGCTTATTCCAATCTGGTGTGGTCAAGATTGGTGCTGAACATAATCTTCGTTTAAGCTCTTGGAAGGAATTCTCACATTCATCCGTCCACTCAAAGTTTGTCAGAAGTCCGTACATGGGCTTTGCAATGACCGCATACATGTGTATAAATCGTCGATAATAACCACAATGCCCCATGAAAGCTTGTACTTCCTTGACATTCTTTGGCCTAGGTAACTCTGCTATGGCTCTCACCTTTTCTTCGTCGGTAGATATGCCATTCTTTGACACTATGTGTCCTAGAATCTTGCCTTGCCTGACCATAAAAACACACTTTTCTGGGTTCAGGCAGACTTGGTATTCTCTACATTTGTCAAAGATTTGTCTGAGTTCAGGAATATGGGTTTGTCTAACATTGGAATGAGCACAGAGATCATCAACATAGACTTCTAAACTCTTCCTCAGGAACTCCTTAAACACATGGCACATCAGCCTCTGGAAGGTAGCTGGTGCATTGGTAAGCCCAAATGGCATTACTCTAAAAGCAAAAATGCCCCACTCTGTGGCAAAAGCAGTCTTATGCTGGTCTTCTGGAGCTATGGCTACTTGGTTGTAGCCCGAAAACCCATCAAGAAAGCTGTACACTTCCTTGCCTGCCACTCGTTCTAAGAGATGTTCTGTTATGGGAAGCGGATAGTTATCTCGAATTGTGGCTGCATTAACCTTTTTCAAGTTAATGCACACACGCAGTTTGCCATTCTTCTTGGGCACCACTACGATGGGGGATACCCATTCAGTGTGCTCAATTTCATAGATAAATCCAGCTTCAACCAGTCTATCTATCTCTTCTTTGATCTTAGCAGCATAATTATCGTTATATGTATAAGGCTTTTGCTTAGAGGGTTTAGCGTCTGAAGTCATAGGAATGGTGTGTGCGCATATGTCAGGGTCAACACCTTTCAAATCCTTGTAACTCCAAGCGAATACATCTCTGTATTCTCTTAGCAAGGCAATCAATTCGTACTCTTCTTCTTCTGTCAGGTCATGGCCTATATACGTGCATCTCTCCTCTCCTTCTTCTAAGGCCACTACTATTTTCTTGGTAGTTTCTTTGTTATCATAGGCCTCTCCTACTTGTGCCTCTCGTTTAGGCATTCTTATCATTACTCTCCTGTCATCTATCTCATACTTCTTAAAATTTTCTGGGACCTCAAACAAAGATTCTTCCTCCTCTGGTGAGACTTCTTTCTTCTTTCGTTTCTTTCCTTCTTCCTTCGGAGTCATATGTGTTGCTAATCTTACATCATTTGTAACCTCTCCATGGCTCTGGGGTTGAAATTCTACTTCATGGAAATATTCTTCATCTGATGCAAATGGTGGGTCCATAATGATTGACTCTAGATCGGAGTCACTTGCATCCTCAAATGCATCAGGGCTAGGTTCGCATTCTTCTAAAACTGCCTCTCCCATGATTGGCTCTATGGAGAAGACTGAAATGTCATAGCCATCCTCATCACAGTGAGGTGTCCATTGTTCTTCATTGATGGCTACGTCCATTGTTGCTAAGATTTCTGCCCAACCGTGAGGTTCAAATTCTTCGTCTGGAAAAACTACAGGTGCATAGGCTGGGTCTTGGATTGATCTATGGGTCTCTTTCGCACCTACCTCTCTGGCTTTCTCTCTCTTCTCTTCCTCTACTGCTACCTTGCACATCCATAAGTGAGTATCTTCATGCATCCATGAGGATCCAGACCCTAGGGAATGCACCGATTCTGTATCATCTTTGGCTCTATGGATGGGATTCCATTGGATAGGAGGGACATCTCTGTGAGAATAATCTTTGAGGTTGACTTTGGTCGTGACACCTAAGTGTTGCAGGTACAAAGAATTGGTCCCCCAATCCTGCACCACTTGCAACTGTCGCATAAATGGTCTTCCCAAAATCATCTCATAGGCATGATTTTTGCTGAAGTCACATATAGCAAAACTATGCTCAAACTCGACACCACAAGTGGTGAGAGTTATTCCTTCTAGCAATCCTAGGGGTCTCTCTATGTGACCATCGGCCATCTGCAATTTCATCCTCGTTGGCCTGAGTGCTGGCTTGCCCCAACGCTTCCAAAGGGAAGTAGTGGCAATTGCAACTCCTGCACCTGAGTCCAAAATTGCCTTTGTGGTGTAGTCCTGGTAGGTGATGGGAAGATAGGTGTTCCCTTCTTCACCTTCACACATATCTCCTATCTTATCCAAGGGAATTTCTGGCACTGTCCTATGGGATCCTACC
Source organism: Ceratopteris richardii (assembly GCA_020310875.1). Lineage (NCBI taxonomy): Eukaryota > Viridiplantae > Streptophyta > Polypodiopsida > Polypodiales > Pteridaceae > Ceratopteris > Ceratopteris richardii. The sequence goes on from CM035406.1 coordinate 6,860,443, forward strand.
CGGGAATGAGGTTTTGCAACTTCAGTTACTCGACTGGCTGCACATTTCCGCGCGTTTAGTCTATCCTCAGGCAGTTCTTCCAAGGTGCAATCGCGTTGCACCTTGGTGTTCGTTACTACCTCCGTGTTCCTTGGTATGACTGAGTCGTCGTTCCTTACCATGACTGTGGGTGCTCTCATACATGTGGACTTTGCTTCCCATGGGCCTGTGAAGTGGGGTAGCTCCTGTATGGAATTAGACTCAAAGTCCAATCTCTCGTGAGACTGAGTACTCTCATGTTCCCCGTAAATAGATGGGATGTCTTGTGGGAACTGGTCGTGTGCATCATCCACAAGTTCAAAGGGAGGGGCGACTTCACTTTCGTTATCCCATTTGTCTTCTTGAATCTCTCGTAGGAAATCTGGTGCAAACCGATTCATAGAAGAAGAAGTGTCTGGCTCCGTAGAATTGGGCACATAAGCAACCTGGGAAGGAGGGCTTATTCTATCGTTGGCTCTCTCCTCGTTCCCATAGATGGCTGGAGCACAAGCTTCTTGGGGAGGATTACTTATTCTATTACTTTTCCTAACAGGCTCTGTTGGAACTCAAAGTCAAGCACAAGCATGGAAGCACATCAGAAAGGTGGAAACACACAAGACGAAGGAGCACGTAGGGAGCTCCATGAAGTAACTGTCAACTTTTCATAAGAATCCCCTACAAAAATAGTGATTTCCATCACTAAAATCATTGTAAATACCATTTTCTATTTTGGTAGCTCCATTTTGTGCAAGCCGAGGAGTCCTCGAGCTTGAGGAGCATTAGAAGTACCATCGTACCAAATTTCATAATTTTTAGACTCCGTTTGAGCCCTCAAATAAGCCCTGGAACCTAATTTTTAACTAGGTCGGACACTAGGTCTGGACAGGGCCAAAACTAGTCAAAAAACTATAAAAAGAGCTAGAGAGCTCATTTTTGAGGTGAGCTTCTTGTAGATTTCATCTTTGTAATAGATTTCTTTAGTAATCAAAATTCTTCCATTGTTCCTCTCTTTGATCTTACCGTGTGCGCGTGTGTGTGTATGTGTGTGCATGTTTGTGTGCTTTCACTCACGCACTTGTGCCTTCACTTGCTCGTGGTCTTCATACCGGTCCTCACGTCTCCGCGGATTGACAAGTAAAGGAGGTGGTGCTTACGCTTGAGCTACACCAAATATTTTCAGAAGAATCCCCTACAAAAATAGTGATTTTCATCACTAGAAACCATTGTAAATACCATTATCTATTTTTAGTAACTCCATTTTGTTCAAGCCGAGGAGTCCTCGAGCTTGAGGAGTATTAGAAGTACCATCGTACCAATTTTCATAATTTTTAGACTTCGTTTGAGCCCTCAAATAAGCCCTGGAACCTAATTTTTAACTAGGCCGGACACTAGGTCTGGACAGGGCCAAAACTAGTCAAAAAACTATAAAAAGAGCTAGAGAGCTCATTTTTAAGGTTAGCTTGTTAGAGAATAGAACTTTTGTAAGAGAACTCTTTTGCAATCTAAGCTTTCCATTGTTCCTCTCTTTGATCTTACTTTGTGCGCGTGTGTGTGTATGTGTGTGCATGTTTGTGGGCTTTCACTCACGCACTTGTGCCTTCACTTGCTCGTGGTCTTCATACCGGTCCTCACGTCTCCGCGGATTGACAATTAAAGGAGGTGGTGCTTACGCTTGAGCTACACCAAATTTTGGCGCCGTTGCCGGGGAGAGAGCTTCGAGGACGAGCGTTGTGATGGTAAGATCGTAGATTTGCGACGTTGGAAGGTAAAAAAACTGTCATTTCAGTTCATTTTCTGTTTTTTCCTCTTCATCTTCATCATCATCATCATCTCCACCTTCTTCCATCTTCTTCTTCATAGAAAATTCTTGTTTTTTAGTGCATTTTCACCATCTTCATACCATTTTTCATGCATTATTGTGTGGGAAGGAGTTAGGAGGTGCAAGGGAGAGCAAGCGCTGTATTTTTTTCATGATTTTCTGCTCATACGGAGCTCGCCATAGCCGGCGCTCAGAAATTTGAATTTCCCGCCAAAAAACGCGATTCTGTGATGAAAATCGCGATTCTGTGAAAATTCAAAATTTTTCTGAAAAATCACGATTTTCAGTTTTCCCGCCTAAAAGTTGGTTGAAAAAAAAATCGCGATTCTGTGTTTTTCTCAAAAAAACACGATTCTCTGCTCAAAATCGCGATTCTCTGAAAAACACGATTCTCTGCTCAAAATCGCGATTCTCACCAATCACGATTTTCAGCAAAAACACGATGTTGTGAAAAAGGCGATTCTGTGAAAACACGATTTTTTGCTCAAAATCGCGATTTTCAAAAACACGATTTTGTGCTCAACATCGCGATTTTCAGGTGAAAAATACGATTTTCAAAAAAACACGATTCTCTGCTCAAAATCGCGATTCTCACCAATCACGATTTTCAACAAAAAAAAAAAAAAAAAACACGATTTTGTGAAAAAACACGGCTTTCTGCTCAAAATCGCGATTTTCATGTCAAAAACACGATTCTGAGAAAACACGATTTTCAGTCAAAAACACGATTTTGTGAAAAACACGATTTTGTGAATCACGATTCTCTGAGTCAAAATCGCGATTTTCTGAAACACGATTTTGTGATCAACATCGCGATTCTCTGAAACACGATTTTGTGATCAAAATCGCGATTTTCTGAAACACGATTTTGTGATCAACATCGCGATTCTCTGAAACACGATTTTGTGATCAACATCGCGATTTTCAGAAACACGATTTTGTGATCAACATCGCGATTCTCTGAAACACGATTTTGTGATCAACATCGCGATTTTCAGAAACACGATTTTGTGATCAACATCGCGATTTTCAGAAACACGATTTTGTGATCAACATCGCGATTTTCAAATCACGATTTTCTGCTCAACATCGCGATTTTCAAATCACGATTTTGTGCTCAACATCGCGATTTTTTTTGACTTCACAGCATCGCGATTTTCAGAGAGTTCACAAAATCGCGATTTTCAAATCACGATTTTCTGCTCAACATCGCGATTTTCAAATCACGATTTTCTGCTCAAAATCGCGATTTTCAAAAACACGATTTTGTGCTCAACATCGCGATTTTTTTGACTTCACAGCATCGCGATTTTCAGAAAGTTCACAAAATCGCGATTTTCTCCAAAGATCCTGTTTGCCTGTTTTGACCCCCAAGAGCCTGATTTGACATAACTTTCTCATCCAAAGTCCATTTTTTGAGCTCTATAGCTTGTTGGAAAGCTCGTTTCAAATCCTACACGATCTCAACTGTTTTTTTCAAGAATAATGCGTTGATTTTGAGATAGGATAATTTGAAGTTGACCCTCAGGTGGGACTAGGGAACCAAGGGGGCTCTAAAGAATTGTGAACCATACCAAAGGGAAAATTTGGACTCTTGACTAAAGCTTATGAACCTGAGATCTGATAGACACTTAGGCAAGGATAAACAAAGCATTAGATCTTCTGAGGCTAGTGTCAACCATACATCCAAGTCTTGGGCACAACAACTAAGTGGTCATCTTCTACTAAGTTCAGACACAAGTGATTCAGAAATGTCTTTTAGCATGGGAAAACCTGCAGGTGGCTCAGGGACTGCCCAACTACAAACACCGGAAGGTCCCTATAAGACACAGTTGGAATATATTCGGACCAACCAATTAGGTGCTCGCATCTATGAGGATGGTCTGAGGCGATCAGTGGTCCAACTCAAAAATCCAGATCAATCCTTTGGACTTGAACACCCGGTGGTCAAGTTCGAAGAGGGTTCATACATTGATAAGGAAGGAACCATGTATGTGGTTACCAACCAACCAGATAGGACCGATGAGTTTGGAAATATCATTCATGAGAATGAGATAGGAGACCTAGAACAAGGAACGTAGGACAAGGACCCCAGACTCCTAGAGGTAAGTCAGTTTTGACCCGAGTGATCACTCCGGACTGGATCCCTCAAGACAACAAAAGCATAGAACTATTTTTGAATAGAGAAACAGAGGAAGCCTTTTGGAGGTTCAAGCCAGAACAACCTAGCCAATTGGGCATAGTGATCATCTATGAATTCAAAGATCCTGAGATACCAGGTAAAGTTGTCTACCTGGATAACACATCAGAGAAAATTTTCTTGGTAACAGAACATGATAGACATGCATATACTTGGAAGAATGAAATGATTTTCCCCCCATCAAGATCCAATGTTTCCCATGGCCTCCAAGGGGTAGGATCATCCCAGGCTCATGAAGCCCAGAGAGAAAGAACTAGAGAGAGACCTGAGGTAAGTTTTGCACACACCGTGGGCAGGAATAGGTCAGGATTTGAAAATGAAAGACCTGAAAGAGAGAGACATCAAGCACATAGGCAACAAAGAGATGAACAGGATTTTCCATTGCTTAGACCCCGGGAGTACCCAAGAACCATTAAACCCAGTCACGTGATCAAGGCAATGAAGAACTATTTCGATGGGACAGGGGATCCTTATGATCATGTGGCCGAGTACAAACAAGTGCTGAGAGCCGAACAAATTGAGGACTGGTTCACCCAGTACGAGGCATTTGGTTTGACCCTTAAAGGCACTGCCTTAGCTTGGTTTCAACCATTGAGTAGAAGCAGCTATCGCGATATAGGTCAACTGTTAGACGAATTCATTGTAGAATTTTCCAAGAGTGGTATCAGGCATAACACATCGTCCCTGATCCATAGTTTCAAGCAGACACCCCAAGAAACAGTGCGACTAGCAGGTAGAAGGTTCAGACAGTACCTAGAAAGATGCCCTGCTCCGGAGCTACCCACACCAGCCAAACAAGTGGCTTTGTTTTTGGATGGCTTACTGAGCACAAAGTTAAGATCCTATGTATACTTGAAAGATCCTAGATCTATAGAAGAGTGTGTGCGGACGTGCATAGACATAGAAGATAACGTGGGTGAGGAGTTAGGATTGTCCAAACTCTACAAAGATTCGGATAGTTCTACTAGTCATACTTCAAAGATCTCCACAGAAATAGAAGAGATAGCTGAGCAAGTTGCCAAGAAGCTGGGAGTCCAAAATAAACAAACACAGAGAGTCACTTCATTGAATCGGTGCTACACTTGCGGAGGTGACCACATGGCTAACGTATGCCCAATGCAAAACCAAAACATTAGAGAAAGGAATGCTCCATATTGCACTATTGAGAGAAAATACACAAACCACACGGCTCAAGATTGTCCCTACAATAGGCAGGCTGTTAGACAAAATTATCAGCAACCTTACCCACAAGGTAGGTATCAGAATCAATACCAACAGCCATATTATAGACCACAACAGCAGTATCAGGTACCATATAGGCCACAACCTGTCTTGGGAAACCAACCACCAGCTCCAGCCAACGTGATTCCAGTCAAGTATGCTGTGGGAGAGGAAAATCCAAATAGAGCTTTGGTGCCACTAACCCCATTGATACCAGATAATGACTCTCATGCTCATAGTTCAGACTACTCCCATGAAGGTAGTCCACATGCTTATTACACAGAGTCACCTGAACATAGTGAGATTTACTCGTATCAATATGAGGCACCGCCTATGGAGCAAAATTGGGAGCCAGAATACTCCAATGTCATGTACACAAATCCTAACCCTAGGCCCCAGTTGAGACAAATGAGACCACAAGCCCCTAGAGGATCTTGTTTCAGATGTCATGGTGACCATTTCATTCGTGACTGTCCCCACCCACCATCTCCGAGTCAAGGACAGGCTATCACAATACAGGCTTTTTGTCCTGATTGTGGCAAAGACCATCTCCCCAGAGATTGTCCAAGAAACCCCTCTAGTGCACCCAAGATTACACCCATTAATGTGGTAGGCTTAGTGGCAGATCCAAGTTCAAGTAGTAGCAATGTGGCTCCTATACAAGCTGTCACTAGAGCACAAGCCTTAAAACAGGATAAACCAGTAGAACAATCAGAGTCGAGTGAATCGGGAGAGCCTAGTAAGAGGAAAACAAGAACATGGAAGGATACCAGAGAGAAGGCCAATCGCAAGTGGAATAAAAAGTTATCGGAACTAGAAGAAAGCTTAAAAGAAGCGAAAACAAAAATAGAAGACATTGCATCTCAAAGCCCCTCGCATGCCGAAACTCCATCCTCTCCACCTCATCCCACCCCACCACCCATTGTAAATAGACCGCAACCAGGGTCTGTTCTTGCAGATCCAACCCCAGAAGGCTTGGACATGATGTTCAAGGCCTACCAGGCTCGACTTCAAGAAGGGCCTACAGCGGCAAACCTAGACAAGAGTTACCCTAGAGCAGATTTAGAGATTGAACGGATGAAAATGTGCATGAAAATGGTAGAACAAGCTCAAGCCATACTTGAGACTAGTCAAAAGTTCAATCAGACAAACTCTATCAAATCGGATTTGCATTTCCAGGGCTTACTAGAACGATTAGAGCAGTTGGTAAACAAACCACAAGTTTCTTTACCTCCACAGGCTCAACCAGTTATTGAAAGAGGAAGCTCACCACCCAGGGGAGCTGATGTTCCTAATTCCACGGATGCTGGAATACCTCCTTCTATTCAACAGTACTCTCAAGAATTCTTGCGGGAAATACAAGAAGAGAAATGGGCCAAGGAGAAGGGTAATTCCCCTCCTATTCCTGAGATTGATGATCTTCATGATCAATTTCCCCAAGACATCCCATCTATTTACGAAGATGAAGCAGAACAACAAGAGGACGAAAGGTTAGATTTCGAATCTAATACCTTAGAAGAACTGCCTCAATTTCCAGGCCCATGGGAATCTGAATCACTCCAGATTAGAGCTCCCACAATACTGGTAAGAAATGAAGACTCAGTGGTTCCAAGGAACACTGATGTCGTGAAGAACACTAAGGTTCAGTGTCATCTCACTGTAGAAGAGCTGCTCAAAGCAAAACCTGAGCTCTGGAATCATGTGAAGGATCAGGTTCCAGAACTTGATTCCAACATGCCAAAAGCAGGCTCCAAGCAAAGGGTACCAGAGATACCTCTAGACAAAATAGGGGACATGTGTGAGGGTGAAGAAGGTAATACTTATCTTCCCATCACCTACCAAGGTTACACAACCAAAGCAATCATAGATTCAAGTGCTGGTGTTGCTATTGCGACCACCTCCTTGTGGAAGCAATGGGGCAAGCCCACATTAAGACCAACTAGAATGAAGCTTCAAATGGCTGATGGTCATTTTGAAAGACCTCTAGGATTGCTAGAAGGGATCACTCTAACCACTTGTGGTGTAGAATTTGAGCACACATTTGCTATATGTGACTTTGAGAAAAATAATGTCTTTGAGATGATCCTAGGAAGACCCTTCCTACGACAATTGCAAATAGTACAGGATTGGGGAACTAACTCCTTGTACTTACAGCACTTAGGGGTCACCACTAAGGTCAATTTGAAGGATTACACCTTCAGAGATGTACCACCCCTACAGTGGAATTCTATCCACAAAGCGAAAGAAGATTCCATCTCTGTGCATTCTGAAAGTTCACCTGATCCATCATGGCTGCATGAAGATACTCATTTGTGGATGTGCAAGGTCGCAAAGGAAGAGGAAAAACGTTTAAAGGCAAGAGAAGAAGGAACTTCGCTAGGAGATAGACCAGTTAGGGACCCAGCCTACACACCGATGATCTTTCCAGATGAGGAGTTTGAGCCTCATGGCTGGCCAGAAATCTTAGCCACCATGGACATTGCTGTCAATGAGGAACAATGGACACCTCATTGTGATGAGGAGGGTTATGATATCTCAGTGTTCATGTGTCAACCCTTGCTAGAAGAATGTGACCCTAGCGATGTCATAGAAGAAGAAGAGAATGACGATGATTTGGAGTCTATTGTGATGGATAGTTGCTTTAACTCAGAGCAGCACTATCTAGAAGATATAGGAGTGTTCACCCAGAAAGAAGAAGAACCTCTCACAAGTATTAAAACAGTAAACTCAAAGGATGGAAGTGAGAGTAGTCAAAAGAAAAAGAAAAGAAAAGCAGTGAAACAAGAAAAGGAGGAATCATTGTTTGAAGTACCAGAAAACTTCAAGAAATATGAAGTTGACGACCGCAAAATTCTGGTACGAATGCCTAAGAGAGAGGCCATCATAGGAGAATCATATGATAATAAAGAAAAGACCAAGAAGATTGTAGTGACCATTGAAGAGAACGAAGAGAGATGCACATATATAGGAGATGATTTAAGTGCAAGAGAAGAAATGGAGCTCATAGCTCTATTAAGGGAATATAGGGATGTGTTTGCATGGCACTATAGAGACTTGAAAGGGGTAGATCCAAGAATTTGTTCTCATACTATCCCCATGACTGCTGATGCTAAGCCCACCAAACAGAAGCCCTACACATATAATGATACCTATGCAGCCAAAATCAAAGAAGAAATTGATAGGTTGATTGAGGCTGGATTCATCTATGAGATTGAGCATACCGAATGGGTGTCCCCCATTGTTGTGGTACCCAAGAAGAACGGGAAGTTGCGAGTGTGTATTAACCTTAAAAAAGTTAATGCCGCTACGATTAGAGATAGTTATCCACTTCCAATCACAGAACACCTATTGGAGCGTGTTGCAGGCAAGGAAGTTTATAGCTTCCTTGATGGATTTTCAGGTTACAATCAAGTAGCCATTGCCCCAGAAGATCAACACAAAACAGCTTTTGCTACAGAGTGGGGAATCTTTGCATTTCGGGTGATGCCATTTGGGCTCACCAATGCACCTGCAACATTCCAAAGGCTCATGTGTCATGTCTTCAAAGAGTTCTTGCGAAAGAGCTTAGAAGTGTATGTGGATGATTTATGTGCTCATTCCCAAGAAAGAAGGGTTCACATCCCTGAACTCAGACAAATCTTCAACAAGTGTAGAGAATATCGAGTGTGTCTGAACCCAGAAAAGTGTGTGTTCATGGTGCGTCAAGGTAAAATCCTCGGTCATATTGTTTCTAAGAATGGAATCTCAACGGATGAAGATAAGGTACGAGCCATAGCGGAGCTGCCAAGGCCAAGGAATGTTAAAGAGGTACAAGCCTTTATGGGCCATTGTGGATATTACCGTAGGTTTATCCACATGTACGCGATCATAGCTAGACCCCTTTATGCCTTGTTGTCTAATTTTGAATGGAACGACGAATGCGAGAATTCTTTCAATGAACTGAAGAAACGTTTGTGCACAGCACCAATACTGACCACTCCTGATTGGAATAAACCATTCCATGTCCATGTGGATGCATCCAATCATGCCATAGGATGTGTGCTGGCACAACCCACAGGTGAAGGGAATTTAGATTTGCCCATAGCATATGCTAGTAGACAACTAAACCCAGCCGAAAGAAATTATACCACAACCGAGCGAGAAGGGTTAGGCATGGTATATGCTGTAAAGAAGTTTAGACACTATTTATTGGCCAACAAGTTCAAGTTCTTCACTGATCATCAAGCTTTGTTATATTTGGTCAATAAACCTTGCAATACTGGACGCTTAGTAAGATGGTTCCTCTTACTAATGGAGTATGACTTTGAAGTTGTTGTCAGGAAAGGTAGAACCCACCTTCGGGCAGATCACCTTTCTCGCATTACTTCAGGAGAGTCACCACAAGGAGTGTCTGATGAACTACCTGATGCTTATCTGTTCAATTTGGAAGTTGTTCCTAAATGGGCAAATAAGTTGGTACCAGTCCTAACCTTCGGCCCTGCAAATAAGAATGTGAAAACATCACAAGAAGAAATTGTAAAATCACAAAAATATCACATATTGGCAGGAAGCATGTACAAACAAGATACTGAGGGTGTATTAGCTTGTTGTGTCGAGGATGATGAACATAGTAGTTGGTTGCAGCAAGCTCATGAGGGATTGCTAGGAAATCACTATTCTAAACAACGAACATTGCAGAATTTGAAACGTTTAGGAGTGTATTGGCCTAGCATGGACAAAGAAATACATGAGTGGATCAAGAATTGTCCAATGTGTAGAGAGAAACCACCAGTGGAGCATGCGACCCTTTATCAAGTATCATTAATTCCAGATTGGAGTACTCCATTGGTAGAGTTTATGAGATCGGGAAGATTACCCAAAGAGGCCAGTCTAGCAAGAAGACGAAATATGGAGCAAGAGGCTCAAGGCTATGCCTTAGTAGGAGAAAACCTATACCGAAGAGGTAAAGATGGTTACTTAAGACTGTGCGTTCATGAATCAGACTATTTAAGGGTCTTAGAGACTGCACACAGTGGTGTTGCAGGTGGACATTTTGGCCCTGACCGAGTGATTAAAACCATTCTATTCTCAGGACTTTGGTGGCCCACTCTTCATATGGATGCACATACCTATGTGAAGAAATGTGACACTTGCCAACGTGCACAATTTCCAGTGAGAAAAGACGAGATGCCCTTGAGGCCAATGATGGGAGGACGTGCATTTTCGAAGTGGGGCATAGACTTCATAGGTCCTATTAACCCCCCAGCTAGAAACTCCCATGCAGAGTACATCATTGTAGCCACAGATTACCTTACAAAGTGGGTAGAAGTCAAAGCCACAACAAAGAATGATGCTCAGACTACGGCTAAGTTCTTATTCGAGAATGTGTTCACGAGATATGGACTACCAATAGAGTTGGTGAGCGATAGAGGCACACACTTCTTGAATGAAGTCGTTGAAAATCTTCTCCAAGAATTCTTGGTGATACATAAGAAATCCGCCCCCTATCATCCACAAGCCAACGGACAAGCCGAGAGTACCAATAAGATCCTCTGTAACGTATTGACAAAATTGGTAAATAATAAACGCTCTGATTGGGACAAACAACTTCATCATGCTGTTTGGGCTTATCGAGTTGCCTACAAAACGGTACTCAACGCCACCCCATTTCAGATGGTCTTCGGACAGAACGCTGTGCTACCATTAGATTTCTTAATCCCTGCCTTAAAAGTAGCACAAGAGTATGAGTGGAATGGGCATGAATTGTCCTCTAGGATCTTTGATCTCGAACGCTTGGGTGAAACGAGGCTACGAGCGGCAGCAGGCATCTACGCTGCAAAGAAGAGGCAAAAGGCATACTTTGATGCACACATCAAGGATAAGGGATTGAAAGAGGGAGATCTAGTGTTGGTATACACACTAAAACAACATGCCCGTAAGTTGGAAAAAAGAGGTTATGGACCCATGATCATTAATAGAATTTCCACTAGTGGTGCAGTTCAGTTGGCCACTCTAGAAGGAGATATCTTGCCAAACTATATTAGTGGCTGTAGAGTCAAGCTATATCAAGAACCTCTTACTGAGGATATGCTAATGAGACTCAACACTGCGAAGAAGCGAAAAGAAGAAGAGTTAAGAGTGAGAGAAGAAGCACAAGAAGAGGCCAGAGAGCGTATTAGGCAAAATAAGTTAAGGCGATTAGGCCTAGATGTCAACTCAAAAGCCCCAAAATATCACATGGATATGTGTCAAAAGTCAGGCATTGCGACTTCTCAGGTCATTGACCGAAGACCCTTTGTGACCATAGAGATAGGACAAGGGAAGGGTGCAAGGACGGTGAAAGCATTGATTGACTCAGGTGCAGCAAGTAGTGCAGTTAAACTTTCCTACTGCCAAGACTTGGGGTTGAACATCAATCCCATAGAAGCTTATCTCATAGGATTGGGAGGTGTGGAAACCCCTTGTTTGGGCGAGGTGGAACTTCCCATCTACCTTCAAGATGTTCCAATGAAAGTCAAAGCGCTAGTATGTCAAGATGAGAACCTTACAGAACCACTTGTCTTGGGTCAAGATTGGATCTATGACCATGCAGTTAACTTAAACCTAAGAAGTCAAATTCTTCAAGTTTGGGTACATGAACAATGCATTACATTAGAATTAGAGAACTGCATGCTCCTAGATCATGGCACCACACACTCTCTTAGTTCTTCCAAGGCTAATCATATGAAAGAAGATGTTGTATGTGTCCAAAGCTCTATGATGCAGAAGGAGTCAATCGTGGAAGACCAGGTTCGAAGGCGGGTGGATCTTTCTTCTTCTCCAAAGACTCAAGTAGCCACAGTAGTGAGCCCACCACACAAGCAAACACAACCGTTCACGACAACTGCTACATCAAATAGAAAGACACCATTCGATAAAAAAGCGGTTCCGGGCATGAAGCAGATCTGGGTACGCAAAGGAGAGCAACCACCAGCCTTACCCCCACAAATCCCATCCATGCACACTAACCAAGCCAGAAGACGAAGGAAGCAGCTCAGACAAGCTCCGTCACAAGATATCCAACAAGTTTGGGTGCCTAAGAAGTTAGCTGCAGCTCAACAAGGGCAATTACAGATGTGGGTACCTAAGAAGATCCTACACCCACAACAACCTTTGTTCTCCCACATGCAAAAGGTTTCAACAAAGAGGCCAAAAAGAGAAAAGGGTAAGAACCACGTACAGAGACCAAAGGAAGATCAAATCAGCTCTTCAACATTAGTAGGAAGACATGCAAAAAGGATATGGGTTTGGAAGCCAAAAGTGCAAGTAGCCTCCACCGAACCAAAGCATCAACCACACTGGATACCACAGTTCAGAAAGCATCCAAAGAGAAAGACGCCTGAAGTGACCTCTACAGTGCCAAATAATGTTCTAAAATGGACTCCAATAAGGAGGATTACATCAGTTCGAGACTCAATGGATACCTCCACTAAGGCCGGCATCAACCTCCACAAATAACATCGAAAGCCTCGAACGAGCAACAACCATGTGCTCCTTGCACAACCCTGTCTTTTGCACCATTTAGGTCATGCATTTCCAAAGTATGCATTAATATAGGGCCACATTACACGGCCGTGCATAGACACACTTGAGAATCCCATGCACAAGAGCACAGTGACATATGTCGAACATTTCTATTGATACTAACTTTTGTGTTCTTGTTTTGTGATATCCTGTTCCAAAAAAAAAAAAAAAAAAAAAAAAAAAAAAAAAAAAAAGAGAGAGAAGTGGGAGAGAGCTTGTTCCCAGTGTGTCTCGGCCAGCAGTGAGATTATTGCTGCCTTATCTGGTAGAGGACAAGCATTTGGCATGAACATGGCATCTACAGCTATGATTTTCTCTTACCATGGTAGGAATGAAGAGCTTGAAGGTCCGCAACTTGCGTGATGCTTAACTACTTCATGTACCAGAGCATCCAAGGAGATATCTGCAAAAGGTAGTTCTAGAGGAGAAGACTCCTGCATATGGTGAGCTAAAGAGTATATGTGAAACACAGCTTGGTGTAGTTATCCGATGTTGCTTGCCAAGGAATATAAAGCAATTCAATTCTCAGTATTTCCTGAACCAGTATGGAACAGTAGCACTGGTGAATGGTCTATGTCAATCAGCATGGTAATCTCTTAGAAACCGGCACGTGTCCAATATTCCTCTGAGTGTCAATATAGGGAAGTGAACGTGCATGAGCCCAAGCTCAGAAATGCACATTGTTAGTGACAAATGTTGCTTTGAAAAGAGGAGAGGGGATCCACCACTCAAAAGATCTCATCAGTGGACAATCACCATGGACATTCATCAACAAGGTTCCATCCCAAAGGCCGAGTGTACCACACGAAGAGGCAAACATCCATCAACCTTAGCCATGGTAAGTATCTTTACTCTGGAAACACCATAACCATGATAGTTTAGGAAACCTCTTCGTCAGCATACCCTTGAGCACTTAGCTCAAGACCCGCAATTTTTGCACCATACTTCTTCCAATGCATTTTCCAAGTAAGCATGCGTAGGGCTACATTACAAGGCCGTGCACAAGGCACATACTTTTTTCAACCCATGCACGAACACACTTACCCATCACTCAATATGGGTTATGAGTACTTGGCTTGACTACTATGAAGATCAACTTTGGAAGATCTAGAAAACATCAACGGAGACTCACAACGACACAGTCATGCTGGAATACAAGGCAGAAGCACATACCAAGAGACTACAACCTGCAAAGACTCACAGTGATAGATGAAGAACGTCGGACGACTTGTGTTCATACAGAAGGGACACTTCCTCTCAAGGCACTACTTGGAACAATCACTACAACAAGGGTCTGTCAGGGACGACAGACTCGAGAGGGGGGGGAGTGTTGAAGCTCAAGGTCAAGGACAAAGCATGGAAGCACATCAAAGAAGTGGACATAGAAGAAGAGGGAGCAAGTAGGGAGCTCCAAGAAGTGTATGTCAAATTTTCAGAAGAATCCCCTACAAAAATAGTGATTTTCATCACTAGAAACCATTGTAAATACCATTATCTATTTTTAGTAACTCCATTTTGTTCAAGCCGAGGAGTCCTCGAGCTTGAGGAGTATTAGAAGTACCATCGTACCAATTTTCATAATTTTTAGACTTCGTTTGAGCCCTCAAATAAGCCCTGGAACCTAATTTTTAACTAGGCCGGACACTAGGACACTAGGTCTGGACAGGGCCAAAACTAGTCAAAAAACTATAAAAAGAGCTAGAGAGCTCATTTTTAAGGTTAGCTTGTTAGAGAATAGAACTTTTGTAAGAGAACTCTTTTGCAATCTAAGCTTTCCATTGTTCCTCTCTTTGATCTTACTTTGTGCGCGTGTGTGTGTATGTGTGTGCATGTTTGTGGGCTTTCACTCACGCACTTGTGCCTTCACTTGCTCGTGGTCTTCATACCGGTCCTCACGTCTCCGCGGATTGACAATTAAAGGAGGTGGTGCTTACGCTTGAGCTACAGGCTCATACGCTCTCTGAGAAGGAATGTAGGTCACCTGTGGAGGTACGTAAGCTTTCGAGGGAGGCTCATGTGACTTTTGGGGGGGAAGATAAGCTTCTTGAGGAGGCACATGGGCTTCCTGAAGAGGCTGGCTTATCCGTTCTCTTGCCCTTTCCTTTCTTTGAGGGGCAGGTTCCTTCTCTGATTGTGCAATTAGCTTCTCTATTCGTTCTAGCAGTCCATTAAAGTGTAACTGCGTCTTAGCTGAGCTAGAGATATTAAAGAGGCGGCTGGCTTCGAACATGGCTTGAGCCAATTCCACCATCTTAGCACAAATTTTAGTTCGTTCAAGCTCTAGCTCGGCTCTAGGGTAGCACTTTTCATGATCGGTTATGGTTGGCCCTTCTTGGATTCTGGCCTGATATGCTTTAAGCATCATATTAAGGTCTTCGGGAGTGGGATCTGCTAGGACTGATCCTACTCTAGGGGGTGGTGGGATTTGATGAGGCGGTGGGGAAGGTGGTGGGTTGGATGGAGATGGGAGTGGTGGGGGCGGGGTAATGTGGGAGGGAGTTTGAGCTGTGAGTTCAGTTATCCTCGCTTTGGTTTCTCTTATGCTTTCCTCCAGTTCACTCATCTTTTTAGCCCATTGTCTTTTCATTCTTTCTCGACTATCTTTCCACGCTCTAGTCCTTTTCTTTGTCACACTCTCGGTTTCACTAACCTCTGGGCCCTTTTCCTGGCTTGCCTCTTGGTTTTGCTGCAATGCCTGAGCTCTAGTGACTACCTGCACTGGTGCAGTGGAAGTGACACTTCCGGAGGAATCTACAACCAAACCAATCACATTGATAGGAGTGATTTTTGGCATATTATTGGGGTTCTTTGGGCAATCTCGTATAAGATGCTCTTTTCCACAATCTTGGCAAAAGCCTTGGATCGTCACGGACTGATTTTGTGTAGGTGGAGGTAAGGGACAATCACGAATGAAGTGATCTCCCTGACATCGGTAGCATGGTCCTCTAGGAAATGGTGGTCGTACCTGCCTAGGTTGAGGCCTAGGGTTGGGGTTTGCATACATGACGTTCGTGTAATCCGACTCCCAACTAGGTTCACTTGGTTCTTCACTATAGTAGGACTCACCATGTTCTGGAGACTGCATGTAGTAAGCTTGGGGACTATCGACATGTGTAGAATCAAAGCTATGGTCACTCGGGTCACTTTCTGAGATCAATGGGGTTACTGGTACTATGGCCCTATTCAGGTTTTCTTCTGCCACAGCATACTTTACTGGAATCACGTTAGCGGGGTTTGGAGGCTGTTGAGCTAGCACCGGTTGGGGTCTCTGTTGGGCCTGATATGGTTGCTGATAGGTTTGTTGGGGTCTAGCATATTGTGGTGGTGGAGGGTACTGGTTCTGGTATCTGCCTTGTTGGTAGGGCTGAGGGTAGGGTTGCCTAACAGCCTGCTTGTTGTATGGGCAATCTTGTGCAGTGTGGTTTGTGTACTTCCGTTCTATGGTGCAATATTGGCTATTTGGATTGACCTGGGGTTGAGCCATAATGGGGCACACGTTTGCCATGTGGTCGCCACCGCATGTATAGCACCTCTTCGCTGGGGCAAACCTTGGGATTTGTTTGCTAGTTAGACCTAATTTCTGAGCTACCTTCTCAGCGAGTTCCTCAATTGATGTAGATTGCGTGGAAGAGTGGCTAGATGCACTATCTGAATCTTTGTAGATTTTGGAAAGCTCTAGCTCTTCCCCTAGGTTATCTTCAATGTCAATGCACATGCGTACACATTCTTCTATGGTCCTAGGGTCCTTCAGATACACATAGGATCTCAATTTCGTACTCAACAATCCATCAAGGAATAAGGCTACTTGTTTAGCGGATGTGGGTAGCTCCGAAATAGGGCACCTTTCAAGATATTGTCTAAATCTCCTTCCGGCCAATCTGACAGTCTCTTGGGGGGTCTGTTTGAAGCTGTGAATCAATGAGGATGTATTGTGTCTTATGCCGCTCTTAGAGAACTCTACAATGAATGCCTCTAGGAGTTGGTCTATGCTCCTGAACTGGCGCTCATCCAATGGCTGAAACCATGTAAGTGCCGTATTCCTAAGGGTTAGACCGAAGGCATTGTACTGCGTGAACAGATCCTCCACTTGTTCCGCTCTCAAGACTTGCTTGAACTCCGCCACATGATCATAGGGATCTCCTGTGCCGTCAAAGTAATTCTTCATGGACTTAACTAGCTGGGTAGGTCTCAAGGTTCTTGCGTGCTCTCTAGGCCTCGGCAGAGGGAATCCATCTACATTTCTTTGGTTCCTGTGGGCTCTAAGCATCTCAGGTTCTACCCTATTCGTCTCCGTCCTCGTTCTTTCTCTGCCTACTGGGTTGGCAAAACTTACTTCTGGTCTATCTCTGCTTCTGTCGCGTTGCGTACCATGAGCTTGGGAAGTTCCAGCCCCAGGATGACCATAGGATACATTTGGTCTTGGTTGGGGAAAAATAAATTCACCCTTCCAAGTGTAAGCATGCTTATCATTTTCTGTCACCACAAAGATCCTCTCAGAGGTGTGATCTAAGTAGGTCACTCTGCCTGGGCTATCAGGATCCTTAAACTCATAGATCATGATTGTTCCTATATCCGTTGGGTGATCCGGTTTATACCTCCAAAAGGCTTCGTCAGTTTCTTGGTTGAGAAGCAAATCTATGCACTTGTTATCTTGGGGAACCCACTCAGGTGTGATAATCCTAGTGAGAACAGATTTGCCTCGGGGTGTTCTAGGTTCTACTCCCATATTTCCTTGTTCCAAGTCGCCTAAGTCCGCTTCTGAGATTACATTTCCAAATTCATCTGTCCTATCTGGCTGACTGGTGACTACGTATATGGTTCCTTCCTTGTCCAGGTATGCACCGTTTTCAAACTTGACAGCTGGGTGCTCTAGTCCTATGGATTGGTCAGGGTTTTTAATCTGGACCACGGATCTTCCTAGGCCGTCCTCATAGATGCTAGCACCTAATCGGTTGGTCCTAAGGTACTCTAGCTGCGTTTTGTAAGGGCCTTCTACCCTGTACAGGTAAGGCACACCTGAACTTCCCGTAGGTCTGTCCATGCCTTGAGACATCCCTGATTCACTGGTATCCGAGCTAGGGTAATGAGAGTGGTGACTCAACTGCTGGGCCCAAGACCTTGCAGTATGATTGACACTAGCCTCTGAAGACCTAAGGCTTTGTCTCTCTCTTGCTAGGTGTCCTCCTGATCTAAGGTTCATATGCCTAACTGATTAACCCAATTTTTTGCCCAGAGTACAACCTCGTTGCCGATCAATTGGTATCAGTCACTTGATTCTTTTTAGTTATTTCTCGTGTTTAAGGTCTTGTCTGATATTTCGTCGTCAGGAATGTTTGAATGTTGTTTCGCACTTGCAATTGATCGTTCCACGTTAGGTTCTTTTTCTTTATGTTATCGACAGTACAGAGATTAAATTTTTAGCTTGAACTTGAGTTTTTAGGTAGTCTTCAACTTGATAACTGCCTACCGTCGCTCTGACTTACTCCTACCTCTCGTCGTTCTTAACCTAAGCTATGAATTGACAAGGGGAGTTGAGAATTTCCAACCTTTTTGTTTCCTGCTCGGTTGCCTTTGAATGCCCAGGAAGTGTGTTCCCAAGCTTGCACTTACACTTGCTCAAAACGCCTTGCGATGCTCTCAATAGATCTGTAAGAGTTCCCAAGTTAGCACAAGACTTAAACTCCAAAGACAGAACCAATGATTTTCATTCAGGTTGCACAAACACAAACTTGTATAGTGCTTTTCAAGAAAACAATCCTAAGAACCCCTGACTTTGATCCCCCTTGATATGGTCAACTTCAAAATACACTATCTGAAAATCAACGCATTATCTTTATAAAAAACAGTTGAGGGCGTGTAGTATATGCCACGAGCTTTCCGACAAGCCCAAGAGCTCAAAAAATGGATTTCGTATGGAAAAGTTATGACTGTTCAGGGTTTAGGGAGTTAAAACAAGATTCACTCTGGCCGACAGCTCCTAGGATTTTCTCCCCAGACACAAGTGTAGGAACCTCAAAAATGCTAATGGATTGACTATTGTGCCCCAAAAATTGCCCCAAATTTTGAAATAAAAAACCCTAATTTTTTGGCCGAAAAGCCTGTCAATCGCGATCGACGGGTCTGTCAATCGCGATTGACAGAGGTGTCCGTCGGGGCTGTCAGTCGCGATTGACGGTGTCAATCGCGATCGACAGAGTCGATCGTGGCTGTCAATCGCGATCGACAGTATCAATCGCGATCGACACGTTTTCCGGATTTTTCGCCGAGATTTCAGTCAATCGGGGTCCTATCAGTCGCGATGGACACGTGGCTACGCGCAAAAGTCAATCAATCGTGGAATTTCAGTCAATCGCGATCGACGGTATCAATCACGATTGACAGAGGTGTCGGTCGTGGCTGTCGATCGCGATCGACAGTATCAATCGCGATTGACAGGGTCCTACGTGGCAGTCAGTCGATCGTGGAGGTCTGTCGATCGCGATTGACAGGGTCTGTCGGTCGCGATTGACAGGGTCTATCGGTCGCGATTGACAGAAGCTGTCGGTCGCGATTGACAGAAAACCTAGGAATTTTTCTACTGTTTTTAGTGTTTTGGAAGGTGCTCCTTGTGCTTGTTCTAGTGGTGTACTCACTTTTGTGAAAAGTCAGAAATTTCTGTCAGTCGCGATCGACAGAGGCCTGCGACCGCGAGACAGTTTCTTCGAATTTCGTACCTGCGCGCAGCGTGCTGGGGATGATGATGATGGCAGTACCTACAAGAATCACAACAACATGCAAAAACAGTGCAAGCAATATCGCTCTCTCGCTCTCTCTCACAAGTGGAATGGAGGAAATGAGGTGGAGATGGTGATATGATCAAAACTGAAAATTTTCGCGATGATGGAGATGGAGGTGGGAGATGGTGATGATGATGATGGTGATGAAAATGGTGAAGAAAGTAAAAGAAAATCGATGAGAGTGAAGAAAATACCTACAACTCCAACGCGTCAACTCTACGTCTTACCATCACACGCTCGTCCTCAAAGCTCGATCCCCGGCAACGGCGCCAAAATTTGGTGTAGCTCAGTGATGAGTAGCACCTCCTTTAATGTCAATCCGGGAAGACGTGAGGATGGTATGAAGACCTCGAGCAAGTGGCGGCACAAGTGCGTGAGTGAGAAGCACACAAGCATGCACACACATACACACACCCGTGCACACACGGCAAGACAAAGAGGGAGAATCAATGGAGTTCTTTAGATTACTTTCAAAAGCTCTTACAAGTTTGTTTCAATTACAATCCAACCTCAAAAATGAGCTCTCTAGCTCTTTTTATAGTTTTTGACTAGCTTTTGGCCCTGTCCAGACCTAGTGTCCGGCCTAGTTAAAAATTAGGTTCCAGGGCCAATTTGAGGGCTCAAACGGAGTCTAAAAAATACGAAAATTGATATGTAGGTACTTCTAAGGCTCCTCAAGCTCAAGGACTCCTTGGCTTGCACAAAATGGAGCTACAAAAATATGAAATGGTATTTACAATGATTGTTAGTGATAAGAATCACTTTTAATGGTTGTAGAGGTTTTGAAAAATTAAGGTTGCCTTAGTGCTAAATCTGCGTGAATGTTCATAAGTGCTTCTTCTTGAAAAATTGTTGGCCTACTTGCCGGGTCTTCGTTGACTTCCTTGTCTGCTTGGGCCTTCTCTTCTCTCGGACTCTCTTCTTGTGCTTCCTTGTCTTGTCAATCCTTCAGCTCCAGCTCCAACAAGCACTCACTTCTTGAATGAAGTTATTGAAAATCTGCTCCAAGAATTTTTGGTAGTACATAAGAAGTCTGCCCCCTATCACCCTCAAGCTAATGGCCAGGCTGAGAGCACCAATAAGATCTTATGCAATGTACTGACGAAATTAGTGAACAATAAACGCTCTGATTGGGACAAACAGCTACACCATGTTGTTTGGGCATACCGAGTCGCCTACAAAACGGTACTCCAAGCGACCCCCTTTCATATGGTATTTGGCCAAAATGCAGTGCTACCGTTGGACTTCCTAATACCTACACTGAAAGTAGCACAAGAGCATGAATGGACGGGTCATGAACTCTCCTCTAGACTTTTCGACCTTGAACGATTAGGAGAAACAAGATTGAGGGCGGCTGCAAGGATATATGCAGCTAAGAAACGACAGAAGGCATACTTTGATGCTGTTGCTCTAGCACAATGGTGAGAACCACGTTAAGAAGCTTCACCTCCTTAATGTCAATCCGAGGGAGAGGTAGGAGTGATATGAAGATCGTGAATGTGAGAAGATGTGAGAGTGAAGGTGAGAAGCACAAAGATGCACACACACATACACACACACAATGAAGAGACAAGCAAGACACAATGGAAGGTGGGAAATTATCTCTATTACTCAAGAATACTCTTACAAGCTCAAAAATAACTCTAATCTCAAACAAGCTAACCCCAAAAATGAGCTCTCTAGTTCTTTTTATAGTTTCTAGACTAGTTTTGACCGGTTTCACATCTATTGACCGGCCTAGTTAAAAAATAGGTCCTAGAGGCTATTTGGAAGGGTAAACGATGTCTAAAAATAACGAAATTTGGTACGAGCATTCTACCTAAGCTCCTCAAGCTCGAGGACTCCTCGGCTTGCACAAAATGGAGCTATGGATTACAAAATGGGGTTTTCTATGATACATATGTTACAATTAGTGATCATAATCACTGTTGAATGTTTTGGGAAAATTAATAAGACATGTATTTGTTTAAAAGATTGATCCGCCTGGCTCCCTGCTTCGTCTTCACATGCTTCCGTGGCGTCTGTGCCTCTGACTGCTTCCAACACCCCCCTCCCTCTCGCTTCTGTCGTCCCTGACAGAACCTTGTTGTGAGTTCTGCCGGATGTAATTCTGTAGGAGGTCTTGAGCGAGGGTGTGCTCTGCTACACGAATACCTCGGGCTAGATCAGCCTCGAGTCTCTCCCAGTCGATAGGTTGCGGCTCGTCTGGTGGTGGGAGCTGATAGTGTGTGGAGTACACCATTCGTTCACAGGCGAATAATTGCAATAAGTGTGTGGGCCTGCTTATGAATACTTCTGAATGGTACTCCCAAAAACCGGTGGTGAACATTTCTTCGAATGTTTGCTTGTAACATGCCGGTAGATATTTGATCCTGCAGTGCCAGGCGTAACACACCCGTAGCGATGGCGTTGTGCTCATATCATAGACTAAATCCAAGTTGCCATGCTCAAAGCCCGGGGTGTTGACATGGGGAGCCTTGATGCGCCGGAAGACCTTAAAGACCATCTGCATCATGTCAAAGATTTTGACAGTCATGTGCGCGGCAATATCATCCATATGTTTTAATCGAGGGAGCCAGTGGCGGATCGTCGCCATCATGTAGCCTACTGTGGGTAACGCGACTGGTGGCTTGAAGTAGGGGTAGTTCAACCAGTCTTGGCACTGCTTATTGTTCTGTAGCTTTATAGCGAAGGCAGTCCAAGAGCGGCGTCGTGGTACTGGTCCCCAGCACGGATTAAATTTTAAGTGAAGCGGCGCTTTTACCCACGTGCTCATCATCTCTGGATAATTTTGCAGTAAATCTTTGCGCCAGTCTGGTTGAAGGATTTCACCTCTCTGCGCCCTTGGTGGCAAGTCCTCTGGCTCGAATTGAGTGGCATGCGTTGGTTTCATGCCGGTTTCTTTCTCTATGGTTAACTGATATTCTGCCATTAACATGAAGTATGGCTTATACTGCAGCTCATGCCCAGATATATAGCGTCGGGGGGCCATTTGAGCAAAGAATGGTGATTGTAAAATTTTCTCTTCAATTATGGCCATGGCATGTAGCTGTGCCTCTACTCTGGCCGAGTGTGTCGTTCCGAGTTCTTCTACTGTCTTCATCCACGCGGGGGTAGGTAATTCGTAGGTCATCTGGCCTTCGGCCGTGACACGTCCGCCTGGGATGGGTATCGGTTCATATGCCTCTTCGAAGGTCTCCTCCACCGGGATAGTGACGGTTTCTTCCTCAGCTGGTAGCTCAGGTGGGGAGTCTGGCCTTGGTGGTGCTTCATAGATGGCAATCCTAGATTCGAGATTTGTTACCTGGGCCCGGAGTGCGTTGAGTTCCTCTAAAACTTCAGGGGCAGGGTCCACAGGCGCTGGTAATTCCGCTGCTACTGGTACCTGTTGTGTTGCTGGTTCTCTGAGTTGTAGCAGTTTGTGATCTTCCTTTAACTTTTGATGTTCTTCGTTCATACGGTCATAGTCCTCGAGCAATCTAACATGGTCGTCTAGCAACATCCGCATCGACTCAGATGGGATTGCCTTGAATCTGCTCGGACTTAGTGGCTGTTCTGGATGATCTAAAGCCGCCTCCAAGTTCTCTCTGTTCTGCTCTTGGAGTCTCTGGTTCTCTTCTTTTGCTGCGGCTAAGTGTCTTCTCAATAAGCCCATATTTCTAGTAAGCGTTGCATTGCGGACAGTCTGGGCTCTAAGTAGGTTATCCAAATCCGCGGTGGCCTCTTTGCTTTTTTCCTCACTTTCTATTTCTAACTTGTGATAAGCCTCTCGTAACTCTTGGTACCGGCTGTTCAGTGAGGCGTTCTCAATTGATAACAAATTAAGCTGCGTTTGTAAGTCGTTCGTCGTTTTCTGCAGCTGTTGATAGTTGGTGCCGAGTGATGCAAACTCATCGCGGACTTGCGTCATGCATGCGAACATGTGTTGAAATGCTGCGTCTATGGTGGGCGATAGTAGTAGTGAAGTGCTAAATGAGGATGCAGTGATAGTAGATGCAGTGGGAATGGGGAGTGGGGTTGGGACTGTGGATGCAGTGGTGATTGTGGAAAATTGTGAAGTGCCTAAATATGAGGGTGCTGTGAGTGGAGTGGGTGGTGGTGAGGTGGGTGGGGATATGTCCATGCCATTGGACGTGTTTAATGTTGTGACTGTGAAAAGTGGTGTGATTGTGGGTGGTTGCGTAGGTGTGAATACGGGATTTACAAACGTAGAGTAGTTTACAGGGGGGATGGTTGGAGCGGCTTGGTGAAACGGGGAAATAGGGGTTAGGGTAGGTTGGGGAGGTGAGACTGGTGAGAAGGTTAGTGGGGTTAGGAAGGGGAATGGTGGTCTTAGAGGTGGGGGAAACGCTGGGAAGGATGAAGGGGTGAAGGGGTTAACATACGGATGCAGAGGGTTGGGTGTGGGCCTGGGGGTATGAACGGGTAAGGAAGAGGTTGTGGCTACGTTGCTTGGTACAGGTGTGGATGTGGGGAAAGCAGGTGGGTGTGCGGGTGATACAGGATGGGTTGGTGAAAGATGAGGTGAAAGAGGAGTCGAAGGGGTGGAGGTTATTTCGAGGATTGTAGTGGTATGTACAATGGTGGTACGGGGTGGCGAATCTACAAGAATGGTTTCTGCGGTTACTGAACGTTCGGGGGCGAGGCGTGCCTCCCTGGCTTGTGCTGAAGATTGGGCTCCTGTTGGTACACGAATATACTCCCCGGGTTTTGAAAGTAGTCGCACTCGGCGGGGATCAAACTGTGGTAGTTGCTTTCTTTGTAAAAACCTGAGTGCTTCATGGGAGCCTACTGATTGGACTAACTCTCTGAACCCTCTGATATAGGCGTCTTCGAATCCTCCGGAGATGAGTTCCTGTTCAATTAATGCCTGGCTCTCCTCTTCAGTTAACTTCTTTCGTGCCCAGACTTTCTCCATGGTACGATATAATTTCTTTATGGCCAATGTGTATGCTGCGGCTTCGAAAGTTTCATCTTCGTATGTGCTGGTGTCGCCGTGCGTGTCGGTTTGTTGGCCTTGCCCCTCTGTCTGTTCGTCAGGTGAGCCCTGGCTGGCTTCATCGTCGCCTTGATCGTCGTCTGTTTCGGTTCTTTCTTCTTCAGAGCCCGACACAGCTTGTCCCTGTGGCAAGTCTCGCGGCGTAGTAGGGTAGCTGGGGCGTTCATATTCCTGGGAGAACAGTGGTGCTTCTGAATACTGGAACTCGTTTGAGAATGCATCAGGCATCTCAAAATCAAATGTTGTGTTTATGGGGTCGGCCTCCATATGTGGGATCGGGAAAGAAAACGCTTCCGCACCAATAGTGGTGGGAGCTTCTGCAGTTGTGGTGAGGGGTTCTGTGGTGGTAGCTACCTGAGGTGCAGCGGTACTCGTGGTGACCTCCGTAATTACTGGTCTGGACAACCGTATGCGAATAGGTTGTACAGTGGGAGCAGCTTCAGTCTGTGGGCGCTCGGGAGAGGGTTGTGGTGACGGCGACTCTGGCACTTGGAGGCAAGGGATGGTGCCTCGCATGCGCTTACCTGCCCGTGTCCTACTGGGCTTCCTAGCTTTCTTTGCTGTGCTCTTGAATGCCTTCAATTCCTCTCCTGTTAATGCACGCTCGATGGGCAAGTCATAAGCCAAACACATATACACAATTCTTGTGAGGGCACAACATCCGTTAAGCACTTTTTTACGCTCCCATCTGTGCTGTGCCAGGTACATCTGATCTATGATCCAGCTTGCCAGATCAACTGTTTGAGGTCCCGTACATGCCAAATATAATCCGAACCATATTCTTTTGTGTGGCATGGTAAATCTGTCCTGAGCTGGAAAGGCAAAATGTTGCATGCATATTCTTAGTGGCTTTGACAACTCAGGTGTAATGGCCGAAATCTCTTCCCACTTCGTGACATCCCCACGTTTCATCGGTTCTGGAATCAATCTCTCTCGGTCTGTGGGAGTGTGGGTTCCATGAATCTTGATGGCTGCTCTGATTAGGTCCTTAGAGAGATAAAATCTCTTGTAAGGTGGATCATCCACTAGAGTAGGCAATATGAAGGTTCCTGGGATATCCTTATTCTCCGATGCCATCAATGTAGTGATTAAATAATAGCACCTATAAAAATCCGGTTTGGGTAGAGGATCACTGAAATATTCTGTGAAGCCGGCTCTGGCCCAAACATGAGTTAAATCCTGGGTGCTTTGTAGGGCTTCGAATTCTCTGGAGAAAAACTGGTACTTTCCCCACGTGCGGTCATCAAAAGTCAGAGAGGATTCAAATATGAAGTCTGCGTCCGCGAGGGGTCCTGCCAGGCCCTGAAACCAATGAGAGTTCCTGTGTATCTTTTCGGTGTAGCCCATAGGGGGGTTATCGATAGGCATGGGTCCTGGAAATCCCTGAAATTCTGGCGGTGGAGCAGTAGGGTGGGACTCTGCTCGTAGCACGTTGAGTGGTACTGCTGCTACACTGGGGCCTACTCCTGATGTTCCTTCGTCAGTTTGCATGGTGGCTGATGCGCTAGTGAGAAAGACCTGCTACAAAAGATTAACACATTAGCATGGAAATTAATCATGATCCCATTAAAGTGAGACCGCAATCCCTTTCCATAACTGATGCGTAACCCGTGTAGCCAAGTGTTGTGATGTGATGGATGCAATGTTTCTTGCAGCACTAGTGCAGGTCTCTAGACACCTATACGTTTCAGATCATGCATACATTTCTTGACGAGGTGAGATTACGAGTGGTGTGTGATGATGGTGTGTGAACTTATACAAGGTTGAAAGGTTAGTAATTGAGTACAAGGTTGTATGTTAGTCGGGGGGTAGTTAGACAATGGGTTAGGGGAAGACGGTTGGACACGTTTCGGTATCCATTTCCTAAAGATCTTGGAGTGGGTGGTGGGTTTCTGCTGAGGGGTAAAAGGTGGTATCGGGTGTGGTGGTGTCGAGGGATGAAAAGGTTTGTGAGGATTATATATTACATGGCATATGGGTTGAGCTATGATACATGGTTTGGGTACCCAAATCTGCGTGGGTGTGGGTCTATGGGTAAGGTATTTCTTGGCGATCCAAATTTGTCGAATGCTCGGACCTGTAGAAGGAGGTCGAGGGGATGGTGGATATCGATTCTGTTTCTGTTCTGCCTTTTGCTTGTTGATCTCTGCTTGGTTGGAGTCCTTCGGTGCTTTTTGTCCTTTAGGCACCCATATTTGTCTGGTGCCACTTCCTTTGGGAGGCCTAAACTGCTTTCCATGTTGTTTCCTCTGATACTGTCGTCGGTCTGGGTTCCTTTGTCGCAGTTGACTCTGTTGTTGTTGAGGTTGAGAGGTCGGATGGACACTCTGCTTTGGAAAAGAAGGGAGTTCCAACACTTGCGTGACCTGCCCATTAGGAAGTGATGCCTTTTGTAACTTTAATCTAGGCCAGTCCGCAACAAGCTTGGAAGGATGAGCACCGTAGGGTGTCGTGCTCATTTGGCCGCTGATGCAACCCACCTGACCTCTGATTGTGCCCTTCTGCCCTTGCTGTTGGGTAACTGTCTCTTCTAGTTTGCAGGAAGTCCCAGGGAAGATCTCCTGTCGTCCTTCTGATTGACATTCATCCATCGCCAAGCCCGAGTGGGTTGGTGTGGACGTAGCGTGATTGAGCTGATCAAAGATCTTCCTGTCTTCCATCGCATGCGTTTCCTTGGGTCTAGGGTCACAACCGTCAAGCGGAATGCCGTTAGGGAAGTCAAGCGGTATCACTCGCTTCTGCTCTAAGGTTCCAATCTGTAAGGAGCCTTGTCTAAGATTTAGGTCCACTGAGTGATCGTATAGCCAATCTTGGCCAAGGATTAGGGGTTCTATCAGGTCGTCATCATGGCACACTAATAGCTTCGCTGTCATGGTCGAATCCTTAATGAGGATAGGAAGGTCCACCTCACCCATGCAAGGGGTTTCCATGCCTCCTAGGCCTATGAGGTATGCCTCGATTGGCTGCATTTCTATTCCGGAATCCTTATAGTGGGACCATCTAATCGCACTAGTCGCAGCACCTGAGTCAATCAAAGCCCTGAGTTCTTGGCTATGGTTACCGTGCTCTAGCCTTACTGTAATGAATGGTCTCCTGTCCACTATGCTAGGATGAGTGGTTGACTTTACTTGACACATGGCCATGGGATATCTGGGTGATGTTTCCAGATGGTTATAATGTTCTCTCCCTAGTCCTTGTCTTCTTAGCTTCATGCGCTTAATGCGTTCTATGGCTTCTGCCTGAGCTTCTGCTCGTATTCTATTTTCTTCCTCCTTACGCTTCTTTGCCAACGTGAGTCGTCTAAGCATATCCTCAGTAAGAGGCTCTTGATATAACCTGACTCTACAGCCACTAATGTAATTAGGCATTATATCTCCTTCTAAGGTGGCTAACTGCACTGCTCCGCTCGTCGAGAGTCTGTTAATGATCATAGGTCCATAACCTCGCTTTTCTAACTTTCGTGCATGCTGTTTCAGCGTATACACCAGAACTAAATCTCCTTCTTTTAGGCCTTTATCTTTCACATGTGCATCAAAATATGCTTTCTGTCGCTTCTTCGCTGCATATATTCCTGCTGCTGCTTTCAGCCTGGTTTCTCCTAATCGTTCCAAGTCCATTATTCTCGCTGATAATTCATGGCCGGTCCACTGATGTTCTTGTGCAACCTTAAGGGTCGGTATCAAGAAGTCCAAAGGAAGCACTGCATTCTGACCAAAAACCATCTGAAAGGGAGTTGCATTGAGTACGGTCTTGTAGGCCACTCGATATGCCCAAACAGCGTGGTGTAGCTGTTTGTCCCAATCTGAACGTTTATTGTTCACGAGTTTCGTCAGTACGTTACAAAGTATCTTGTTAGTGCTTTCAGCCTGACCATTGGCCTGAGGATGATATGGTGCAGATTTCTTGTGAATCACCATAAAATCCTGTAACAAATATTCAATGACCTGGTTTAGAAAGTGAGTGCCTCGATCGCTCACTAACTCTATAGGCAATCCATATCTTGTAAAGACATTTTCAAATAAGAATTTTGCAGTAGTGTGAGCATCATTCTTTTTTGTGGCCTTTGCCTCTACCCATTTTGTAAGATAATCTGTGGCAACAATAATGTATTCCGCATGTGTACCTTTTGCAGGGGGGTTAATGGGTCCTACAAAGTCTATACCCCACTTAGAAAATGCACGTCCGCCCATCATGGGTTTCAATGGCATTTCATCTCTGCGAGTAGGAAACTGAGTTCTTTGGCACACATCACATCTCTTTACATAGGTATGTGCATCCATGTGAAGAGTGGGCCACCATAATCCTGCAAAGAGGATGGCTTTGATTATCCTATCTGGTCCAAAATGACCTCCTGCAACACCTTGGTGTGCAGTCTCTAGTATTCTCAGATAATCGCTCTCATGAACACATTGTCTTAGATATCCGTCTCGTCCTCTTTTGTATAGATTATCGCCAATAAGTGAATAGTCTTGAGCTTCCTGCTCTAGACTGCGTTGTCGAGCTAAGGTCATTCCTTGAGGGAATGTGTTCGTCCTCAAGTATGTCACTAATGGTTCACTCCAGTCTGGTGTGAGAGACACATGATACAATGTAGCATGCTCTACTGGTGGTTTTTCACAACAGACATGGCATTCCTTACACAATTTGTAGACATCTGCTTCCATCGTAGGCCAAAATACTCCTAGTCTTTGCAGTGTCTGTAATGTTCGATGTTTTGAATGATGTTGCTTTAGTGCACCTATGTGTGCTAATTGCAACCAATTCGCATGTTCTGATTCATCTACACAACAAGCAAGAATCTTTTGATTATCTTGTTTATATATGCTTCCTGCTATTATTTGGTACCTCTGAGATTTGGTAATCTCTCCTTCTTTGATCTTTATCCTAGGACTCTTGGGTCCGTATGTCAGAATAGGGACTAACGGCTTAGCCCATTCTGGTGCTATCTCAAGGTTGAATAAGTATGCATCTGGTAGATCGTCAGCTACTCCTTGAGGAGCTTCGCCTGAGGTTAATCTTGAGAGGTGGTCGGCTCTAAGATGCGTCTTTCCTTTCCTAACTACCACTTCAAAATCATACTCCATGAGTAATAGAAACCATCGTATCAGTCGTCCTGTGTTACAAGGTTTGTTGACTAAATATAATAGGGCTTGATGATCTGTAAAGAACTTGAATTTGTTGGCCAACAAGTAGTGCCTAAACTTCTTTACAGCGTAGATTATCCCTAATCCTTCTCGTTCCGTCGTGGTATAATTTCTCTCTGCTGCGTTCAGTTGTCTGCTAGCGTAAGCTATGGGGAGATCTATGTTACCTTCATTCGTGGGTTGTGCTAATACACATCCTATGGCGTAATTGGATGCATCCACATGTACATGAAATGGCTTACTCCAATCTGGGGTGGTCAATATAGGTGCTGAGCACAAGCGTCGTTTAAGTTCATTGAATGAATTTTCACACTCATCTGTCCATTCAAAATTGGTCAAAAGAGAGTACAGAGGCTTAGCTATGATTGCATACATGTGTATGAATCTCCTATAATAACCGCAATGGCCCATAAATGCCTGTACCTCTTTCACATTAGTTGGTCTGGGTAATTCTGCAATTACCTTCACCTTTTCCTCGTCCGTAGAGATTCCATTTTTTGACACGATGTGTCCTAGAATTTTGCCTTGTCTGACCATGAAAACGCATTTTTCTGGGTTCAAACAAACCTGATACTCTCGGCATTTGTCAAATATTTGTCTTAACTCTGGGATATGTGTCTGCCTTACATTTGAATGAGCACATAAGTCATCGACGTAAACTTCCAAGCTCTTGCGTAAGAATTCCTTAAAAACATGACACATAAGTCGCTGGAAAGTCGCGGGTGCATTTGTCAAGCCGAATGGCATCACACGAAATGCAAATATGCCCCATTCAGTGGCAAAAGCCGTCTTGTGTTGGTCTTCTGGAGCAATGGCTACTTGGTTATAGCCTGAAAATCCATCAAGAAAGCTGTAAACTTCCTTGCCCGCAACTCTTTCCAATAGGTGTTCCGTGATAGGAAGAGGATAACTATCTCTAATCGTGGCGGCATTAACTTTTTTAAGGTTAATACACACACGCAATTTTCCATTCTTCTTGGGCACAACCACAATGGGGGATACCCATTCGGTATGCTCAATTTCGTAGATAAATCCTGCTTCTATCAAGCGATCTATCTCCTCTTTAATCTTCGCAGCGTAATTATCATTATACGTGTAAGGTTTTTGTTTTGTCGGTTTTGCATCTGGAGTCATAGGGATTCTATGAGAACATACATCCGGGTCTACTCCTTTCAAATCTTTGTAACTCCAAGCAAAAACATCTCTATATTCACGCAATAGGGCAACTAACTCTTCTTCTTCTTCAGTCGTCAAATCATGCCCTATGTAGGTGCATTTTTCTTCTTCTCCTTCTATGGCAACTATTATTTTCTTGGTTTTCTCTCGGTTATCATATACTTGTCCGTCATTCGCCTTTCTATTGGGCATTCGTACCATGATTCTTCTATCTTCAATTTCATATTTCTTGAAGTTCTCGGGTACTTCGAATAAAGATTCTTCTTTTTCTGACATGGTTTCTTTCTTCTTTCTTTTCTTGCCTTCACTCTTGGTAGTCACTTCTGTGGCTAGTCTTACCTCGTTTGTAATTTCCTCGTGTTTCTGAGTGTGAGTCTCTACTTCGTAGAAATATTCTTCCTCTGATGTGAATGGAGAGTCCATAATAATTGATTCCAAATCAACATCACTTGCATCCTCAAATGCATCAGTGTTCGGTTCACACTCTTCTAAAATTGCATCGCACATGATTGGCTCTATCGTGAAAACTGAAATGTCATAGCCATCCTCGTCACAGTGGGGTGTCCATTGTTCTTCATTGATGGCTACATCCATGGTTGCTAGGATTTCCGCCCAACCATGGGGTTCAAATTCCTCGTCTGGGAATACTACAGGTGCATATGCTGGATCTTGAAGGGTTCGTGGATGTTGTTCGGCACCTAAGGTCCTGGCTTCTAATCTTTCTTCCTCTTGTTTGGCTACTTTACACATCCATAAATGGGTATCCTCATGCAACCAAGAAGGATCTGATTCTAATGAGTGTACGGATTCCGTTTCTACTGGAGTCTTATGGATGGTATTCCATTGTATTGGGGGTACATCTCTATGTGAATAGTCTTTAAGATTGACTTTAGTAGTCACTCCTAAATGTTGCAAGTACAAAGAATTAGTTCCCCAATCTTGTACGATTTGCAACTGACGCATGAATGGTCGTCCCAATATCATCTCATATGCATGATTTTTCGCAAAGTCGCAAATGGCAAAAGTATGCTCAAATTCTACACCACAAGTGGTGAGAGATATGCCTTCTAGTAAGCCTAATGGTTTCTCTATGTGTCCATCAGCCATTTGTAGCTTCATCCTGGTGGGTCTGAGTGCTGGCTTACCCCATCGTTTCCATAAGGCGGTAGTAGCGATGGCTACTCCGGCTCCTGAATCTAAGATGGCTTTCGTGGTGTAGCCCTGATGGGTTATGGGAAGATATGTGTTACCTTCCTCTCCTTCGCTCACGTCTCCAATCTTTTCCACGGGTATCTCTGGTACCTTCTTCTGTGATCCTATCTGAGAGGGTGTGGTAGCTAGCTCAGGGAATTGATTTGCTACGTGCTTCCACAATTCTGGTTTTACTTTTAACAGTTCCTCCAGAGTGAGATTACACTGTATTTTAGTATTCTTGATCACTTCCGTGTTCCTAGGGATCACTGATTCTTCATTCCTCACTATTATCGTGGGTGATCTCATATTAATAGACTTAGCTTCCCAAGGTCCTGTGAACTGAGGTAATTCTTGTAGAGAATTAGACTCAAATCCTGTGGGTTCACTTAGTTGTTCCACCTCTACATCACCATATATAGAGGGGATGTCTTGGGGAAATTGTTCCTGCAAGTCGTCTATTTCTTGAATAGGAGGATGAGTTCCTTGTTCTTTTCTCCATTTCTCTTCTTGTATTTCTCTTAAAAATTCATGTGAGTACCTATGTATGGAGGATAGGTTATCTTGACTTTCTGTATTGGGTACTTGAGACAGGGATGGTGCATTCCTTTCCTGTGTCTCTGGGACAATAGGGTTCCTATGCTGATCCTTTTTCTCTTTGCTTTCTATCAAGTGTTCTAGCCTCTCCATTAGTCCTTGAAAGTGTAGTTCTGGTTTTGCCATGTTATTCCAATTAAGATATCTAGAGGCTTCAAACAACGCTTGGGCTAGTTTTACCATCTTCATGCAAAGTTTAGTTCTCTCAATTTCTAGATCAGCTCGAGGGTAGTTTTTACTCATTTCCGTGACTTGAGGTCCCTCTTTTATTCTAGCCTGATATGCACGAAACATCATGTCTAGATCTTCCGGTATGGGTTCCGCTAAGACTGATCCTGATTTCTGAGCTGGGATTTCTTGGTTTGATTCTTGTGAAGCCAATTCTTGTATTTTGGCTCTAGATTCTCTTAGACTTCCTTCCAACTCACTTATCTTTTTACTCCATTTTCTCTTTATCCTTTCTCTAGAATCTTTCCAAGATTTTGTCTTTTTACTACTCGATTCCGCAACTTCACTAGTTTCGGCTATTTTCTCATGATTAGGCTGTTGGTTTTGTAAGAGCGCCTGGGCTCTGGTTATAGCTTGGATAGGCACGTACGTAGGGTTGGATCCATCTGCGTTGTTTACAATACCTATCACGTTGATCGATGTCACATTTGATGTGTTAACTGGGTTCTTAGGACAATCTTTGATTATGTGTTCTTTGCCACAATCGGTGCAAAAGCCTTGGATGCTATAGTACTGCGATTGCCTTGCTATTGGGGGATGTGGACAATCCTTAATGAAATGATCTCCTTGGCACCTAAAGCATGGTCCTCTAGGGCCCTGTGGTCTCTGTTGTCTCAATTGGGGCCGTGGGTTTGGGTTTGTGTACATCACATTAGTATAGTCTGGCTCCCAACTAGGTTCCATTGGTGGACTGTCATAATGACATGTCTCCACATGTTCTGGTGACTCCGTGTAATAAGCGGGTGGACTAGTTACATGTGTAGAGTCAAAACTGTTTGAGTTCGGGTCACTTTCGGTGATCAGGGGTGAAGAAGGCACTAAGGCCCTACTTAGGTTCTCTTCTGCAGCCGCATATTTGACTGAGATGACATTCGCTGGTGGGGGTGGCTGCTGAGCTAAGACGGGTTGAGGTCTCTGTTGAGCCTGGTATGGGTAGTTCTGAGGAGGCCTATAGTAATAAGGTTGAGCATTGTATTGGCCTTGATACCTACCTGGCTGCTGGTATGTTTGCGGGTAGTTCTGTCTCACGGTTTGTTTATTGTATGGGCAGTCCTGAGCTGTATGATTTGTGTATCTTCTCTCAATTGTGCAATATTGGCCACTAGGGTTGGCGTGAGGTTGAGGTGCATTAGGGCACATGTTTGCCAAATGATTCCCACCACAAGTGTAACAACGTACGTTAGTTGGCAGCTTGGGCATCTGTTTGCTAGAAACTCCTAGTTTTTGGGCCACTTTTTCTGCTAGGTCCTCTATCGAAGTAGACAATTTTGTGGATGCTAGAGAAGAACAATCTGAGTCCTTATAGACCTTTGAGAGTTCTAATTCCTCTCCTAGGTTGTCCTCGATGTCGATACATATTCTTACACACTCCTCTAGCGTTCTGGGTTCTTTTAGGTACACATACGAGCGTAGTTTAGCGCTCAACAAGCCATCTAAGAACAGTGATACTTGTTTGGCTTGTGAGGGTAGCTCTTGCATTGGACATCGTTCAACATATTGTCTGAACCTACGACCTGCCAGTCTTACTGTTTCCTGAGGGGTTTGCTTAAAACTATGAATCAACGAAGACGTGTCATGTCTAACCCCACTTTTAGAGAATTCTGTGATGAATGACTCTAAAAAGTGATGGATGTCTCTAAATTGCCTTTGTTGCAGTGGTTGGAACCAAGTTAAAGCGGTATTCTTTAACGTTAGTCCAAATGCGTTGTACTGCGTGAACATGTCCTCAACTTGTTCTGCTCTTAGTACTTGCTTGAATTCTGCGACATGGTCATAGGGATCTCCTGTCCCATCAAAGTAATTCTTCATTGATTTTACTAACTGTGTGGGTCTCAATACTCTTGCGTGTTCACGTGGTCTGGGTAGAGGAAAATCATCTCTACCACCTGGTATTCCATGTTCTCTTTGTCTATCCGTCCTATTAATGTTTGTGGTTGTTCTATCTCTCCCCATGGGGTGATTGAAGCTTACTTCCGGTCTCTCGTGATTTCCTTCTCTTTGATTTCCATGGGCTGAGGATGTTCCTGCCCCTTGTTGATTTGTATTCATGTTCGTTCTAGATGGAGGGAATATCAATTCACCTCTCCAAGTGTAGGTGTTTTTAGCGCGCTCAGGCACCACAAAGACTCTTTCTGAAGTCTCATCCAGGTATACAACCTTTCCAGGTGTATCTGGGTCCTTGAATTCATAGATTGTAATAATGCCTACCTCACTGGGGTTTTCCTTTCTGTACCTCCAAAAGGCTTCGTCTGTTTCTTTATTTACGAACAACTCGGTGCTCCTGTTGTCTTGAGGGATCCACTCTGGGATGAGTACTCTTGTTAATACGGATTTCCCTCTAGGTGTTCTAGGTTCTTCTAACGGTTCTTTTCCTTGAAATTTCGCTTCCGTCTCTAATTGAATTGTGCCAAACTCATTCGTATCGTTGGGCTGTGTACTTAGGATGTACATGGTTCCTTCTTTGTCTATGTAAGCGTCTCTCTCAAATTTCACCACTGGTCTTTCCAAGCCAAAGGGTTGATCAGGGTTGTGCAGTTGCACCACTTGCCTTTGCAAACCATCCTCATAGATGCGAGCACCTAATCGGTTGGTTCGGAGAAACTCTAGCTGCGTTCTATAGGGTCCTTCAGGTTTTTCTAAGTATGCTACATGAGATCCTCCTGCTGGTCTGTCTGCGCTGAATGCCATTTCTGATTCACTTGATTCTGAGCTCAACTCGTAAGGATAACTACTATTCAACTGCTGAGCCCAAGATCGTGCAGTGGTTCTTACACTAGCCTCTGATGATCTAAGGCTTCTTCTGTCCGACTTACCTATATGCTTGCCCGATCTAAGGTTCATTAATTTTCTTCCTTGCACGCTCGATTACACACTTAGATCGTCAATGGTTCTTTGTGATTAATTCTTGGTTCTTTTTAATTTTTCTTAGGATTCTTGTCTTAATATATGCGTCAGGAATTCGACTTTCCGTTATAGTTTTGGGTTCTCGTTCCGTCAGACTTAGGTTCTTTTCTTTAGGTTTTCGCATCACACACACCTTTACTTTAAGTCTTAAATTTGATAGAATTAGGTATCTTGAACTTGAGGCGTTCCTATCGACTTAAATCCACAATGCTAACGTTTAGCCTAAGCTAAGAATTGACTGAGGGGGTTGAGTAATCTTCCAACCTCGAGTCGACTTTTCTGTTGCTCTGGTGTCCTGTTGCCCAAGAAGTCGTGCTTCCCAAGCTCTGCTGTCTCCACTGCCTCGCTTGCTTGCCTTTGATTGCCTTTGCTAGACCTGGAAAATTCCAATGTTAGACCAATTCACAAGATGATTAAACACTTGAGTATATTCACCGTTTAAGTCCCTTCTCTTTTTGCCCAACTTTTTAATACTTGCCCCCTGACTTCCTAGTCCCCAACTAGGTGAACCTCGAATTAGCCTATCCAAAAATAGATGTATTCTTTATGAAAAAAACAGTTGAGGTCACGTAGTACTCGTCACGAGCTTTCTAACGAGCTATTAAGCTCAAAAAACGGACTTCGGATGAAAAAGTTACATGCGTTCAGGTCCTGGGGGGTAAAAATTGACAATCCAATTTTCCTTCAAATATGAGCTAAGGGGTCTCCTATGAGTCTAATGGTCCAAAAATTTTCCAAAAATACCCCCAAAATTGGTCAAAAATTGAAGTCCAAAATTTGCGATGGGGGTGGGTAATCGCGATGGTCTGGGACCGTCGCGATGGTCCAAGCGAACCGTCGCGATGGCGTGGGATTTGGACAATCGCGATGGCCCGAAAAGGCGAACCGTCGCGATGGCTCGAAGTGAACAATCGCGATGGCGTGAGATCGAACCGTCGCGATGGTCCAAAAAATGAACCGTCGCGATGGCGTGATCGGGCGGACAATCGCGATGGCGTGGTCAACGGTCAACGGTGGACAATCGCGATGGTCCGAAATGAACCGTCGCGATGGTCCGCGATGCGATGGCTTGAGCCAATCGCGATGGTCCGATTTTGGGCTATCGCGATGGTCCAAAAGTTGAACCGTCGCGATGGTCTATCGTGACACGTGGCACTGTCGTGGCGATGGCATAAGCCGATCGCGATGGTCCGGGGTCAAATGAACCGTCGCGATGGTCCAAGTGGACCGTCGCGATGGCTCAAGTGAACCGTCGCGATGGTCCGAAAAAATGAACCGTCGCGATGGTCCGGCCGAGCCGTCGCGATGGCGTGAGCCTATCGCGATGGTCTACCAAACAATGAGTTTTCAAAATGCAACTTTGGTTCCGTGTATGCGCAAGGGTCGCCTATCTAGTGGTGTGGTCGCCTACCCCAAAAACCGAAAAGTGCAGACCATCGCGATGGTCCGCCACACTCGGAAATCTCTGACAGAAAGCACATTTTTTACCTTTTGGAAGCTTTCCTGATGCTCTGAAGCTCTGTACCTGCAAGAAAACTCAAGAAAACACAAGTGCATACAAGCGCAAAAACTCTCTCTCGCTCTCTCGCACGCACAGATGAGGGGAAATGAGGTGAATGGGTAGATATGGTGAATTTTCTGATTTTTTTGGAAATGGAGATGATGATGCGATGATGAAGATGGGGTGTGGGAGAGGTGAAAAACACTAAAAACTAAGTAAAAACAACAACAAAAACTGAAATTTTTACCTTCCAACGCCTCTTCTTGCTATACTCTTACCATCACACATTCGTCCTAGACTCGATCCCCGGCAACGGCGCCAAATTTGGTGTTGCTCTAGCACAATGGTGAGAACCACGTTAAGAAGCTTCACCTCCTTAATGTCAATCCGAGGGAGAGGTAGGAGTGATATGAAGATCGTGAATGTGAGAAGATGTGAGAGTGAAGGTGAGAAGCACAAAGATGCACACACACATACACACACACAATGAAGAGACAAGCAAGACACAATGGAAGGTGGGAAATTATCTCTATTACTCAAGAATACTCTTACAAGCTCAAAAATAACTCTAATCTCAAACAAGCTAACCCCAAAAATGAGCTCTCTAGTTCTTTTTATAGTTTCTAGACTAGTTTTGACCGGTTTCACATCTATTGACCGGCCTAGTTAAAAAATAGGTCCTAGAGGCTATTTGGAAGGGTAAACGATGTCTAAAAATAACGAAATTTGGTACGAGCATTCTACCTAAGCTCCTCAAGCTCGAGGACTCCTCGGCTTGCACAAAATGGAGCTATGGATTACAAAATGGGGTTTTCTATGATACATATGTTACAATTAGTGATCATAATCACTGTTGAATGTTTTGGGAAAATTAATAAGACATGTATTTGTTTAAAAGATTGATCCGCCTGGCTCCCTGCTTCGTCTTCACATGCTTCCGTGGCGTCTGTGCCTCTGACTGCTTCCAACAGATGCCCACGTGAAGGATAAAGGCTTGAAGGCTGGAGACTTAGTTTTAATCTACACATTGAAGCAACATGCGAGAAAACTGGAGAAGAGAGGCTATGGACCCATGATTATAAACAGAATCTCAACAAGTGGAGCAGTGCAACTAGCCACATTAGAAGGCGACGTTCTCCCGAGCTACATTAGCGGATGCAGGGTCAAGCTGTATCAGGAACCTCTCACAGAGGAAATGCTAAGTCGACTCAATACTGCTAAGAAATGCAAAGAAGAAGAAAAGCGAATTCGAGAAGAAGCCCAAGCAGAAGCATTGGAACGCATCCGGAGAATGAAGTTGAGAAGACAGAATAGGGAGCAACCTAGGACGGATGCCTATGCAGATCAAGGATATCAGGTGGCTATGTGTGAAGTTTCAGGTATCAGCGCTCAAAGGATAATTGATCGACGTCCTTTTATAACCTTAGAGATAGGACAAAGAAAGGGTGCAAGGACTGTAAGAGCCTTGATTGACTCAGGTGCAGCCACTAGTGCGGTTAAATTGTCTTACTGTCAAGAATTGAGATTAACTGTCAATCCTATAAAAGCATATCTCATAGGATTGGGAGGTGTGGAAGCACCTTGCATGGGCGAGGTGGATCTTCCCATCTCCATTCAAGACGAAGTGATGATAGTCAAAGTATTAGTGTGTCAAGATGAGGACCTCACTGAGCCTCTTGTCTTGGGTCAGGACTGGATCTATGATCATGCAGTCAACCTAAACCTAAGAAGCGGACTTCTTCAGGTATGGGTAAATCATAGCCGAATTACAGTTGAATTGGAAAAGGAGGCACTCAAGGAACTAGGTAAAACACAAACTCCTGGTCCTTCTAGGGGTGCACATGAAGTTGACAATGCTATTCTTGTCCAAAAATGTATGATGCAGAAAGAGGATTGTCTCAACAACGGAGTCAAGGATAAGACGGTACTCCCTTCTTTTCCAAAGGTCAGAAGGATGCAGCAGCCAACGGCAGATCAAATACAGAAGAAGCAGAACACTACCTGTACTGGAGGCCAAAAAAAGGAGCAAAGCAGATTGTTTCAGTCGATGAAACAAGTATGGAGGTGAAAAGGCGAACACCCTGTTGGAAAAACTGCTTAACACTCCAACAGCATAGAAAATGTATGGTCTACTGTTGCACAAAAAATTAAGACTTCCAACGAGCTTCTTATACTTCTTAGCATCTACATCAGGCATGTTATCATCCATAGATAGCTTATGATTTACCTCCATAGGTGTGCTAGTTGGTTTGTAGTCCATCATTCCAAATGCCTTGAGAATTTTTTTTGGCATATTTTTCTTGTGAGATGAAAATGCCATCCTTCCTTTGCCATACTTCAGTTCCCAGACAAAAATGGAGTAGACCTAAGTCTGCCATTTCAAACTCAGTTCCCAAGCTGATCCGAGTTTGATTGATGAGTTCTTGATGATCTCGTGTAATGATCAAATCATCTACATATACAATGACAACAAGTAGCTTGCTATCCCTTTTTGTTACATACAAGTTAGCATCAGAAGTACTTCTTTCAAAACCATCTTTTTGAAAAAATTATCTATATGTTGGTACCAAGCCCGTGGAGCTTGCTTAAGTCCATACAAAGATTTCTTCAATGTGCAAACTTTATTTTTTGAATTGGGCACCTCAAAACCTGGTGGTTGAGATACATATATCTCCTCCTTAAGGTGACCATTCAAAAACGCAGATTTGACATCCATCTGGAAAATAGGCCAGGCCTTTTGTGTAGCTATTGCAAGTACCATCTGAATAGTTGTCATGTGTGATGTTGGTGC
The DNA here is from genome assembly GCA_020310875.1 of Ceratopteris richardii. Taxonomy (NCBI): domain Eukaryota; kingdom Viridiplantae; phylum Streptophyta; class Polypodiopsida; order Polypodiales; family Pteridaceae; genus Ceratopteris; species Ceratopteris richardii. Next base: position 6,900,550 of record CM035406.1, read on the forward strand.
AAAAGTTTCTTGAACATCAAATCCTTCGATCTGTGAAAAACCTGTGCAACTAATCTTGCCTTATACTTTTCTAATGTTCCATCTGCTTTATACTTAGCTTTCCAAATCCATTTAGTACCTATTACCTTCTTCTTTGGCGGAAAGTCGACTAGATCCCATGTATCATTTTTTAGTATATTATCATACCCAGACTGCATTGCCGCTCTCCAACCTAGATCATCAAGGGCTTCTTCAATGGTGGTAGGTTCCTTTATCAAGCCCATGATATCTGCCATTAGAGCCATGTTAACAATGTGTTCTCAGGCTCTTCTTTGCTCCTCTGTTCTCTTTGATCTTCGTAATCCATCCAAGGATGATTTTGGTACATCTACATGTGGATTGTGATCATCAAAGAGCTGTTGTGCCCACTTCAATAGTGGCTTACGTGTGCAGCTACAATTGGTTGGCTTTTTATTGAGGAAATTTCTCCATCAAATGTTTCCTCCTCCTCAACTTTAACCTGTCTTTTGATAGGCACAAGGTGAGATATTTCTCCGTTTGATGAGATAGTATATTTACCTTCATCTTCTACTAAGTGTGGTTGTTCATCAAACACCACATCTCGGCTGACAAAAATCCTCCTTGCCTCAGGATCCCACAACCTGTATCCTTTAGACTCTTCACTATATCCTAGGAAGAAACACTTTTTGCTTTTTGAATCCAACTTTGGTCTTGTCGAATTAGGAATATGTGCATAACAAAAACAACCAAAAATTCAGAAATGCAAAACTGAAGGCTTTTTACCAAAATATGCTTCTTGAGGAGTCATCCCCTTTAGTGCTTTTATGTAGCTTCGATTGAGGATGTAGAGTGTTGTATTGACTACTTCTGCCCAGAATGAATCAGGCATGTCTTGAGCCGTTAACATACAATGAGCCATTTCAACTACTGTCCTGTTCTTACACTCAACAGCACCATTTTGTTGAGGTGTATGAGCTCTGGTAAGTTGCCTTTTCACACCATGCTCCTTACCGTAATTATTGAATTATGTTGACAAGAATTCACCTCCTCTGTCTGTTCTAAATTTCTTCAGTTTCCTTCATGATTCATTTTCCACATACTTATGCCATGTTTTAAATTTTTCAAAAGCATCAGCCTTCTCTCGAGTGAAATAAACACACATCTTTCTACTATAATCGTGCTAGAGGAGCTTGAGATCGATTGCTGGTCTCTCTTGGAAATGCCTTTCGTTGTTGCTTGCCCATCATACAAGCTTCACAAGGTTCTTGCAACTCTGAAAATGCAGGAAAATGAGCAACCATCCCTGTTCTTTGCATCTCTTTCAAAACTGTAAATCCAAGATGTCCAAATCGTTGGTGCCATAACCTGCTTACATCTTTATCTTCTTTAGCATTTAAGGCACTTAACTCATAGAAGTTATCACATCTTATGCCTTTACCTACTACATTACCTGATGAATCCATGATTTTTGCACCACTCTTATTGAAGTGAACTTCGAGTTCATGATCTATTATTGCAGAAATTGACAACAAATTTCTTGTAAGTGTAGCTACATAGAGAAAATCGGATAAATTTTTCTCAACACCTAAAGAAGTGATAAAAGAGATGGTTCTAGCTCCTTCCACTGGACACTTGTATTCATTTCCCACCACTACATTGATGGATTCTCATAGAGGCACTATGGAACTATACCAATCCTTTTTACTGGTCATATGGCGAGAAGCTCCACTATCTAAAATCCATGGTTCATTAACACAAGCTTGAGCAGATGAGCATACCTCTTCAATAGCTACCCATAGTTCTAGCTCTGTGTTGTTTGCAGACTCTTTGCTCTTCCACGATGATTTCCAGCAGAAGAGCCTTTACCTTTTGCATTTGCTGAGAATGCAGCATCACTTGTACTTTGCCGATTCTTCAATCACATCTCTTCTTCTAAAAGCATAGCACAAAACTCTTCAAATGTAAGGGGAGTTGGTCTTAGCTGAGTGTTAAGGGTTGTTACTAATCCATCATACTTTGGTGGAAGAACACATACACATCTTCAAGCCAGCTCTTCTGGTGTTATAACAACACCAACTGCAGCCAATTGGTCTTGAAGATGTTTTATCCGTTTGATAAAATCTTCAGCCTTTTCAGAATAAGAATGCTTTTCATTTGCCAACTGATTTTCTAAGTTTTGTATCCTAGTGTGGTTCTTGATCTCATATTGTCGAGCCAATATGCCCCAAGCCTCATGTGCTTTAGTAGTATGTTGAACTAAAGTAAGCACAAAATCACTTACACTAGTGACAATTGCACATAATGCATCAGCATTCCGCCTCTTCCAAGCTCGTAGAAGATCTGGATCTCGTTGAATCATCAATCTTGAATTAGCTGGATCTTCAACTGGTATAGGCTCTCGATCCAATCCCATCGATCCCATGACAATGTCAAGTAATTCATAGGAGTCCAAAATTGCAAAACATTTGAACTTCCAGAGTGTATAGTTGGATCCATCCAGCTTCCCTTCAGTTAATGCAGGTGGGTGAATTCGAATAGGTGCAGCATTAACATTAGCTAAAGCACCAAGACCAATGTTTGACAATGAAGCCATCATGTAATCACTCGAATAATCTACTGATATTCTACTCTGCTAGTAGGCTAAAATAGTGATACTTCTCAAGCTATTTGAACCTTATGTCTCTGATACCATGTAAGACAATAGTTACACAATATAACACAGTAGCAATAGCAGAGAAGATAAGAGATATAGGAGAAGCTACAAAGATGATGGCATTGTCCACCCGTGCGCTCTCAACGTAGAGCTTAAATGGTGATCTAGACAACTCTAGATAGGGAGATACAAGTTAGAGGTATGCTGGCTCAATTCGATGTCTTAGGTAGTGCAAAAGTCATGTATATATAGGATCATGGGTGGCCATCCGTGGATGGCTATACATGGGCGGTAGAGCTTGGGTGGCCACCACCCACGTAACTGCCATACGTGGCTTAGGCCGGTTGAACCGACCTAACAAATATAAATGATTTCTGACTCCAACAGTGAATATTCCATGGAATATTCCATGGAATGTTCCCTTTACTGTCGCGCCAGGGATGCTTCCCTCAGACTCCCACCAAGGGGCTCGCTGGCCCCCTAGGACCCCCAGCCGGAGCTGCTCACCACTACCTCAGACCCCAAAATTGGGGACCCTGGTAACTCCCTTTCCTTACAATACCTTACATGGTCCAATATGACCTTCATCCACTATGCAAGTTGGGATTCCCATCAATTGGGTAATGCACGCTTGGCTTCTCCTCATAATGGGGGCCTTACAAAATGTGCATACAATCATGAGGGGTAGACATTGATCATATACTAACACCCTTTTGTTATGAAAACTTCTTCCTAGATTATAGCATCCACCATAGAGTGAGTGAGTGCGTATCCACCCATCCAACTCCACTCATGTTTATACCAAAGGTCCAAGGGGTGTGTTGGCAGTAGCCTTGGTACATCAGGAACTACAAGACGTGAAAGTCAAAGAAGGGAGTCAGAGCGAAGGGACAGCACGAGCAAACAGGGCAGTCAAAGAAGATCTGGCAAGTAGGCCAATATTTTTTCAAGACATTAATGCAAACCAGAGAGATGGACATGCAGGGAGGAAGAGCAAGTAGGGAGCTTGAAGATATGTATGGCAGATCACTAGAAGAAATCCCTACAACAACAGTGATTTTTATCACTAACAATCATTGTAAATCTCATTTCGCTCCATTTTGTGCAAGCCAAGGAGTCCTTGAGCTTGAGGAGCCTTAGAAGTAGTTGCGTACCAATTTTCATAATTTTTAGATCTCGTTTGAACCCCCAAATAAGCCCTGGAACCTAATTTTTAACTAGGCCGGACACTAGGTCTGGACAGGGCCAAAAGCTAGTCAAAAACTATAAAAGGAGCTAGAAAGCTCATTTTTGGGGTTAGATTGTAATTGAAACGAACTTGTAAGAGCTTGTGAAAGTAATCTAAAGAACTCCATTGATTCTCTCTCTTTGTCTTGCCGTGTGTGCGCGTGTGTGTGTGTATGTGTGTGCATGCTTGTGTGCTTCTCACTCACGCACTTGTGCCGCCACTTGCTCGAGGTCTCCATACCATCCTCACGTCTTCCCGGATTGACATTAAAGGAGGTGCTACTCATTACTGAGCTACACCAAATTTTGGCGCCGTTGCCGGGGATCGAGCTTTGAGGACGAGCGTGTGATGGTAAGACGTAGAGTTGACGCGTTGGAGTTGTAGGTATTTTCTTCACTCTCATCGATTTTCTTTTACTTTCTTCACCATCTTCATCACCATCATCATCATCACCATCTCCCACGTCCATCTCCATCATCGCGAAAATTTCAGTTTTTTGACTATATCCCCATCTCCACCTCATTTCCCTCATTTCACTTGTGAGAGAGAGCGAGAGAGCGAATTTGCATGTGCTGTTTTTTGCATGTTTTGTGAGCTTTCTGCAGGTACAGGCCGCATCATCATCCCCAGCACCCTGCGCAGGTACGGAAATCTGAGTAACTGTCTGTGTGTCGCCGAGCTCTGTCAATCGCGACCGACTGAAAACTTGCTCTAATTGCTAAACAAAGTGCATATCCATGACCTACAGGCCTAGAGCTTCCCAAAAATGTGTTTAGTTTTTTGAAATTCCACAGATTTCTGTCAATCGCGATCGCTCTGTCAATCGCGATCGACAAACCACGACGGACAGATCTGTCAATCGCGATCGACACGTCAATCGCGACCGACAGCCCACGACGGCTCTGTCAATCGCGACCGACAGAGTCAACGACCGATTGACCACGACCGACTAACTACACGCGTGACACGTGTCAATCGCGATCGAGTCATCAATCGCGATCGACTCAGCAATCGCGACCGACACGGTCAACGACTGTTTGACCACGATCGACAGACCCTCGCGACCGACCTGTCAATCGCGATCGACTCATCAATCGCGACCGACAGAGTCAACGACGCTTTGACCACGACTGATTGACTTTTCGTAACCCCTGTCAATCGCGACTGACCAGTCAATCGCGACTGACAGCCACGACGGACCTGTCAATCGCGATCGACACGTCGATCGCGACTGACCTGTCAATCGCGACCGACAGACTTTGCGAACGCGTTAGAAGGGCAAATTAGGTCAAATTTTCAAGGCAAAGTGATTGGTCTAAATTGTGACTAAGTGTGGGACAAACTCTAGGATGTAGTATTGCATTGTTAGGCCATGCCACAAGCTACTCGAGTATTCCTGTTTGACTGTTAGCTTGTATTGAATCCTGATTTAACTCCCTAAACCCTGAACAGTCCTAACTTTTTCATACGAAATCCAATTTTTGAGCTCTTGGGCTTGTTGGAAAGCTCGTGGCATATACTACGCGCCCTCAACTGTTTTTTATAAAGATAATGCATTGATTTTCATAGAGGGTATTTTGAAGTGACCATACCCAGGGGACTCAAAGTCAGGGGTCTTTAGAATCATTTTCCTAAAAAGTCACAATGCAAATATGTGTATATGTTACATGAATGAAAGTTGTGGGTTGTGTCCTTGAATCTAAGCATTGAGCTAACCGTGGGACTTTTATAGGTCCATTGAGAGCAACTGAGAGTGCACAAAGCAAGGTTTCTTTGCAAGCTTGAGAACCAGATTCTTGAGCACCATAAAGCAAGGGATCATCAAGTAAGGTTGGATTATTCTCAACTCCCTCCGTCATTTCCTAGCTCAAGCTAAGAACGAGTAGAGATAGGAGTAAGTCAGGGCGACGATAGGCAGTTATCAAGTTGAAGACTACCTAAAAACTCAAGTTCAAGTTAAAAACATAATCTCTATACTGTCGATAACCTAAAGGAAAAGAATCTAACGTGGAACGATCAACTTAAAATACGAAGAACATTCAAGTGTTCCTGACGACGTGATATCAGACAAGACCATAAACACAATAATTAACTAAAAAGAATCAAGTGACTGGTACCAATTGATCGGCAACGAGGTTGTACTCTGGAAAAAATCGGGCTAACCAGTTAGGCATATGAACCTTAGATCAGGACGACACCTAGCAAGGGAGAGACAAAGCCTTAGGTCTTCAGAGGCTAGTGTCAATCACACTGCAAGGTCTTGGGCCCAGCAATTGAGCCACCACTCATACTACCCTAGCTCTGAGACCAGTGAGTCAGAAATGTCTCAAGGCATGGACAGACCTACGGGAAGTTCAGGAGTGCCTTATCTATACAGGGTAGAAGGCCCTTACAAAACGCAGCTGGAATATCTTAGGACCAACCGACTAGGTGCTAGCATCTATGAGGACGGCCTAGGAAGATCCGTAGTCCAGATTAAAAACCATGACCAATCCATAGGACTAGAACACCCAGCTGTCAAGTTTGAAAATGGTGCATACCTGGACAAAGAAGGAACTATATATGTTGTCACTAGTCACCCTGATAGGACAGATGAATTTGGAAATGTAATCTCAGAAGCGGACTTAGGCGACTTGGAACAAGGAAATATGGGAGTAGAACCTAGAACCCCTCGAGGTAAATCAGTTCTCACTAGGATTATCACACCTGAGTGGGTACCCCAGGACAACAAGAGCATAGAATTGCTCCTCAATCGGGAAACTGATGAAGCCTTTTGGAGGTATAAATCCAATCAGCCAACTGATATAGGAAATATCATGATCTATGAGCTTAAGGATCCGGATAGCCCAGGCAGAGTGACCTACTTAGATCATGCTTCAGAACGGATCTTTGTGGTGACAGAAAATGATAGGCATGCCTACACTTGGAAGGGTGAATTCATTTTCCCCCAACCAAGATCAAATGTATCCTATGGTCACCCTGGGGCTGGAACTTCCCAAGCTCATGGTACACAAAGAGATAGAAGTAGGGATAAACCAGAAGTAAGTTTCGCCAACCTCGTGGGCAGAGAAAGAACGAGAACAGAGACGAATTGGGTAGAACCTGAGATGCATAGAGCCCACAGGAACCAAAGAAATGTAGATGGATTCCCTCTGCCGAGACCTAGAGAGCACGCAAGAACTTTGAGACCCACCCAGCTAGTTAAGTCCATGAAGAATTACTTTGACGGCACAGGAGATCCCTATGATCATGTGGCGGAATTTAAGCAAGTCTTGAGAGCTGAACAGGTTGAGGATCTGTTCACGCAGTACAATGCTTTCGGTCTAACCCTTAGGAACACAGCACTTACATGGTTCCAACCATTGGATGAGCGTCAGTTCAGGAGCATAGACCAACTCCTAGAGGCCTTCATTGTAGAGTTCTCTAAGAGTGGCATAAGACACAATACTTCCTCATTGATCCACAGCTTCAAGCAAACCCCTCAAGAGACTGTGAGACTTGCAGGAAGAAGATTTAGGCAATACCTTGAAAGATGTCCTATTTCGGAGCTACCCACATCTGCTAAACAAGTAGCCTTATTCCTTGACGGATTGTTGAGTACGAAATTGAGATCGTATGTGTATCTGAAGGACCCTAGGACTATAGAAGAGTGTGTACGCATGTGCATTGACATTGAAGATAACCTAGGGGAAGAGCTAGAGCTTTCCAAAATCTACAAAGATTCAGATAGTGCATCTAGTCACTCTTCCTCGCAGTCCACATCAATTGAGGAACTTGCCGAAAAGGTAGCTCAGAAATTAGGTGTATCAAGCAAACAATTCCCAAGGTTTGCCCCTGTGAAAAGGTGCTATACATGCGGTGGTGACCATATGGCGAACGTCTGTCCCATTATGGCTCAACCCCAAGTTAACCCTAGTAGCCAGTACTGCACCATAGAACGGAAGTACACAAACCACACTGCGCAAGATTGCCCATACAACAAGCAGGCAGTTAGGCAACCCTACCCTCAACACTACCAACAAGGCAGGTACCAGAACCAGTATCCTCCACCACCACAATATGCTAGACCCCAACAACCCTATCAGCAACCATATCAGGCCCAACAGAGACCCCAACCGGTACTAGCTCAACAGCCCCCAAACCCCGCTAACGTGATTCCAGTAAAGTATGCTGTTGCAGAAGAAAACCTGAATAGGGCCATAGTACCAGTAACCCCATTGATCTCAGAAAGTGACCCAAGTGACCATAGCTTTGATTCTACACATGTCGATAGTCCCCAGGCTTACTACATGCAGTCTCCAGAACATGGTGAGTCTTACTATAGCGAGGAACCAAGTGAACCTAGTTGGGAGTCAGATTACACGAACGTCATGTATGCAAACCCCAACCCCAGGCCTCAACCTAGGCAAGTAAGACCTCCATTCCCAAGAGGACCGTGCTACAGATGCCAAGGAGATCATCTCATCCGTGATTGTCCCTTAACCCCACCTGTACCACCCCAGTCAGTGACTATCCAAGGTTTTTGCCAAGATTGTGGGAAAGAGCATCTTTTACGAGATTGCCCAAAGAACCCCAATAACATGCCAAAAATCACTCCGATCAATGTGATTGGTTTGGTTGTAGATTCCTCGGGAAGCGTCACTTCCACTGCACCAGTGCAGGTAGTCACTAGAGCTCAGGCATTACAACAAAACCAAGAGACAAGCAAGGAAAAGGACCCAGAGGCTAGTGAAACCGAGAGCGTAACAAAGAAAAGGACTAGAGCATGGAAAGATAGTCGAGAAAGAATGAAACGAAAATGGGCCAAAAAGATGAGTGAGCTTGAGGAAAGCATAAGAGAAACCAAAGCGAGGATAACTGAACTCACAGCTCAAACTCCCTCTCACATCACCCCGCCTCCACCACTCCCATCTCCATCCGACTCACCACCTTCCCCACCGCCTCATCAAATCCCACCACCCCCTAGAGTAGGATCAGTGTTAGCTGATCCCACTCCTGAAGACTTAGACATGATGCTCAAAGCATATCAGGCCAGAATCCAAGAAGGGCCAAACGTCACGGATCATGCCAAGTGCTATCCTAGAGCTGACCTAGAGATAGAAAGAACCAAACTATGCGCGAAAATGGTCGCATTGGCTCAGACTATGTTTGAAGCCAGTCGCCTTTTCAATTACTCGGGCTCAGCCACGACGCAATTACACTTGGACGGATTCCTAGAAAAGTTAGAGAGGATAATTGCCAGATCTGACAAGGAAGAAAAAAATCAGGAGAAAGAAAAAGCAAGCAAAAACCTGAGCCATTCCCCATCGGAAGTTTATGCAGCCAATTCCACTAAACCAGACAACTTCCCCTCCTTAGAAAGATTAGAGAGGCTAACTGCACAGCCAGAAAAGGAGCCTATCCCTCAAAAAAAGGGAAGGGCAAGAGAACGGATAAGCCAGCCTCTTCAGGAAGCTCATGTGCCTCCTCAAGGAGCTTATCCTCCTCCCCAAAGGTCACAGGTGCCTCTCTCGAAAGCTTATGTACCTCCACAGGCAACCCACATTCCTTCCCAGAGAGTGTATGAGACTGTGCGGAAAAGTAATAGCATAAGTAATCCTCCCCAAGAAGCTTGTGCTTCAGCTATCTATGACAACGAGGAGAGAGCCAACGATAGGATAAGCCCTCCTTCCCAGGCAGCATATGTACCTAATTCTACGGAGCCAGACACTTCTTCTTCTATGAATCGGTTTGCACCAGACTTCCTACGAGAGATTCAAGAAGACAAATGGGATAACGAAAGTGAGGTCGCCCCTCCTTTTGAACTTGTGGACGATGCACACGACCAATTCCCACAAGACATCCCATCCATCTACGGGGAACATGAGAGTACTCAATCTCACGAGAGATTGGACTTTGAATCTAATTCCATACAGGAGCTACCCCACTTCACAGGCCCATGGGAAGCAAAGTCCACGTGTATGAGAACACCCACAGTCATGGTAAGGAACGACGACTCAGTCATACCAAGGAACAAGGAGGTAGTAACGAACACCAAGGTGCAGCACAATCTCACTTTGAAAGAACTGCCTGAGGATAGACTAAACGCGGGGAAATATGCAGCCAGTCGAGTAACTGAAGTTGCAAAACCTCATTCCCGGGTAGGATCCCATAGGACAGTGCCAGAAATTCCCTTGGATAAGATAGGAGATATGTGTGAAGGTGAAGAAGGGAACACCTACCTTCCCATCACCTATCAGGACTACACCACGAAGGCAATTTTGGACTCAGGCGCAGGAGTTGCAATTGCCACCACCTCCTTATGGAAGCGTTGGGGCAAGCCAGCACTCAGGCCGACGAGAATGAAATTGCAGATGGCCGATGGCCACATAGAGAGACCCCTAGGATTGCTAGAAGGAATAACTCTCACCACTTGTGGTGTCGAGTTTGAACATAGTTTTGCTATCTGTGACTTCAATAAAAATCATGCCTATGAGATGATTTTGGGAAGGCCATTTATGCGACAATTGCAAGTGGTACAGGATTGGGGAACCAACTCTTTGTACCTGCAGCACTTGGGTGTTACAACCAAAGTCAATCTCAAGGATTATTCCCATAGAGATGTCCCTCCTATCCAATGGAATCCCATCCATAGAGCCAAAGATGATACAGAATCGGTGCATTCCATAGGGTCGGGATCCTCATGGATGCATGAAGACACTCACTTATGGATGTGCAAGGTAGCAGTAGAAGAAGAGAAGAGAGAGAAAGCCAGAGAGGTAGGTGCGAACGAAACTCATAGACCCATTCAAGACCCAGCCTATGCACCTATAGTCTTTCCAGATGAGGAATTTGAACCCCATGGCTGGGCAGAAATTTTAGCAACAATGGACGTAGCCATCAATGAAGAACAATGGACACCTCACTGTGATGAGGATGGCTATGACATTTCAGTCTTCTCCATAGAGCCAATCATGGGAGAGGCAGTTTTAGAAGAATGTGAACCTAGCCCTGATGCATTTGAGGATGCAAGTGACTCCGATCTAGAGTCAATCATTATGGACCCACCATTTGCATCAGATGAAGAGTACTTCCATGAAGTAGAATTTCAACCCCAGAGGCATGGAGAGGTTACAAATGATGTAAGATTAGCGACACATATGACCCCGAAGGAAGAAGGAAAGAAACGAAAGAAGAAAGAAGTCTCACCAGAGGAGGAAGAATCTTTGTTTGAGGTCCCAGAAAATTTTAAGAAGTATGAGATAGATGACAGGAGAGTCATGATACGAATGCCTAAACGAGAAGCACAATCAGGAGAGGCCTATGATAACAAAGAAACTACGAAGAAAATAGTAGTGGCCATAGAAGAAGGAGAGGAGAGATGCACGTATATAGGCCATGACCTGACAGAAGAAGAAGAGTACGAATTGATAGCCTTGCTAAGAGAATACAGAGATGTATTCGCTTGGAGTTACAAGGATTTGAAAGGTGTTGACCCTGATATATGCTCACACACCATTCCCATGACCTCAGATGCTAAACCCTCTAAGCAAAAGCCTTATACATATAACGATAACTATGCTGCTAAGATCAAGGAAGAGATAGATAGATTGGTTGAAGCTGGATTTATCTACGAAATTGAGCACACCGAATGGGTATCCCCCATCGTAGTGGTGCCCAAGAAGAATGGCAAGCTGCGTGTGTGCATTAACTTGAAAAAGGTTAATGCCGCCACGATTCGGGATAACTATCCGCTTCCCATCACAGAGCATCTCTTAGAAAGAGTGGCAGGCAAGGAAGTGTACAGTTTCCTTGATGGATTCTCGGGCTACAATCAAGTAGCCATAGCTCCAGAGGATCAGCATAAGACAGCCTTTGCCACAGAATGGGGCATTTTTGCTTTTAGAGTAATGCCATTTGGGCTTACCAATGCACCAGCCACCTTCCAGAGGCTGATGTGCCATGTGTTTAAGGAGTTCCTGAGGAAGAGTTTAGAAGTCTATGTTGACGATCTCTGTGCTCATTCCAATGTTAGGCAAACCCACATTCCTGAACTCAAACAAATCTTTGACAAATGTAGAGAATATCAAGTCTGCCTGAACCCCGAAAAGTGTGTTTTCATGGTCAGGCAAGGCAAGATCCTAGGACATATAGTGTCAAAGAATGGCATATCTACCGATGAAGAAAAAGTGAGAGCCATAGCAGAGCTACCTAGGCCAAAGAATGTCAAGGAAGTACAAGCGTTCATGGGGCATTGTGGTTATTATCGACGATTCATACACATGTATGCTGTCATTGCAAAGCCCATGTACGGACTTCTGACAAACTTTGAGTGGACGGATGAATGTGAGAATTCCTTCCAAGAACTTAAACGAAGATTGTGTTCAGCACCAATCTTGACCACACCAGATTGGAATAAGCCATTCCATGTTCACGTGGATGCATCCAATTATGCTATTGGATGTGTGCTCGCACAACCTACTGGTGAAGGTAATATGGATCTTCCAGTTGCCTACGCCAGCAGACAATTGAATGCGGCTGAACGGAATTACACCACAACAGAGCGTGAAGGATTAGGCATGGTATATGCAGTCAAGAAATTTAGGCACTATTTGCTTGCAAATAAGTTTAAATTTTTTACGGACCATCAGGCATTGTTGTACTTAGTAAACAAGCCATGCAATACAGGAAGATTAGTGAGATGGTTTCTCTTGCTAATGGAATACGACTTCGAGGTTGTGGTAAGAAAAGGAAGGACTCATTTGAGAGCTGATCATCTCTCTAGGCTCACATCTGGAGAAGCCCCACAAGGAGTGTCAGATGACCTTCCTGATGCTTACTTGTTTAACTTGGAAGTGGTACCGCAGTGGGCTAAGCCATTGGTACCAGTATTGACATACGGGCCCAACCATCCAGTGGTAAACACACGGAATAGAGAGGTTGTAAAAGCCCAAAAGTATCACATCATGGCCGGAAGCATGTACAAGCACACAGATCAAGGGATCTTGGCTTGTTGCGTAGAAGAGGATGAGTACGCTAAATGGTTGCAATTAGCACATGTAGGTGCGTTAGAGCAACACCATTCAAAGCAACGAACATTGCAGACTCTAAAAAGATTCGGAGTGCATTGGCCAACTATGGACGCGGATGTCCAAAAGTTGTGCAAGGAATGCCCAATCTGTTGCACTAAACCACCTGTGGAACATGCCACTCTCTATCAAGTATCCATTGTGCCAGATTGGAGCGAACCACTAGTATCATTCCTGAGGACAAACACATTCCCTCCAGACATGACTCTAGCTAGAAAAAGGAGTTTGGAACAAGAAGCCCAGGATTATTCACTCATAGGTGATAATCTATATAAGCGCGGTAAAGATGGTTACCTGAGATTATGTGTCCATGAGAGTGAATATCTTAAGATCTTAGAAACTGCTCACCAAGGTGTAGCAGGAGGACACTTTGGACCAGATCGGGTAATCAAGGCAATACTATTTGCGGGCTTTTGGTGGCCTACACTTCACATGGATGCACATACCTATGTGAAACGGTGTGATGTCTGTCAGAGGACTCAGTATCCTATACGCAAAGATGAGATGCCACTGAAACCTATGATGGGTGGACGTGCATTCTCTAAGTGGGGAATAGACTTCGTAGGTCCTATTAATCCTCCAGCGAAAGGTTCTCATGCGGAATACATCATTGTGGCAACAGATTATCTCACCAAGTGGGTAGAGGTCAAAGCTACAACCAAGAACGATGCTCAAACAACTGCCAAATTCTTGTTTGAGAATGTATTCACGAGATATGGACTACCCATAGAGCTTGTAAGTGATAGAGGCACTCATTTCTTGAATGAAGTTATTGAAAATCTACTCCAAGAATTCTTGGTAATACACAAGAAGTCTGCCCCTTATCACCCTCAAGCTAATGGTCAAGCTGAGAGCACTAATAAGATTTTGTGCAATGTGCTCACAAAATTAGTGAACACTAAACGCTCTGACTGGGACAAACAGCTACACCATGCTGTTTGGGCATACCGAGTTGCCTACAAAACGGTACTCCAAGCCACCCCCTTTCAGATGGTATTTGGCCAAAACGCTGTGTTACCCTTGGACTTCCTGATCCCTACATTGAGAGTAGCACAAGAGCACGAATGGACAGGTCATGAGCTCTCCTCTAGGATCTTTGACCTTGAACGATTAGGAGAGACAAGACTGAGAGCCGCTGCAGGGATATATGCAGCCAAGAAAAGACAAAAGGCCTACTTCGATGCCCATGTGAAGGATAAAGGCTTGAAAGCGGGAGATCTAGTCTTAGTCTATACACTGAAACAACACGCAAGGAAGCTAGAAAAGCGAGGCTACGGACCTATGATCATCAATAGGATCTCCACAAGCGGAGCGGTACAATTGGCCACATTAGAGGGTGATGTTCTCCCAAATTATATTAGCGGTTGCAGAGTCAAGTTGTACCAGGAACCCCTCACAGAAGAAATGCTTAGCCGACTCAATACTGCTAAGAAACGCAAAGAGGAAGAAAAGCGAGTGCGAGAAGAAGCTCAAGCAGAAGCTTTAGAACGCATTAGAAGAATGAAATTACGTAGGCAAGGTAGAGAGCAGCCTAGGACAAATGACTATGCAGATCAAGGATATTATGTGGCAATGTGTGAAGTCGCAGGAACCAGCTCACCTAGGATAACTGATCGACGTCCTTTCGTAACCCTAGATATAGGACAAGGAAAAAGTGCAAGGACTGTAAGAGCCTTGATTGACTCAGGTGCAGCCACTAGTGCTGTTAGAATGTCTTACTGTCAAGAGTTACAGTTAACTGTCAATCCTGTGGAGGCATATCTTATAGGATTGGGAGGCGTGGAAACCCCTTGCATGGGCGAGGTGGAACTTCCCCTCTACATTCATAATGAAGCAATGACGGTTAAAGTACTAGTGTGTCAGGATGAGGATCTCACTGAGCCTCTTGTCCTGGGTCAAGATTGGATTTATGACCAAGCAGTCAATCTAAACCTAAGAAGTGGACTTCTCCAGGTTTGGGTCAATCATAGTCGAGTTACAGTAGAATTAGACAATCAAGCACTCAAGGAATTAGGAAAGGCACAGACTCCTGGTCCTTCCAGGGGTACACATGAAGATGACCATGCTGTTCTTGTCCAAAACTATGTGTTGCAGAGGAATGATATTTGCAAAAAAGGAGTCAGGAATGCAAAGGAACTCCCTTCTTTTCCAAAGGCTAGAAAGAGGCAGCAACCCAAAGTGGATCAAAGGCAGAAGAAGCAGGGTACTACCTATGTCAGAGATCAAAAGTACCGGTGCAGCAGAACAGCCCAGCAAATAGATCAGGTATGGGTGCGGAAAGGCGAACGACCAGTTGCACCACCGTCAACTACAGGGGCAAAGCCTCCTATTAGTGACCAACAACGCAACGCTAATAAGAAGTCTTTCAGAAATTCTTCTGCTAAAGTAAAATCTATTTGGGTGCCCAAGAAGTCGATGAAGGCAAGTCCACAATCAAGACAAATTTGGGTGCCTAAGGCTTGCTTGACGGCACAAGTAGCTACGCTGAGGCCACAACTTAAACAGCATAACGCAGCGACGCATGCTGCCAGATTTCACTCGTTCTCGACACTCATGTACACACCAAAGCCCAAGAACGTTCATGTAATCAATTGTATATGGGTCCCAAAAAGGCCTCGTTTTCAAACCACGACACCGAAAAAGCTCTTTAGAGACTCTCCGAAACCGAAAGCAAAGCCCATTCACTGCATTTGGCAGCCTAGGGCCTGTAATAAACCCCCCGACCCCAATTTGTAAATTCATAACCCACTTACTAACTGCAATAGTTTCCTAGGACAACACAATCACTAACTACACACACTGCCTTCATGCACTTACTAACCACTAACTCACCATCTACCTTATGTTAATGTTGTAACGGGGACAACAACGGATTTATTTTGTCCATTACAATGTTAACACTTGGTTCTATATTCTCACAGAACCAATCAGCAAACAGGGCCATGGCAGAAGCAGGTACCAGCTCTCAAGCCGGATCTGGTCCCCAGATCGTGGACATAGAAGCACTTCTCCTTGAGCCACGCCTCACCGCAAGACCGCAAGAGCTTCGAGAAGTGCATGTGCTCCCCATCCAGGATCCTCCTCAAGGACACACTTCTCAAGTAGGTAAGCATGCGCATTGGTTCAGTGATGTCGCTGGACCACTGGGCGATGGAACCTACTTCTGGGAAGCAGAATTGGAATTCAATGGCAAATGGGGTCGATACCACTTTTTCACACGCGAATTTGAAAGCTACCAAAATGCCGAAGTCATGAGATCAGTTTGGGTCAAAGCAGGTGTGGAAAGTTATTTCAGGACTCACATACCAAAGCCGGACTTTTTACGATGTTCATATCTGATCAGTACAATCACGCCGAGCAGGGCCAAAGGAGGCGACAACACCTTTGTATTGCCATCACTGCTGCCGGGCAATGAGCTTAAAAGGTTCAAGCTGGACCTCAATCTGGTAAGAGAAGCATTGGGAATGTATGGCATGCACATCCCCACAGAAAAGGAAACCATGGTCCCAGGTCGAATGAAGCACAAGGATCTGAATAAGTTGAAGGATATGGTAGCCATGACACCTACCATTGCGCTTCACCTGCGAACCATCATGCAACACTTTGCGTTTCCCGCCCAAGAACGATTCACAATGCCCCCGAAAAAAATATGGTTCAGTTTATATCTAGCAGAAACCGAAAGCCTGCCCATCAATGTGCCACACTGGATCATAGACCAGATCCACCTAGCACATCAAAGGTGGAACAAGAAACAGAAGAATGTGCTCCACGGGTGTTGTGCTTTGACCAGAATAATCTACAGATGCTTGGCTTATGATGTGCCTGTTCAGCGGGCACTCGTATGGTCCCGAGTCCAAGAATTCCAAAGAAGACTATCAGCAGCAGGTCCCCCATCAAAGAAGATGAGGGGGGGAGTCCAACTACCCTGTGCTCAACCAAGGGGAGCTACCGCTACACCAGAAATCACTCCTCCCCAGACACGACGAGTTAGGCCATTCACAATCCGGTTACCAAGACCAAGCACGGAGGGGCCTAATCTGGTGTTTCCACCCATTCCATCCGATTTGGAATTCCCGCAGGGATTTACTCTTGAGGACCTCACGGATGAAGAAATTGCCAGATTAATCTATGACTCTAACCTCGAAGCGGAAGCAGCGCGAACCCAGGAACCACAACCCAAAACAATATCAGCCCCCACCCAACCCCAAGTTGTAGAAGTCGATGTAGATGAACAAGAGGCAGGAGGAGACGAAGAAGAAGCCGACGAAGAACAACATCAAGAATATGACGAACTCTCCGAGTTAGCAAGTGCCCCAGCATATTCGGCACAAGTCAAGAGACTATATCGAACCATGCGATTGGTTCAGGAACAGCATAAGATGTCTCTAGAACAGGGCAAAAGACTCATGAACGACTTGCTAGCGGAGGAAGGTGTGGACGAGTTGTTCATTGAGTCCATGAACCTTCATGCCGACGCTGTAGGACTGGACGAGGCCATTCATGAGGCAATGGCCTACATCCACAGGTTTGAAAAAAGAGTTCCCGTTCGTCCCAGGAGGTCCGGGAAGCAAATTCACATCAATACATCAGCACCAGGCGGGGCAGCGCAAGCAGAAGAATATCAGGAAGCACCGTTGTCACCCCCATCCCCACCTCACACTACACAATTCACTCCACCACAGGACACTGACACTATCACATCCACTACCACTACCATTGTCATGGGCATCCCACTCTCCCCGGGAATCCAATTCGGGGGAGTCACCATGCCCACCTTCACCACCCTGTTCACCGATGTCACATCCACTCCACCAACGATTCCCATCTACACAGTCACTCAAACAGTTGACACGATGGAAACATCACCTGCCACAGCACCGCTCCCTCCCCCCATGCCACCTTCATCACCCATACCCCCTCCACCCACATCTCCACTTACATCCACAGCATTCACCTCTCCCATTCCCGCCCCCATTCCCCCTGCATCTTCACCTTTCCCAACATTATTTAATGTAAATAACATATTTTTTGCATTAAACCAATGTGTATACCAGCTCCAACATGAGTACAAAGCTCTGGACAACCGGTATCAGCAACTGGAAACGCACCACCAGAACTTACAAACACAATTTCACATTCTACAAACAGAAAATGCAGAACTGAATCAACGCTACGCGACGCTTGAGCAGGCTCACCAAACATTACTGGCAGCACCCCAACCATCGACAGAATCAGGTGCCAAACAACTAGAAGCTCTGCTCGAGGTATACCAAGCCGATAATCTCAAAGTCCGGCGTAACCTGGCACTTCTCAGAAAACACATGGCGGCCGCCCTAGAAGAAAACAAGAGGCTGCAGCAGCAAAATGAAGCAAATCTAGAAGCAGCAATGGAAGGCTCTCCACACGAAATTGATCCAGAGCAATTTAAAGCGGTGCCCTCAGAGACAATGAAGACCATCCTGGACAGCTATGCAGATCTATTAGAAGCTCATGATGACTTGGAAAGGGAACGGGATGCGCTGCGCAATCAACTCCAAGAGCAACAGACAGCACCCAAAGTCACAGAAACGACCACGACTTCAGAGGAAGTCAAGGCATTGAAAGAGCAGGTGGCCGAATTACAGGCAAGATTACTCACACATGAAAGGCAACCCTCTCCAGTGGTCGAACCTGAACCCGAGGATTTGGTACCCATCGAGGTAGATGAGACGTATGAGGAACCTTACGTTCCTATGCCAATGCCAGGTGGTGAGCAAACCGCAGAAGGAATGGATACGTTAGAAATCGAAGTACCTGAGTGGCTCCAAACACTAGAGAAAACGGCATCAACTCATGAAGATCGAGTGGCAGTTCAGATACAATCTATGGCAAAGATAGAGGACACTATTATTAAATCAGAATACTTCCGCAGCATGTCCCACCATAGATGGATCGGAACCAATGATGATCAATACGTGCCCTATTGTATACTCCTGGCGGACTACAATGCAGAAATCCAACATAAATGTGGCAAACCTCCAACGTTTGCTACACAATTTGGGCCAGATGACATCCCAGAGAGTGCTAAAAAAGGATCCATTCATCAACCCACTTGGAGGATCCGACTCCTCGAAACCTATCCGGAGATGGTTCGCACCTGGACGAATATGCCTCTTTTTATTAAATATAACCCTTGTTATGTTCCTGTACTCCGCAGACGTACATGGCCAGAGTTTACCATTGCAGTCAAGAATATCAAGGGATGCGCCAAATGGTTAAACTACGTCTATCTAGCACCCCCTCAAGGGCCTCCCACCGTCAATTACATGATCTCCACTATACGGCACTGGAGCATCCGATTAAAGAATACCCCTGATGTAATGGCCCAGATGTGCATGAAAATTTTTGAGTTAATGCTTATTACATTCAGGACATTCAAGAATATCAAGGACCCACACTTCTCAGGCGTCGGATTCCTTACAGGAAACCAAGATTTGGTGTATGACATGAGCACCACTCCTTCCATAGAGGTGATATACGCTTGGCACGCCAGAATAAAATACGTCCCGGCCTGCTTTAAACAAACATTCGAAGAGATGTTCATAACAGGGTTCTGGGAATACCACTCAGAAATATTTGTACCCAGACCCTCACATCTCCTACATTTATTTGCTGTGGAGCGAACCATTCACTCAGAGCAGTTACGGGTGCCACATCCAGATGTCCCAGGGCCAGTCAATTGGGATGCATTGCTGACAGATCTAGCAAGGGGACTCAGGTTAGAAGAACACCACCTCGCCGCCGATGTTGTACAATACTACGTACAAAAAGCAGCTAGACAAGGGTCTGTCAGGGGCGACAGACGCGAGAGTGGGGGGGGGTGTTGGCAGTAGCCTTGGTACATCAGGAACTACAAGACGTGAAAGTCAAAGAAGGGAGTCAGAGCGAAGGGACAGCACGAGCAAACAGGGCAGTCAAAGAAGATCTGGCAAGTAGGCCAATATTTTTTCAAGACATTAATGCAAACCAGAGAGATGGACATGCAGGGAGGAAGAGCAAGTAGGGAGCTTGAAGATATGTATGGCAGATCACTAGAAGAAATCCCTACAACAACAGTGATTTTTATCACTAACAATCATTGTAAATCTCATTTCGCTCCATTTTGTGCAAGCCAAGGAGTCCTTGAGCTTGAGGAGCCTTAGAAGTAGTTGCGTACCAATTTTCATAATTTTTAGATCTCGTTTGAACCCCCAAATAAGCCCTGGAACCTAATTTTTAACTAGGCCGGACACTAGGTCTGGACAGGGCCAAAAGCTAGTCAAAAACTATAAAAGGAGCTAGAAAGCTCATTTTTGGGGTTAGATTGTAATTGAAACGAACTTGTAAGAGCTTGTGAAAGTAATCTAAAGAACTCCATTGATTCTCTCTCTTTGTCTTGCCGTGTGTGCGCGTGTGTGTGTGTATGTGTGTGCATGCTTGTGTGCTTCTCACTCACGCACTTGTGCCGCCACTTGCTCGAGGTCTCCATACCATCCTCACGTCTTCCCGGATTGACATTAAAGGAGGTGCTACTCATTACTGAGCTACAGGGTGCATGGCTTAATATTCATCCATGTGTCCTTCCAAGTGTCCTTCATGTGGACACTTTCCAAAGAAAATCACACGGCTTCTATTTCAATTGAAGCCTTCCCTTCATGTACGAGTCAAGGTGTCACTTAGGAGAAGCTTCTCCCAAGACTAACATTTCTTTTAACTTATGATAATTATTCCTAAGGTAAAGAATCCTTCAATTGAGACTTCCATTGAAATAAAACCTCAAGGGTTAAAACCAAGAAGCATAGGTTCCTTCTTTGAGGGTCTAACCCATTAAATTAGACCAAGGGTTCCCTAATATTTGAGGGCCTAGCCCAAGGTTTTATATAGATGAATTCTCATCTTTTTATCTCGAGTGCATAGAATCCTTTCTAGTTCATGAGGGATGTTAATAAGGGAGATTGGTTGAACTATTATATGTGAAGATATAAGATTGTCTTGTTCAGCGAGTTTTCTTTTTAATCTACTTACATGAAACACTGAGTGAAGTAAACAATCATGTGGAAATTCTAACTCATAAGCCAAAGTCCCTGCTCTTTTGTGAACCCCAAAAGGGCCACAAAACCTTAGAGAGATTTTAGGACAAGGTCCTGTTTTCAATGTTTCAGATTTCTCAGGAACTTTAAGCTATATTAGCTCACCAACCTGAAAGGAAATATCTCACCTTTTCGGGTCACTAAAAGATTTAGCTCTATCATGGGCTTTCCTCAAGTTTTCTTTGGATATTTTTAGCTTAAAGTTAATATCTTCCAAGAAATATTTAGCTGCTTGGACTTTTTCATTATTTAGTCCAACTGCATAGGGTGCTCTTGGTTGAAACCCATACATTAGCATGAAAGGACTATATTCGGTTGTAGAGTGCTTTGCACTATTATAAGAAAACTCTACTATCGGTAAATATTCTTCCTAGTTGGTTTGGGTAGAAGATACGTATGCTTGTAACATATCTTCCAGTATTCGATTGACTCTTTTAGTTTGACCATCCGTTTGTGGATGTTCTGCAGTACTCATGTTTAGCTTGGTTTCCAATCTACTAAATACAGCTCCCCAAAAATGACTAGTGAATTTTCTATCTCTATCAAACACTATGTCTTTTGAGGTAATCCATAGAGTCTATAAAGTTGTTCTATGAACATTTTAGCTAATTTTGGAGTTTCTACTGTAGTATGAGTAAGTATAAAATGAGCCATTTTGGTCAATCGATCAACTATGACCCAAATAACATCATGGCCGTTAGGGGTACGTGGCAATCCTATAATGCAATCCATGGAAATACTTTCCCATTTTCCACTTGGAATTTCTAAGGGATGCAACAAACCTCCTATCTTAACTTTTTCGGCTTTGTTTACTTGGCACTTGGTGCATCTAAGTTGCAACAAACCTCCTATCTTAACTTTTCGGCTTTGTTTACTTGGCACTTGGTGCATCTAAGTACATAATTATGTACATCTTTATGTACACTAGGCTAGTAGAATTGTCTTTTGATTAATTCATAAGTTTTGTTGATTCCAAGATGTCCAACAATTGGGGCATCATGACATTCAAACAAAACTTTTTTCCTAAGTTCGAAATCACAAGGGACACAAATCTTTCCTTTGTATAATACATATTCATCTTGAATATTGTATTTTTTAAAGTTATCTTCATTTGATAAGTTTGTACTTTGAGTTGAAACCTTCTTCGAGGCTTCGTTAAAGTTTGTATCCTCCTCATACTTGCACTGCATGTGTTAGTAAGTCATTTGAAATTTGTATGAAACTCAAAGAATTTAACATTGGCATCCTTATTAGTGCGTCTACCACAATATTCAATTTTCCTTTTCTATATCTGAGTTCATAGTCAAATTCTTGGAGTAATTTGGCCTATCTAGCTTTTCTTCCTGATAATTCAGATTGGTTTGCAAACCATTTAATACTTGCTTGATAAAAAACTAGAGTTACTTTGGTCCCAAACAAGTAATTTCTCTATTTTTTTAGAGCATGCACAATTGCATAAAGCTCTTTTTCATAGGTAGAATAATTTCTTTGAGCTCGGTTTAGCTTTTGACTTTGAAAAGCAATTGGTCGACCATTTTGATTCAAAACAGCTCCTATTGCTATATCACTAGGATTTGTTTCAACTTCGAAGGGTTCATTGGATCTACTATTTGTAGAACCAGGTCCAATGCTAAGGATTTCTTAAGTCTTTCCATACTTTTAGCCTGTTCTTTCTCCCAATTAAGAATTTTGGGTTTTCCCTTTGATTTCTCAAATAAAGGGATTGAGATTTTTGCAAAGTTTGGTACAAATTTCTGTAGTATCCTACTAACCCTAAAAAACTTTGAAGTTCTGTAATGGTTTTAGGATGAGGCCACTTAAGAATAACTTGGACCTTGTCAAGATCTACTTGAATACCCTTTTCAGGTATAATGTGTCCAAGATATCTAATTTCTGTTGAAAATAATTCACATTTATCTTCTTTTTCGAATAATTTATTTTCTCTTAGAACTTGGAAAACTCTTTCCAAATGTTCTAGGTGAGAGGCTTCATCTTTACTATAGAAAAGAATATCATCAAGGAAATCAACTGCAAACTTACCTAAATAAGGGCTTAGTATAGTGTTCATTAGTGTCATGAACGTAGTTGGAGCATTTGTTAGTCCAAACGGCATGACTAAAAATTCAAAATGCCCATATTTAGTTATGAAAGTTGTTTTAGGAACATCTTTAGGTCTAATCCTAATTTGATGATATCATTGATGGAGATCAAGTTTTGAAAATATCTTAGCTCTTTTCAGTTGATCAAATAAATCATCGATTCGGGGCATTAGATATTTATTCTTGATCATAAGTTTATTCAAGGCTTGATAGTCAATGCATAGTCTCATTGATCCATCTTTTTTCTTGACTAAGAGAATGGTTGCTGCCCAGGGTGAAAGGCTAAGCTGAATGAACCCCTTATCTAGGTATTCATTTAGTTGTTTCTCTACTTCAGCTTGCTGGGAAAAAGGGAGTCTATAAGGGGCTTTACATATAGGCTTAGTTCTTGGGAGCAAGTATATAGCATGATCAACTTGTCCATGAGAAGGAGGTAATCAATAAGGAAGTTCTTTTGGAAAAACATCCCAATAATTATTTATTAAACACTTAAATTTAAACTTTAAATGTTCAGATAAAGGAGACAAGATATAAGAAATTGGATTCATATTATAAACATTTTTTACATCGATTGGAGGTATCATAAAAACTTTCGCTTGTGGGTATTTGCAAGTTTTCTCAATTCCATGCTAGAAATCAAAGGACTAATCGGCACATCATGCTCTCCTTGAATTAGATAAAGGATTCCATTCCTATCAAACTCCAGAGTATTCAGCTGATAGCTTCTTTTTAAGTGTTTTTACCAAAGCTACCCCCTACCCAAAACCACCTCAGTTATAGTGCATGATCTCAAAGTTCAATTTATCTTTATAACCTTGGAATTTTATTTCTAGGTTACAAATCATAGTATCCCAGACCTTCTTGTCTTGACCCTACATCATGGATACAACATACTGATGTGGTGACTTCTGCTAGGGTAACTTCAATCTCTTCACCAGTGAGTAGTTTAGGAAATTATGGGTGGTTGAGTCATCTATCATGACTCTGGCCTTTTCCCCATTTATGCAAGCATGAAGTTTGACCAAGTCATGAGGTCCCAAGTAGTTTTGGACCCACATTGACTCAGACAAACAACACTGATGCATGCAATATTCATGAAGAACTTCCACTTTTTTCCAAACTTTACTGTTTTCAAGATTTAAAATTTGGACTAAGTGTATTCCTATCTTTTCTTTCCCTTTCATCTCACAGGTGGTTTTTTGTTTCCCTTTTTCAATGGAATCTTACTAAGATGTCCTGGGTTAAGCCACTAAAAGCAAAGGTTTTCATTTTTTGCTTTCTCCTAGACCTCACGATCAAGTCTAGGCTGTGAAGGTCTATGAGTCTTAAAGTCATCTTTTTTGAAAGTGCCTAACTTTCTTTTACCTCTTTTAAAGTTTTTATTCTCCCCGACAAGATGAAGTGGTTGTGTTCTGGTTTTAGCGTGATACTCATAAATGTGCTAACTTAATAGCATCTTCTAAACTTTTTGGAGCACTTCTCTTCACTTCATGTTTGATCTGCTTGTTGAGACCACGGATAAAGCCTCTTACCTTATGAAAATCGTCTAGGTTTTGAAGTCTAAGTAATATTTCATTCTTATTTTTTAAAGATAAGTTACTATGGATTGGTAAAGGAGCGCCTGGTCCTTTACTAGATGATGGGTTCCTTGCTCAAATGGACAAGGAACCCATTTGGGAAGGTAGGGGTAAAGATGGACAAAGTGTATTCAAGATTTATTTCATCTTCCCTTTAACTTCATTAATTGAAGTACGAAGGGTACCCATCTCATTTTGAATTTCCTTAACGATGAACATACCTGCTTGGATATCATTCATCTTTTGGTCCAATCCATTTAACTCTTTGCAAATATTTGCTTCCTATCTTTCCTAGAATCAACTAGAAATAAGAAAATGTTGTTCCTAATTCTGAAGGAAAATAGATGAAAATTAAACCGAGTACTTCGCCGTTTATTTCGTTGAAATTTGCTTCTAGTTGTAGGTCGGCTTGGGCCTCCTTTGACGATTCGCTGCTCCGCCGGTTTTAGCAAATGAACTCCTTTTGAAATGAATATTTTCTTGGATGAGCTTCCTCTTACACTTCAGGCTTCAAATCTCCATCATGGATGCCTTGAATGAATTTTTTCCTACGTTCTGGCTGAATTTTCCTTCGAATTTCATGCTTTTAATTGCTCTTGGGAAGGCTTCAATATATGCAGAGACAAAGTTCTACAAAGGGTAGACAATGTGCAGACTGGGGAGCTTCCGTATGGGTGGCAATATATCCCATATATAAAGGGAATTCGTGAGAGATAAGTCTTTATAAAGCCAAATCACATCATTGTTTTTCATCTCTCAAAAAAGAGTGTGCTCTCTATGCATTCCCGTTGGCTGAGCAGGATTTTCTTTGGCCGTCTATCTGTTGGAGGCATCTCCTAGGGCCATACGTTGGCTGGGGTGGTCTTCCTTTGGTCGTCCGTCAGCTAGGGGGTCTCCTCTGGTCGTAGGTTGGATGGGGGGGGGTCTCCTCTGGCCATTGGTTGGCTGGGGGGTGTTCTCCTCTGGCCACCGATTGACTGGGGGCGCCATCTTGAAGCTAAGTGGATGATGGTATTAAAGGCAGCCGCAGGTGAAATCAGGTGTCGTCTGATGTCAGAGCATAAGTACTTTTTGAATTAGCCTCCAGAAAACACAATGTCTGAGAGCTCCATGTGAGTGCTTTTCCTAAGAAGAGTAAAAGAATGCACATTCCAGAGATGGTGTGAAACATTCGTGCAAAGATTCAAGAAGGCTCGAGGAGGTTTACTTTCTCATAGCTTCAAAAAGAAGTCCTCCACAGAAATCAAGAAGTACCATAAGTACTTGCAAATGAAAACATATGTGGCTTTGATTACCACTGTTATGAAAACTTCTTCCTAGAGTATAGCATCCACTAGAGAGTGAGTGAGTATGTATCCACCCATCCAAACCCACTCATATTTATACCAAACATCCAAGGGGTGCATGGCTTAATATTCATCCATGTGTCCTTCCAAGTGACCTTCATGTGGACACTTTCCAAAGAAAATCACATGGATTCTATTTCAATTGAAGCCTTCCCTTCACGTACAAGTCAAGGTGTCACTTGGGAGAAGCTTCTCCCAAGACTAAGGTTTCTTTGGTAAAGAACCCTTCAATTGAGACTTCCACTGAAATAAAACCTCAAGGGTTAAAACCAAGAAGCATAGGTTCCTTCTTTGAGGGTCTAGCCCAAGGTTTATACAACACCTTTGGTAGAGGTACTAAATCCCGAGTACCATTCTTGTAAGTAGAATCCAACTCACTCTTCATGGCATGCTCCCACTTTACATGATCCTCTGTCTGCATAGCCTCTTTGTAGCAAGAAGGCTCACCAACATCTTTTAGCATAACAAAATCCAAACCTTGAACATATCTATCAAGTGGATGTGTGACACGTGTAGAGTGTTTCAATGGCTATTGAATTGGAACATTTGCAGACTGATCTGTTCATACATTCTCTTGAATATCCCTATCTGTAACATTTTTATGCATGCTAACTAGAGGACTCGTATCCTCAAACACCACTCTTCTCACCTCAACCTCCTTAATGGGTTGTTTATGAATCTTAGACCGTGTTTTAGGATCCTATAAGTGATATCCAAATTGGCCTTCTCAACCATATCCAAGAAAAATACATTTCTTTGACTTATGGTCTAGATTTTGTTTGGCGTTCTTGGGTATATGAAGATATTCTTCATACCCAAAAAACTCAAAGATGATCATAATATGGTGGCTTCCTATCCATACCTCTTGTGCCACTTTAAAAACTTTGGTAGTACTAGGTGAAAGGTTAATCAATGAACTATAGTTAATACTCCTTCTTATCAAAAGCCTTGTGAAAGTTTTGCATGATGAAACATAGAAACTACTCTATATTGAATTGTTCTATTCATACTTTCAGCTACACCATTTTGTATTGGGGTATAAGGAGCTATAAACCCTCTATGGATTCCTCTAGACTGATAGAAAAGCCTAAATTCATGTGAGGTATGCAAGAGAACGAGGATTACAACCACCACATGCTAGATAGATGACTCTCCTCCCAACCAAATGCCTCTATATACAGCTCTCTCCAGGGGACTTCCTTCTTGGGCAGGTGGATACTAACCATCCAAGTGTCAGCCATGTAACTACATGTGCGCCAAGTGTCCTAGTTAACTCAAGTTAACTCAAGTGGATGCTTCTAGAAGGCTCTAGATCTCTTTGCGCAAAATACTCTTCACATGTCCCCCATGGGGATTGAACCCAAGACCTCCTCCTTCACATCCTTGAGACTTAACCACTAAGCTAAGTGGATCACTTGTTCACAAGAGCACAAGACCTCCTTGTAAGTCTAAAACTCGAGATCTTTGGTCATACACACGGATGACCAAATGGTGTCCGATTTCAGATCCGTCTGAATCGGCCAGACCCTTGGATAATAGACTTACTTTATTACAAGGTATACTCACCCCCATTATCTGAACATAAAGCTTTGATCTTAGTTCCATTTTCAATCTCAACTGAAGCAAGCCATTTTTTGAAAATAGGGAATACCTCATCCTTCGATTTGATAGGATATACCCAGACTTTTCTAGTAACATCATCTATGAAAGTGACAAAGTAAAGAGAACCACCTAATGACCTTGTAGGTAGAGGACCACACACATCTCTATGAATGAGATCTAAAGACTGAATTTAAGAGTCAATGTGCATTTTATGCACATTCCTAGTTTGCTTTCCATATTGATGATGCTCATAAAATGAAAAATCAAGATAAAGATAACACAGGTAAGTAGCCAGAACAAGAAACATTTTCCATTCCACTAAGAGATATGTGGCCAAAATGTCCATGCCAAATACAAGCCATAGGTTGTTCAGTAACAGCTAACAAGTGTTCTTTATGTGATACAAATAAAGGATAAAGTGAGCCAACTTTGCTTCCTTTTGAAATAACCATATTTCCCTTTGATATGAAAAGGATTGAGCATAGAAAACCACCTAATAACCAAGGTCATCAAGATGACTGACTGACATCAAACTATGTGATAAATGAGGTACATGGTGTACATTATGCATAGTAAATTTTGAACCATCAATGAGCTACACAACCACATCTCCAATCCCTACAAGATCACACTGGTAAGAGTCACCAAGTCTCATGGTACCAATGGAATTTGCTACATAATTATAGAACCTTCTATGTGGTGTCACATGGAAAGAAGCACCAGAATCTAGCAACCATGTGTGAGAAAGAGAATCAGCCATAAAAGCCTCGATGGGAACAATATATCAAGTATCAACACATCAGCATCATCAGAAATAGCATTAATTTCTTCAATCTTCACAATTGAAGAAGATGGTGCAGGTAGTTTTCTAACATGCCTATCAACATTCTAGCCTTTACCTTTAGCATTCTTTAATGCATACCAATCTTTCTTCATGTTTCCTTTCTTGTGAAAATAATGGCATTCGATATCTCTCTTCCTTGAACTACTTCTACTCTTATTATGTCGACCATTCTTTTCCTTGTTCTTGCTCCTACCATGTTGATGATTTGTTCCTTGGTAAGAATCACAAACATTATATGCATCTCTGCTCTGAGTGCCAACCATAGTACACTATGCTTCCATTTGAATTATGCTTGAACATTCATGCTTCTCTATTGTTTTTTGTCGAGAATCTAGTGTTGCGATCTCTTGTAAGTGAGCATGCGACTTACAAGCTTATGCCAAAATGTATACAAAGACACACGAAGACTGTTTATTTGAAGGAGCTATATGAATCGAATGTAAGTGCTAAGAAGCACTTATATTATAGATTGTAGTTCTTAAAAGCACTTTATTTGGAAGAGCATGGTGCACTAAAAGCAAACATGCAAACGCTAGTTGTATTAATAATGAAACATTTGATGCAAGGGAGGTATGGATTAAAAGAACATGGAATGAATTTATGACAATGAAGGAGAAGATGAAAGTACTAGCTCAAGCTAATGAACCTAAAATGATCCCAAGAAAATTCTTTAACCTATGCTCTGATACCATGTTGAAATGACAAAGAATACTCCTACTCATATTAATCATAAATTAATCAAACTAAGGAGGATAACAAGAGATGTTAAAACATTATGAATATATAAATGAAAAATGACTTACATGAGATCACCTATGAGCATGAGGACTCCTTGAGGAGAGGATGCACACTCTTGGCAATGGGCTAGAGTGAATGCGCTTGTGGGGAGTGAAGTGAAGCCCTCCTTATATGGAGTTGAGGGAAAATATCCTTGCATGTGGGATAAATGAGCTTGCATGAGAAGGATTCTAGCTTTGAACAAAAGGGTGGAGCATAGAAC